>JAWNLC010000571.1:0-693500 GCA_035041535.1 Drosophila cognata | reverse complement strand
CTAATCTCGACAAGGAAATGATTTCAAAGCCAGAAGGTGGTCAACTGTTGATGCTTAGGCTAGACTCAATTGCATACTTCCGCAGGACATACATGCCACACTCACACAAACAACCACACACACCCACACACACACTCACACACACACTCACACTCACAAATTGACCCCGCACAGATACTTATATAAGCATTGTCACGCTGCTTTGAAATTGTCATTTATCAATTTAGTTGACAGTCGATTTCTTTTCAATTCGAGGCAAAAACCCCCACTTGAATTGACTTTTTGTTGCTTGTTTTTTTTTTTTGGGTTGGGTGCAACCTGTGCGGCCAAATCAAAAAGCCAAACGACATCAAATGCTGTTTGTGTTGTTGTTCTACGGTTGCTGTTGTGGCATGTGCAATAAACTACAAAAATGAACAAATGTGTGGATAGCCACAGGGGCGACAGACCGATAGACAAAAAAGAGGAAGACTGAAAGACAGACAGAGAGAGAGAGAGAGAGAGAGAGGGAGAGAGAAAGATAGAGAAGAGAGTGGCATGATTGAGAGAAATTACCATATTCAAGTCAAATTACATTCACAATGCTGTCCACTGGACACTTTTCAATCAAAATCAGGCAATGCGATTGCTTGCTTTTCTAAAGAGAATTTCCATTTGACTATGGAAATGCTGCTTGGAAGTGTGTTTGTAGAAAAGATAAGTGCTCAATGCTTTTGCTCCACATCATAATGAATTTTTGTGAAACTTTAGCTAAAATTATGAAATTTTTGTTCAAGTTTGAACAGTCCATTTGTAAAATGTTGTTTTTCACCCCAATTCTTTATTAAATTGATTTTGATTTGCTTTTGAAAAATCATTTCACTTTAGTCAGAAGCATTAATATATCCCAAAACTTCATTTAGAATGTTCAATTTTGACTTCAATTTCGGTCGAATATTTAGTCTTTGGTTTTGAAAAGCGTTTTCTCAGAGTTCAGACAGTTGGAAATGTACGATCCGTTCATATATTGTTATTTTCATACCCAGAACCCATAAAATATATATGTTCCTGATCAGCATCATTTAGATCGGTTAAGAAACACAGATTTTGTTGTTTTTCATATGAAACAAGATACTATCAAAAAGCATGGTACATATTAAAAACTCTGTTCAGGGTATCTCATAGTCGATCCGTCTCGCCTGGAGCATTCTAACTCGTTTAGGTTCGAAATTGTACATGAATTCCGATTGAAAATTGTATATCCAAATTAAAAATTACTAGTAATTTAGAAATGAAATCAGTATTATTCTTGATCATAATATAATAAAATTGTAAATTATCATTTAGATTTTATGCAATTATGCATTTCCATCAGGATCATTTTTAATTTATTATATTTCGCTCAAGCGTAAAAAAAACCTTTGCGGTTTTGCTTTATAGAATGCATTTTTTGTTTGCGTACGTAAAGTTGGGTCTTTTCCAAACAAAACTTTTTCACAAAACTTCTACTTATGTTAGCTTTCAGTTTCAACTTTTGTCATTCCGAGCAAACTCCTTCTAGTATCTCTTGTCTAATTAATCTCACGCTGAGGGCCATTTAGCAACTGGCAAAGCCTCTACCCTTGAGAACATGTCCAAAAAAGCTGGCAGCAGTTGAAAGACGGATAAATAGAAGTTGATCGATGTGAGAAATAGGCGCAACAATTAATTTGGAACAGTTGATGGACGCCATGTGATGTGTGTAGTGGTACACTGAGAGAAAAAAGTGCTGCATTTAAGAAATAGGCCATACGTTTGACGGCAAGGTTAATTCCTTATTTCAATTTGATAAAATCAGGGTTTGCATTTCTACTTTTTAGAAACGCATTTCGTAATAACAGAAAATATGGTTTTTTTTTTTTTTTTTGAGTGTTTATCGCGACTGTTTTTGTTTTTGTGAATACGCTCTCATAGGATTTTGTGTTGATGTTGTTGTTGTTGTTTGTGTGCATTTTCGCAGGCGCCTGCTACGAACAGAATGGCCAGACGTACAAGCTGGGCAACTTCAATACACAGTTGCGCTTCAATCAGAGTGGATCGGCCTATTTGCTGTACGAGGATGGGGCGAACTGTGGAACGGGCGGACGCCGCTGGTCGACAAAAATCGAATTTGTGTGCGCGAACAATGCAACGAAGGACAATGGGACGACAAGCATCGATGCTGTCCAAATAATTGAGGACTCCAATTGTCAGTTGTTAATTCAATATCAGACGCCGTTTGCCTGCCAGCAGCAGATTAAATGCAAAGCCAATGTCTACGTGGAGCACTCAACGGATGGCAGCGGCAGTGGCGGCGACGAACTGGTCGATCTAACTCCCCTGATTAACGCCAATGAGAATTATGAGGCACGGGTCGAGCTGCCGGCCAATCAGCAGCAGCAGCTACCCAAAAACACCAAGGTGAGTGTCGAATGTTGATTTCCCAACGGCCGACTCTAATTTGCACTGTCTCTCTGTCTGTCTGTCCCTCTTCCTGTCCCTATCCCTGTCTTTATGCCTGCCCCCTTTTTTGTCTCTTGCAGTTCTTTCTGAATGTGTGCCGTCCATTAGTGCCAAAATACCAATTAGGTTGCGCCGGCGGTTCAGGTGCCTGCATGGCCAAAATGTCGGCAACCGGTGCACCCGAGGAGGAGCATGTAAGTAGTCTATCTTTATCCCCCCGTAAGCCCCCTGGTACCCAAAAAGTAGCTTATACGCTTAAGCCGACCGTATGTCGCTTTTCTCTCTACTCCTCTCTCTCTCTGTGTGTGTGTGTGTTTGATATTCCTTCTAATTGGCGGCAATTCCGTTATCCTCTACACTCAGAGAAAAAGGCGATTGCGAAGTATATAGGCACACTTTATTATTCAAGATTAAAATAATTTTTCATTCATAATTTACTATTTCCATTTCGATGCCGCTTGGAATTTTTCATTATCAATAATTTTTTTTATCTGCAAACTGTGCTTCAGCTAAATATGTTAGGGTATGCTAGTCGCCTAGGGAATACCACGAATCCAACTGAATGCAGCTAGCTGAAATTAGTTGATTCGATATGAAAAAATGCTTTGATTAACTAATTCCAATCATAAGGAAATTTGAGTATATATTAATTGCAGAGCTATATCATGAGAATTGTTTACTTTTATTGCTATCGGTTATCGATATCTATCGATAATCGGAAGTCTTCGGCTCATATTGTCTCTGGGTTCGGCTTGTTAACAGAAACAGACGAGGTGACATGGCTGGGTCAACTCAAGAAAAAATCCACCTTTACCTTGTACTTGATTTGCCTACAAATTGCCGTATATTTGTTTTTCCGAGTGCAATTGAATCATTTTTTGCGAACCGTGGGTAAACGCTTCAATTTGGCCATTAAGCCATTTTGGCTAAATGCCAAAAAAAGGAAAAAATTCTGTGACGCCAATTCATGCATTAAATATGCAGCAAATCCAACTGCTAAGCTCCACTGCTCGCTAGCTGCTCTTTGCTCGGCGGCCAGTGGTGAGTGACCAGTGGATTTGGTTACTTCATTAAGCGTAACTCAGCCCCTCCCCACACCGCTCCACACACCGCTCCCCACACCCGACCTCATCCACATCGCTGTCATGCCCCCTCGTCTGTCGTTGACAGTTGAAGAGGCGACACGGAGGCCAGTGTCTAAAAGTTGCCTAATGCCACAAATTGTGTGCCCTTCTTTCCACATTTATTCACAGTATGTATCTATGTGTGTGTGTGTGTGTGTGTCTGTCGTGCTGCGTTGGCCTGCGCTTAACTAAGTACTTAAGCCCACAAAAGTATGCTATGAAATTCGCTTGAAATGAGATTTTCAGATCATGCTACAAATTGGTCCACTAACATTCGTCGGGCTTTCCCTTCTAATCTCCCATCTGAGTACATTTATGGCGATAACTGTGAATGCTACAATTTCCTTATCTAAATATAAATATTCAAGATTTACACTTTACTGAATTCAATTAAAAGCATGTTGACTCGAAAGAAGTATTACATATTTAACAAGAGGATTTTGGAAGGATTCCGATTATATGCAGGGAAACTATTCTCGTCAAGATTAGGCTGGTGGTAAAAGTTTCAGCTACTCAAATATCACCTTCTGGTGTCTAACAAGTGAATCAAATCTTTGTTTTTAGTTAAAAATTAAAGGAAAAAAAATAAATTTGGAAGCTTAAAAATCTATTTTTCTTAAAATAAGTTACTCTGAACCGCATTCTGTTCTTTTGTTTTGTTTTAAATGGCATACCAAATATTCAACGCGTATCTAATATAGCTAACTAAGGTAAAAACAAAACAACATATTTAGAAATTATAATTATATATAAAATTTTAAGTTTCTTAAAGAAAAAGTTCGCGTGCCTATTATTGAATTTCGAAGTATATTTTATATTTGGCTGCACAAGTTTTGAGCAGTACTTAATTTAAAGGTCAGCTCTCGATTAAAATGTTTGCGTTCATTTGTGTGTGCTCTTGTGCAATAATTATATAAATTATAATGCCGCTGTCTCGGGCGCTAACCAATCATTGCCTGAATGCGTGCACCGTATGCCACAGGCGGTGCTCCTAATCCTCGTCAGCTCTCCGAGCTTTCCTGCGCACACCCAAGGCCCATCTGGCCACGGGCAACATAACTTTTATCAGATGCCAGCAGCAAAAACATTGTAAAAGTTGTTAAAAAAAAATAATAATAATAGGCACGTACGCAGCTGAAAATGACGGGGCAGCGACTGCGTGACGAGGGGTGGAACAGAGGGACTGTGTGGGGAGGGTGGAGGAGTGGGGGAGTGTACAGCTTGCGATATGCGGGCGAAATATTTGTGAACCGTAAGGCCAGCAAACGTAAAGCAACGCATCGCATCGCGACACGACGCGACTGAACGGAACGGAACGGAAGGATATGGCAAAATGCGGCTATGGCGTTGAAGATGGCGTAAAAATATAGCCACACACACACACACGCATAAGTATATTTATATATATATATATATATATATATATATATATGCATGTATGCATATATAACTGTAAAAACAGCTTTTAGCGGCCAACAGCCATCAGTGGTTGCCCCACTGAAATCTAAATGGGGAGTTAGCCATGTGTGTGTGTGTGTGTGTGTGTGTGTGTGCTACGTGCTGTGCTGAACATTTCCGGCTTGTGGTGTGGCAACACAGGGGGTGTGGTGGATGGGGCAAGGGATACACTCAGGCAAAGAATCACACTGAATTTTAAAATTTTGCCTAACTTTTGGCGCCAAGGGCAACTCACCTTCTTATTCAGAAAATCAATTTCGAACATTAAAAGCTGTGGCTTTCCAAAAAGCTGGTTTATGCTGCATGTAAGATTCAGATTAATTAATTATCGGAGTGGTTTTCCATATGTGAACCAGCAACTCTGACATTGTGTTGCTTATTTTACTAATAAACATTAGTATTTTAAGATTTCACATATGCAAACATTTTAGATTGTTCATAAATTCAAGAAACAATTTTTTTTTTTAGTCTGACGACTGCTAAACTTTAGTATAAAAGCCGAGCCTGTAAATTTCATTGCTTGTTTCTGAATTTTGGCAAGGGTTATTTGGAAAGGGTTATACAAAATACTAATAGAAAATAGTTCTAAAAAAAACCCCATATTTTTCGGATTGCAGATTGTTGGGAAAGCCTTTCTAATTTTTCGAAATTTTTGTTTTCTTACATTTTGAAATTATTTGGAAAAACAAGATAGACTTATTATTTTGAAGATCAATTTTTAAAAAAGTAGTGCGATTTTTTTTCTGAGTGTAGAGGGGTTTCGAATGGTTGCAGATTCTGTTGTCGACTGGGGCAAAGTGCCGTCGGCTTTTGTTTGCATGCCACTGGCCTAGAAATAAACGTAGCCATGGTTATATATTTCTCTAAAAATTTATATTGCTTTATTTGCACAGCAGGCGGGTGCAAGTGTGCACACCCACACACACACACACACACACACGCACACACACAGCGACTTCTGGCTCCTGGCTCCTAGCTCCTGCTGCTGCTGCTGCTGCTGTTGACATTTGCGCCACGTTTTGCATTTTGGAAAATGCTCCGTTTTCAGCGGCATTTCGTGTGCGGAAACGGAAATGTGCTGCTAGCTGCTGACGCGCACTTGAGCGCACCAACTCTTTACTTAGCGGCAGAACACCCCTCCACCCCCTCTCCACCCCATCCAACTGCCCTCAGCCACCCACTGTTTCTCTATCGCACTCATTGACAGTTGTCGAAATGTCGTTGTAGCTGATATTTCTTTGAATTTGCACTTCGGCATTTGCAGATATATATTTTTTATATATTTTAATGTGTGCTGCCCGCACATCCTTGAGAGGCCATTGACTTGGCACCTGCTTGATTCTTGCTTGCAGCTTGCAACTCATTGTCATGCAACATATTTTGCGTACGTTGGAAATCTGACTTGCAGCTTGTCAATGCGAAAAATGTCGCTTGTCGCAAGTTTATCGCAAAGTTATTGCGCAAACATCCCAAAATGGCCTTAAGCCGTCTCAAAACCATTCTTGGCTAAATTTGTTCGGCATTGTTGTGCGGAAAATATGCTGTCTCTTTGTAAATCAACACAAACACTCAAAAACATGTTTTTTTTTTACATTTTGTAATCAAAAGTTTGTTTTAAAATGCGGCCAATGATTTACAATCGCTTCAAAAACTTAACTAACTGGGATAAACCTTAAAGGTTTGCAATCAATCCTGATATTAACTTCAATATCTTAACAATATCTTAAACGGTCCACTTTAAACACTAGATTGATTAATGTTAATTTTTGGAATATTCTAGATCTAATTGTACTTGTTGAAAGAACCAAACGTTTGTAATTCTAATCCAGTTCGCTGTTTTCTCTGAGTGTACACAGCAAATTCTGATGGGGCGTCTCTTCGGCTAGCCTTGGACATGGTCTGCGTGTCGCCACAGGACATTTGATGCTCCTGTTTCCCATGTCCTGTGTGTGCCGATTTCAGTTCGCACACAGCTCTCGAAAAAAAAAATTAATCCAAACGCTGAACTTGCACAAATCTTTATTGCTTTTGAACTGAAGCTTTCGCATTGGGTTTTGTTTCTTTCTTCTTGTCAAAACCAAGGAAGTTTGAGTTTCAGCAAATAGACAGCGGACAACTTTAATTTATAATTTATACATCGCCCCAGCCCTTGTATCTATTTTGGTAATACTTAGCTGGTATATCGCCTGATAAATGGTTGAACTATTGAAAGCCAAACTAGTTTGCATAAGACCAAGACAAGGAGAAGAATTTGACTTTGCTGGTCAACATTATAATAAATTCTTAAGATATATATGTTATCAGTCGAGCTCGCTCCACTTTCACATATATATAGAAGACTTACTGATATTAGTTTAATTCAATTTGAGAATTCATTTCGATCATAAAGAAATTTTACAGTTGGTCAATAATATATCCATTAACAAACAATATTTTTAAAATTGTGTTTTTTTTTTTTTTTGGAATATGAAATTGAGTTATAGACAAAATGAAATACATTGTATTTGCGTGTGGCATTTGAGAACTTCTTTTCAAAATTTGAAGTGTTTAGCTCTTATAGCATCTGATGGCTGATCAAGAATATATATTCTTTATGGGATGTGCCTCTTTTAAACTTCTTTGAATAGAAATCCGAAATCCAAACAACCTTAAAACAAGTCATGTTTGTAGCCAAGTTATTTGCTTGTGACTGTTGATCTTTATTTGAGGTTAACGTTTGTGATTTGAATTAATTATTACACTGAAATTAATTAAGTTGAAAACATTACTTGCCACCAACTATCTGACTAACAATTATGAATTCGCTTACGATTAAAAACAGGGTCAAAATAAACTCGTTTCGCATGCAAATTTGTGGGCAGTTCCCAAGTGCAATGCATTCAATTTAATATGTATATCTAATTCGCTGTACGGGTATTTTGTATTATCCAGTCACGCACGGGTCTAATGTCATGGAAGAATAATAGCAGCCTCTCATCATCACTCTCGAAAGATTTCACCAATATACCAATCAAGTGAAAGTTACGCGGCACATCGTTCTCCACATTGATGGCCATGAGGGCGGCGCCATTATAGACATGGGTTTGTTTGTACGGAAAGGTACAAAGTTGATGGGCCGATGGGAGTGCGGACAGCTTGCCCAGCGACTTACAGTATGCCCTCGATAAGGTCTCCGTCAGACCCTTGCCCTTGGTATAGTCACTGTTATCGAAGCCGCTATAATGATAAATGCGACTGATCAACGACTCCGGCTCGGAGATCGGATTCACGCACAACGGCTGAATGTACTCAGTCCAAGTAATGCGCTCCTTCAGCTCCAGTATGGCCAAATAGTTATCTAGCGTTACCGGATTGGCGTCTGGGTGAATTAGGATTCCCTTGACTTGATAATCCACTGGTCTCGGCACACAATACCCATCCAAATCGCATACGTGTTTATCGCCAGGCACACGCCTCTCATCCCATATGCCCAGCCGAGCCGTAAGCGACTCCGGGCGCTTCTCTTGCACACAGGAGCCGGCTGTCAGGACATGTGTCTCGCTCACAATGATCACGCTACAGTTTGTGTTCGTCAGTGAAGAGTCTACACAGAGCAAACTGGTTTATTCAAGAGAGTCAAATGGGATATATTGGCGAACCCACCTTCCAATTCAAATAGTAAACCCATCCAGATATATTCGGAAGGCTTCGTTACCGTATCATAGCTGTAGAGCAGATACTCCTGAAAACTTCCGCACTTTTTCTTTGTCGTCGCCGGTGCGTTTGCATTGACTGCAGAAATAAAAAGAAAGAATTTCTTGAATATTTCATGTTGAATATGGAAAATAGACTTTACCGCTTAGCATGGTGCTCAATAGCAGGAAAACTAGTTTCGCTTTAGTATTCATATCGTCTCGATTTGCTTAGCCGCAGCCACTTCCACTCCAACTCAGTGTTCAGAGCTAACTGAAAAACAGCTTAGAAAAACAGATCTCAGCTTACCTCGGCCAACAATTGTTGCCAATTAAAAATGCATCTAATAAATCAAGATTGCAAAATAAGTTAATCTTATGAATAAGCGATTTATTGTTGTTCCGGAATGATCTATATTGCGTACATATATACAAATATAGATTTCCCAATTGAACCGGTTTTAATTCTCGATTATTTATTAATGTATAAACATAAACATGGATACAGTAGTATATATCTCACAACTCATCTCAGAATCATTACAAAAATATTCGAATCATTATTGCAGTCTTCGTTCATACATTGTTGACTCGATGATAGTACTTTATTCAATATGAAAACTCAATTGGTTAACCAAATTTGCGTTTCTTACTCCATTTTAATGTAATCCTAAAATATCGGGAGTCTATGCATTTAGAATTGATCTTTTTTTATTGACATTGGTCAAATGAAATCAACTTGGTCAGCGCATGGTATACGATAACAAATATTCAAAAATATGAGATCAGTTTGAGCTGATCAAGAATCTGTATATGTACATATATACACTGCCTTCTGCCTGTTTGCATACTCTTACATAAATTCAATTTGGTCTCTTTCCTATTTTAGTGGATTCAGGGTATAAAACAATATAACATTTGTCCTCTGCATAGTTCTCCTCATTTCTGATATTTGATTCCGAATCCGAGTTGCCTATCAATGTGTATTTCATATATACTTAAATTCGTTCAGTATTCTCATTTTGGATTCATTTTGCTCATATAGTATTTTCAGTATCAGTGCAATGCACGCCGCAAACTTTGCGATTTGGCTTTGTACTTTTATTTTATAGTTACTGTTTTGGCCATTTCTTGTCCAACTTATTTATTTGGTATCTGCAAACAATTAAGCTGGCTTTTTTTTTTATTTTTTGTTAGTTTTTCACCCGTCCGGTCAACGCTTTTTAACTTTGTGTTTTTGGTTGTGTTTTTCTCGCTCTCTTTTGTGAGCGCAAAGTTCACGAAACTTGAAGGAAAACATAAACAAGCAGCCAGGACACATGGACAAACTGGACTCGTCCGTCCGCATGGCTGGCTTGTACCAGAGCGATAAGAAAAGTTTTTCAATAAATTCTTTTTTGAAGAACAGCAGCTCACTCAAAACTTGCCGTCTAGCAAGCTAAGCTGATAAGCTGGCGCCAGCTTAACTTTCATATATATATATATATATATATATGTGTGTGTAGATTTGGATATAGATATGTGTTTAAAGTTTATTTAGTCGCAGCTACATCCATAGCTAATGAGGACTGCCTGTTGACGATATTTTTAGATGGCGCTGCCAGCTGCTTGTTTGCTGATGCCGCATTAGTTCAGATTTTGAGTTTTCAATGGATTTCCAATGTCTGAAAAAAAAAACCAAA
This sequence comes from Drosophila cognata, assembly GCA_035041535.1. Classification (NCBI taxonomy): domain Eukaryota; kingdom Metazoa; phylum Arthropoda; class Insecta; order Diptera; family Drosophilidae; genus Drosophila; species Drosophila cognata. Next base: position 683,105 of record JAWNLC010000571.1, on the reverse strand, counting down.
AAAATGGGGAAGAAGAGGAGGCGAATAGGAAAACTGGCAGCTAGCGTAACGGTTAGCAATAAATAAGAGAGCAAACTGCTTAAACCTTTGCTGAGCTGCATACAAAATGAGGTAGCCTGCCCCGCTCAACTGTTCCGTCTTGCCGTCGGCTTGTCCGCTTGCCTCGCCAGTGGCTAATACGTTTAAGATGATACGACAACATGTGCAACGTTTGCCACCATTCGACATCGCACTGACCCCGGTGCATAAATCTCCAGCCACTCGAGCGCCATCCCTGCTGCTCCGTGCAACTGCAACTGCTCCACTTTGAAGCATTAAGCTCACGTCCACAGTTGAATGTCCGCCCCAACTGACTACAGACTACACTCGGAGAAACGAAAAACAAACACAAATATATTTTCAAAATGTCTACAAATTTTTCATCTCCTTGCCAAAATATTTTCCAACTCAACTCAAATCTTCAGTAAATTATTTTTTCAAAATCAAAAATCTTTAAACCCTAAAACCGATAAAAATCGATAACAATAAAATAAGACCAAAAATATAGATTGATATAAGTCTGTCTTATATTGACAAGCTGGGTTCTGAGTAACCCCTAGCCAAAGTCCCTTGTCTAGAGTATTGTCACTTGCTTAAAATATTTTATAATATTATTTTTTTGAGTGTAGCCTTACTGTCCGGTCTGCTATTCCTTCTCTGGCTGTCCTGCTGCTGACAATGTTTAAGCTGCCTGATTGCCAACAACAAAAACAACGGCAGCAGCACCAGCAACAACAGGCAACAGGACGAACAGGACGAGTAGGAACAGGAGCAGGAGCAGGAGCAGGAGCAGCAGCTGACAGTTGGCAGTTGGCGCGTGCTGCATGCATCCGTTCCATTGGTGGGTGGTAGTGGGCGGTGCACGGGGCACAGTGGCTGTTGCAATTGAAGCGCCATTGAACAGGCGACAAAAAGGTCGATTATCGAGCAATTTGCAAAGCTAATGCTTGCCAAGCACATCGCACATCCTAAGTCTCTCAGTATATGAGCTGCTTCTCGAGAGTTTTGTTGTAATTGTTGTTGTTGCAACACAAACAATTGACTTGCAACTCGTTGAATATTTTAGCTATAGCTGAGTGGTTTTCTGTTTGATTTGTTATTGATATTTGCACAGTAATACTCGGAAATTGAATTGTCCAGAAGTTAGCAATGTGCTGAAATTTGAATAAAAATAATGCCTGGAATCGAATTCTCTTTGATATCCCCCTTTAATATTGAGGTATCTCAAATTTAGAAATCGAAATGTAGTGCTGAAACTGCGATTCTTAATTTTGAATCATTTTTATGAACAGTAAACAATTTCTCAATTTGTTAATTTAAATTGATTTTTTTATTTAATTTGATTTGTGTTCTATAAATAAATGGTGTTTCCTTGTGAGCCACCACTGCAGCAGCTAAATCTAATTTATATTCGATTTGTAAATAGCATTTCTTTGCTTAACTTTGATTGATCTGTTGGCATCGATGAAGTAGCTGCTGGACACACACATTAGCTGAACTTTATTTCTTTTGTCGGCTGTTCGTTGAAATCTTGAAAATGCCATCCATTAAATTGTCGTTTTTTTTTTTTTTTGTTGTGCATTGAGTGCGACTCTCCGTCCGGGTTTTACTTCTGGGCATTTGTCCATCCATTCGGTTGCGACGCTTATCGTTTTCATTTCGTCCATCGACCTACTCATCGATATGTGGGGCCACTCAAACGCATGTCCTGCCGGGCAACAACAACAACAACAAAAACAACAGCAACAACAACAAGTGGAATGTGCGAGTAGAAGTGCGACACACGTAAACGTGCCTCTGATAGAGATTTCGAGTTATTTGCGGCAATCTCAGTCATAAAGTTGGACATGTGTTTGCCCAAGGATACACTACAGCTGCCTCTCTGCACTTTTGAGCTCTCGGTTTTTATACCCTGTACCTATTGAAGGGGTAGCGTGAAGTGCTAAGAATGAAGAACGAAGAAGAAGAAGAAGTCGAAATTAATTATGGGTATTAAATTCTATGATAATCAAAACATTCATTAAAAGAAAATCAGAAACGCAGAAATGGAGACGATATTGAAATCTCACTGTCGAATCAAGTCTTGCAACATATTTTCATATACATCTACATATATGGGCATCTTAAGTAAACCCTTAATGTACAGGGTATCTGGCGGTCGAGCACACACACTCACACTTGTTTTCCCTCCACTTCTTACGCTCGTTTTATCTGTTGCACCTTTTCACAGAGCCTTGGTTTCCCGCGGGTTAAGCTATCGCCCATCAACCGCACAGTCGCTGAGCTGCTCTACGTAAAGGGCGATCCCTGTCCGTCAGACAAGGCCATGAATCTATCGACACGCATTCACTTTAGCTGCAACATGCGCTCGGGTCTTGTAAGTACAGGCTATACTTGTGGCTCGTTTTGTTGGCTTTGGGGTCTTTAGCAGCTGCTTTACGATTGTGTGTGTTTGCCTTTAATGCAGGGCCAACCGGTGTTGAGTTCCATTGATGACTGCCATTATCGCTTCGATTGGGAGACTAGTGTCATTTGTCCGCCGCACGAGTGCAGCTTCAGTGCGGACACTTGTGAGATTGTACAGGATGAGCTGAATATGCGCTACAAATTCCGGAACGCATCCTTCACAAATTCAGGCAAAATTGAGGTGAGTTCACATTTTGCTCAGACAACTGCCGGCAACTGCGCTAAATTCGAATTTCATATTTATTTCACAGATCGACTATAAGAAGACAAAAATCGAATTGAATATTTGTGGATTGCATCGCAAGGCTGTCACCGATTACTCGCAGGATTTGGTCAATTTGTTCTTCACACACGACCTGCCGGGCTGCGGCAAAGAGGGTGAGTGTGTGTGCGAGTGTGCGAGTGTGTGTTGACTAATTCGATTAGCGTTCAAGTGGTGCACTGCTTGCTCGTCTTCTTCTTCTTATTTCAAAGTTGCTGCTTGTCGCTTCCGTTTCCGCATCCGCCGCCGTTTCCGCTTGCACTTCCGCTGGCGCAACACGCGCATTTCCGGCCCGCCATGTTTTTACTTCTTTTTTTTGCTTGCTGTTTTGATAATGACAAAATCGCATTAGAATTGGCGCTCAGCCCAATGCACTTCCTTTTCGCTTATCTATCAACCCCGAGCAACCCATAACCCCATCTAACACTCACATACACACACTTACACACACTCACACACACACACACACACATACATATACACATACACATTTGAAAAACCTCATGACAAGTTTTTTTTTTTGTTTTTTTGTAAGCCATTGCAGTCGAGACCGTTTCGCGCTGCGTTTTTTCTTTCGCTTTTTGTCCTTCGTCGCTTATCTGAGAGTCTTTTATGTCGTGCCCGCTGACAAAAAACGCAGAGCACTTGAAATTATCAAAATAAGCAGGCGCAAAAAAAAGCAGTTTTAGCGCGAGCCAAAACCAAAAACACAAAAATAAAATTGTCGTGTAGATAATGCGGTAAAATAATCTTGCTGCAAATGGTAGTGCTTCCCATACCCTCCAAACACAAAGTGCGCAGATAAAAAAAGAGTGTTAGATTAAAAGATGAATTGAATCAAAGAGTTTCGCGGAGTAGATAATACCTTATAGTCAAAATGGCTGAATGAGGTAAATATCTGTATAATAGCACCAATATCAATTCAGAGCTGTAAAATTAACTACTTTGCGACCAGCAAATTGAAAACAGATTTTCCTTTCAAAATGTGATGTTGCCTGACGCAGATAATGTCTTCATTGTGGGTTGATTGTCTTGGTTGTTTGGTTTCCTCTTTTTCTTCTTTTAAATATGTTTTTTGCTGGCTCTTGGTCTCAAAGAATGCTTAACATCTTTGCATGTCCTTTATAGGGGAAATTTTTAAATATAATATTAAAATGCCAAATATATGAACAATGACAAATGGATTGTGTCTTAGAAGTCATGGAGCTAAATTTCTAAAAGTATAAGTATTGGATGTTTAAGCCCACAAAAGGCCAAAGCTTATACAGTTGTTATTGACAATGATGGACAAAAACGTGGTATTTTATCACAATTTCTTTATTTTGTTTCAATTTTTGAAATACGTCGCAAACTTTTTATACTGTCTAAATTCCAAGTTGCAGACAATTTTTGCATTTCTTTTTTCTGAAATCAAAAAGTCTAGAAATCCATTTCGTTATCTGTTATATTTTGTTTTTGATTATTTGATTGCACCTAAATTGTGCTTAAGTTTTTATGAAAGTCTCATTTGTATTCAAAAGCTAGTCTTACATTGATTAAAGTCACTTTTTCTTACTTCCCAGCTGATTACAGGGTATTCGCCCGTCAGGCTTTCTGCAAGTTCTACACTCGCTTTATTTTCCATTTTAAGCCGCAATGGTTTTTAAGCTGCGCCCGTTGCTTGCTGCATTCGAGCCATGAATATTTAAAGGCTCGCACACACACACACACACACACACACACACACAAACAGCTGGCGACTTTTGTGGAGTGTTGTTTTTCGTGCATGGCAATGATTTTTATTGGCACAATCAGCCATCAGCCGCTTGGTGTGGTGGCACTAAAAAACAAAAACAGCAAAACAGAAGAAAAAAACTTTGCCATTAAATAGAATTTTGTGTTTATATGGCAACGGGCAATAAAACTGACAATTTAATTATGACAACGTTCCCGCATACCAAAAGGCCAGAAAGCAACAAAAACACTATGAAAATACAACCAAGTATTATAAAATCCAATTTTTTCTTTTTGCGTGTTAAATTATGGATGTGTGTGTGTGTGTGTCTGTGTGTATGTGTTTTTGTTATGGGGTGTTGAACGTGTGTCTGTGTGTGTTTGGGTATGTGTGTGGGGGTGTGTGGGGTGTGTGGTTGCAATCTGAAAGCGATCAGACAATTCTAATATGCTTACTGACATGCACAACCAAAATGGCAAAGGGTTACGCCGCGGAACAAGGGGGGTCCTGCGACCGGATTGGAGGGTGCAGATTGTGTGTGTGTGTGTGTTTGTGTGTGTGTGTTTGTGTGTGTGTGGTGTGCTGGTTGTTTGACTGTGTGGCTGAGCTCAAATCCCACAACAGTTGCTGCTACAGCTGCCCCGCTCCCCCAGAGAGCGTTGTGGCATAAACCGAGCATTTTTTTGCCAACAAAAAATCCGTTTAAATACTCTTACGAAAGTTTGTTAACCTGTTCAGTTGTTGAACTTAGACTCTATTTGCTGACTTTTTTTTTGGCATAGCTCGATTATATTCAATAATTTATTTCCACTCAATACAACCATATTTTTTTTTTATTGTTTAACTACTTTTTAGCGAATTTTAAAAATGATTTTCAATACCAGAAATAGAGAAAATCTTCTTTGAGTTAAATTGTTATTTATTTTTCAAGAGTGCAGAGTTGCCTTAAATGCTGGTGTGCAGATTTTATCTGACATACACACACACACACCCTAACACACACACACACACACACACACACACCCTCACTCACACACACACACACACACTCATGCATATATTGCGCATTTGAACGACAGCAGCAACCACAAAAGGGAACCACCCCCCCGCGCTCACCCCGCTTACCTCCCTTGCCACTCATATCATGCGGCTTTTGTTGTCGTCTCCAGTGATAATTATTTTTGGCTTTTATGTGATAACTTTGCAGCATGGCAGACAGAAAGACCGACAGAGGCCCCAGCCCGTAGTTTTGGCCAGACTTTCTCAATTTGATAAGGATTCATTTAAGCCCTCTTTGTTGTTGCAGTTGTTGCTGTTGTTGTTGAACCTGTAGCCCCATTTGTGTGTTGTGTTGCGTTGTTTCTCGGTCAATTAAAATAAAATGCCGATTTGTTTTAGTATGGGTTCTAGTCTGGTTTTCATCACTTTTTATTAGGGTCTAGTTTGTTGTGTTTGTGTTTTTCCTTTGTGTTTATTTTTATTTGGGTTTTTTTTTTTTTGGTTAAGAGGCTCCATTTGAGCTAATTAAAAATCTAATATCTGTTCCATTCACTCTCTTTATTGCAGGCAAGATGAATGTTCAGATGCGTTTGATATGCAGCAACAAAACTGAGAGTTCCAGCAGCATTACAGATGTGAGTACAATCCACTTTTAATTATATATAGACTATGAAGCGCATTTCTCAATTCTTCTTCGCGTTATCTTAAATAAGCACTAAAAAGCGTACAACGAATGCATTTTTTCTTTGCGTGAGTTTTGAATATTTGTTGATATATTCTCCAGTTTTAAACTGTGTCTGAATTACGATTTGGCATTGTCTTTGACTTGTTCTTGACCTGTTCAAAATATATCAATCAGGCTTGTAAAGGTTATGTTAATGAATGATATTTTATTTTACACTTTTTAAGTTTTTTTTTTGCTACGAAGAAAATGATTAAAAAATGGCTATTGAAATTATTACTTAACATTAATTGAGAACAATTACTTGGCTGCTTCATTTTTGGTGTCCAACTTCACTTGAAACAAGTGCACATCGGGAAATTCTGCTGAATACTTTGGAAATGCAAATAGAAAGTTGTAAATTAAAGGCGTAAAAAACTACTTTGTAAAAGTGTAGCATACCTTTGAGCGCTTGTAGAAAAGCACAATATTAAATTGACCTGGCAGACGCAGTAAGGCGACAAGCGCAAAGTGGATTTGACACACACACACACACACACACACACATTTTTGCAGTTGTCTGCATGTGGTGGCCGCGGCAGCAAGTTTCTTATGTAAAGTCTGGCCAAAGGAACCCTCGTCGCGGACTGCTTCAAAGTAAAAATGTATAAGAAATATGCAGAAAAGGACACAGAACAGAACGGAACAGAGCTGAACAGACCAGAGCAGAAAGGGAGCGTGGCAGCAACTGCGCGCAAAACAATGTGGCAGGTGTCCTTTGTTATGCTTACCACTTGGCAAATCCGCTTTGCCAGCCATTTGTTGCTGTTGCTGTTGTTGCTGTTGTTGCTGTTGTTGCTGCTTTCAGCAAAAATGTTGCCTGCCGACCTGTGCGGCTTTTGGTTTGCTTCTTCTTTCTTAGGCATGATGGCTGTTCTTGTTGCTGTTTCTGCTCATGTTGCTGTTTCTGTTTTTGTTGTTGCTGTCGTTGCTGTTGCTGCTGCTGTTGTTCTCGTTGCTTTTGGCCGGCGGGCGTGCTATTGTTTTGGTCCTAAGCCTTTGTTGTCTTCAACAATCGCAACAGCTAACAAGTAAGGACAAACAACTTAGACACGCCGATATTTATATACTCTTGCAGCACACAGCTCAACAGCTACAACAAATTTTAGAAATTGATTTTTTCATATATTTAGATATTATTTTTCGAAAACCAGAAGATTTGTGTATTTCTGATCTGGATTTTCTTTTTAGATAATTTTCCTAAAATCAGTGTAACAAAAATCGGATATAGCTTAATTTAAATTAAATAAACTTTAACACTAAGTCAGTTCGCATGTCAGCTAGATAGATAGACAACTCGGCTTCTGATGCTGATCAGGAATATATATATATATATATATATATATTATAGGCATAGAGAATTCTAATAACATTTTGGAAGTGTATGGGAAATGTACGTGGCTTGCTTGTTACAACATCAAAATGATGTTGCTTTGGTTGTTGTTGCCCCTTTTCTTGGGGGTTGTGGCCTTTTCCCTTAGATCCCAGATACACGCGGTTTTCAGCCTTTTCCCTGCCCCTCCCACCTCTTCTCTATATCTTGGCTATTGTTGACTGTCGCAGTCTGACGCTGACCCTTCCCCATCATCAACGGCTACATCAACATCAGCATCTGCTGCTCTGTGCCCTGTGCTCCGTGCTCTACTCTACTTTGCATCTTGCTTATCAAATAGTTGTCATTGTCCTGGCTGCAGGAGTTGCATTAGTTACTTACACCTAGCACAAAGCAGGGCTCTATAAAATTCAATTCTGTTGCGCATATATTAATTTGACTTATTTACGCTGGCAGCTTTTTCTGCCCAAAAAATGTTTCCTTTTGTTTAGTTATTTCGCTGCTAACATTTTTATCAGTATTTTGTGCAACCAAAAGAATTTATTTTATTATATTATATTATATTATAATATTTTTAAAATTAAGCTCTTGAATTACAAAATATTTAGTGTACGGATAAATGAATGAAGAAAAAAAAACATCTGCCGAATAATATGGAAATTTTCCGATCGCCAGATGTGTGTTATAAGCAAAGTGTATTGAGCACTTAGGTATTTAGTGTCGAAGACAAAATGCTCATCAATTTTATTGTTTCAACTTCATGGAGCGTGAATTGCACCCAAAATTGAAATGTGAAGTTGAGCTTGAAATCTGCAACGTTGTTGATGCAACACTTTTGTGTGTGTGTTATGTTTGCAAACCAATCTCTTAATTGATTTTGCGTTCTGTTTGCATTACCTACCTGCAAATAGATAGATATGTATATATATATATATATAGACAGACGGAGAGAGACAGAGAGAACCGCATGCTGCAATTGTCAATTTGCAGCACGTTGTAATTAGTGGTCTGACCAACTGGCTGGCTGGCAACTTTATTAGCCTGGTCCCAAAATGCAGCAATTAGTGTCTGAGGTTTAACAAAACACACTCAAACATACCCACACACACACAGATACACACATACTAGCTCACTTTCCGACGTCCCCCATTACGCACAAATTGCCAAAGGAGTCGCCGAAAGCGATTGAAAATATTTGCCTGTCCATTTTGTGGATAGGCCTGTTCCCATTCTCTCTGTGTATGTTTCCATTGTTTGTTTGTTATTTGTTCCCCACTCTCTCCTCTCTCATCTCTCCTCTCTCTCTCTTTGAATGTTTTTTTTTGTGCTGAACAAACAGTGAAGCGTCGTTGTGCGCTGCAAGCTTAGTTGCAACATAGCATTTACTCGCATGTGGCACAAACCAATTGACCCAAATTTAAACCAGTTCACAAATAGCTGCAAGCTGCTTGCAACTAAAACGTCGTCCTTTCACTCGCATACAGATTGACATTAGTACACTGAGCGAAATAACACATCGAATAAGTCGTACAATTATGATTAAATGCGAAATCCTAAAACTTACTTTAACTAAAACAAGTTTATATAATCTCTTTTTATGCTAGCTTCAATTTATTTTGAAATTTTCAGTTGAACAATTCTTGATCGTTTTCGATATATTGAAATTTGTGCAGCCTTAGCCAAAGTAGAGATTTGTCAATTTTATTTGAACACATTTTGAGTATTTGACACTTATTCATCGCATGATCTGTATGACAAGGTAGTTATGTGACTAATTTTGCTCAGTGTATATTAGCATATAGCGAGAGAGAGAGATGTTCAGCCATGTGTTGTGAGTGTTGTTTGTCTGATTGCCGTTAATTGCATTACACACTTGGATATGTAGGTGTTATTAATTTCATTTCTTTGTCAAGTGCAGGTAATGGGATTTGGGTCCGCTCCATTGGCTTGGCCATGGATGTGCCCTCTGCGTCTATTTGACATACATTTCATGCTCAATTAGGTGAATGCAAATAGGCAGCGTTGCAACAACAGCTCGTCCACTGCACACAACTCAACTCAACTCAAATAAACGCAAAGAAGTGTTTGATTAAATGCGATTGTGAAACTTAAGAAATTGTACTTAAAAACTTTGTGCGGCCCGTCGGAAACATAAAAGTCAATTTCAATCAGACTGCTCTAAATTCAGTTAATCGATAATTAATGTTTTAACTTATATTCGTTCAAGGCTTGTTTGCTGTGCTGTGCTGTGCTGTGCAGCAGCGAAAGTTCAGTTTGGATGAGTTGACAGCAAAGTTTAATTGCATTTTTGTGTTCTCATTTTTTCTCGTACTTTTCTAAAGTTTCTTTTTTTTTGCCAATCTTTTTTTTTTGCATTTACTGTCATTTAAAAGTCAACATTTTTAAACACCCAAACATAAAATGTAAAGTTTTTTTTAATCAGGATTCAAAGTCACAAAATTTGAAGCTAGTTTTTTAGTCAAAATTTTTTTTATATTTTTTTTATCAAGAAACACAACAAACTCCATTTTAAATACCCAAACATAAAATGGAAAGTTTTTTTTAATCAGAATTCAAAAAGTCACAAAATTTGAAGCTAAGTTTTTTAGTCAACATTTTTTTTATTTTTTTTATCAAGAAACAACAAATCCAATCAGCAAAATTATTTAACAGCCGCGTGTAGGTTGTCTCCATGTCGAGCTGTCTAGAAGCTGTCTCGATGTCGACTCCGTGTACTTATTTTGAGTTAACTGCCGCTGGATTGATGAGAATCAGAATGGCAATACGCGAACAAATGTGACTTGCCCGCAGTGCCACTTTGAGTATCTCATCATTTTTCCGAAGAGCCGCATCGCCATGTTCTTGGAACTCTGCCTGGATGTGATCCGTCGCTGCAGTCCATTCGTTGCCGCTTTCGCCGTTTTTATCTTCGTCTACTTGGCGGCCTTCTTATATGGCTATTTCACGCTCATGCAGGTGCTAGGCCCGCAACGCGGCGACGAGCTCATTGATAACGGGGACACAATTTTACTAGCTATCGCACAGCCAGGAATACAGGTGGTCCTGATTATTAGTCAACTCATCCGCTGGGAGGACATAATTTTGCGACTGATCAGTAGATTGTTCCACTCCCATGCCAACGTTGAGACGGTGTCCAATGTTGAGGAAATACCAGAACCCAATGCTCTCATCGCCTTTTCCCTCATCTTTTGCGGTGGCATTCTCATGCCCAGCATTTCCAACTTTTTGGGCAGTGTGATATATGGGAACGTGGAGTCGACGCTGCTTCGTACGCTCCTCGGCGGCCTCACGTTCATTGCCGTGAAGGGCATCCTCAAGATTTATTTGCGACAGAGTCAGTATCAGCAAAATAGGCGTCACATCATCGACTACACAGAGGAGAATGGGCGCATCTGTAGGACTCCCGCACGGGGCAATTACCTTCAACCAAATATGCGACAAGATGGCGATTCCGATAGCTATGATGATGAGTCTGACCTCGATGAGCTGGAAGATTAAGTTTTGAATGCGACTGGAACAATCAATTATATAATATTTTACGGAAATTTATGTTTTTTTATTTTTGTTTTTTTTATTTTTGTTTTTTATGTATGAGTAAAATAATTTGGTTTTAGCGTGCGACTGCTTGAAACATTTTCCCAAAATAAATTGTGTTTATTTGTGTAGCTGAAAGTTGGTAAACTTGTTCTATACTGGACATTCAAGCAATTTGGAGTTATCAAATTCCATTTGTTGCCAACTATGGCGATGAAATGTTGATTCGTAAATTAAGCGCAAATATATTTTGCTGATTACTTTTCGTCAGCAGTGCGAAAACTGTTCAGCACTGCGGTTATTTGTTTAACTTTCTATTGTTGCCTCAAATTGCGGAAATTACACACACACACACACAGACGTACACCCAAACGAAATTTAGTGGCACAACACCATTGAGCCGTAAACAACTTTAGACACGACGCACGATATATTTAACATGATACCCTGTAGCCATTATAAATGTGTCAGGCTTAGAAGCGTGGCAGGCACAAGGAGGCAACTTCAATCTGATTCCTGATCAGCTTTAATATAACTTGACACAAAGTTGATCATCTGTAACACCTGCAGAAGATGTTAATGAAATCCTTTTTTGTAAGTTGCAGTACTGGGTATCTCCCTGTCGAGCTCTCTCTCCGCTGGATATTTATCGTTGTTCGTATCCTGTTTTATTTTTTTTTTGGCCAGAACGCACGAACAATGTCGAAAAAGGACCTTGTCTGGCGACGCTGTCGGAAAATTAGCGATTCAATGAAATGGGATTTTAAATGGCTGCAAACTTTTTAATGCGTCTACCGCTTGCCTCGTGCCACGTCCTCCTGCAACGCTACTTTAGTTTGTGTCGAGACCCCCAGACCCGTTATTGGGCGGGCGGGTTGCACGGGTTGCCGGACAAAGTTGCTGTAACGCCGAGTCGCCCTTTTTGTTGCCACTTGCAGTTGCCAGTTGCAGCCGGCGCAAAACTTTTTAAATTATGCGCACATTTGCAGGGCCTCTCCCTCCGCCCCCATGGTTCCACACTCCTCTTCTTTATGTTGCACTGCGCTGCCATGTTTCTGCCTGTTGTTGCTTGCCGCCGGAAATGGTCTTTGACCGAAAGTGTTACACGCTGCGTGCAGCTTCAACGGATGCCGTGCAACAACGACTCTGTGGACTCTGTGGAGTGCGGTTGTTTGTTGTCCATTGTGGCAGGCTGTTGTTCTAGTTGTTCTTGTTGGGGGCGTGGCAGGTCTGTGCAAACAGTTGTTGCGCCACCAATCGCAATGCTTGGGTCGACGCCAAAGGGTCGTGCGTTGAGTCACTGAAAAAAAATGTGCCTCACAGCCTGGATTGCACTCTCAACATTTCATAAATTCTTGACTGAAACAAATTAAAATTAGTATGTTATTTTTTGCATTGTTTACTGAAAGGCTTTATTTAGTCTGTTCTATATTTGATTATATTATTTTATTGTTTATTTCGCAAACACAAAAAATAATAAGCCGATTAGTTTTTTTACATAAGTGAAAAGGTAATTTTGAGCCTCCCACGTTTGGGACAATGGAATCGCGAAGTGTAAAGAATGTGAATGTAATAAATGTTGGGCTTACTCAAATAAGGCTATTACAATTTTAAAAAATCATCTAATTTTCATTTTCCCAAATGGAATTTCCGCAACGCAAAGTTTTGTCGTTTTAAGTTCCAGCACACTTGGGATCGGCTTGGGAACCTCCACAAATATATCGTATATATCTGTCTTATAATATTTTAAACAACAGTTTCAGGAATATAAATTTGCATAGAAAAATAAGTTTATTTTTGAAAAAAATATTTCATTATTTTTATTATCATATTTATATATTTTAGTGTATATTTTGGAGTTAACCCAAAAAAAGAAAAATGCGATTTATGTTTTAAGTAAATGTTCTTAGTTGAAGCGCATATATTTTTTGTAGGAGTGTAGCCTTCACATGAAATTAATGTGTTTGCGCCGATATCAATTTTATTTATTATTTTGCTTTGCACTTAATGAAGAAAGTTTCTAATTACAAAAATGCCGGGTTTTCTTCTGCAGGACACGCAGTGCAGTTTGCTGTATGTGCAACGCACGCCAAGCATTTGCCCGTTCCTGGGCCTGAGCAAGCCGCCACAGGACGATGCAGCTGCAGGCAGCACCACCCCTCCAACAACGACAACAACAACAACTTGGAGCACAACGGGTAAGCAGTCGCCAAATGAAGCAACGACAACTGCAGCATCCGATGCTGCAGAAGTGGCATCTGTTGCCCGCCCAACGGCCTCCGTGGGCGGTAAGTGTCCAGCTATCCAAAGAACCATTTTTCTTTTGCAACTTCTTTCACGAATCATCATTTGCAGAGATCCTGGGCATTATCCTGTCGGTGACGTGCTTTGTGGCATGCGTCGGACTCTTCTCCATCTCGCCATCGCGAAGGCAACGCGTGCGACGTTTCTTTCGACGCAGCAACTCTTCGGTGCGATATTCGAGGGCAGGAAATAATCTACATCTTGATCCCTTGTGTTTTCTTACAAAACAATATTATCTTTATTACAGGTGCAGTCCAATGAGGAGGCGAATCTGCTGCTGGAACCCAATGGCGAGTTCACCGAGAGCGATGATGATATGCTGCTTTAAACATAAAGGATATACCACCCCTAAAGTCCAGGCTGTTTTACACATAAAATCTACTAATTAACACAAAAAGAAAAGAAAAGACATGAGAAAATCCCAAAGTTAGGAAAGTTCAACACCAAAGAAGACAGAAAATAATATATATTCGCAACTGATTGTGAGCTAATGCAAAAAAAAAAACTGATAGTAGACAAGTAATGAATTTTTCGAGTATTGAAAGAAAGCTTATGATACTATATATATATATACTTAATTATCGTGTAATGCGACGCCTAGAGATGACAACAACGACAACAAACAAATCCCAATTAATGGAACTATAAGTGTATATGCCTAAAAACAATATTATATATATTTTATATACTTGCACTTTACATATGTAAAGGCATCAAAGACCCCAAAACAACAAAAAGCCCTTTAGCTATATAATATATAGTTTAAACCAGAGAATTGCATGCGACAATTGTTTTCCAGCATTTTTCCAAAGCAACATTAAATTTCCAACTGAAATGTTTGCCTTCTACAAGTATTTAACTGCAATGCAAGCGCAGATTAAGCCATAATTATTTTATTGTTTGTATTTTGTTTACGATGAGACTGGGCCAAATGTACTTAATTTTGTTGTTCTTTTTTATAGCTACTTTACTTTTGTTTTTATTAGCTTAAGCCGTCTGTAAAAACGTTCAGTTTTCTTTAAAATACTACGCAAATAAATGTAAATCCTATATATATGCTCTGTATAAACAATAAATTTGAAAAAATATATTCAAAATCAAAAATATATACAAAACAAAAAAAATAGTACGTGTCGTTCGTCTGCGATTATGTTTTTCTTTCTTCGCAGCAGCCAAATTCAACTTCAAGTTTCAGCTTAAAATCGGCAGGTTAAATACCAGGCGAACAGCAATCAGCAGCAGGCGACTGTTTTTAATTGCAACCAATGGCAGCGAGGAGCGGTTAAAAAACATTTGCACTTGATCGTCTGCTTATTGCAGCCTTCTGTGTGCCTGGTAGGCAGGTGAGTTTACTTGAACATCCAAAAATATAAATTATGCTTAAAATGCAAAAAATTATTCAAATACTAAAATAAATATAAAAAAATATCTGTTCTGAATAATCAGCTTACTGCCAAACTGAAATGTTCACAGTAGTTGCCTGTTAGTGCCTGTTAATGCTGAAAATCGGTTGCATGCAATTGCGTTGCTTACCATCCGAGCTTAAACTCATTTTTCAAAATTATTCCTTGGAATAAAATCCAGACGATAAGAAGGTTCTTCCGTTATTATAAATAAATACAAACAGTTTTGAATTTAATTTTTAAAATATATTTAATTTATTTGTATTTGTATACTTCACGCACTGGTGTACACAATTACATTGAATGATGTACAGTACATATGCATATGTACATACACGTGTGTATTCATTTTGTATAAGTAAATGAGTGTTTTCGTCTGCATAAATTTGTAGGTACCTTAGGCAATACATATTATTTCAGAGACATGACATATGTAGCTACTTATACAATATATATATATATATATATATTAAACATATCGGCTATGCGTATTATTGAAATGTGAAAACGAAGAAATATAATGTATGTATGTATGTATGTATGTTCGTATGTATATGCATTAGGTTGATAAAGTGATGTATGTATGGTAGTAAATATGGTGTATGCCGTGTATAGAGTGCAGTTACGAGTACTTTCAGTTAATAGCGTCATGACCAAGAGATGTGTAAATATTAAACATATATTTATATATTTGAAATGAGATTTGTTTGCATTTGGAAATGTACAAATGTTCCATTTGTTTGTATGTACAGTGGGATAGGTCAGTAGATTCCAATACATACATACAAAGAGGATGATTAATTTCAATTTGTTCTTTTTTTCTTTTTATATTTTTTGTTGCTTTCATTTTTTTTTTGTTTTTTTTTTTATTACATTCAGTACACGGCATAGTTTTATATGCTACTATTTGGATACGTCATATGTATGTATGTATATATTGCATGTGCATTACTTAAAGACAAATCATAGATTGTACAAGAAGAGAAAATAAAGCTCAATTCGTTCAAAAGTTGTATAAAAACTCGAGATTCGTGCAGGAAGATAATAAAAAATAAATTGTGAGCTTCCTTAGCGTGCGTTGCGTTTCAACTTAAACCAAAAAAAGAAATGTACAATATCATAAGTAGTATAATGAATAATGTACAAAATAATCAAGTTTGCTTATGCTTAACTTACATTTACTATATATTTAACACTAAACAGAATGATAAGCTCTTAATTAGCCTAAGTTTAGTTTTTTGTTTTTTGTTTTTAGTTTCTCATTTTCTTTTCTGCTTTCTGTTTTTCTTTTGTTTGTTTTTTTTCTTTCTGTTTTTTCTTTCTGTTTTTTTCTATGTCAACAAAGGCCACATGAAATTTTGAAAATTGCGAATTTTCACAAATTTAATTTTCTTTTGCGCTTGGGAATTTCTTGTAAAATTATTCTACAGAATTTCAGCTAGACAGAAAAAAATGACACACCCACACACGCACACACACACACACACTGACACACACATTCACACACAGAGCATAAAATTTAGGATGAGTTTTGCAAAATTTGAGAATTGGTTTTGTCTAGTCAGAACTTGCATCTAGTTTTTTATACATTCAGCTGTGGGTGCACATTTGGGATTGGGATTGGGATTGGTCATAGCAAAGGAATTAGAATTTGCCTTCAATGGAACAGGAGCTCCTCGGCGTCGGGCTCCGTTTTGTGCCACTTCTATACATCGCTCTGCTTGGCGTTCGTGTTGATGATGAAGGCGCCATTGATGTGTCCATTGCCATGATGATGATGGTGATGATGATGTGCCTTGCCATTCGGCGCATAGAGATTCGTGAGGCCATTCTTGCCGTTGGCAATCATGATTGCCGTGTGTGGAGTTCCGCCATTCAGTTGGGCCACCAACGGATTCTTTGTGGTATCGCCGGGTGGTGTCGTCATTGGCGGCGTCACTGGCGATGGCTTAATCAGCTCCAGTTTGTCATCGGTGGATCCCTTGAGCGCCGACTTGATCAGCGAACCATTGCCCTGACCACCGCCGATGGGCGACCGATGAGGCAGAGCATAACGCAGCTTGTCCCAGAACCAGGGATCACCCCACTTCAGATAGGTGTTCATGCGGAGGTACGCCTTCATCTCATCGTCGAGCTGCTCAATGTCGCCAATATCTGAATAGATGATGACTATGACACGAGATCTGCCCTCATTCAGCGCTGATCTGTGTGCCGCCCTGAACTCCATGCGGGCCCAGTCGGATTTAATGAAGTTCGGACTCAGCACAATAATCGTTCTTCTCGAATCCGCCACAGATCGCACAATGTTCTCCGGTATGAAGCCACCAACGAGCCAATCTCGCACATGCACGCACAGTGTGAACTTTTGCGGTCCATGCTCCAGCTGCGGCACCAGATGTTTCTCGACGAAACTCTGATCCTTGTGCGAATACGAGATGAACGCATCGAATTTCTTATCCTTATCGAGCTCGGCCTCGGTGACAAACCACATGCACAGATTGTGGGCATACAGCCAGATCTTGATCTCCTGCTGATATTTGTAGTAGAGAGCCGCCGAGATGCCGAAAAGGAAACCGGCCAGCGAGATGATGACGGTGACAGCGATGAGCAGACTCTTCTGTGCCTGACATATATCATTGATATTCAGTTCCATCAGACGCGTTGGCATCTCGGCATCCATGCAAAACATGTCCGTGTGATCCGGTATCCTTTCGTATTTCTTTTGCGTGAAGAGCAACAATTCCTTTGCCCCACAATTGCAGATCCAGGGATTCTGGGAGAGTCGCAGTGTTAGATTGTCCATGCTGCTGTTGAGATACCCAAGCACAGTTGAGTTGAGAAACTGCAGCTGATTGCGACGCATATCCAGATACTTAAGATTGGCTGGCAATTGACTGGGCTCCAGTTGAGTGAGATTATTGCCGGCCACATATAATCTGGTCACATTCTCATAGCCGGGTGCATTATTCTGGGGCAGCTTGAGCAGCGTATTGTTCTCCACGTACAGCTCCATCTCGAGTAGATTTGGCGGCAGACGCGGCAGTTTGGGTATCTTGGTCAACTCGCCATTCGAACAGTTGACAATCAGGGTGGAGTCAAAGGTGCGCACCAGGCACTCACAGTGGCTGGGACAACGGCGCTCCTTGGGATCCTCGGCCTGGTCAAAGTTGCAGACGAGTTCGCTCGGATGCACAGATCTCATCGGACGATCCGCTAGAGCAGTCGGCGCCTGGCAATTCAGTCTATCCGTATAGGTGACCAAATTCTTGGCATAGTCCGGTTGAATATCGCCACGGACCACCTGTAAAAATCTCAGCAGGGTGCAATCGCAGACCAACGGATTATCATTGACATCCACGTGGACCGTTTTCACGCCGTGCACCAGTCGCAAACCCTTGTCCAGGGGCTGGAACTCGGTCTGCTTGTAGAAGTGTACGGTGTGTATTTGGTTGTGGGACATGTTCACTGTCACGTCGAAGGCTGAGACAAAGTCCAGATCGGAATAATCCAGCCACGTGAAATTATTGTAGCTCAAATCAATCTCCTGCAGCTCCCTCATCGCATACTTCCAGTCACTGAAGATCACCATCAGCGAGTTATTGCGCAAGTTGAGCGTTGTCAGATTGCGGAGATGGGCAAATGGTGATCCCAGATCCACATCCACGCCACGCGCAGTCATATAGTCGTGCAAATTGATTCGATTGTTGGCCAAATTCAGTTGACGCAGCAAAGTGTTGCCGGCAAAGGCCTGAGGACGAATCGTCAACAAACGATTATCATTCATACGCAGCGTCTTCAGATTCATCAATTTGCTAAACAGCTTGCTGCAAGCGGAGAGGAAGTAAACGGAGAATGTGAATGAGTTCATATTCAGTTGAGAAAAGATGGTTAAACAATGGCATTTGCTTAAAGAGATACGTTCACAGCTCAAGCTCTGAACTTACCTGGTTATTTCTGTTAGCTGATTTTCGGCCAGATTCAGCGTCTCCAATTTGACCAGATAATGAAAAATGCCATCTGGCAGATGACTCAGGCGATTCTTGTGCAAATCCAAGTTGATCAGATTCAACTGATGCTCCAAAAATTTGGCTGGCAATGTGCTCAGCCGATTGTCCATTAGCGAGATGTCTGTTAAGGCCGTCGAATTCTCGATGAGATCCGCTGCGAGTGTTTCCAGTTCACAGCGCAAATAGAGGGTGCGCAGCTCGGGCAGATTGGCAAAGAGGCGAGCGGGCAGGTTGGCCAGAGGCACACGGTTATTTTGCAACTTGACCTGTTGCAACATTTTATTGTGCTCAAAGAGGCCCTCGGGCAGCGAGCGAAAACTGTTTGAATTCAAATTGATCTCCGTCACGTTGGTGAGCAGGGCAAAGACATCCGGCTTGAGCTGAACGATGCCATTGTTATGCAGATCCACATCCTTGACCGAGGTGGCGCCCTCAAAGTCATGCTTGCTGAGATTGTGCAGCTGATTGCTCCACAAATTCAAATGCAACAGCTTGTGCAGATTGTGAAAGAGGCCGCGTGGCAGCTGCTTCAAATTGTTGCTGCCCAACTCGAGAAACTGCAAATTCTCCGTGTTGGCGAGCAGGCGAGCGGGCAGTGCTCCCAGATTGGCAGCACGCATATCCAGCCAGTTGAGCAGATGCATATCCCTCAGCAGATCCTCGGGAATGTAGGGCAAACGACGGGCAGCAAATCGCAATCGCTGCAAATTCTGCAATCGCTCAAAGTGCATCCGTGTGAGATTCACGTGCAGATCATTGCCCTCAAAGATGAGCACTTTCGTATCCCGGATGCCCAAATGGTCCATGATGCCGGCGATGGGTGTGTGATTGGGCAGTGGACAACGCTTGATCTGCACCATGTTGATGCTGCCAATGCTCAGCTTGGGCATCTGTGTGTACTCCGAGGCATCTGTCAGATTGCATTCGATCTGCACAGTGCTGCCGGGTCTAATGGTAATCTTAAATTTGGGATTGTAACTGTTGCCAGGACAATTGAGTTCGTATTCCGACAGCGAGGGCGCACATTCGCAGGACGATATGGTTAGATCTCGACAATCGTCGCGACCAAAGAGTGCCTCGCCCAGCGGCCAGTTGAGCGCCTGGACAACCAGCACCAGCAGCAGCAAGGACAAAGGCGCCGCTGCGCTTACTCCACGCATCCTGTTCGCAGTTGATGTCCTCGTTTGTGACTGCAAGTAAACAGATCCAATTTTCCATTTAGTTAACTCACAACAATATTATTTAATAATTGGTTATTTGGAGAGGCATTAGAAATGTTATGATCAATATAAAACTACAATTTCGATATCTCAAAATCCCTTCCCTGGTTTGAAGAAAACCATAATTATGCTTTTTTAAGATGTATGCTGATGTATCCAATATTTTTTATTATTATATAATTATATATTCTGGTCTGTAAATAACAGCGTAAAACAATTTTTCATTTTAATAATGTCTATAATTAAATTCTGCGGATGTGTTCCCACACTTTGGTGACTTTCGAGTGTACAAAATATTTTTGGGTTCTCCCTCAATCTATTTTTAAATCAACAGAACACACAAAAGTTGGAAGAGACTACTCGACTAGCAGATACCCTAAGCTCAGCTTTTAAATACATTGTCGACTTGTTCAATGTGATAAACTTGTCGATGCTCAAAATATTCTTTGACATCGGTTTTTTCATGCAGATGAATAAGGCTAAATCGACTCGAATGTTAATGTTTATCCCTGATGATTTCCGCTGCCTGCAGGACTTCATTATACCCTCTTTACATTTTTTAATGGGTTCAGGGTATACAAAGTTATTACTTAAACTGCTTAAAAGTGAGTTTTCATTCAGAAAAAGTTGAAAAAAAAAAACTTTTTTAATGGGTAACTTTTAAGTAGCACCTTTTCCCCAAGTGAGAGGAGAAGTGAAAGTGGGTGAGAAAAGGTTCATAAAACACAACTCGAACGCAAGCAAAGGCCCAAGGGGAGTATTTTCATTTTAATTGCGGAATATATGATGGATAGAATGACGGGCGCGACAGATGCAAATGATGCGTCCAATAATAACTGACGGGATAACGGAATTAAATAACAAAGTAAGAAAAACAACGGATCATGTGCTTGACAAAGGAGAGGCGGTGCACATGCGAAGGGAGAGCATGCACTGAGAGAAAAATGCGGTTCTTTGTGGGCTTAACTCTGCTGTTAACTGCTGCTGATATTAAGGATTCTCTTGCTTAAAATGAGTGTAAAACTAAATCACTTTCATCAGCCTTTTAAGTAGTTTACTGATTTATTTATTCGACTAATATTATTAGAAATATTAATTTAAAATTTAAACCTTAGCTTTAAATGAAAACAAAATAAGAAATATTTCAAAGCTTTCTGGTTGTATTTATCGATATTTATTCTAGGAGGATAACATTGGTTTGTACTTGAGCTAAGACATTTTTGCCATGTTTTCACGTCACACCTTTTCTAAAAAGTAGAAAAAGTATAAAAATAGTATTTTATTTTCACACGCAACAGTTCTGCATTTGCGGTCCAACATTTTCAGCATTGTTTTGCGTACAAATTACTCGATTTATTTTGCAAGTGTAGTTTCTCTCACTCGGACTCTCTCTCTCTCTCTCTCTCTCTCTCTCTCTCACTCTCACTCTGTCGCAGTGAAAGTAGTGTTGCATTATGAGTTTGGCACACCTCAAAGGACTCCACTCACATCGTTTCAGTGAACGTGTGGTCCGGTCCACACACGGTGAATTCAGCTTTATCGTTTTACTCCACGCTGTGTGTGTGGCGTAATTACGTTCGAAGGCAGCGTATAAAATTTTGTAAAATGTTCCCGGGCTTTATTTTTGGCCACTTCTCTGTCCGCTCCTCTCTCATTTACGTACTTTTTTTTGTTGTGTGGGTTCCCGAAATGTTGTGGGCGACGTGCACTTTACGGGCTCTGTGCACTTAATGAATTTGTCATGCACTCGACTCGAATCGAAGGCTGTCGCTTAAAGCTAGCTTTAAGCGAATTTCGACTCGAAAAAGGGACATTTTAATTGTGGCCATTAGGCGGAGGCTGGCAAGTTTTTGAATTGAATTCAATTAAAACTTTTCGTATGCTTCTGATTTCCTTTTTTGTTGTTGTGAGCAGAGCAGAGCAGAGCAGAGAAGCAAAGTGGAGGCTATTTTAGGCTGCACACATTTGGGCGCCATAAATTTGTTGGCTCTGACAGCTGCTTTTGACTGAAATTTTGATAAGGCAATTAAATTATGCGCGCTATAATTTGATTTCCAATTCCAGTGACTTTCCAGCTTGCCTCTGCAGACATCGCCCGCAGGCTACTGGACAAAAATGTACAATTTACTTGCCATTTGGCTTTAATTAGCCGACAAGACAACAATGATGTAATTTTCAGCACTGCCGCCCCGTTTGCCTCAGGCAAATGTAAACAATTATAATTATAGATATTGCATTTTCAGCGCCTGGCTGACCACCTTTTGCTTCTTTAACGAATTCGGACAGATGATTACTCTAGGGAAGCAGCGTTAATTGAGCTTTGTTTCAGGCAAGTTGTACTCAAATATTTTTGAGAAGAATTTTGGTTAATTCCAGAGGCTTAAGTAAGCATTTCAACTTTATTACTCATCGTTCACCTGCTCAAGCACTCATCAAAACATTTGTTTGCCCAAGTATTAATCAAATGTCCAAAATGCTGCTTAACGATTTGCAACATTGGCCAATTGCTGCTCCAAGCCATTAGGCAGTCAACATTGAAGGCAACTCGGTGCTGGGTGCATTCAGTGAGTCTGCCAATCGAAACAGTGGGCGGAGCCAAGTTCAATGCCCAAGTGTCGTGTGCCATGTGCCGAAATCCATTTAAATCTCAACACCTGATTTCGCCGTTATTTGGACGTGTGTGTTTGTTTGTGTGTGTGTGAGTGGATATTTATGCCAGAAGCTAGGTAAACGGCAGCTGCAGCTGCTCCTCCTCTTAGCCATTTGTTTGGCCAACTTCAATTTCGCATAAAACTTTAAGCACTTTCGCCCGTTGGCGGCCAAGTTAACCGTGCAATGGATACGTACAGCAACAACAACCACGACAACTACCACTCTGCTTGCAGCCTGCCTTATGCCACGAGGGTCTGTTTTGGTGTTTAAATTTAGCTTGGCTTATCTAAACAGGCAATGCTTGCCAACTCAGTAGCTACACAGCTAGAAAATAGGTGTGCTTTTTTCGACTTATTCGTGCCTAAAAATGCATTGATAATAATAATAGCATTGATTTAATCTAAATAAATAGATAGAAAGAAATGCTTATGACAATAACAAGATAAGATCAAAGTACACGAAAGTAGTTTCAGCCTTATTCGATTTTCTCTCTGTGTAGTTGTGCTAGTTGTTATACCCTGAATGCATTAAAAATTGCTGAAATGAGTATAATGAAGTCATGCAAAAGTATGCACAAGGTCGAATAAACTATTTTCGACTTGATTCAATGAATAAACCAATCTCAGACGCCATAAGAAGTAGAAACTTAACTTTTGGTATATAAAATAATAAATAAAATAAAATAATAAATAAAATAATAAATAAAATAGAATAAAAATGATTTAACATCGAATAAGAAAGAGCTATTTGTGAGGGTATCTCGTAGTCGAGCTCTCTCGACTGGAGCAGAATACTTGTATATTTACATGTTGTTGTTGACAAGATTTTCAACATTTATATTCACTTAAGAAAATTACTTTTAACTTTTATGCCACGCTGACCGTGTAAATAACCCACTTGCAATGGCCAAAAGGAGCTGCTGCTTTGCACTGGCATTGATATGCTTGAGTGTTTTGTTTGGCTCTGGCTTGTTGGCTTGTTGGCCATCTCAGCAATCTAATCTAAGCGAATTGCTGTTGACAAGTTTTTAGCTCAGCCAATTGGCAGCAAGATGAGCAAAATGTGACTAAAAAAGCAAACCTTACAAATATTTAATGAGTTTCAGCCAAGCGCAACTGTGTGTGTGTGTGTGTGTGTGTGTGTGTGTGTGTGTGTGTGTGTGTGTGTATGTCTGCGTGTTTGTGTGCCTATAGAGAAAATTGAAAGCCTACTTTATTGCTGGCAATTAAGCTGGAAATGGGCAAGAGGAAAGAGGAAGGAAGAAGTTTTTCCGCCATCGGCACCTCATTTTCTGATCCTGCTTGCCCATTAAAAATAATTGTTAATTTTGAACGTCACACACACACTCGCGCACACACACACACACACACACACACACACACATACACAAACATGCACACAATTATAAAGTCATACGCCGCTTTCTTCCTCTTTTCCCACTGCTCGGCATTTGTCTGTTTTAATTAGACGCTAACCTCGCAACCCATACCCCCCAGCACACTCCTCTCCCCCGAGTCGTTAATAAAGGTTAACGAAGTTTTGCCAACGCGCAGATTTCTCACATATTTATACACACACACACACACAAACACACACACGAGGACACATTCCTTAGGAGAGTGCGCATTTTTGCACTCACATGCTCTCTTTTCCGGTATGTAACGGTACTAAATTCATTAGGCACACTAAATTACAACCGCACCGAACTGTTGGTGTGTGGGGGGGGGGGGGCGGGGTAGCAGGGGATTACAGGTATAATAAGTTTAGGTTGAGTTCAGTTGAGGGGGCCGGGCAGGGCAGGGTGCCTGCTCTGCTCTGTTCGTGCCAGTTGACGGCAGGTTGCCAACAACAAGACTTGGATTTTTATTGCGGCTCCCTCTGCCAACCCTGCAAAATACTTCAATCTATGTTGTAAAATATATATATGTGTGTATGTGTGTGTGTGTGTGTGTGTGTGTGTGTGTGTGTGTTTGTGTGTGTGCTGCCTGCTATTAAATAGTCGCACCGCCCACAACGCGCTTTTGAAAATTGGCTTTCGCATGCCTGCGGTGCGCTTTATTACTGCAAGCAATACAAAATAAGTAAGACAACAGGGTGGGCAGCCACACGACTAACAGATACCCTGTAGTAGGAACCAACACGGGGCTATTTTAAATTTGTAAACCAGACTAACAGATACCCTGTAGTTACAACTATGGGAATATAGGTGACTAATTACTTCTGAGAGTCAAAGGGTCAATGGGAAAGGATTAAACGATCATTATGAAATGTTTGCCCAAGATGAATCTCGCTTGTATATGTCAATTTTGGTGAATCAAGATCTATATAAGATATTATATATAGTTCTCAGATTTTTTCATCAGCTAACTTTGCCTTTAGTTGCTATACAAATTATGGGAAAAATCTGTGAAAAGGCGTCAATTTTAAATATGTAGTTTTTGTTACTATCCGGAATCTATATTTTATTCTTTACTGATATTCGCGAAATGAGGAGAGTTATCGATAAAACGATATCAACTTGATTTGCGTGTGGTAATCGGAAACTTATTTTTCAAATTTTGAGTCAGTGGCTCTTTTATTCTCTGAGATCGACTTATGCAAACATGGCTAAATCGATACGGCTGTTGATTCTGATCAGGAATATATATACTTTAAGGAATCTCACTTGCATCCTTGTGCACATCACGTACTTAGGCACAACTTCAATACACCCTTTAATTGATTTTTTGTGGGTTCAGTCTACAATTCGAAGCTCTGCTCGCTTTTGGATGCTGTATTCTTTCATCTACCTTTGAAAGAGCCTTCACTTTCACGCACATTTAACGGCTGCAGGGTATTCAACAGCAATAACAGCAACAACAGCGACAACATCAACAATAATAAAAGCCCAAACAACAACAAAAGCAACGCATTTAATGCTTAAATTTGTTAAAGCCTGCCTCAGTTAAGGATTAAGGCAAAGTGTTTTAATGCCCGTCGTCGTTTTTTAATGACGATGACATTTCCATTTCTGTGAGTGACGCGACGCGCTCCACTGACTTTTCCAATTTTCCAATTTCTTGTCATGTCGTTTGCCCACCCCCCCGCAACGGCACCGCCCCATGTGCTCCTCGCAGCCTTCCGTCTCCTTAACACTCATCCAAATAAGTATGCTACATAAAATTTGTGAGGCGGCCAGCAGAAGTGGAACGCAAACGCATTCATCAATCAAGTTGACTAATTACCACAATTGCTGTGCAGCTTGTTGAAAACGTTGTTGTTGCCACACCCACACACACTTACACAGACACACACACACAGAGAGGCACACACATGCATTTGCTGCTGTTGCTGAGTTAAAATTAAAAAGCAACAACAACAACACCCATGATATAAACTACAACTTTAATAATTTCTGATTAAAAAATTTCGAGCAAACTACAAAACAATAAAACACTTGCCGAAGTTCTAACAGACACTTACACACACTCGCACACACACCCGCATATATACACTTCAAGAAAAAACTGCGCGGAACGCAATTACTAACTTAAGTATTGAGTATTAATCCTTCTAGATTTAAAAATTGATCATGTTCTTCACAAAATCCTAGACTCAAGTGCAAAGTACTCATAATAAGCATGCCTTTACTTAGAACAAGTGTAAAACCTTCTAGTTATTATTTTAAGAACTTGCATTTCTAATTTAAACTGCTTACGTTGTCATTTAATATAATAAAATTGATTGATTTATGAACTTGAGTACTTAAATTAAGAATCAATAATCTTAAAAATCTAACATAATGAATTTTAATATTTCTGCTTGAAAATCACATCTATCAACAAAGTTTTACATTAGGAAATCGAAAAATGTTCACCAAATCGGAATTTTGTGCTCTCCATTCGCATTTCTTTGAGTGTAGAATTGGCCTCACAGACGCGTGGCACGTTGCAACTTCTAGTTTGCTGTCCAACTGTCCTTTTGCCTGGTTTGTGGTTTTGTATCTTATAGCTGTGCTATAAAATGTTCTTGTGTGTGTGGCAAGAGATTTCAATACTTGGCAACTTTTTTGGAAAAGTTGAGAGCCAATGTTTATGGCGCCCAACGTGGTTTACAACGTTTCTCCTGCAAACACACACACACACACACACACACACCCACACCCACATGTTGTGTACACAGAAGTGCCAAACTGGAAGCTGGGACATGTTTGTATACAGCGATACAGCCCAGTTTCCACAAAAGGGGCTTAGATATACGGTGGGCCAGGGAGGTTGAGAGGCATAAGTACTTGTAGGAGAGTACATTCGCATTGCCAGCTGAAGCCCTAAGTAAACATGCGGCTGTATTGCTTATTGCTTTCCACATCGAGCATGGGGCAGCGTTGCAACTCTCGATATTGGCAAATACTCGACGAGCGATTGCTCCATGGCCAGGGGGCAGGGGGCAAGGGACAGCGGTGAAGGGGTGGATACAAATGTAACAACTTATATTGAAAGGCGTTACACGAACAGCAACGATAAACAAATAAACTGAATATAACATTGCTTCAGTTCGCAAATGTTGCAACTTGAGCACAAATGGGTTTTCAAAATGTTGCAGCAGTGCAGAGTGTTTTAAGGTGGATCGGGGACAAACTGTAAACAGTTTTAAGATACTTAAAAATACATTGCTACATGGACAACAACACAAATAATCGCCATCGTATACATATGTCGACTAATATAAGCTAAAAAGTAGCTCAGAAGCGCAACAATATTGCTGACAAAAATAATTTATACGAATTCAATTTCACAATCTTCACTGTCAAAATTTCTATGAAACTTAGAGTGTAAATAATTCCTGTATATATATATATATATATTTTAAATATCAGAAAATTATCTTAGATCTAAATTCATACAGTTTGTGCTCAGTCATACTTTTTTGGCACATTTCTTTGTTAAAAGTGCACATTAATCGAAACAATAAAATATTTGCATAACATTAAGAATACTTTAGTATTAATTTAATCTGTCTTCAGCAACTCTTACTTATAGTTAAGGCCTATCATACAGGTATGAAGTTCATTAAACAACTGAAGTTAATCACTCTGCAACAAATTGTGAAATTTTCGCATGATAATAATTTGAAGGGGAAAAGCCAATTGGCCAAATGGTTGCTAACCACATGAAGATGAAAGATATTTAAGCTGCTCTTAACTATATATAGATAAATAAATATGTATGTAGAGTAATGCTGATGGCAGTGGGCGTGTGTCGAGCAGGCTGGCTTATTAATTCCATGCAAGGGTGCAAGCAAGCCTTCAATATTGACTTGAGTCTTAAGAGCCTTTGGCTGCTCCGTCTGCGATGGCTGCAATCTGAGTCTGAGTCTTGCAGACAAAACATGACTAAAAATAACTACAGGCTGATTACGCTATAACGCCTCCGAGTCCGAGTGCAAATTGCATGGCAAGTTTTGCTGCGGTTGGGCAAAGCGTTCAACTGGAACCGAGATGGGGAGATCGTCTTCACCTTGCGCAGAGTTCTCCAACGGAATTCTCATTACATTTTGCAGGGCCTTTTCAGCTTGTATTTTTTATGAGAGTGCAAGCTTGTCTGTTGAGTGAGATACTCTGTTCAGCAGTGATATCGGGTAGCATAAGTGATTGAGATTGTAAATGATGATGACGATGATGATGATTGATTTCGCCAATACATGCAACAAATGTTGAAATATTTTCTCCACAAATCTTAAAAATATATCTCATATTTCAATTCTCTTTCAGATAAATCAGATGATGGGTATGAAATAGTTAATCCCATTATGCATAATTTATTTTAGTTTTTCATTATGCTCATTTGCGCTGTTTGTTAATGAGAACTGGCTGCAGTCAAGTTGCTTGGGCGGGGGCAGGTGGAGGAGGAGGCATCTAATGAGCTGTGCAAAGCCAAAGCAAACTTCAAAGAGGCAGCGCCAAATCCAAGAGATGCCCTCACAGACGCCACTCATTACTTTAACCAGCAGCAGCAGCAGCTGCAGCTGCAGTTGCAGTTGCGGGCAGAGGCATAGAGTGAAAAGTAAGACATGCGCTGAAAAGCTTGAAGAGAGCGGGGCAGCAAAAGTTCAAGTTGCATGCAACTTGGCGGAGGCTAAGCAGATGCAAGAAAAATGGGGTTAAGACCTGATTTGCGTATGCATGAAAGCAAGCGCATTGTCTATCTGGCTTAAAAGAAAAGGCACTCACTGAGACAGAAAAACCAAGAGTTGGAGACGGAGAGAGAGAGAGAGGGAGAAGCAGTCGGCTAGTGAAAGGCTTTGTAATGTCATTTGTCTGTTAATCATGTTGTCGTCCATATATATATATATATATAAGTTTGTGCAAACTTTTTGCATAATGCGCTCGTGCCTCAGAGCCAAGTGAAAGAACTTGTTGAGCCTGAAACTAAAAAGGGTAACAGAGGAAGAGTAAGTGAGGGGTTAGCGGAAGAGACACACAGGTTTGTGGCGTGTGTGTGTGTGTGTATGTGTGTGTGTGTGTGAGTGGTGTGCGTGACGCATTGAAGTTTAATGGTTCGGTCATTGTTGTGTCTCGTGCCTTGATGTTTTTATTATTATTACCACCTCTACCAACTAGCATGACTACAACTTGTCCGCCACATTGTGGTCGAGTTTTGACCAAATTCGCTGACGTTGCCAGAATTTCAGCCTTGTTATTTACTCAGTCACTTAAATGGGCACAATTTGCGGTCAGAGTACCCATCCCATCAATTCAACACGCCTCAATTTCATTCTCAACAAGTTCATCCTTGGTGCTTCCTGTTCACGCACTACCTAGGATTGTCCTGTTTCTTGGTATTACTCTCCCCCCAAAACCCCCTGTTTAGTTTCTTGCGGCCAAACAGCCAACAAACATTCAACAAACATTGGTTTCCTGGTTTCCAGGTAACGGGAAACCACTCGGTTATCAAGTGCAGCCAAAGTTTCGCTTTTATCCAAGTTTTATCTTGCTGCTTGAGCTACTTTTTATTAGAATAATTTTTAGTTGGTGTTTGCAACTTTTAAAAAGCCAATTTCAACTTATCGATTGTTGGTTGATTTTTATCGATAATATAATAAATGAATTTAGTTATGGCTGACATGTTTATTATGAAACGTATTTTGCTCGCACTCTGTTTATGCGAAAGTTTCCTGCACTTCGACTTCTGAGCTTATAGCTCATCCATTAGCTCCATTTTATGTTAAGAAATTGAAGATTCTTTGTCCGGTTGGGATTTTCTAAAACTCATTCTCTGAACAGGATGCGGCTTAAGCTACTGATTTGAGCATGCTTAGTTGGCATCTTCTTATTCTAAATCCATTCTTCCCCATGAAGATGCAAGCAAAGTAGTTGTATTTATACTAAACAGTCTTTCAGCTTTGTTGCTGGTTTTAATTCAACTCTTCTGGCTAGACTTTGGCATCACTGCAGGAAATCCTTGTCAGCTGTGCTCACTCATTTTATCTCTATTGATGCCACCAACCACTCCCAGTTGAAGAACATTATTACCCTTTGCTTATCAACTCCACTTAACTCCGCTCCACGTAAGCAGCTTAACGCTCGTAAATTTATGTGCAACTACAACACACACACACACACACACGCACACATACACGCATAGTCATTCACATAAATAAACAACTTGAAACTGAAACTGGGCAGCAGCATTACAGAAATATAAATAAAATAATATACCTGCATAGTGGATAATAGAGAGAGAGAGAGGGAGAGGGGGGAGCGAGAGAGGGAGAACGGGAAGGAGAAGCAGAGAGCCTCTGTCTGTCTACGCGTCTGTCTGTCCGTCCATCTAGTGGCCAAATGAAAATGTCGCCCATTGGCTTGAACAGTTTATTATGCAAGTGTAGCCGTTGCTCTTGAGAGTGCGCTTATTGTAAATAATACAGCATATTGCCAACCTGGCCAAGATGTTGGTGCTGGCCAGCGTTAAAGCCAACTTAACTTGGCCCTGATTGCCAAGGGGCACAACCACACCGCACTGTAATGCACAGCGCGTACACTTCAATTACGAGTGCCACAAACAGTCCAAGACGATGACAACGTTGACGATGACGATGATGACGACTTTTGCGATTGCCGCCTTTGGGCGCACTCGGCGCACTCGCCGCTGTCGTCTTCAATCTTCAGGGACTGGTTCTACAACTACTTAATTTTCATCGTGGCCAACACAAACAGCATTTGGACACTGAACACTGAACACTGAACGCTGCGCATTGCGCACTCAGCTGCCTCAGTGCGTAACTCGGCGCATTTTTATGCTTTCGGGAGTTCTGTTTATTCTAGCTCATTGTATGCCCTGTAAGCATAATTAAGCAAACGGGTATATTGAAGTATTCAACCAGACGAAAAAATATATTGAATATGCAGAATATTTTTGTATTATTGAGATAATATTGGAAATTTTATTTTATTTTTTTTACTTCGATTGAAATATTTATTTCTTATTCGTCATACTCAATTCAAGTCTGGAAGAAAAATTTCAATTCTTAATTGAATAACTAATATGTTTTGCAACAATTTTGAATTTAGGTTAAGATTTGGACTAATACTATAAATTATCATTTTGTACCTGATTTAATAAGTTGATTTTTTTCTTTTTTCTATTTATGTACATAAATTCTTGATTATTGGTAAGGTAAAATTTGAAATTTGTTTAAACTTAGTTTCAAAAATGATTTAAAAACTTCATTTCATTAGCACATTCAATTTTACAGGGTATCTGTCATTCCATAACATTCTCATTGCTTCCGTTTGTCTGTAAATATTGCCTGAGCTATTATTGTCCATTGTCCGGCCCTTATAATTTGCGCTTTGTTTTATTACACGAGTTGCATGCTGTTTAATTCGCGGGCCAACAGCTCTCACTCTTTGCTTATTGTTCAGTGCAACATACATACATACATACATACATACATACATACATAAATACATACATAGATATATTTATATAGAAGTAGACAGCTCATTGTAGTTCTTGGTTTTGTTGAAATGTGAGTCACGTTTAAAGTTTTGCGTTCTGTGCTCAAGCATTGGGACCCATAAATGGTTTTGTTTGCAACTGCAGCAGCAGCAGCAGCAGCAGCAGCAGCAGCAGCAGCAGCAGGAACAGCAGAATCTCTGCTTCCTTTTCGTCTTCCTTGAGAGTCGCAGTCTCGGGGCACCATTTATAGCGCTAATTGTGCGCATTTTGTTGCGCTTGTTATTTATAAATGCACACGACTTGCATGCTTCCAATTCTGCTTGTTTTTGTTGTTGTGGCAAGTATCAAGTAGCAAGTAGCAAGTAGCCAGGATACCAGTGGTATCCATCGGTCATAATATTGGCCTGCTAAGTTGGTAAGCATGTAATGGCCTCACAGTTTTCGGGCAGCTGCTAAGGGCCATTAGTGTTTTTTGGGCAATTGCCAATCGACAATTGCAATTTTATTGCCCCGTTGGCAGCTTAAATTCTATTAAGCCCGCACTTACTGCTCCGAATTGCTATAAATGGTTCAGCTTACACAGTCAATCAAAGGGCACAACAAAAGCAGCTTACAACGCATGCGTGTACCCTGTAAATACTTTTGGGCTATTCAAGTAGGCTGGAACTGAAACTAGCCAAAGCTAAATAGAGTTGCCAGGAAACTGAACGTTTTGGCCACAAGAATAATATCACAACTATATCAATGCATTTTCCCCTTTTTCATCTAGTCGACATCAATGTTAAAACAATTGTCTATAGAACCCTCTCAGGCAAGAATATCTAAATAATATTTCTCTCTCCTATATATCTATATATATATATATATATCTGGTGAGCCAGAAAGTACAAACAAGTAACAAGATAAATACCTTATGCTCGCTGTTTCAGTTTTATTAAAAGTCTATCAATCAATTATTACCTATCCATATATTTCGAACTCCCTGTAGTTCAATCAATCTCTATATTGATCTATTCATCATTAAATATTTATCCTTCTAACATTGAATACTTATATGTATATCCATTTCTTTGTCTACCTTTTCAGCTCTATATAAATCGATCTGTCCATCTATATCTTTTTGTATCTATCCCTCTAGCTGTCTATCTAACTATCTTTCTCTCTAATTAAATGCTTAATTTCTGTCCAAATGTTACCAAAACTTATCAGTTTATCTTACTAATCCACAAAATTAAATAAATAAGACAAATTTTCTGTTTAGGCTTAGTAAGTATACTAAAGTATACAAGTATACTCTTTAAGGGGTATCTAAAGTTCATCAGTTGCCACATATCGACTGTTTGGCTTTGACTCGCATTCACGATAAATATTTTAAATGCCAATATAATGGATTATTTATGTGTTGCCTTGGATTTTATGTGCATATTTGCGCTGATTGCGCCCTGCGGCGGATGTGTAAGCGACTGTCTGTTACACACGTAATACACACACACACATACACACTTTCACACACGCACACACTTGCACACACACGCATACTCATGCAAAAACATGACATCCACCGCTTCCGGCTATTTATATTGTAGCACCACCACCAAACAAACAGTAGCGAAACATTTGTCGATTTTTTTTCGCGTCAGCCATTCAAAATCAATGGAAATTACAAAAGTACCAAAATAAAAAAAATCAGAAAAAGGGAAACAAGAATTTTAAGCATTTGTTTTGTTTAAGGGCCGAAAAATGCTGCCTTTTGCTTAACACATACATTTTGTATTGTTTGTGCATTAAAATAGCGTAAATATGCCAATGGCTCGGCTATCAGCCGTAAAAGAAATATGTGTTGAAAAATGCGTAACGCATTTATGCAAAGATATTAACATTAAGCAAAGCACGGCGAGGGGGCTGGGTTGGTGGTGGAGTGTGGGGGCAGACAGTAGCTGCTTAACATATCGTCGCAGTTGGCACCGCTGGCTCCAGCGGACAATGCAGTGGCGATAAATAAAGATTAAAATCTCTGAAATGTGCACAAAAGTGGCCGGCACTTCATTTCAATTTATGTGTTTATATGCATAAATGGCTGACACGCACACACGCACACATACATTCGCACACACAAAGGCACACACACACACACACACATACATACGCATAGGCATGCTAAGAAATAAATCAAAAATCGTTGCATACTTTTTTGGGGTTGCAGTTTCATGTTTCAATTGCTCGCCACAGCTTCAAAACAGTTGAAAAATAAAGCAAGTACGAAGTACGCAGACGAGAGTGCTCGACTAGCAGATACCCTGTACTTAGCTTGCAAACTAAACATAAACGTACAAGTCGTAGATGAAGAGTGATCAATATAATCATGATACGTACACTATAAGAAATGTTTGGCATCAAAGTTTTAGTTTTTATTGCTATCGTTAATCAATTTTTATCGATATTATGAGTTAGATTAAACGAAGGCAGTTATCATTAAATAAATGGAAGTAAACATTATTTATATTTTATGTATCAATTTTTTCAAATGAAGTTTCTCTAGCTCGTATAATACCAGAAATCGATGTGATCGTGCTGTTGATCCTGATCAAGAATATATATACTTTATGGGGTTTTGCTAAAGAGGAAAGTTGTGTTCGAACAAGAATGTGTCGAATGTAACTTCAGCTTTTTTTTCGAATACTAAACGAAGCCAATAAAATTTAAAAATTGCCTTGGCCCAGTAGTTGACATTGTGTATACGCACTGTGCGCGATGCTTATTGAAATTCACAGCGTACATTGTGATTCTTTTTTTATGTCACACACTTTCCGCTTCCTCTCTCTCTCTCTCTCTCTCGCTCTCTCTCTCTCTCTCTGTCAGTCGCTCCTTCTCTTTATTTTAATAGCCATTAAATCAAAGAACAAAAATAAAAGAAAGTGAATAAAAAGAAGTTACATAACCCTCAAAGTGTGGACGAGGTGGAGGCGGCCAGGGGGGGAGGAGTGTTATATGGCCTTTGGGCTCAAATGAAATGCTGAAATGTTGTCATAAAAATGCGAAAATTCGTAAAGTGCACTTTATGCGACACACAGCAATTTTCAATGCAATGAAAATGTGCATTGACGAGTCCTGATGAATCATGCGAGAGCGAGAGAGAGAGAGAGAGAGAGAGAGAGACGCAGAGAGAGAGAGTAAGAGAGAGCGAGCGAATAAATGTAAGCTAAAAATTGCACGCACAAAGTCGCAACTACAATTTTTAAGAGCCTTTTAAAAATGGTGTTGCAGAATAAAACGAAATTGAATACCACGAAAAACATGTGTAACATTTCCACATCGACAAATGGAAAAGCGTGAAAGCTGCGCTGAAAATTATGCAAGGCCAAAAAAAAGTGGATTGGGGGGGGGGGGGTCATAAAAAAAGAAGAAGAGAAGAAAAAGTGCTTCACGATATTTGAAAACAAAATATTGCAAAACCGAATCAGCCAAATTTGATCGAAGTTCAATTTAAAATGCAGCAATTTAAAATTCATTTTTTAAATATTTGCATTTGACATATTCAAGAGTTAAGTACACAAAATATTTTGCAAAATAATCGCAGAAATTAAATAGCCAACAAATATATCAAATATATGCAAATTAAACAGCCGCAACATCCTCGTCTACATTACCAAGCACCCATCAGCCAATGGCCTTTTAATTACATTTTAATGTTTATGTATGAAAAAAGAAATAAAATAAAATGCAATAACGTCATAATCACATGCACATCGGTATATATGTACATATACATATATATATAAATGCATATACATACACAGAACAGCACACAATTTGGCCTAATTGGTTGCCGCAAAATGTTGGTAGTCATGTTGCATGCTTAGCTGCTGCCAGCGACACATGTGACAGCCAAAAAAAAACCACTTATACATATGTGTGTACAGAGAGAGAAAATAACAATACAAAAAGTCAAGTTAAATATTCCAAGTCAGGAATATGTTCTTAGTTTACTTTTGTTTGAGAGAACAATCTTGTCTTTTTCTCAGTTTTTAAGTCGCACTTCTGCAATTTAAATGAGATGCAAATTAGCAATTGAGAATGAATTTGAAATCACTTTTTTTTTTCCTGTGTAGACAATGATTTTATCTATATTTTCTATGGTAAATACGCATAATGCATAATAAAATGCATTAAACACACCCACACACAGCTAAACATTTCAGTTGCAGGGCTCAGCCTTGCTCCTGTTACCAAATAAAACAACAACAACAACAACAACAACAACAAGAACAACAGTTGCATTAATTAGTTGTTGTGTGAGGGGTGTGTGTGGGCTGTAGGGTTAGTCACTGTTGCGTGTTGGAATCATTTCATATGCAAATGTAAATTTAATGAGTCGTTGAAGCTCCTGTCCCAAATGCCAGGGTGTTAATTCTGTGCATCTGTGTGTGTGTGTGTGTGTATATACGAGTGTGCGTGTGTGCGTGAGTGCGTGAGTGCACACGCATATTTGATCGAAAATATTTAGTTAATTTTTAATTTTAATTGCAGTCGCTTGTTTGTAATTTTTGAATGATTGCCCGTCGGCATATTTTCGCTCATCGTCCTGGTTCCCAGAATCGTCCTGCTGCAATTAAATGATATTATTTATTGGACCAGCATGCGATACGGCTCACAGACTCACACAACTAGACATGTATCAGTAGGTTTTAATGTAGCGTACAAAATGTAAATTAACATTTTATTGTCCATAAGCAAATAGTGCAAATAATTATTTATACGTGTGCGAAAAATCAAATAATATTCGCTGAAATTGTTGCACTTCCAATCATTAATTCCATTTCAAAAAGATAACTGTGCATTGGAAGTGGCATTGCATGCAGCATGAACTCAATGCAACAAATACACTTACGATGGGATGGACTTCATTATATAAAGAGACTCGACTTCCGCAGTATGCACCTCAAAATGTGAATTAATAGTTTGCAAGCACTTTGAATGAATGAATGCATTGAATACACTCGAAATGCGAAGCGAAACTTGGCACTGGTTTTGCCACACATGAAGGACACAAGCAACGAAATTGAAATTGAAGAATGCAACAAAAATGCCTGCAATTACACAATGCGTGGTCAATTCGAACTCACTTAAATTCCATTTGAGTGTCAGTCAAATTCTATAGCATAGTCCTTCAATAGAGATCCTTGCCTTGGACAGGATCAACTCCACATCAAGCAGGCAACTTGATGACTTTTAACTTACTTGCACGATCTGACTACCAACAACTCCCTTCACTCCTCCTCCTCAAACTATCTCTACTCTCTCAAGTCATTCAAAACCCACTCCTTGCTATAACCTCTTCCGGTCAACTCCAACACTATCCAAATTAATTGAAGCCCAATTTCAATATATATTAAATTAAGAATATCATTTCACATCAGCCAGATCAGCGACTTCTGTTAACATGGTAAATCGCTAATAAGTCCTATTAATACTCAAGTACCATCTATTCAAAATTCAATTAAGTGCTCGTTCATCACCGAACAACAGATATTTTAACACACACTTACACACTCACACACACACACTCGCACACACAACATTTGCATATAAAGTGGTTGCAGTTTGTTGTCTTTTTATGCCCTGTCGCCGCAAGAAGTGCATTTCAAAAGGTAGCTTAAGATAAGGGTTCATAAAGTCAGATACAACGTGAAGAATTCACCACTCAGAACATACTTTTAAGACTAACTCAAGAACTGATAAATGATTTATTTGTGGAAAATCAAGAATACGCCACTCTAAACATGACCACAGGGTATGTGTTAGTCTATCACTTGGGTGCTCATGTATTTTTAGTTGTTTGTGTTGACCTCTGTGCACAATTTAATTAAATTCGTTAGCTCTTTGAGCCGCAGGATCGCATTTGACGCATAATTTGTCTAGCAGTGAAGTCATTTTATTTTTATTCCTTGTTTCGCATTGTATGTGTGGGTGTGTGTGTGTGTGTGTGTGTATGGTTTCAGTTACGAGTTTGGCACACACACATACGCAAAACACATTCTACTGTTGCTTGCCACAGGACTCTGCCAAAGAATACAAATTGTTGTGCAAGTTTATCTCGCAATTGCAGCGAAGGGGTAAGAATAATATTTGTGCTCATGCATTTTGTTGTGCACCCACAAGCATACACATTATACACACACACAGACACACACACACACACATAGGCACACACACAGACACACATTAAAACCACATATACATATGTGCACACATACGCCCTGCAAATACAAACAAAGCACAAAATGGGGAAACAGTATCTGTTTTTTCTTTTTGTGTATGAAAAATATATGAAAACTATTCTATATATTCATTCATATATAAATATGTATTTGTGTGTGTGTGTGTGTGTGTGTGTGCGTGCGTGACAGTGAGTGATAAAAGTTATGAGGTCTTTAGGGCTTACATTGCGTAATTTATGCATGTCGTTTGCACATTTTTATACACTCTTTTTTCGAGAAAATTAAGAGTTGGGCTTAAATAGAAATTGGAAGCAACAAAAAATGAAAATAAATGTAATACATTTAACAATGATGTAAGTAGATGCGCTTAAACATATTTATTAATAAAATAAATTTCGTTTATTTTATTTTATAAACGAAATTTATTTTATTTTATTAAATATTTTTTTGGTGTAGTCAACGTTTTTTTTTGTGGTGTGGTGTGGCCAGGATTATTGTCATTTATTATTTTCGCGCATTTTATTTATTTAGTTTCAATAAATAGCATATTTACTTTTCAGTCGAGTTCACAAACAAGCCACAGAAATTTGCAAAAAAAACATTTTCATTTTTTATTTGCTAAATCCATATTAATTAACATTTTTTTTTTCTCCATTTATATTAATATGCCAGAGCAGCAGCTGCAACATAAATAATATTTATTTTAACTCACCTTATTTTTTGCCAGTAACCTTTTTCCTCTCTTTTTTTTTGTTTCTTTGTGTTTTTTTTTTGTTGTTTGTTTACTGCAGCTTTTTGTACATTTTTAATGTATTTTCAAGTAATTTACTGTAACGAGAGAATCAAAATAAAGAAGCGTGAAATATATGCAAAAAAGTTTCCTAAAGAATACTCTAGACGAAAATGCTATATATGCTTGTACATGTAAACGATGATAATGATGTTGATGTTGATGTTGATGTTGATGATGATGATGATGATGACGGTGTCTTATTAACATTGCAAATGAGCGAAAAACAAAAAAGAAAAAATGTTCACTGCGACTTTTTAACTTTTTGCACACATTCGAGATAGAAGTGCCTCTATAAGTGGGTTTGTGTGTGCTGGTTTTATTATAGCACTAATTATGTCATACATATGCAAAAGTGGCAAACAAGGCGTGGCAATGGCCCGCCTCCGCCTCCGCCTCGCCTCTGGCCCCTGCACTGGCTCAAGTGTGTATACATGACACGCTCGTGTAAGCCACTTAAATTTTAACGCATACCTAATGTCTATTCATAAGAGTATTTCTCTCACTCTAAGTGTGTGTCTGTGTGTGTGTGTGTGTGTGTGTGTGTGTACATTTAATTTAATTAAGCTTACTGCTACTTAGCAATGCAGAGCATAGAGATGCATCTGTAGCAGCAGCAGCAGCAGCAGATAGAAAAAAACCATTTGCAAGTCAAGTGCGTGTGCAGAATGTTGCACCAAGGGTCTTGCAACACAAGGCTGACAGGGGAGCGGGGATGATACGAGATGAGTTAAAGATGCCACTTGCCTTAAGGCAGCGCACACCAAAAGGAGATCAACTCAACAACAAGACAAGACAACAAAACCAACACCAAGACACACACACACACACACACACTCACAGAAAAACTTTGTGCTCGCAATTCAAGCATATTCCAGAATATGACTGCAATTATTTTATTTAAATCATTTTAAGTACTATTTAATTAATGAATGATTCTTGATTTTAAATCGACATTAAAGCTCGTTAATTAAACAATTTCGTTTGAATTCAGGTATTATGTATTTTGCACACGAGTTAATTAACTCAATTGTAGCCATTTTGATCGATTTTTGCAAGCATTATTCATAAAAACCCCATTTTAAGCGCAGTTTTTGTCATTTTGTGTACACAATAAGAAACTTACAACAAAAATACATTTTCAAAGAAATTCAGATTTCGTTTGAAAATCAAACACAATTTTATCGAATGCACTTTGAGTTTTTGCCACAAAAGTCAAACTTGACGTTTCGCATATGCTTCCAGTCTAAAATGGAAAATAATAAAGATATGGAAAAATAATAATAACAAAATATAAAATACACTTGCAAAGATGAAAGCAGGCTTTTAAATAAATAATCGAATTTATCTCTTGACTGAGCAACACAAAAAAGATGTTAAGTTTTATAATTGCTACTTGTGTGTATCTGTGTGTATATGTGAGTGTGTGCGTGTGTGACTGAGTCTTGTGTTTGGAAATCCAATTATGGCTGCTGCATCAATTTGAATATTTTTCAGGACTAGTCATAAATATGAAATCAGAAATGGTTTTGTTTATTTTGTTATGCACATACAAATTGCTATGCTCAGCATTTGGTAAAACTGACCTCGTTCTCCGCCAGCCGCAACCTGCTTCTCCGCACTCTCCTCGCCCGCTTTTTTTTATTTGTTTTAGTATTCTTGCTTATGAATTTACGAGTATTTGAGTATTTATACAGAAAAGGCTTGAATCTTGTCTAATTGCTGGCCAAATGCAAATTTACATTTAACTGAGCAAGACTTTTAATTAGTTTTGTTTGTTAAAAAGAAATGACCTACAAAGTATAGTATTGGATAAGCCGTTCCCAGTTTGTTGCATGCGACATACTATGTATGGGAATAGTTGAGAAGTTGCCATGCCAGTTGCCACAAGCAGATTGAGTTTATTTCAATTTATCGATAAGTGTCCATCGCATAAAAATCGATTAATGATAGCAATAAAAGACAGTATTGGTCCGACATAGCTTTCCAATTGATATATTTATATCCAGACAAGTTATGTAACTGCTGTTCAACTATTATTAAGATCGGGCATTTAAGTCGGGCAGAGGCACATTTCCCGTCATGTCGGAAAACGTTGCTCTTTTTCATTCAGTTTTATTGGTCTGGTATCAAGTATTCTAGTATTCATATTCATATATCGCACCACGTTGAATTTGAAATGAATAGACCCTGCCACATTACGTTGCATGTTTATACAAAATTAGAATGAGTAAAAAGGGCAAAAAATGAAAAAATGCTTTCGGCATAAGCTATCTGTTTAAAACATTACACGAATTGCAGAATACAAAGGGCCTATTGCCAGCAATTAAATAGGCTGCCACATATAGACAGACATGTTATTATATACACACACACACACACACACACACACACACACACACACATGGTGTAAAAGCCGCAGAGTACATTGCTACTGTTTGCTGTCTTTTGTTGCCACATAATGTTGCCGCTGTTGCAGTTGCAGTCTGTTGCTGCTCCACTCGAATTCAGCGAAGCATGCAGTTGTTACACTTCCCCAATAAGCCCCCACCACCCACCCCCCCTAATGTCCGCCTGTCTGTTCTGTCTGTCAGCTCCCTCTTCCGCATGCATTTTCATATTGAAAATCACTCAAGTGGCAGACCGACAATAACAACAACAGCAACAACAGCAGCAACAACAAATGCGTGTTTTGTATGTGGCAATTTCGGTTCTTTAGCGCAAAACAAAAAACATAAAAAAAAACCGAAAGAGAGGGGGAGAAAATAAAGAAAAAAAGAAACCGAAAAGCAGCTTCATTTTAATTTAAATAGATGCACATTGAAGCCGCATAATGAGCGCTGTTTAGCTCCAATTCTCAGTGCTTGTTAATATGCAAGTCGGAATATGTTATTTTTCCTATAGCTACGGGCAGCAACAGCATTGGAAAACACATTGAAAACACCGCCCGGTCGGGACGTAAACTGTTTGCAAACGGGAAAACCTTTTACGAAATGAAAATGGGAAAAAGGTTTTCATAAAGTTGTGCAAAAGTTCTGCCTTTGCATACAATACACTCAGTCGAAATGT
The DNA here is from genome assembly GCA_035041535.1 of Drosophila cognata. Lineage (NCBI taxonomy): Eukaryota > Metazoa > Arthropoda > Insecta > Diptera > Drosophilidae > Drosophila > Drosophila cognata. The sequence continues at coordinate 641,414 of JAWNLC010000571.1, read as the reverse complement.
TTATCATACGCATAAGAAGCAAGCAAGAAAATCGTTTTTTGGTTTCCCCCCAATCGATTACCGATAACAATGAAAAACACAAGTTTAAAGACTATCAATTGTTATATAATTTACGCTGACATAATAATCCTTAAATGCAAATCGTTTTTTTATAATTATCAGACATAAAATGGATTAAAAGAAAATCGATTTTTCCTAATTACCAAATGAAATAGCAGCGGCAAGCGCAATAATTTGCGGTATTTTCGGACTTGATTTCCGTCGAGCACTCTCGACTAGAGCATTCTGGCTGGTTTCTTTCAGCTTAAATATTATATATTTAAGAATGTTTTTAGCTGTGTGACGGCGTATTTTCAAGCTTGTAAATTACTAAACATAATATGCTTAATTTTTGTTAATGTATATTTTTTGTTGTTTTTTTTTTCATCTTTTTTTTTTTACTTTTATAGTGATATATGTATGTGGAAATGTGTTGCCAGGCGCAACCAACAAATGCACAGAGCTCCAACCAACTCCGACTTCTTCCCCAGCTGCCACACATCCACCGTTAAGCATTTTTTACAATTTTATAAGCATGTGTGTGTGTGCGTGTGTGTGTGTGTGTGTGTGTGTGATTCTATGCCTGCACGCGCCCTGCATTTGTATATAATTTCATTGCAGCTGGGCTTCTTTTTTCTCCCCATTCATTGCCCAAACAACAAGCGAGCAACAAATCCCCCCCAAACTCCTCCTCCCCCCTCTGGAGAACAACACCCGTCGCTTGCAGCCACTTTGCTTTGTTTTTAGTTTAGTAGCTAATTTATTTGAGTCTATGCATTTGGGTCTCCCACTCTCTATCTCTGTCCCTCTTTCTCTCTGTCTCTTTTGTGTGTGCCTTTTGTGTGGCATTTTAGCATTCCCGGTTTCCTATGTGTTGTGTTGCTCCTCCATTGATTTTTTTTTTTGTTTTTTGGGAGTGGGCGGTAAGTAACATGCTTAAGCGTATCTGCCGGATGCATGCCACCGTGCACCCTTTGCAGCACATAACATTAACTTGCTCCTCATTTTCGTTAGTTACTTGCAATCTGTATGCTATGCCACTTGCATATTTATAAACTGCCACCATTTGTTGCAATTACATACGAACTGCATATTTGCATCTGTTGTTGTATCTGTTGTCTGTTGTCTGTTGTCTCTGCTGTGTATCTCCTGAATCTGTGCATCTGTTTTTTCGGTGCAAAAAATGTATCTTTTACAGCCTGTTGGCTGCTTTGCTGCATAATTTGCGCTTGGCTGCTTTTTATTAGTTTGGTTTATGACTGGTTGGAACAATGCTCTCTGCCTGGCTAATGAAAGAATAATTACAAGTAGAAACAGACACACACACACACGCACACACACACACACATACAGTGTGTGTTGCGGCTTTTGGGCCATGTTCTTCGGTTAGCCACTCTTCAAGTGTTCTTGCTTTCTAACTATCGAATTGCAGTGGGTGTTTGAGCTTCGTCTTCTTCTTGCTGCTGTTGTCGTTGTTGCTTTTGTGGCTTCGATTTCCCATTACGAAAACTAGTTTTATAGTTCGACTTCGGTTTCAGCTGTTGCACAGTGAAAAATGTGTTGCACGACTATTCTCGAATCAAATGTGCGATTTCAATAAACTGTGGGTTAGTTTCTCTTTTTAAATATACGAACTCGTTCCAGGAATATATGTTATGGCGTCTCTTCTCTTTTGGTAAAAGTATTTACTTTGTATTTGAATTGCAAGTCAAGTTCCGCTTCCGGTTCGGAAAGTTTAAAGGTACCAAGTTAGTGACTTATGCTGCTTCTTAAGGACTACTTTTAAAGATTCTTCAAAAATTATGTGTTTCGGTTGCTGAATTCGTTGCTAAATGTCAATCGTTAAGCGGTTCCAGTTCCTGTTTCAGTTTGCCACCATGTTTTTTAAGCGATTGTTTTGGTTTCGATACGATCTCTTCCGTTTTACATTTCAGAATCAGAATAACTTAATGCTATTCTCTAAGTGTACTTCTGCTACGGTTTTGCATTTCTTTTGTAGTCAACTTGGCAACCGCAGGCGGCGCATTGAACCTGAAAAGCTGCTTGATGCATTCTTTGCTGTTGTTATTGTTATTATTGTTGTCAGTGTTAGCCATGTTAATGTGCAGCGTGTTAATTACCTATTGTGCCGCTTTGGACTTGGCCATAAAGCCAGCAAGTTATGCACACGCGTAAGCCAATTCTCATATAAATCATTTTTCATTAGCTCACGCATGAGAGAAGTTCCCAGGAATTTTTGGCTGAATGCTACGTTTTTTTTATTATTTTGGGACAGGTCCAAAAATTCTTTTTCGGGGCAGTTATTTATGTTGGTTTGTTCTGTTTGCTTGGCGCTTTGCATGTTCAACTTTAATTGAAATATGTGACTTGGGCACAAAAAGAAACAGGCAAAGATGCCCTCCTTGATCAAAACAGCACGCAAACTCAAGAATATATATAGATACATATATATATATACATAGGCATTACCTGTACAGGTACATAAATTGTTCACTTGACCTTTGTTTTCTGTGCCTGCTGCTTTGGCGCTATGCACAAAACTTATCCGCATTGAACCTTGAAAGATTGTATTTTATTTTAACCTACTTCCGAAAAAGGAAAAAAAAATGTAGAACGCCAAATTTAAAAAAAAAAAACAATAGAAAAACGAAAAAGAACTTTTTTGTTTACTTGATTTTCCTCGTCTGCTTTGCTGTTGGTAACGAAGAAAGTTGGCGATTCCAATATCAGGCAAAAAGTGAGAGAATTTTTGAGTTTTGGTTGATACGACTAAAGAATACCCTTTCTGCTGTACCTCAATAAATTCCTCTTTCTTCGTTTATTGATTGTAACTTGTAGTTGAAACCCTTATCTTTGTGTAAACTTTAACTTTAACTTTAATAACGTCGATAAAATATAGAAACTTAAATATACAAAAATAGAATTAATATTTATAAATATGTAGTATATAAAGAAATATGCCATGATAGTTTAAGCCACCCTTTAAATGTTTATATAGGGTATTTGAAAACTTGCGAACGTCGCGTAGTCATTATGTACGAAAGTAACTACAACAACAACAAGAACGACAACAAGAACGACAACAACAATGCGTTTGGGCAGCTGATGCGGAAATTCGCAAGAGCTTAAAATTAACAGCAATTGTTGAAGTAGCAGGCGCATGGGAGGAGAAAGGTGGTGCGTGGTTGGATGGCGGGGATGGGTGGTTGTGGATGGGGGGGGGGGGGGGGATGGATGGACTCGCGTTGTCAGCTGTCATCGTGTGGACTTCATTTTATGTGCCGACAATTTCTCATTATAAAAATTACGACGCCAGGCAGCCAAGCATCCAGGCAAGACGAACTGGCAGGCAAACAGGCAAACAGGACAACAGGCTGGCAGGACGAACAGAAGAACTGGTACACAAGGACTTGCGATTCAGTTCAGTTGAGTTGTGGCAGGGAAGGAGAGCGGGGGCAGCACGACAAACAATGCTGCATAAATGTCAACTGTCATGCTTGGACAAAATTTGTTTGCCGTTGCTCAAAAACTCACCAAGCAATTTATTGTTCGCTCTGCGCTTGGATAAAATGAAACAAGCAAAGGAAACAACAATATCAACAACAACAACAACAAAAACAACAACAATGACAACAACAGCGATGGCAGAAACTGTACTCAAATTAATAATAACTTTAAATGAGAAAGTTTTTCAAGTAGTTTGGTCCAAAGCTTCAGCTCATTAGCGCCCTCTAGCGGCGACGAACGGCAGTCTACATTTTGTCTGGCATATTTGCAATGGCGGCAAGAACATTAAATCACAGTCGCATGTCATTAACTTGCGATAAAGCTGTCATAAACAATGCAACACATAAATTGCGTGGCACGAGGGGAGACGGGTGTGTGTGTTGCCTGTGTGCGTGCGTGGGTGTGTGTATGTGTGTGTGTATGTGGATGGTTTATGTGTCATATAACAATGCATTCAAACAATGACAATTATGTATGGCAAACTGCAGTGAAGAAAATCGCCAACTGCCTTTTTCTCATTTATTGCTTATTGTCCGGGTAATGTGTGTGTGTGTGGATGGGTGTGTGTGTGTGTATGCGGATGGGTGTGTGTGTGTGTTTACATGTGCGCATTGAAATCTAAAGCATACTTTCGAGCTGTCTGCATTTGGAATTCGCAAAGCTGTTAAGTTTAAGGATTCCTTTGATCAACTGTAGTCAGAACACAGAAAGTGCTTTACAGATCGGTCAGTGAGTGTATATATTTTACAGTTATGGTAATAATAATATAATCTATAATAGAGAGAATACATAGCACTTGAATGCAGAGACTGAAGTAAATTTGTTAGGCTAGTCGCAAGTAGAAGAAAAATTGAGCAATGCTGCTGCCAAACGAATAAATAAATTCTTCTAGATTTTAAATTGTACATGAATACATATATATATTCATTCCTCTATGTACATGTACACAGCTTAGCTCAGATCCTACAACACAACACAAACAATTGTAAGCATTCTGATGACCAACCTCAGTCTTAGAGCTGAGCTCACATTTTATAAGCTGAATCCAATTAGCAGACACACAATTATTGTAAACAAACATCGACTATGAACAAATGTAATCTTTAGTTGTTTAGAGTATTACTAAGAAATTTCACAGAAGAAGTTCTTCAATTTCAAATTTGAAACGGGTTTTTAGATTTTGGGTGTCATGTCGAAGGATAGATGTAGAGCGACCCATCATATTACACTACTTAAATGATATATTACTTTGTACTTTAGTATGGAACATAACTATGCTTAAACTCAACACTCATGTAGTTGCAAATTATAAGGCTCAATAAAAAACTTACGTGTTTTTAATGACTTAATTTTGAAAACAGCCGAAACCAGAAATAAAAAAATTATATTACAAAACAAAGTTGGAAAAAAAACCGGTAAGTATATATGCAAAACTGGGCAACTATAAGAGCCATGAAACTCTTAAAATGAGTGGGCCAAGGCACTTAACAAATTACTGCGCTGTAAAAATTACAAATTGCAAACTATTTTCCTTTTTTGGCTAGCAACAAAATGCTATTTCGCAACACAAGCTGCGCAAGGGGCAAAAAAAGAAAGCAAAGAAAATGAAGTGGAAAAACAAGGGAAAACACAAAAAAAAAGTTGTTGGGAACACATGAAAGTGCGCTTAGTTCTGGAAAACAAGAAACCAAGCCAAAGAAGTCGAAAGAAAATGACGTGTGGCTGGCTGCACAACCACTGGCAAGAAGTAGTCGCCGAGTTGGCCAACATTAAGTGTTGTGGCTTGTGTTGCTCGACTGACTGACGGACGGACTGCATTGACATGTAAATGACCTTTAATTGATGGGCGCGTGCATTGATTGAGTGCCGGGCTTTCGCTGGCCAACTCATGTTGTATGTTTGTGAAAGGGCAAGCAAGCAAGCCAGCAGTCCAAGAACTTAATTTGCATTTTGCTGGTGCAGCAACAACAGTTGGTAACTGCGCCATTTGAGCCACGTTTACACTCTACTCCCCCCTCTCCGTTGGTGTATTGGCCATTGACTCGCTTCTGGCTGTTAAAATATTTACGTGCATGTCGGTAGCTTCATCTGATTGCCATAGCTTGGCCCAGTCTGTCCGAGTGCTGGTGGATGAGGAGAAAAAGCGCAGTTCTGGCCAAAATGAAAATTTATCGCAAAACACATACTAAAAAAAAAAAAAAAAATAAAAAAAAATCCGTTGCTTCAATCACCGCCTTTCCAAAGTTAATGGCTTTTTCATGTGAGTGTGGGTGGAGCTATATTCTTGGGTCTGGGTCTCTGTTCATAGCTCATGCTAAATGTTCACTTAAAAAAAAACCAAATGTTCTACAAATGTTACACACAAAATTAACCCGGAAAGTGTGAAAGATTTCTTGGTTTTCAAAACTCATTTGTAATTCGAAATTTCTTTGCGCTCAGACATAAGAATAGTTAATAAACTGAATAGTCTGCAATTAAGGAGCAGTCTATGCACTCATCAAAATATATTATGTAGAATTATTTTGTGGAATCACCGCAGAAAAGTATTTATTTCAGAAATAAAATAAATGCAGAAATACAAATTTAAAATTTGTTAACTAAGAAAATCCCAAAATTTTTTTTAAATAATTAAATAAATACTTATGAAATAGTTGAAGTATAAAATATTTACCAGCTTTCCGATTTTCTTAGTCTAGAATATATTTTCCTTTATTAGAGTACAGTTATGTAGTAGTCGCTACACTCGTCAAAAAATATCAATTAGAATTGGAAACTCGCCATGGATTACAAATCGCCTTAGAAACTGAAAATGAAAAATATAAAATTCGGAGATTAATTTAAAGTTAAAAAAGGCAAATTTGATAAGCCTGAAAATATATTATATATTACTATGTATAGAAACCACACTCCGATTTTCTCTGAGTGTGAATTTGGTTGTCGCTTCTGCACATCCGACCTGCGCCGGAAGTTTGCATGTTTCTGTATCATTGGCAGGAATCTAAAGCGCGCTAAAGCGAGAGCTTTGAAAAGGCAACAAAATCCAGAGCGAGTGCCACACACCCGAAAGCCTGCGCATTATTGTTGTTTGTATATGATCTATTGTGGGGGATGGGGGATGGGTAATGGACGAAGGGGGAAGGGGAAGGGGAAAAGGGAAGGGGGGAAGGCGGAGCCTCATGATTATGCCACCTAATGATTGCCCCAACCAACGCACCAGCGGCAGCCAGGCCACTTTTGTGGCTCAAAGTCGATAACATGTCATTTGAGCGTCGCTAATGTCTTCATTTATTTTTAGTATCATGCGCTGCCGCGCCTCGTATCTCGTAGCTCGTATCTGTGTTTCAGGGTTTTGGGCCAGCCAGTGGGCCATGTACCGTAGTTGGCCCAAATGACCTGCCTTGCCGTGCCTGCCTGCTGTATTTGCTGCTCTGTTGGCGCTGACCATAATTGGACACGAGTTTGTGCGAGTTTGTTTACACCATGCATTTGATGGCCGCTTTTAACCCGTCACAAATTTGTGCGTTCTAGCCACATTCGATTTGAGGTTAATGTGCGGCTTGAACCTGGCCAAGTGGAAACTGAACCTCGGCGACCCCCTCGACACCTAGGCCGCTCGATACGCTCGTTAATGCACAGCGGGGAAAAAATTAATATAATAATATGTTAAGTTCATTGGAGTTTAATTCAAGTATTTGCAATTATGGTAGTTCCAGTTCCGATTGAAAATCGGAGTCAAAGTTTTCAACTTTCATTATTGTCCTTTCATTTGGATCTATTCTATTTATTTTGCTGATTTTCTGACAACCTTTAAATATGATGAAAATTCTGCACTTGAGTAATTTCAATCTGAGCAGACTTTCGATCGCCTTGCACTTTTTTCTCTCTGTGCACTTTTGGGCTCTATTCTCTATTCTATTGTTACGTATCTGTGCATACGTTTTGCTTGACATTCGTGTCACGCACTTGCCGCACAAACTAAACGATCCAACTTCATCAATGTGTTGGCTAACCAGCAATAAAAAACAAAAATAAGAAGAAGAAAAAGAAGAAGAAGAATTTGTTAGTCAAAGCGTCGATTAAGCTTAAGCATTAATGCTTCAATGCACGTGAAGAGCGAAACCGAAATACCAAAATTATGAAGTGCACACAGCAGCTCGCGCGCTGAGTTTGTGCCCGAAAACTTTTGGCAAAAACTCGGCTTACTAACAATTGTCACGCACACACAAGAACACACACGCACACACGCAGACAGGCGACACACAAAACAAGTTAGCAGCTGCTGTTGGCTTACTGCGGCTTTTTGTTAGTCCAGCCAACGAGCTGGCAATGCGCTTCAAATGAGCAAAAATGAACGCACACGCAATCTACACATTCACACACACGCACACTGACACACACACACACACACACACACACACACACTGACACACATACATACAAGCTGAATAGGATTGGACAGCAAGCTGGCCATAATGAAGCTTTAGCCTTTGAGCGTTGTAATGCCATAAAAGTCCTGCGCCCCCAAACTGTTGACTGCTGCCCTGCTAACTTGGCTAATTTCTCAATCAACAAAACGAGAAATGTTCGCCGCCACCAAAAACCTTCTAATTACCCCCAACTGCTTCTGTGTGTGTTTTTGGTGTGTGCGAGTGTGTCTGGCATAGAGATGATTAGCAATTCGCTAGACTTCCGTTCGCTGAGCTAACAAATATCCACATCAGAGTTATGGAACTTGGCCTAAAGCCTCAACAACCGGTCGAGACAAACATAACTTCTAAGCAAACTTCCACTCCAATAAGTTGATCTAAACTTAAGCAGTTTCCATGCGGATTGGATCTGAGCGCTTTGTTTTGTCTTCGTCTGCAACTGAAATATTGGCAACTTGAATTTATTCATTTGGAAAAGTCAACTTTTAAGTCAGTGTTATTTGTGTATTTTGAAAATTGTTGGGAATTAAGTCAAATCTTTTGCATAGAATGCTTCTGATTCCGCTCCAATAAGTTTTATCAAAACTTATGCGAAATGAATCTTTGCAGTTTGTTCTATGTTCAAGCTGCATTTGGCAAAGTGAATTTAGACATTTGAAAAAGTTTTCAGATTTTTCAAATTGATAGATAATAAGTTTTCAGTTTTAACATTTGCATAAATGATTTTTTTTTGTACATCAATCGATTTATCACAACATCAAGTTGAGTTTTTGGCAACGTGAATTTTATCTTTTGGAAAAGTTTTTAAGTCTGCGATATTTTAAGATTTTCAAAATGCAAACATTAAAATATAAGTTTTATGTTCCGAAAGTCAAAAACCAATAGTTTCAATTGCATTTGCCACATACTAAATCAAATGGCAGCCTTGCCCCATTTGCCATGCACACACAAAATCCACACACACACACACACGCACACAGTTGGACGTAAGTATAAAGTTTAACGGTGCTTCGTAAATGCCACAAAAGATGCGCTTTGCAGTTTGGGTGTTGCAAGTGTTGGGCACTTAACCGCCAAGCCAACAGCACCCAAACCACAAGTTAACCCCTAAGCTCTGCCCCAAAAACACACACATGCTCATAAATATGTGCGGAGTAGTTTAAGTAAGCTGCAGAGCAGCACACTACTGACAGTTCAAAAGGGCAACAAAGTACTAAAAATAGTGGAAATTACCGCAGGATATTCAAATTTCCACATAAAGAAGGTGCAGCACTTACCGAGCGGCGAGACACGACTCCTGCTGTGCCATATGGCATATGGGGTGGCAGGGTGATGAGAGGGGCGGGGCTCATGCACATGGCATGCAAGTGTGGAAAGTTGCGCCATAATAAACCTCAACTCAAATGCGAAATGCAGGCAAGGAATGGCGAACAAAAAAACAAAAGAATGTTAACGAAAGAAAGAGCGAAAAAAAAGAAGAAAAACCATTTTGTATTGGCCATGGCCAGCAGCAGTTGGTAGTTATTTGGCCAAGCCAGTGACTCCAAGAGCACAGCTGGCAGTTCGTAGTTGTAGATGTTGGCCTTTGGCATTGTGTGGGCGGCGAGCGGCAAGTGGTGCGGGGGAGAAGTAGCGATAAGAATCGAATCCTTTTTGCATTGCATGTTAACACATGCAAATTGAAATGTCTAAATCATGCACATACCAACACCCATACACACACATGCACATACCAACACACACACACACACACCCCCAATTGCATAACTCAAATGGCAATTTAATTGTTGCCTTGCAGGCTTTTAAACTATGACGCAGCCCTTGGAAAAAGAAAAGTCGCACAAAAATGGTTTGATTCTAATGTGCTTTGACTTAAAATGCACAATAGCAAAGTAGGTGAGAGTGCCACAACTCACAAAACTCACACTACACACACACACACACACACACACACATCTCTTAACCGCACATAAACCCGTCGCTCAACCTAACCTGAAAATCTTTGAGGCAACAGTTTGTGGCAAGTGCGGCCGCCGCTTTTGAGGTGCAGCAGGTCCTGTAAAATGCCGCGCAATTTAAATGAAATGCTTGCGGCATTAACTATTAACATACACGACTTCAAGCTGACCCCTCTGCGACTACACTGCGCGAAAGAAGTGGGAAGGTTTGACTCTGCCTAAGACTAACTTAAGCTAACTGAGCTCTCAAGAAATTACAGTTAAAGTCTTATATTATAAAATATAAGAGATACATTTTTTTTTTTTAATGTTTTCGTTTTTATCGAAGAATGAATTTGGATTGAGCAACATTTTTACATTTATTATTATTTATATATTTAGTATTTAAATATTAATTAATTTAAAGTAGACTAAAAACTGTTTATAAATTTAGAAAAATAATTAAACCAAAATCTAAGAAGTAAGAAATGAAATAAAGGACATTTTAACCTGAGGGTAATTAAATTCAAAATGTTGCAACATTTATTGCAAGGTTGAGGGTTGGGAAAACTCAATAAGAACCTAAACAGACCCAAATTTTTGAAGCGTTAGTAATTTGGTTACAAAGGACGTTAGGAAAAGTTAGGAGGGTAGAGATATAGAGCGAGGGAGGAAACAAAAAACAGCGATTGACAATAGAGTATAAGAGAAAATTAGTTTAATAGAAACAAAACCGAAAAAACAAAACAAAAATAAAAAATAGCAGAAATAAAATAAAAGAAACTATTTCTAAGAATATCGAATATTATTGTGACAAATAATTTGTATTATAAGTAATTGCAGTCACACATGACATGTTTTTGCAAGTACGTCAGCGTTTTTTGCGCTTGCAGATCATACGGTGTGCCTCCATTTGATGGCCAAGTAGTTCCTGGCCGCACTTGGGACACTGATTGGTTTGCTTCTTGAGGGAACGTTGGCGCCACTGTTGTGGTGTCATATTGTCCGATTCGCTGGACGTACTGAGATCAAGCGCAGCAATATCGCTTTCTGAGTAGCCAGCGCTTCTCAAAATCTTACGACTTGAGCATTTGCGTTTTGGCTTGTTGATGGTGTGGCTGTCCCCGGGTAATTTTGATAAGCCCTTGTACGATAGCGCTGGCACTTTAATGGTGATGCTGCAGCCCTCCAGGTGATTGGCAAATTCACAGCGCTTCATCTTTTCTAAGCAGATGGGACAGCTGGTAATATCGTTGGCAGCATTGAACTGAAAACCCGAGCTGGAGGCAACCGCATCGTTATCGAGCTGGAATTCCTGCAGCAGTGTATCCTCCCCAAACAGATCTTCAGTAGTCGACAGATCGCAGAGCTCATTGGCTGCGGTCGCCGCATCCACGTTATCATCGTACTCATCATCGATCATGACAATGTCGTCGTCATTGTACAGCTCCTCTTCCTCCATAACCTCGCGCTTGATGTTAATAGTGCGATCATGACTACTTATTGCTGCCCGGTGTTGTGGTTTTGTGAGCACAAATTTATTTTCAGCCGCAGCATCATCTTCGCTATCTGACACGGTTAAAATTGGAACTTTTACAGAGCGCATGAAGATATCTTCATCGTATTTCTCCCAGCCCACGGTCTCTGAAGAGTCCCGTCGATGTTTGTACGGATTCTGTTGGTTTTGCGCCTCTGGTTTTGGCTCACTTTGTTTATTTCCGTTATCAAAACGCTTGCACAAAATATGGCGCAAATGTTCGCGGTTTACATTATCTGGCGGCTTGAGCTGAGCGGGGATGCTCGTTGTTAGACTATAGCCCTGACCCTGCATATGAGTGCCTATGGACTTGGCCTTCGCCTTGTCCTGGTCGCTTGGGCTGCCATCGCTGGTGAGATCCTCGAAGCCAACTAAGTTGCCACGCTTCTTTGCGTTATTGGTCTGAATGCCTGCAAATGGTTCGTTAGACAGACCCGGATATGAGGTGGGCGGAAATGCGCCTGGTAGTCCAAGATGCGGCTGCGCTTGCGGCAGTAAATTAACAGATGGCTTCTTTTTGCCAAAATACTTGTGAATGTCATCGCTTGAGATTGATGTGAAAGTGCTTGATATCTTCGACGCTGGTTTTGCAACTGGATTGCTTGATTTGACAGCTGGTTTCAGTGGCTCGCTCTTCTTCTCAAAGGTGCCGCCACACTGGCGCTGATGTTTTGTCCACCACTGGTCACTGGGACCGGGAGCGCGATCCGATGTGCGCTTCACCCAGCCCTGAAAGGGATTATGATATTGGCAAATGCCATTGCAACGCCAAATGTGCGTCTTATATGCCTTAACCTCATCGTGGAATGTGTGGTAAACTGTTATATTAGTGCCTGCCACTTTGTTTATTGTTCCCATAATGCGCTTAAAGTGGGGTCCATGTCCGCCATTGGCCTCAAATATGTTTATCACAACGCAATATGCATGTATCATCTCGTGTAGCAGGGTCTCCACTAGATTCTTGCGTGGACGCAGCTTTAGTAGCGGCTCACTGAGGCGTATAATAATCTCCTTGCCCAGACGGTTGCCACGGCAATAGCAGATACCAGCGCAGGAATACATACATTTACTCCATTGAACAGCGACGGCGCTGAGGCGGCGATTAAAGAACTTCTCATCGAAACGCACGAACATGGCTAATATGTCTGGAGTGGGATCGACCAGCTCCCATCGTGGATGGACGAGATTCTGTGTCTGATCCAGGTAATGGTCATCGTGTCCAACAGGTTCCTGTGCACCGCGTACCAAAATGCTAATGTCTGATGGCCGAGTGGCTTCGGAAAAGGAAGCGCTACTTTCATCTGCATTTGGGGTATTCTCGGCATCCAATTCGGCTTGCAGCTGCATCGCCATTCGATAGTCGCCATCTTTGACCGACTCTTGATTGATTACATCGGCATCGATTTCCTTTTGAAGTCTCCTTGCAAGCACGTAGTCTGGATCATCAGACATTTTCGGCAATCGGCGAAAAACAAGCAGTTCTTTAAAATATTTGACAGATTGGCGGTCCCAAATGAGCAGCAGACAGAGTATTGTATATATTATATATAAACTTGTTTTAATATCGTTTAGTGCTCACTTTATATACTAAAATTGGAATTTCGAATTATTGAAATAGTATTTGAAGTCGACTCCAATTATTTGAAATGTGATAAATCTCAGCGATGCTAGTTGAAACAAAGCTGACTTGACTAGAAATGTAAGAAATGAGTTAACCAACTTGAAACGCACTATATTTTTTGGCACTGTGTACCATGCCTGCTCATCCCCAACAGCCACTGCTCCCTCACCTTGTTTCCCACATAAGTTGGCATATAATTAATTATTGTCGCAACATCATTTATCAGGCTATGCACAGGAAACACACACACACTGTCAGACACAAACACACACACAGACACACACAGAGAGAGTCGCATGTTTATATTTATCTGTCTCTTTCTTACAGCAGGGTTTGTTGTAGTTTTTGTTATTGTTGTTGGTGTTGTTAATACAGTTGAAAGTGTTGTTGTGCAAGTGTCTGTGGCAGATTATGGTCACACTGAGCGCGAGTAAAGCTCGAGCAAACACTTAAGCGAGCAGCAGAAGCAGCAGCATCGAGTTAACCAACTGACTGATGACTGTCATGTGCGTGTCCTGGCAATGTCCTCACATCGCCTCTCGCTCTGCCCTCTTTCACTGTGTGTGTTTATGGCAATGAAAAATGATTTTTTTAATAAGCAACTCCAACTGTGCAACTTTCTGCGCATATGTGTGGCAGAGCGTGTGCATGTGTGTGTGTCTGTGTGTGTGTTGTGCGTTGTGCGTTGTGCGTGCTACTCTGGCAAACTTAGTAAAACTGTCAAATTGGGACTGGCACTTAGATCCAATTCATTTAATTTGAATTTAACCAGGTTGCCATGATAAATGCACAGATTGAAACGATTGTGACTTGAAGCGTATTTGAAATTAATGATATGGAAATGCTCAAAGCGCTGCCTTAACTTGGATGATTACAAATAGAAATAGGTCCTTGGATAAGAATAAATTAATGATAGACTAGTTATACCCTGCACTAATTGAAAATGCGTAAATCGTGAATAATGTGGAAAGGTGGCATCTGCAACTTCATTGACTATAAGAGCTAGACACACCAAATTGAAATCAGATCAAGTGTATTTAATTTTGTACGCATATCGATATAAATCGATTTCCGATAGCAATAGTGTCCACAATTATACATATCCCCAACACATAATTTTTCATATTTTCATCTTGAACAAGTTAATAGCAAGAATATGATGTATTTAAGAGCTACAATTAGGGTATTTCATAGTCGAGTCGAGCTCTCTCGACTATATCTGCCTTACTTGTCTCACTGCATTCATGTGAGTCGACAAACCGCTTAATTTGATAAGTGCCTTAATATTGTCAACTTACTGATGAGTATTGAAAAGAATTCGAATAAAATTACTAACAGACTTAACCGATTTATTGGCTATAATTTAATACTGCAAATGTTAAAAAGCCTAAGAGACATTAAGCCGCTTTTTGGATTCTTGTGATTTTATGTATTTAGCAAAAGGGATAACTACATGTGCAAAAAACGAAAATGATTGAAATTTGCAACAAAAAAACACACACAAAATAAATTGTTAAAATGCAGGCGAAGGCATTTTAGCAATTAATTTAAAGAATGCACAACAACAACAACAAGATAAGCGGAATTAAAAATTAATAATATATGAACACAAGTACTTTTATCTTTGGGGATGACTTTTAATGGAAAGAATTATGCTGTCAGCTCTGATGATGATAATAACAATAATGATAATAGTCCGCTGCAGTCCGCTTGATGTTGTTGTTAAAGTGTTTAATTGCAGTGTTGCACATAAAACACACACACACACATACCACTCGTGCCACACATGCAACAAACAGGCAGCAGTGCAACCGCATAAACATTATGAACATTTATCAGCAATTAATTAGCTTGAAATGATTGAAAAAACGTGCAGGCGCAAAAAAGGCGTTTATTAAATATGTAATGCAATTTTTCAAGCTCATACATTATAAATGCTGATGTCTTTCAACGCACAGGCACAGGTGGGCGTGCCTATGAGGGACAGTTGATGTGGTCATAAACT
This sequence comes from Drosophila cognata, assembly GCA_035041535.1. Classification (NCBI taxonomy): domain Eukaryota; kingdom Metazoa; phylum Arthropoda; class Insecta; order Diptera; family Drosophilidae; genus Drosophila; species Drosophila cognata. The sequence continues at coordinate 626,341 of JAWNLC010000571.1, read as the reverse complement.
TAAATGCTTGGGCCACTCAGCTATGGGCGGGTGCCGCGAGGAGAGGGGACGGGACACAGCTAATAGCAATTGAGGCAGCGGCAAAAATCAATTTCACTATTGACCAAAGTCCAGCATAAATATATATTTCACAAACAATGAGGCAAAGTAAACAACTAACAGTACACAGTGAAAAAGAATCAAGTTGGTAGTCTACCAAGATGAAATTTATATATATATCTGCAATCGAATGCTATCGGTTATCGATATAAATAAATAAATTTGATATGATTTGGCACTGAAAAACTAACATGCCTAAATTGACTCAACTTTTGATGGTGATCAAGAATATATATATATATACATTATGGCATCGGAGTTGCTTTCTTCTACCTGTTACATACATTGGCAGAATTTCATTATAAACTCTTTTTTATGCCATTTTTATTGGGTTCGGGGTATACAAAGTTTGACTTCAATCATTTATCATTTATTTCCAACTGTGTGCATACCACAGAGAGAGATATAGAGAGAGAGAGAGACAGAGAGAGGGATAGCGAATGAAATACAAACAATGAGCTGCTGAAGGTCCTAGCCATGAGTATTTCATTGCAGCAGCAGCAGAAGCAGCAGGACACTGTCAGGACACAGGGCAGCCACAGATGAAGGGAAGTGCCAGGGACTGCTGCTGTCAAGTCTCCGTTGTCTCTGCATTTATTATTAAAAAAAAAGACAAATAATAAAAAATACAAAAAGAACGAATGCGGAAAGGAGTGAGTGAGTGAGAGTGCTTGGGCAAAGCAATTGAAAATCAGCGCAAAAGTCAAACGAAATGAAAATCTATAAAATCAGATTTCAAAATCGACAAACAGATAAAGCAGCAATGCAGTCACAGATGGAGACAGAGAGAGAGAGAGAGAGAGAGAGAGAGAGAGAGAGAGGTGGAGATTGTGAGAGAGTGATGGCAGTAGACACTTGATGCTGCCAGGATTAATGTCTGTCAAGTGTGTGCTGCTTCCCACCCCCTCCTCACCCGTCACCGCAGCTGCTCCTTGCTTCATTTTGCAATTCATTTTGCGTTTTTCTCTCTCTTTTTTCAAGTTGTTTATCGATAAAAACGCCAAGCAGAAAGAAGCCTTTGGGCAGCAAAAGTAAATCATATTGAAAGCGGCTCTGGCTCGATTTTCCATCAAGTCTACATTTTATGGGTGTACGAGGGTGTGTGTGTGTGTGTGTGTGTGTGTGCGAACTCGGGGAAATTTTTGTATTGGTGGTCGTATATGTGTAATAATAATAACAATAATAATGGCTTAATGATTGTGTTCGTCATAAGCCCAGTTGGCTATAATAACAACAAGAACAACAACAACAACAACAACAACAAACACATCAACCGGATTACGTTTTTATGAAGTGCCGTTAGGGGTTAGACGGAAGGGCGTTTCCAAGGATTTGTCAACACTCCTCTCCAGCCGAGGGAATTAGACGAGTAGCACTGGGTTTATTTTTTTATATATGTACACAAATATATTATATACCACAAATACACGCTCAAATGTATATAATGTAAAGTATATTAATGTTCGCATGCATATATGGATATTTATGAACACATTACAGCGATCCAATCTTGAATCAATTTTATATGATTAATACACTAAGTAGACGACAGCGGAGCGAAAAAACAATAGCAATCATTTTTTGATGGCACGCTTTAACTTCAAGATGTCTTTTTTTATTTGAGCTTTGCAGAGGTTTTCATAATTTAAGTATATGAATTCCTGATCAACCGCAGGAGCCGAGTCGATATAGCCATGTCTGTCAGCCTATGTCTAAGTCTCTTTAATCCTGGTTTTACTTCCAGACTAATACGAAATTCAAAGTTGGAAACGCTATTCTGGCTCGAATGTCTGTTTTAATCATGTGCTTTTAATCATGAGAATTAAAACCACATTCAAAAAGCTAACATAGGTACAATCCACAAATAAGTTGTTGCATGCATACATTTGTTGTTTAACAAACTATTCTTACATAAATTACATAGTTATGCTCCTAACATTTGGACGAATAATCATTAGCATCGAATTAATGCATCAAATAGCTAACTTAGGAACAATCGATATTAGTTTTGGCAGCGAAACTTCCAATCATATCACCCTACACAAATATGTAGAATTTTCAGGATTCAGGCAGTTGTATAAATAAAATTTGTTTCAATTTGTTTCGACAAGTTGACTCAAGTTTGCAAGAGTATATGATCTTCGTTCTGGCTTAGACAATTGTTCATTCTTATAATATTATAAATAAAATCAATAATTAATATTGCAAGCAGCTTCGTCAAGTATTTATTTTAAAAATGTTTTCATTTTTTTGCTAGCTCCAGTTCCCTACCATTAATATTAATTATGAAATAGTCCACGTATTTAATATTTAATTTTGCTCTGTTTCTTGCCACATGCGAAACTTTTCACACTTGCATATATTTGTGATTGAATGATTTATGCTGTGAGCCTAGTCCAATACCATTCTTACTTGTCTACATACGCTTATACATATACATACGTATATATATACATATATATATATATATATATGATACTTGTGCCTGTTTTGACATTGTGAGTTCGCTTGACTGAATTTGTTTGTTTGGTTGGTTGGTTGGTTGTTGTTCAGTTGAGTTTAGTGTTTATTTGCGTGCGGAAATGGAACACATGAAGGCACACAAAATGCCGAGCATAAAAACACAATTACGCCCACCTCCGCGTGGGGCGGGGCGGCAGGACGGCATTGGCTGAAGGCCACACACACATGCGTAAATCTTCATATACAGAAGTTTGGCTCATAACTTTGGTTTTTATATTCGCACTGATTTCTATTTTAATACGAACCAGAAAAAATACGAATAGCACATTATGTGTGCAAGTGAGAGTGTGTGTGTGTGTGTGTGTGTGTGTGGGTATGTGTATACTTATGTACTTGGAAAACGAAATGTCATAATATATGGCATAACTGATACATATATAATAAACCGCTTGAGGACATACAGCGCACAGCGGGAGCTGTTAACAATGCCATATCAACTGTTTGCTCAGCAGGAGCTTCAAGTGTGTTTGCCACCAGAAGTTGCCCCACAGCTCTCTCCCTCGTACACACAAAGACAGCACGAACGTGTGCAAAAGAGAGAGCGCGATGGGTATGGATGCTAAGAGTGGCGGTTTATGCTCCTGATGAGCTGCTCAATGACACGTGCAGCCTACGCCGCGTATGTGTGATATAATTTGTTATCGCCTCTGCTGCTGACGTTTTCCCTCCACCTCCCTCTCTCTCTCACACTCTCTCTCTCTCTCTCTCTCTATCTCTCTGTCTCTCACACTGCCACTGGGCGGCTCAACCAATGTAATAATTTCAGTCTGTTGTCTGTTTAATATTTTCGCGCCTAATGAAAAGTAGATCCCCAAGCTGTGACAAGCCTCTTTGAGTGCGGCATTTACATCATTTGTCTCCACACAGTGTGTACACTGAGCGAAAAATCAATGTGCGCATATTTTTACATTTTTACACAGTTCGATTCGTTATTCAAATATGAAATAAATATACTAAATGTATTAGTTTAACTAGTCAGCTTCTTAAATGAAGTATAAAATATTTATTTCAATGTCATGCTTAAGTTAAGAGCTTAGATTCTTTACACAAGGCAATTGAGGTCTGCAAGTATGAATAAAATATCTAAAATACATTACTTTAGGCAATCGAATTATTTAATTAAGTAAACAATTTTATTTCAAGTTTCAAAAGTATTTTCAAGGGCTTAGGAAATTGAGCTCTTCAAATAACAAATCATTTTATTACTTATTTTAAGTAAAATGTTTTGACCTAACAACAATTCCACTTAACTTATCCTTAAATCGGATTTTGGCACAAATTATTATCTTTTTCTCCGACTGCACTTGCCACTCACATACACGCACATGTGGGATTATCTTTATGTCATATATGATATATATATATATATGTATATGTATATGTATATATATATATATATATATGTATATATATATATGTATGTGTTTGTGTACTATATATATATGTTTTTTTTATTCCTCTTTGCAATTTTTTTATGTTTGTTCCTGTTTTGTGCTGCTGGCAATTTGTTGTGCGCTGATAGCAGATAAGCATTTGATGAGGTTTATTATTAAATTAGAGATTGCTCTTTAAGCGCCAGGCAACAAGGCCCAAAAGACTGAGCTTTAAGCTGCTTACGCTACCACCCAATTCCCTCCGCTCAACCCCCTTAAACACCCTTCAGCGCCCTACTGTCCCCTGCCTTTTGTCGTGGCGCAATCAGTGCAGAAAGCGGCTTATATGAATTACTGCTCCGCAAAATTCAACTTTGCAAATAACAGAAACTTTTATGGACCCTATATATAATGCAAATGCATTCACACGTACAAGTACACACACACACACACACACACACACACACAGACACACACACAAATTTCAATTATTCGCACACAAAGTTTCAACAAAAATTATGCTCGCAATTTAATCGGTTTTTCTTTTCCTTTCATGTATATTTTCTTTGTAAAGTAAATCATCAAATATTGACATTCGTGACAAATATTGACACAAAGTTGTTGAAATTCTGCGAATAAATTTTTATTACTTTGTACAAGTTGCATATTCACATTATAATAAAATAGATGAAAATATCATGTTGTTGAGTTTATACTTTTGAGTTTTTCCTATTTTTCTTTTTTGTTATGAATTTGAATTTTTAGGGAGATGTTTTGTTAATAAACAAAAGTTGACCAGTCAAACAAGTATTTATAGAAGGAAAACCAAATACGGCTCAATTTTTTAACTTATATATGTATGTATTTAATTATACATAAAATACATCTACTGACAGCGTTACTAGCTTTGCAGCATATATACAATAGATTCCATGTTTAAAGTCACATTTGTATTTGTGTGCGCATAACGAACAATGTGTAATTAAAGTTAATCTGCTCAGACTAGTTGCAAAATTGTATTGCTTTTCAGTGGGATTATGAGCTCAAGCTGAACAGCAACTAAAGGAGTTTTCACAAAGCAACAAAAAAGTACACATTTAAGATCGATTTGGACTTACATGAGGGCATGTAACAATATGTATTAATCGGAAGGCTGAAAGTCAGGAGTTAATGCCGACTTATTCTGACATCTGTCTTGATAGCATTCTGTTTGATATGCCTAAAATAGGAAATGTGAAATTCAATTAGAGGATGAAATAAGTCCACAGAATATTTTATGTTGTGTCAAGTCAAGTTTGAAATGGCACAAGAAACTGTTTCATATGGCATGTGTGTGTTCCTGAGTATGTGTGTGTGTGTGTGTGTGTGTGTGTGTGTTATGCAATATGTCTGTTTTAATAATTTAAAATATAAATTGCCATAAGCATACATACATGAGTTATATATTTTAACCACAAGCAATTTAAATATTAAATGACGATGAGCCAGCCAAAAAGAGAAACCAAACACAAACGGACAGCTGCATGTACATTGTGTATCTGATTGTGTGTGTGTGTACGAGTGTGTGTGTTTGAGTGTGTGTTTGAGTGTGTGTTGAGTTACTCCTGCCAAAATCCATGGTGGCCTGCTGCAAAATCCCAACTCGCAATCTCATCCAATCTTTCAACCCCACTTTCTCTTATTATTCTGCTGTTTCTCTAGCAACCACAACAGTTCCTTTACTTCTCTCCCTCTCCCTATCCCTCTCCCTGTCCTTCCCTCTCTCTCTTCGTCGTCTTTCTCTCATTCTCTCCATTGGCTTCTGTGTGTGCGCACGTCAAGTCGAATAAATTTAATAACGCATACACACGCACACACATGCACACACGCACACACACACATTTGTATACAGGAAGTTACGCATACGCCAAGTGGGACCAAAACAGTTGCCAACTCAAGCGCTGCTGTTTGCCTCGCGGCCTGCCCCATTGTTCAGGCCGGGCCATGCCCCAAGACGCGTCAGCGACCGCAGCGTTGCCAACGTGGGCCTCTCTCTCTCTCTCTCTCTGATAACAATGCAAATTTGCGCAATATTTGTGCGTGCACTCGAAAAAAAACCGATCTACCCAACTTCAACCAAACTTTTTGATGATATGTTTGCATTTGATGAATAATAAGTCAAGGTATTAATTTAAAATACAACCATATATTGACTATTGTGCGTTTAATTGCTATCGATAATTATCGATAAAATGAAATATACTTGATCTGCGTATGATAAGCCGGAATTTATATTGAAAATTGTAAGCCTCTAGTTCTTAGACTCTCTACAACGGCTTTTTCATACAGACGTGGCTAAATAGACTCTTCTGTTGATGTTGGTCAAGAATATATATACTTCACTTAGTCGAGGATGCTTCTTTCCCATTTTTAATGGGCTCAGGCTATAATAACTCATTGCTATAATTTATTTTTGTGCTATATGTGAAGATCTTAGAACTGGCCAACATTTAAGTTTAATTAGAGCACAAGTTGCTATGTTTATTTGCAGAGTGTATTTATGTTTCTGTATTTGTTGAGGTGCTCCTTTTCTTTTGGCATTTGCATTTGCATTTGCTTTAACTTTGCATACTTTTGTGCGTCGTTCGACGCTGTTTACAGTTTTAAGCACTTTGCCAAATTGGTCATAAATATATGTATATATATATATACACATACGTATATCCATACTCACACACACACACATACACACATACACACATACTGATTACCTTTTGTATGCTTGCCCCTGCATCGATTTTATAGCCGGCCTTTTGCCAATTTTACGTTTACCGTTTTAACGAGCCGTTCACATGTTGCGGCCATAAAATGCGTCACTGATAGCCGCACAGTCATAAACTTAACACACACACTCGCACACACACACACACATACATACCCATTTTCACTTCATTTGACTTGCGAGCAGTTTCAAGATTATCAATTGCACCATTAAACTTTGATAAGAGTGCAGGGCTCCCCCAATAATAATAATCTGGCAACCTTCGCCTTGAATTTTCAGATACTTTAAAGCAGTGAAATGTATATATATATATATAAATACTTATTTGTATATATATACTTGTATATATAAAACACACATTAACATTGACTTCAGGGACTGTGAACTTTGGGCTTCAAGTCAACGAACTGAGAGCTGACACCTAGTCTGAAATAAATAATCTATCAGCATTTGGGTTTTCTGACTCGAGCCAAGCAAATCAATTAAAAGTGTCAGCCAAGAAAATTATGTAAAAATGCAAAAAAAATATGATAAATACTGATGACATTGGCTAAATGGAAATTAAGGCAAGTAATGTCAATCGATAACTTATTGTTGGCTTACTTAAAAGCTTATTAAATTAATCCCTTGAGCTTAAATATTTGTTTAGCTCAAGATATTTACTAATATACACTGCAATCAATTAGCAGTGAATTCATTTCGTAATATGTAACAAAACCTTACCTTTTATTTAATAATGAGCGTAAGTATGAAAGCGCATGGATTTTGTGTATGTAGCCAGACATCTGATTTACATATATTTATAAGCTGAAAATAGCAAATGAAAAAATAACTTTTAGATATAATCTATTATAAAATTAATAACTAATTGTATAAAATAGTAAAGCTAATTTTCTAGAAGCCTTTGCAAACTATTTGTATCTTATCCGCGAGCTTTAAAAGCACATTTAGCTATGGCTATAACATATTAAAAAGCTCGTTGAAGCTTTAGCTAGCTCTTTAATCTTTGCTTAATGTCAACCAACCAATCTAAACCAAGCACTCAGCCAATGTTATTGCGCCTTTGAAGTTTCTAACGGAAGCTCAGACACCATGAAAAAAAGATAATACCAGACAAACCAAAATTTATATAGCCCAGACACACATTGGCTCAAAGTGGGAGGCGGGGAGGGGGTCAACTGCGGTGTGTATCATTAATTTTAGTCAAGTTTCAAAAGATAGACGCGGATTGTGTTACAAGCATAAAGACACACACAAAAACACACACTGAAGCACACACAGACAGACAGACCGAGGGTTTTGGGATCTCAGTTGCAAGTATCATGCCGCCCCCAATCAACGCAGCGATGGGCGTGGTTGTCAATCCATCAAAGCCATCAATTTCTCGCACACACACACACAAACATGCATACCAAAAAGTCAGAGTCAATTTCATGTAATCAGCGCCACTGCATTTGACAAGAACAACAACAACAACAACAACAACAACAACAACATGTACAGGCTGCATCTTAATCATCGCGACTGTCTGCCACATGTTGTGGCAAGTGAGCCAGGTGGCAAGGAGACTACTAAGTTATGCATGCGCAAATACATACAAACATTCATATATCGTAATCATGAATATGCGAATACGTTTGCGAATATTCGTTGCGAGCAGAGCCAATCACATTTGTGGGGCAACATTGAAAGACGCAGTCGCTTGTTAACTGTGGCTGCAACGTTTGTTGTCTGTTTGGCCAATTTGGTGCAACAGCCACAACAACAACAAAAACAATTGTGGGAAAGGTTACCGCAAGAGTCATGGGAAATTTTAACAAAGAGTAGCAAAAAAAACAACAAAAACTACAAAATAAAGAAGATGTTGTCACGCTTTCATTATTAGGCAGTACACTGCGAGAAAAGTCAACCACGACATTGTGATTGATAGTCTTGATAGTCTAGATTGCAAAAAGCGAAATCAGATCTCTTTTCAAGTTCGATTTTAGTTGAATGAAATTTTAAGTATTTTCTTTCAAGTATTTAAGCTTGACTTGAAGCGATTTTTAGATAGGCCAATCAGTTCGTGATTCAAATTAATTTGAGCAGTGTTGAATAGAGTTGTGAATTGTTAAGCTCAAAGAACTCAAATTCAAATGATTCATACTTATTTTCAGTAATTGGAGCTTACTCACTAATTTCTGTGGTCACTTGGCTAAATCGTTTTAGATTTATCAAAAAAGATATGACCAAGTTATGAGCTCTTAAATTAATTTAAATTTAGCACTGTGTACTTCGAGCTCTAAGTTGAGCCCACTCACATCCTGAATAAATAAGATTTTGTGCCAAGGTATGTAACAGGCAGAAGGAATCATCTCCGAACCCATAAAGTGATATAGATTCTTGATCAGCATCAAAAACCGATTTAGGCATGTCCGTCTGTAAAAAAAATGCCCATCTCAGAGTTGAAGACTTTAAATTTGGAATATAAGTTCTAGTTTTTTAATCGATTCAAATCAATTTAAATTTTTTAAGGGTAAAGCCTTCGTACTTGACTTAGCATGTTTGTTTTTTTTTCTGTGTATATTGTGGGTTCAAATCTAAATGAGTTCAGCTCGGTTTCAATTCGTCCATTCACTTTATGCCTGGTGGCTTATCGCCTGTTTGCCATCGCCTCCACACACACACACACGACACACACACATGTCACATTTAGAAAAGCCGCGGTGCCATAATCAATAATTAAAGCTCACCTGGCTGCATCAAGATAGGAGCAGGTAACATTTTCTATTAGCCATGCTCGAAAAGTGCCATAAATATCATGTCAAATGGGTTTTTATGCGCGCGGCAAGCAAACAGAGGCAACGGTACGACAAGGACTCATGTGGCAGACACACGTTGCAAAACTGTTGCCTTGTCTGCCAGTTTCTGTTTCTCTGTTTCTGTGTCTGTTCGTGGTCCCTCTGTGTGCAGCATATGATGCAAATATTTCATTCATGACGCTTGTAAATCTTCTTTTGATTGCACTTAATACTTGTCACAGCAGCAAAAAAAAAAAAAATTGCAACACACACACATCACACACACCCCACAGACACACACATGGTGGTCTAGAAACTACTGGAAAAAATGAACGCAAAAGATAAAACAAAAAAAATGCCAACGGTAGAAGGAAATCATAATAATCCAACATGTTTGCATTCAAATTGAGAATATCTACCTTGTGTGTGTGTGTGTGGCTCACTAGAATGCGAGTGTATATACGTGTGTGTGCATGTGTGTTTGGGTGTGTGTGTGCGTGGGTTATGAGGCACAGTAGTTGATGGGAAATTATGGCTTTCATCAATTCGAATTATACAGCAAAATTTAAAACAACATTTTTGCAAGTCATTTTGAAAATAAAAATAATAATAAAATAATCAATATATTTTGCAGACTAAACAAATAAACATAAATAATAAATAATTTTTGTTACGAGTTTGTTTTGGTTTTTTGATATTATTAGATTTTTCTACATTTTTTCTTTGAATAAATTATTTTTTCAAATTTTATAAATTATAAATAAAAATTTGATTTCTGCATATTTTTCTGATTTTTTTCTCCCAAAATCAATGACAGTTAATTCTTTTTTAATTAATTGATTTAATTAGGCAATTTTATAAATTCGCCAGACTGAATAGCTGTACCAAAAATGGAATGCAAGTGTTTTTGATAATTTTTTTTAAAATAATTAATTAGTGCAAATTTTATAAATGGAGTCTGAATTATTGTCAATAAAAATCAATTAATAATATTGAAAATTAATAATTGTTAGTTATTCTTGTTTATAAATGCATTTGAAAAGCTCGAGTAATGCACGAATTCTGTTGCCGAAATGATTTCATATTCGAGAATCCACTGTGCATATGTGTGGTGTGTGTGATTGTGTGCTTGTGTTATCTATAGGGAAATCTCATTTCATTTCCAGCACACACACGTGTATGCAGGCACCCATACATGTCGAGCCCTTTGTAGTCATGTCTGCGCCATTCAGTTTTGCCAGTTAAAAATCAGGTTTCTCAGCGAGTTTTAGGTTATCAGACAAACAAATCCACACCACACAAACACACACACACATACACACACACGCACACACAGATTGCACACACACATATGCGCACACATCCCTCAGATATATATCTGAACGAATGAGAGACACCTTTTAGCACGATTTATCGTTCTGCTGAAATCTTAAATCTTTCCATTCAAGGACTTTGCTTCTGTTTGAGTCTATTGTATGCATTTGTGTGTGTGTGTGTTGCCTTCAATTCAATGAATTGCCGTTGCACGCTGGCATTTGCATCCTTGTTTTGTGTGGCACACACAGGAATTATGAGATATTTATTGAAAGCGAAAATGCCATCAGCTGAGCGCAATATTTGCGGTTGCGGATTCTTATCTAGGATTTCATTTCGTTGAGGTGAAAAGGATATGCTCAAAAAGGATATTTGGCGGCATTCAGAATTCAGCCAATTATCAACAGGTTTTCTCTCTCTCTTTCTCTCTCTCCTGTCTGTCTCCACGCTTATCATCACCTACTCCTTAGCAAGTAAGTCTTATAAATCACAATCATTTTTTTTTTCATTTTCGTCGCAATCGCCGCGAAAAATTCAAAGCGTCTGCTTGTTAACAGTTAGTTTGTGGGGCCGTGAAAGGGGCGGGCGGAGTGTAAGGTTGGCTTTTGGTTGGGGTTTTGGTGCACAAGATGGCTCTGCTCAAAACTTTTCACATCTACAAATTGCTCTCGCCTCTAACCGCAAAAGTGCAGAGAGCCTTTTGACTTGTACTTCTACATTCCTTACTCCGATACCCTTCCGAAGTGCATTGTCATTTTCTCTTCAAGTACGTAACGCATAGAGAAAATACATATATAATTATCATTTATATAGAGTCAATTTGATATAGATGTTCATTCGCCTGTGTTTGTTACCCTTACAAGTTGATGAAACTTGAAATCGAACATCTATATATATATTTGGAATACATCTAGTGTATCTGTGAACTGCTCTGTAGTCCTTAAGGGCATTTCAACTTCGTTGTGCCTTAGACAATTTTTTTTTCGTTTGTTTTTCGTTTCCGCTCTGACAAATTTCTCATTCTCTTTTGCACGCACTTCTGGCTCCGGCAAAATGAAGCATAACAGAACCAAAACAAAAAACACAAAAAAAATTAAATTTAAAGGAAAATGTGGCAAGCAACACTAATACTAATACCCCCAAGAAAATGCCTGCAAACAAAGAGAAAAGCAACTTTCACAGTCAGTTTCTGCAAAACTTTGGCGACCTGGCCTTCAGCACTTGCTTCTTACATATAACATATATATATGTATATATATACATATATATATATAAACATATAGATATAGATAAACACAAACATGCACAACTACAGCCCACTGCTGAAATGTTGGCGACCCTTTTTGCGACAAACAAATCCAACAAGCAACTTTTGTGTAAAACTTTATACATTCCACAGCCGATGAAAACGCAAAAAACGAACGAAAAAAGAAGCAGCGGCAACTTTAGCTTGATTTTAAATTTCTTGTCAGCCGGTGTTGCAGAACATGTGTCCTCCTCATCCTCCTACTCTTATTCCCTTTCTCTTTCCTCATTTTCTTTTTTTTGATTGTTCGCGCTTTTGTTTTTCTTGCAGCGCCTTTGGCAAAAGGATACGCAGCGTGGGACAAACGCCCCGTTTGTGATAACTTTTTGATGTTTTACTGTTTACAGCTGTCAAGCTGCCCGCCATGTCAATATTATATTATGAATTTCTATCTCCCTCTCTCTCTGTCTCTGTCTCTCTCTATCTCGCTCTCCAATACTCTTTCTCTTTTTCACTTTCGCTACGCATTTGGCGTCTTTGTGGTGACTTTTGGTTCACGTTCTTCGTCGCCTTCGCCTCCCCTGATTTGCATCAAAATGTTCGCAAATATATTTCATTTTTATAACAAAAAAACAGACAGAAATAAATAATAATAAATAAATAAAAATGGAAAATAATAAAAAAATAAGAGCAGCGCAGCAGCAGCAAACAAAAGCCGACAAGTGACAAGCGAAATTCAATATGTTTTTGTTTTTCAGCTTGACTTACAAAGGTCATGTGGCAGAAAACCGATATGCACAGTATGCCAAGAAAGTCTCTTGACAAGGGAAAAGAAATCGAGTCTTCCTTTTTCCACTGCTGGAAAATGTGCCTTACGTATACAGTATGTCAAGGAAGTGTTTCTACAAAGGCAAAAAAAAATAATATTTTTTCTATTTCTTTTGCCAAGAAAAGTATTTTGCAAGAAAATGTTTTGACAAACTAAATAAATCAAATTTTTCTATTTCTTTTTGCAACACGAAGTTTATTAGTATTTTATCTGCCGCTTTTTTACATGACGTCTGAATTACATTTTTCAGGTTCCTCCAACCTTAACAATAATTGTTCATCTTGTCATGCAGTTCTGAGAACATTCCTTTTGACGACTTTGCCTCCAATATATTCAATTATACATTACCAGGCAGGTAGCTGTGGGAAGGTAAATGACTCCATTTATTTTGATCATTCAACCAAAATGTTTTCATGAGTTCGAAGATTAATTGACGAATTTAACGAAATCACTTTGAGCATGATAAGTGAGTTTGGGTAAAAATTGTGAATATGGTAAATACGTGATTTGTGATTAATTTAAAAGTAACTTTTGTATTCCCCTTCGGGCTTCAAATAAAAACTGAAGGTTAATGACAGACTGATGAAACAATAAGTTAAGAAAGTTTTCAGCATGTGAAAAATCGTAAATATTTTTTAAATTATTTGTTTTTTTGCTGTGCTAAGAAAGTTTTCACAATAAACTCTGATGTTAAATATCATAAAAATAAATAAGATAAGATAGAAGCAAAACTAATATAAATTTAATAAGAGATTCGATTTTGCTATTGTTATTATTTCTTTGTTTTTTTGACATTCATAAACATATGCAAACATGAAAACATTAAATCAGAGTCATAAAGCATACCGAACACTTGCTTGGTTTAAAAATAAGAATAAAAATAAAAAAAAAAAACACTGTTTCAGCATTTTTTGGGACGTACGGCAAACAAGAAGTCCCTTTATGTTTTGTGTGTGTGTGTGAGTGTGTGTGTGCGTGGGGTGTGTGTATAAAAAATGATACAAAATTCAATTTGTTTGTGTGAATTTCTTGACTCGCGACTGCTGCAAATAAAATCTACATAAAAATGCCCCCTAACAACATAAGACTTCTCCACCCGTCCCATCCCTTCCCTGCAGACTGTTTCCACAAAACGTTGTCGCTTGATGTGTTTGCACTTGGTGGGGAAAAAATGCGTCTACTTCCCCCATCCCCAAATTATTTCTGACGCCCAACTGTTTTGGGGGGACGCTTTTGACACTTTGACTCTTGCAGCAGTAGCAGCAGCAGCAGCAGCAGGCTCAATATAAATAAATAAAATTCTTTGCGGCTGCTTTTGCGGTTGCCAAATTAATTGAAAATGTGCTGCCTTCTATTTCATTTTTCCAAACGCAAAGCAATTTCAATTATAAGCAGAAGAGAAGGACGACGAAAAAAAAAAGCCAACGAATAAAAAAGAAAATCAATGGATCTGCGTTTGATTGAATCAAATGTGGAGCAGCACTGTGTGTGCTGCAATTAAGGCGATCCATGGCTAAATGGAATAAAGAAAAAGGCTGCCGAACAATTTCGGTAACTGAGCCCACTGAGCACTCGAAGAAAATATGTTGTGCTTAGTCGAAAGTCGAATGAATTCTTCAATCCTTCAACTCTAAATCTTACTTTTAATATTAGAGAATTACTAAATAAAAATTCAACTTGCATCTAGTGTAAAATGCTAATTAAAAGTGTGAAATAAAAGGAACGAAATTTTGATTGAGAAACTAAAATCATGCAAGTAATATAAAAATAAAAAAATGAATATATTTTTGCAAAATTTACATAAATTGGTTTTATGGAAAACAATTTGTTGATATTCCTTTGCAATGTTACCAATTGGTTTTTTCGAGTGTGGCAATTTTCCTAGGCATTCCTGTCACGATTTTCGATTTGCTTTGCTTTTAAGATGTTGTCTGCATGCGTGTGTGTGTGTGTGTGTGTGTGTGTGTGTGTGTGTGTGTATGTGTATGTTTGTGTGGATGCTTATTTACAATCAATTGTGCCCCAGACGTATTGGGCTAAAAACTTTTTAAAATGCCCGCCGTACATCTTCGTCTTCTTCTTCTTCGTCATCGTCTGCACGGACCAAAAATCTTGAGAAAGAAGCGCTTAATTTAATTTATTTTTATCTCTATTCTGGTCAATGTGTTTTTTTTTTCGCTGTTGTTATTGCCTGCGCACCAATTGTAGCTCATTAATTTTGTTTTATTTCATTTCGGGAGCCGCTTCAATTGGCATTAAATGCTTCCGAGGATTTCTAATGAGGCCAATTCCAATCCCAATCCCAATCCCAATCCACCAAGTCCCCATTCCAGGTCCAACGAGCCCAAAGCCTGAACACAAAAAAGAAAAGTCAGCAAAATTTTCGATGCTATTTAACTTTGAATTTTATGCAATTCACGTTTCCTCCCCTGCCGCCAAACAATTTTCTTTTCAACTGTCATCAATTGTTGGGAAAATGTGAGTTTCAAGTTTTTCTTATTGCCAGCAACTAATGATAATTGATATAATTTTCACAGAATCAATATATATATATATATATAGATATATTTATATACGTGCTCAATTTGTAGCCAGAAAATTGCTATTGGGCTCAGCTGGCTGGTAATTTCAATGTTGTTTTGTGCTAGTTTTTTTTTTTGTTTTTATGTTTTTTTGTTGAAGCTCTTAAGCTTTTTATATAAGTTCATATTTCCTTGCTATTGTTTTGTGTGGGAAAATACTTTATTTTATTTTTTTTTTGGAATTTGAAGCGAACTTAATTCCCATAAATGGAACAAAAGGAACCCAAATGAAAGAAAGAAATGACTTGGAGAATGGGCATCAAATTACAAGCGGGAAGCTGTCCTTTTGAAGTGGATCACAAAAGCTCCCTCAAAAATACTCACTCAATTGCTGCTGTTGTTGTTGTTGTTGTTGTTGTTGTTAATTCAGGTATCACATCAAAATGCTTACCTGCAAATAGAAAGAAGAAGAAGAGTGGCTTAGCAAACAGACTGATTGATATGAATGTACAAAACTATATGGGAGTATTGTGTGCCGATGATGATGATGATAATGGGCCAAACGCTAATTGCTACTGTGCAGCGCAAACAAAGCGGAAGGTGGAGAGGGCGGAGAGAGGCGGAGGGGGCGGCGATAGAGGATTGTGAACGAAGGACCTTTTTGCTGCGGGCCATAATTGATCAATATTGAGGTTGAGTGGCGACAGCTTGAATGCCAGGACATGCAAACAAGTCATCAAGAGTTCGCAAAAGGTGCGATATACAAAGTTTTCGAGTATGATTCTGTTTGTGTTTCAGCTTAATTTTTTGTTCCTTACCTAAAGCAATATTAAAGTTATATAATACATACGAAAAAACAAGTAACAAAATAAATTAAATAACAAAATAAAATAAATAAAAACAATCAAAATTTGCAGTTTTTTCAGTTTCACCTTTAATTAGGCATAATCTGCAATTCAAAATTATATCTGAAGGATAATGCAAGGGAGATTTTCAAAGCTTTGGCTTATTACAAAAAACCACTCTGTCCGCGACGATTTGTATTTCTTGAGAATTGTGCCAAAACGCTTCGCTACTTATCAATGATATCTTTCTGGCAAGTGGATTATCTTAAGCAGCAAATTTCAACGAGTGCTTGCCGCGCAATCCATCAAAGACCCGAATCATGGTGTATCTGTATAAGCTGATGACATGAGATATTTTGAGGTACCTGCTTTGAGAGCATGGGGTGATTTGAAGAGTGCAAAAAGATTGGCAAATGATTGGTTTTGCGTTGCCTGTCTGACAAATCATTGAAGCAATTAAACGTATTTCTATTAAGTACATAATAATGGAAAACATTCTTTCTTTAAATTGCAACTAAGCTCAAATAAGCAATAAACACAAGCAACTGTCAAAACAAATCATTCGTCTCTGAAAATTGAAGCGTAAGCTTAGCTTTGCTGTGGTCATAATCGATAATAATCAACCACAATTTAAATACGAGACTTGTTTGAAACTCATAAAGAATAATTAAAGCCAGAACCCTTTAAAAATGGCAATAAAGTTGGTTTTAATATCTCCAGGAATATTATTCATCTCCGTGTAAATGGAGACTGCAATATTGCTTCAACATAAAATGGGGGAAAAAAAGGAATAATAATGAATAAAACGGGTTCCGGTGTGAATAACTATGTAAATAAGTGGCTTATTCATAAGTTGAACTTAACTCGCATGATTGCATTTAATACCTGACTGTATAACTGGAAACAATTATTGTAATTTTTTAAGCTCTTGTTCAGTTCAAACTGAACGCTGAGTTGGATGTGAATTAAATGTGGATAAGCAAATCGAGACAATATGAAAACTGGGGGAAAACTACTTGAATCTGATGTAAGATATTACTTTTGCACGATATTAGACCCGTGCTTGACTGGATAGTACAAATAATACCCCCACAGTTGTATATGTAATTGAATGCTTTGTGCCTGCCCACATTTGTAAGCATGTGAAACGAGTTTCATTTGCTGCTTATTTAATCGTAATCAAATTCGTTATTGTTAGTGGCCAATTCAATGGAAGAAAGAATTATTTTAAATGGCAATGCAAATGATTTGATGCAAAGCGGTTTATTCTTGAATAACCGGACTCCATCTAAGAATATATTCTAAAGGTCGCACTTTTGCTGCCCTGCTCACATTTGATATGTTTTAGTACTTGAATCAAGGTAAAATTAAAATTGATCTTTGCCTCTTCTTTTACCCTGAATACATTAATAATAAATGTGTAAATGTACAAATGAACTCTGAAATGATCTCAAGGATAGACTCGATTTTGAAGATATATCTTTCTTATAGAAATTTAATATCTAATTCCGAGCATAAATCTAAAAAATAAGAGAACAATATTTACGTTAATGTTCGCCTTAATGTGATCTACTCTATTGTTTTTCATAGTGTACAAATGTCATTAGCGAACATTGGTTTATTGTGAAAAATTACTTCAGATACTTCAGTTAATATATACATTATATGTTATAGCTGATGATACTGACTGAATAATCAATTGGAGAAAATTGCTCAAATTATATGACAATCAGTTTTGTCCACCAACAAGTAGAATTGTCGGCAATTTGAATGCCGAGTGTGTGATTCATGGACATTAACACACACACCCACACACCCACACACCCACCCACCGCCACACACACACACACGCACGCTTGCATATGTAAATGGAGCCATAGCTGCGTTTTATTTATGACCCATGACCCTGTTAAAAAAGAGAAGGAACACCCACCAACCAAATCGACTGCGATAATCGAATTCGAACACAAAAACCTTCTCCTACTCCTCTGCCCCCCACTCTTTCTCCAGCTATCTCTCTAGAGATTGGGCTATTTAAAGTGTTTACCCGCTGTGCGACTCCGCAAGCCGCAGCAGAAAAAGACACCAATGACACAAAGAAAAGTAAATAATAAATTTGTCATAAACATAAAATTAACTTTAATTTTGTGGTTCTTTTTTACCATGTTTGTAAAGCTTTGTTTTGTATGCGGGTTTTACCCACACTTTTTATACCAATTTTAATGACTGTTTTTTATCATTACTTATTTAGTACCAAAGGGATATTTAAACTTTGTCACGAATCCAGTGACGCATCTGAGACTATGGAAAGCAGTGCATCCATGTGGACTCATAACAGGTTCTATAAAAACATTGCATTTTATCTCATTTATATATTATTTCAAATTAAAATTGTTCAGATTTAGTCATCATGCAAAGTTGAATTTTTTGGGGTTTTGTTAAACTAACTGAATACAACTTGAAGTACCTGTTAAAAGTCGAAGTATAAATATATTCTATATTTATTTCTATCTCTCTCTTTTTCTATCTCTTTATTTATATCTATATATTTGTGATTCATGTACAAGAGTATTCAAACTTCGTTTATTTCTGGCTGGTTTTCATTTCGCCGTTTAACGTCTGAAAATGAGACGCGATGCGTGGGCCGAATGTGGAGACACATTTTGCGTGTTGATGTTGACTGTGATTGATATTCAATGTTCTTATCGCATTAATTACTGTTATTATTATTGGTACGATGCGCATAAATTATTCAACGAACAAACCAAATGCTGAAATTACCAACATTCACTCGCACAGACACACACACACACTCGGACACAAAAGCGACTTTCATGTTTTTTAATGACCAGCTTAGAACTTGAAAAGTTATCGAACCACTGTCAACATTTTGTGGCGCATAGCAGAAAGAAGCCAAGTTGAATGAACCAGCACAGCTTAAAAAACTCTGACGGACAAATTTAGTGCTGAGCCAGCTCAGCTCTGCTAGCTGCCTACTCAAAGCAGTCCCAAATTGTTGCCACACGATGGATGCACTCGGAAATAACTTTGCGGCTTACTCGCACATTATGCTGGGACCCAATGGGGTCGCATGATTTCAGAAGCTGCACAGCGAGAAAAGGTGTTGCACTAACATTGAGTTCTTTTTCAGACTTCAGACTCTCTCGTACCATTCAATAATAATAATAAATAAAATCAACCCTTTTTCACTTTTGGATGATTATTTATTGAAACTCCATTTGAGTACGTCACTTTTCTCGCTGTGTAGCAGCCTGAGCATGCAACCTAAAACTTTATTCTTGCTGTGCTCAATGCAACAATTCAATTAGAGACGCGAGAGAAAAGAAAAGAAAAAAAAACCAAGAACCCACAATAGAAAATGATTTTTTGCTGATTAAATCCACTTTTTGTGGCTGATCAAAAATAATCATTTACCAATCTTTGGCTTTTAGAAAGGGTTCTGCCAAAACTCTATCAGTCAAATCTGCTGATTTTAGCTTGAAAATTATGGGAGATATGTGTATATAATTCCTCCCGTATTAGAATATAAAAATTACATTTATTTCATTTCGTTTCGATTATGTTAATCACTCATTCAGTCAGTCAGCGTGGGAAAGCCAACAACAAGCGGCTTTCAAAGAAAAGCCGATTAAACGAACTCGGGAAAATCAACAACAAAGAAAATACAAAAAACTGGCTTAAAGTTGGGATAAAATTGTTGCTACTTGTGTGTGTGTGTGTGTGTGTGTGTGTGTGTGTGTGAGAGAGTGTGTATTTAACTCCATGTTGACAATTACTTTCAAGCATTTCTCTCTCTCTCTCTCTCTCTTTCTCTCTCTCTCTGTCTGTTTCAATTTGCGCCCTGTAATTATTTACTCCAGCGAAATTAGCATAATGAAAAGGAAAATTCTGTTTGGCATGAAAACTGTCGGGGAAAAACTAAAACTAAAAGCAATCACAAGATAAACACAAAACAGACTCCACCGCTCGCTGTACAATTAGAATGGAGCAAAACTTTTTGTCATTTTCGCAAATGGCCTAGAAAGTTAATTAAAAGATAATGACGATTTTCTCTGTTTGTTTTTTGTTTGTGTCATTTTCCATTTTCCATTGCGCACAAGCACAAAAGCCAACTACAAAAAATGTCTAAGAAAAACGATTTTTGCATGTCATAAGCCAAGCTAAAACTAAATGCTGAAGCTAAAATGACTTGTTGAAGACGTTGTACATAAATTGACAGCTGGATTAATCGCCAACAATTGGCAATTGCAATTGATGTCAAAAGCAATGCTATTTAAAATATTAATATATATATTTTTAAATTATTCTTTTATTTTAAATTAATGTCATACTAAAAGCGAATGATTTCTGAATAATTATTTGGTGAATCATATCGAATGAGTTGAAGATTTGGGTAATCTGCTAGATGGCAAACTTAAATTTGACAAGCACATTTCTTCTTGTATCTCTCTCTCTGGCTCCACTTATAATGATCTTTCTAGCTTCTATTATAACACTAGTATTCTAAATTTGTGTGAAGAGGAAAACCTTTTTTTTTTTGTCTTATTATGAGCACATTATTAAGTAAGACTTTAAGACTTGAGGCATTCTCCATTGTCCATTCACTAATTTGAACTGCACTAGTTAAATGTGTTGACTGCAATTCAAGTTTGAAGAATATTCCCAGGCTATATTAGATGGTTATCAATTATGAAGGAGGGTGCTTCTCTAGCTAGGAGGGAACGACGAGGGCTGGTCTAGCATTGAGCATTGAGCATTGAGCACTGGGCGATGAATGTATCGAAAGCCGACTCCGACTCCCCGTTATCTGTCAGTTGGTCATCATCATCAATGGCTTTGTCCACTTGTCCCGCTAATCGGTGGCTTCCATCTCGGGGCTGCACCTTTGCTTCCCCTCACTCCCGCCCCTTGCACTCCTCAAGTGCCTGAGACGGACTCAGCGAAGCATGACATTTGTATTTTTGTTGTTCTTGCCCACGTATATGTAAAATGCGGCTTGGACTCTTTTAAGATACCCATCAATTTGAGTTGTGTGCTGCGGAAATGTTGGCATTTCTCTTTTTGTGCTTGTTGCACGATATTTTTGAAACATGATTTACTTTTGAGGTTGATTTTACTGCACTTTTTACGTTAGCAGTTCATTTTTTATCCGAGTTTTTATCGCTCTCGGTTCTTAAGTGTTTCTTAGCATGAAATTTGTGTCATACCCTGTAAACTTTAAGAATGGTAGGTATATATAGCTGCACCAAATTGTGTATATTTTTAACGATTTCACAAAATTCACAGAGGAAAAAAATATATATATATATATATAAATATCGTACGAATATTTATTTACAATCAAAATTTCTATCTACAAATTAATTTTTGTTTTTTACTTACATTCTATTTAATAATATTAAAAAAAGGTGGCTTAATTTGGTTACAGGGTATTTCTTAGTCGACCACATCACTCTTTGTATGTTGGCCCCCTTAGAAGATAAACATATTTTGCAATGCTTGTTGCGCAGAAGAAGAAGCTTCTTCTCCATATTGGCTTGCATTAAAATTGGGTTTTAATTTAAATAATGAGCAAATAGTCATTAGAAGCAAAGGTCAGAGGCCAGAAGTCGAGTAGTGAATGGCCGCCGTCGTCTTGCTCTCTAATGAAGTTCAAATATTTGGGGTTTGTTTGTGGAGGCGAAAGTGAAATTCGCGAGGCAAGTCGAGGAAAACCTTTGGCGTTTTATGCTAATGACAAATGCTTTTATCTTTGCCAAAACCCACAGAGATAAAACTAAAATCTGCTGCCGCCGCTAAAGCTGAACCTGGTCTCCTCCTCTTATTTTGCATACCCTTTGCGACGATCATCATAAATACTTAATCAGGTTGGCAAAGTGTTAAGCTGACAATTTGAAAGGATGACAAATTGTCAACTTGTCCCAAGCATCGATTTGCTTTGTTAACTTCTGTTTAAGGCTTTGGCCTGCTTTAAAAGATTGTGAATTTCATTTTTTTTTTTTGCACAGAACCCAATTTATTTTCCTTACTTTTGCTAATTCTCGTTTATGTTTATTTTTATGTTAAATGATTATTTATTATCAAAACACATCGAGCTAAAAAATTTAAAACAACTTTCAACATAATCGTTATAAGAACAAACCAAAATTTCAATTTGGAATGGAGCTCAAATAAAAGCGAATGAAAAAAGCACTTTTCATATATATTTCAATCTTATTGTTGGAATTATTGAAAATTCAATTACTATGAGAAACTCAGAAGTTTTTGAGTAAGTAAATGAGTCAGCAAAATCAGAAGTGTTTAATCAGTTAACCGAACTTTTCATCCAAAGTGTTGAATTTTTCCAACAATTTGGGTGGAACTTCATAAAAGATATCAACCATGAAATGAGTCAACAAAATCAGTTAGTCACACATACTGTAATTAATTATTTAATATAGCAATTAATAGATAGATACTAATAGTTATGTGCGGAGCACATATCTGGGAAAATACTATGAGATCGGATAATACTCTGACTGGTTAACTATTTATATCCGGACTTAATATTCCCTTGTAAGTGTGTATATATTCCTAGTTATAATTTTTTACTTTTTGAAAATATATATATTATTTTTTCAGAGTATTCCAGTCTCGGCTTACTAAATAGATAATTTAAATTTTTTATATATACATATTTTGGGCTGTCTCCTGCTGACCCTAATCATTGTGCTGGGACTGGGCTAGTAAAAGCGCGGGGGTGTGGCGCGGGGAAAGTGGCAGCTTGGGACCGTGAAAATTACACGTTTTTTGTTTTGCTTTGAGGTTACAAAATTACAAGGCAGGTGGGTGTAGGAGAGGGGGCGGGGCTGGTGTCTGTGTTTAAATTTATGCATTCTATTTTTTTTTTAATTAAATTTCTCTTTCATTTCATTTTTTTCTGCTTTTTGTGACTTTGGTGGTTCGCTAATTTGAACGTTTAGGCTCGTCTAATGTTGTTGCTGGCTGTGCTACCCGTACTTCATTCAAATTGCCAGTGAGCAATGTGGCAAATATGCTGGAAATATGCGGTAAATGTGGGAGTGGCAGCTAATTGCCCACCCAGCCAGAGAGGTTTATTATTTATACATTTCCTTTTCATTTTTTTTCCTTTTCTCGGGTGCCTTTTTTTATAGAGAGTCATACATTTTATGTCTTATTTAGATAGACGGATGTGACAACAGCTGCGGGGCGAAGAGAGTTTAATTAGGGAATCGATTAAAAGGCAGGCCAAGCCAGCTAATCAAGCAATGCACTGAGAGAAATAGTTCGTTTGCAGAATAATTTTATGGTCATTTATAAATTAGCTATAAACTTTAAGACTTTTGGAAAAATCTGAATTTCCTGTGGTGGTTATCAGTTTTTTCTGCCAGTGTAGTTGCATCGCATCGCTGCACAAGATATCATAAATGCAGCGGGGAAGCGAAATGGGAACAGGTAAAGATAAAGGAATAAAGGCACAAAGGGGACAAAAAAGAACAGAGAGCTGGAATATTAATGAGATTTTCCCTCTATTTTTTGTCTGCTTCTGCAGCTGATGAAGGCATTAGGCTGGTCGAGGGGAAGGTGGGGAGTGAATTAAAAAAAACGTCATTAAAGTGTTCAAGAATGTCGCAGCGGGAACTGTGGGTAAAAGCCCATTTTTTTCTGTACCTAATTGAATATATTAAAAATAAATATTGCTGGCTCTTAATTAAGCGCTTCGTATCTCTCTCTCTCTCTCTCTATGTAATAAGCTCGCGAATTATGCACGATCTGCTGACGTCACAGCGGGAAGCTCTTTACTGATAAAGCTCATGTCAAGTCAGAAGCAGAGACAGAGGCAGAGAGAGAGAGCCAAAACAAATATGGCGGTCAACTAAAAGCGAAGCGTTTGAGAGCAGCAGCAACAGGCTTATTTGCTTGTGGCTTCAAAACAGCTGTTGACTCATCGAAGACAAAGCATCGCAAAACAGGTGCACTGTGAGAAAAAGTGGGGGAGAGGGAGCGTTAGCGTATGCAGATCAAAAAATAAATATATAAATTTTTACATACTTTACAAATCAGAATTCAGAATTGCAACTCTTCGTTGGGCTCCATATGTTATGGATGAGTTGCCATTGATTTGAACATTTCACAGGCACTCACAGATCTCAACCCGATTGAGAATTTATGTTGCGAAGTTATAAAGATTGTTTCTAAGGTTTGGGACATAGATTTCTCTCGAATAAAGGCGAAGACTGTTATTTCTAATATATATTTCTAATACATCCACACATCATTGTGTGCAACTAATTTTTTTGCAAGTATTTTGTGTCCCAAAGAAGAGCTTAGAAATCTTCACAACTAATATTTAGACTCTCTGCTTTGAGATAAATTTAAATTGATGCCATTCTGCAATAGAGTTAATAGATTGTATTCAAATTAAATATTATACTAATTTATAATTATAATAATTAATTCTAATTCTAAGTATTTTCTCAAAATTTTCCAGCCATTAGTTAAGCATAATTCTCTTCAATCTTCATTATTAACTTAATATAACTTCAGAATTGCAACTCTTGATTGGGTCTTTAACTTGAGCCAAAGACTATAAGATATATCTATATACACACAGTCTATGCATAATTCTCTTCAATCTAAACTAAATATTCGTTTCTTCTCATTTCTTATTTTCAAAGCAGGCATTCAAAATAAGTTCATATATTTTCTCGAAAAAACATTTACAAACATTTTACATAGAGAAATGGCAGCTCCAGAATCGAAGCCCAATCTTGTGTCTTGCGACTTCGAGATCCGCGGTGAGGTGCCCAAGGAGGCATTTGAACTATTTGCCGCTGCCCAGGCTCAGTTGCTGGGCCTCCGGGGCTATGTTACCCGGATTTCAGATGACTTTTACAAGGGGCAATTGCAGGGCGAGGGGAAAGTGATCGAGACCTTCAAGCAGCTAATTGTGGCAGCTGGCGAGTATGTGGCAGCCATCAAGGAGTTTGTCATCAAGAATTTGAAGACTATTCAGGAATACAGCTACGAGGCCTTTGAGATCAGAAAGTGAACGAACTGTGACATGAAAATTTCAATTTAATCAGCACAAAATTAGTCTTGAAAAGCAAGCAAATTAAATATATATTAAATTAAAAATTAAATTAAAATTATTTTAATTAAAAAAACTCATCAACCATACAAAACGAAGGAAGTTAAAAGAATCTTATATTTCGAAACTCATTTATTAATTGGTTTTTACAGTGTAGCAAAGAATTAGCTTTGCCAGCTGTCAACATTTCCAACACAGGTGCAAAAAAATAGCGAAATCAATTTATTAAATTATTTTATTTTTTTTTAAGCTTTAGTGAAAAGTACTTTTGGCAATCAAGAAGCAGTCATAAAAAAATATGCACAGAGAAAAAAGCAAACAAATACTTAAAAAAAAATGCCATGTCGATTTAACAAATGGTTTTTAAACAGTTAAGGTTTATTCTTGGCCGCAATTGTGGGCCACTTTCTAACATGGCCCGAACAAAATGCAAAAAAAATCTCTTCAGCATCGCTTCTGATTCTTCTTCTTATTGTTGTTGTTGTTGTGCTCAGCAGACAGTTAAATGACTTCCGCAAGACAAGAAAACTGAAACCATGTTCAGTTTCTTCCTCTTCTTCCTCTTTCACCTCTTCTTTTTATTTTTTTCAATTGTGTTTTTTTTAAAGTAACATAAACTGACCCAAATTGATGTCAAAGATTGTACAAAGCAATATGGTGCAAAAGTCTTGAAATTTATCATTATCAAAGTCTAAATTAGAGTTACATTTTTGCTTATTTCAAGTTTGACCTTAGAACAGTTTTAGTTGAAACATTTTGCACATAAATAAATAGATATGGAATTAAATCAATAAACTTTTATATATCGGAATATTTGATTTCATTCCGTTATTGATAAACAATTTATATTTACAAGGTTTACAGTTACTGATAGAATGCATATAAACATTTACTGACATTTGAACATAAATACAAATGTTATATTCATGTGTACAAGCACAGATACATACATACATACGAATATAGTTGCTTATATACAAATTGTGTATAGATGCATGTTTCAAGCAAATATGCTTACAAGTTTGACAACTGCTCAGAGAATGCATATAAATATACATACAAATGCTTATCAAAAGTATTCGATGATTTCTAACGGGATAGGCTCAAAAAGCTCTTGCAAAATTTAAAATAAAATAAAATATTCTCAAAACATTTGTTTGACACTCTACGATAAATGATTATATTTATTTCAAAGAGATTATTTTTTGCTTATTTATTGAAATCCATAAATCTGGTTATTATTTATTTTCAATTAGACAAAGAGACAAAATACTTTCTGCACATACTGTATAAATTCTTGGCTCAGCTTGGCTTGATAAACTCTGTGTGAACCCTCTCTCTCTTCTTATCGCTCATTTGATGTGCTTTTTGTTGAGCGCGTTTAATGTGATTTTCATATATAAATAAGTATATGTATAACTATATACTATATATATATATATTTGTAAATCCTGAAAAATATATCATTTCATTTGCATAACAGTTGTGTTTTTATAGTTGTGATTTGTATTTAACATTTTGATTTTAATTTTTGTATATTTCTTATCTCTACTCTCTTATCACTTCCAGTGTAAAGCCCCCACTCTCCCTTGGAATTGTGCACATTTAATTAGCCTCAAGCCAGCCACAGAAATTCCCATTAAATAACAACAACAACAGCGAAACAAACGTGAGTAAAAAACTAAAAACCTGTTGAGCTTTTTATTTTTTTCAAAGCAAATGAACTTCTTGCTACGCTGTTTGTTTTTTTCTTCTTTCTTTTAAACTGGTTCCGCAAAAATAAACACACACACACACAAACTCACGCACGTACACGCAAAGACTTTGCTAATAGGCTGAGCTTTCGATGCAGAGCTTAAGCTTGACTTGCAGAAGAAAAGGCAAAAAGCGTCAAGGCCAAATGCAGTTAGATTTAAAGAGAACAATTAAAGAAAGTGGCGGAAATAATGCACAGAGAAAGAGTACAAGTGTGTGTGTGTGTGTGTGTGTGTGCAACTGTAACAAAAAACAGTTGTTACAGTGCCATAACAGTTATAATGTAAAGCGCAAATTAACCGCTTAATGGCGCTCAACTGATCTCAACAAGCGGGTCAGAGCGAGATGACAAGCTAACAGAGCAGCAACAACAACAAGCAACGAGTTCAAAGTGTAATGTTAAATTACATTTTTGTTATGCGTGTGTGTTGGGTGCAATTTACATTAATATGTGTGCAGCGCTTACCGTTTTTGAAAGCTGCTCCAAATATTAATTGTTGTTGTTGTTTTTGTTGTAGTGTTGTTGTTGTTATTTTTTGGTTTCGCGCACGTTTTAGAGATGCGTTAAACAAAGACGGTTGTTGTTTTTCTTTTTTGTAATATTTTTATTTAGAGACAACACTTTCACACATTTGCATTAAATGGCGTTATTTGTTGGCCACATTTAACCAATTTTACTGCCAATAATAATTGCGCAAAAAACACACGAAACGAACGAAAACTTTATTTTTGCTTCAGTTGCTTTTTGCTCTTGTTTTACGCAATGCGCTCTGCGTGCGAACGCGACGGCTGCTCTGAGAAAACTGAACGGGCAACGATTGAGCAGCGCTGCTGGCAGCACAGCTACAGAGCGCAGAGTCTTAACCAGTGTTTTTTTTTTCTTTTGTGGGTGCCAGCAAACAATGAAAGAGAGGGCAGTTAAAAGAGAGAGATTTTAAGAGAGACATTGGGTTTTATTGTTTATTATTTTAATTTTTATCGCTCATATAAGAGTCATTTCATGTAAATGTAGTAATTTTAAACTACAAATAAATTACACTACAATAAGTTAGGTTTTGAACTTTATATAAATATTTGCAATGCTCTTAAATGCAGCGGGTCTCTCTTTGGTGGAGCGCACGAGCAGCAAATACTGGTTTTCACTGCACTTATACGAACAGTATAAGAGCTGCCTGTGTGTGCAACTTGTTTTGATTTGGGCAAATGCCGGCAGTTGTTTTTGTTGTTCTTGTTGTTGTTTCTGTTTAGTTTCTTGTTATGTTTATGGGCAAATCGTAACTAGCAGCAGAGCCTGATTACAGTTATTATTATGGCATAATTGTGAACTGAGAAGAGAAGAGAGAATTCCTTCGTTGTTGTTGTTGTTGTGTGTTTTGTGTGGCTTTCAATTTTGTCGTTGTAGTTGTGATTTGTGTTGGTAAATTGAGGGATTAATCGATTAATTCAATTGCAGAAATGTTCGCTTTTTTTTTGCTCATCTTCTATATATCTATAATTTATTATGAATTATGTTGTTACCATTTTATTATTATTATTATGTCAAATTTAATATTTCATTTTATCAATATGTGCCCATGATTCGTATATATCGATACAAATCGATTACAGATCCTGCTTTCAAATCGAAATATAGTTATTGATGCATATACATATATATATTTTTTTTTTGAAATTTTTTATTATTTTTAATTTCTTTCCCGAGTTTTTTCAATTTCAATTTTTGAATAAATTTGTATTCTCTTTTCGCCTGCTATTTGCTTCCCCTTTTATTCCTTCTTCTTCTTTAGCTCTTCCCTATCGTCACTTCTTCTTCTATTTTCTCTTCCTCACTCATTTCTTTTCTATTCCATTCTCTGCCTTTTTTCGTAAAAGGTATTCAAAATTAAAGTTTGGAATTTCTGCACAAATTTAAATTCAGTTCTGCAAATTTATTCAAAAGTCAGTTTTTTACCATTGTCATAAAAATGAAGAGAAAATCGAACAGTTCTCAAATTCCATATTAAAAAATAAACAATTACTTAAAAACGCTCAAAACCACAACGTTCACCAATTCCAAATGTTTTGAAAAGCAATTTGATAAACAACAAAATTGATTGCAGACAGTTCGTCAAAAGATACAAAAACAGTCAGAGACACAGATGCAGATACAGATACAGATACAGATACACATATAGATACAGATACAGATACAGATACACTTAGCTGTGGCCCTTACTAATTGCTGTTGTGTTGAATGTTGTCCACATTCTCAGCCAGGCGAAATTGGGCATTTTCCAGATGCCAAACTTGAAAACATATTACCAATAAAAAAACAAACATATTTGCAAGGACAGCAAAAAGGAAATAGAAGTGCGACAGTCGAGAAGGATCGACTTGGAGATACCCTGTAGCTAAATTTACATAATGTGATTTAAATACAAACTTCTTTTTGCAACTTATTGTCATCGATTCTTATCGATTTTTATCGATGTGGTTAAAAGTTAGAATTTCATCGATTACTTTGAATAAGCTTAATCTCCGTATATTGCAAATTTGAGGTGTCCAACCTTTATAGTCTCTGAGATCGACGAATTTATATAGACTCACAGGCGAACTTGGCTTTATCGTCTCCTCTTTTGATGCTGATCAAGAATATATATATCATATGTATATGGAGGTGCTGCCCGTTGCATACCTTTGCACAATTTTAGCATACCCTCCTCTATACTCTCCATGGGTACAGGGTATAAGAAGGGTAAAGGCAAGGAAAATGCTTCGCAGAATAGCCACACACACTGACAGAAATTTATTGGTGCATATTTAATATTTATTTTAGGCTAAAACAATTAAAGCAAAATTAAATTCTTTATTTTAAGTTGATTTTTTTCTTCTTTTTTTGTAGAAATTTCTGTAATTAGTGAAAAAGAGTTTTGATTATTTTGCTCAGTGTATGCGGGCACAAAAGGAAATTTCACTTTGAATTTGTGCCGAAAATTTAATTTGATTTCATTTTCATCAAATAGTGCAACAAATGAATTTTGTACGTGCCACAAATGCCAAAAGTGCCGTCTGTTGAGGTAGACGCATGGGTAGTGGGTGGAGGGGGTGTAAGGAGTAGGGGGAGGGGGTTGAGCAGAGAGGACATCAGAGAAGCCACATGTGACTGAGCCAGTCTGAGATTTGTGAGCATTTTTCGTGCGTCTGTTGCGTGGTTGGCCACGACACACAACACACACACACACACACACACGCGCGCAGCATGCCACATGCGGCATGTGGCAGCGGAGAGTGTAGTGAAAGCATGCCGCATGCCGCATGCAGCACGAAGAGTCATAAATTCCAGCCGCTCAATAAACTAATGGCAATTTGTATCTGAAACATACATGCGAGTCAAGTCCGACTTCAGACCGACTGCCCGCCCCCGCCAGACACAGTGAACGCTCGATAAGTGGCCACCTCGAGAGCTCAGCAAATGTTAGTGCCATGTTAGCATTCCATAATCCTTTCAAAAAATATATAATTACTTTTTTTAACCTTTGCAGAGGGACCAACATTTTTTTTGTCTGATTATATTTCTTCTTCTTCTTCTTTGTTTTTCGAGATATCCAAATCAAAGTAAGTCAAATGACGCGTTATTAGGCTAATAATATTCGATTAAAAAGTGATTGAGATCGGACTACTATATCATTTAGTTTTCATAGGAAGAATCGGTGCAAAGAGTAGTTCTTCAAAGGAAAACTTTTTTATTCGCTTCTATTAAATTTGGAAAAAATATAAATTAGATCAGTAAATCAGTAAAAGATAAAATACCGTTATTTCTCTTAACAGGCATTTGCAAAAGTTGTAGAAAATAATTAGAAAGTAATTCAAAAATGAATACAAATAATTTTTTTTTTAATTTTTTGCACACTGCATTCTGATCTCGATAAAATAATTATTATAATTATATAATTATCCATTTTTTACAAATATGTTTGCATATATTTAATTAATTAATTAATTACTTCTGTTAAGCACAATTATATTTTTAACAAACATTTTTTGATACTAAAATCAAAATATAAATAATAAAAAAAGTGCAAAAATCAAAATAAAATTTGGATTTCTGCAAGTCGATCTCAAAAAAGTGCCGAATGCATTTTTGTTGCTTGTGCTCGAGAGACCACTGTACCAACTGTATGTGTGTGTGTGTGTGTGTGTGTGTTGCGTTATTGGGTTTTTCTTTTGTCATTTCTTTACGCTTCGGTTTCCCCTTCCCTTCCCCTTCCCCTTCCCCTTCCCTTTCCCACTCCCATTCCCAATCAAAATCCTTGCGACACTTTTATCACACACGTTCGCCTCATCAAAAAGTTAACGACGATAATGACAAACATTTCAAAAGCAAACACTCCGAAACAGGTTCCACAACCAGAACCAGAAACCGAACGCATATCACTCGCTTTTCACTACCTTTTCCACCTACCCCTGCCCCTGCACCTAGCCCTACCACTGCCACTGCCCCTGCCCCTACCTCTGTCCAGTTCTAGATAAATATCTCATTTATAAGGTCGGTCTTTGTTGTTGTTGTTGTTGTTGCTGGTGTTCCTGTTGCGGGCAAACACCTTAATTAACTTTTCTTTTCTTCGTATACCCTGTAAGCATCAAATGCCTAATCATGGGGTGTTACATGAGTGCAGCATGTAACAGGAGAGAGGAGACAGATGTGGTACCTTATCTTTGAGGTACCTTTGAGGTACCTTTGAGGTACCTTTTTATGTACATTAAATCAAATCAAAATTTGACTGTTTCTATCTTAACTTATATCTGCAAATGTATCGCAAAAATCAGCTAACTTTTTGGAATTTATCTTATATAAGCTAAGGGAAGAAGATAAAAAAAACAACATAAAAAAATATTTACAAATATTTATTATATACAGACTTATTCACATCAATATCTTTTGCAAATAGAATAATATTTAAGAATGGGGATTTTTAAAGGTATTCCCAAGTAATTTGTTCTCTCTCTCTCTTACCCTCTCTCTCTCTCCCTCTTCACCTATCTCTCTCACTCTTGCTGCTTGCAATATTTTTGGTTTGACAGACATTTAGTTGTGGTAGTTGCAGCTTTTATAGGGTATCTTTAAGTCGTTGCCTCTCCTTCTCGCTCTCTTATCCACTACCCATCCACCTGCTGCATGCAACATCATTGGACTGTGTGGCATTTAGTTGTAGTAGTTGTTGCCCCAACTTCCAACATGCTCGTATTAACTTGTAGCCTCGCTCGAGACTTGACTTATTTATTAGGGTTATTTGGCTAGTTATGCCTCGGCATCTGTATCTGTGTGTGTGTGTGTGTGGTGTGGTGTGGTGTGTGTGTGGCTGTCCCTTATGCTCAACTACCTGCTCATTTTCAGCTGAGTACGTGTTAATTTCGTCTATTTATCTTTTCTCGCATTTCTTTTGTGAATTGAAATTCCAATTAACGGTCAAATGTATCTTTACCTGTATCTGTATCTGTATCTTTAGCTGTGGCCTGTGGCTTGACTTACACATTTTGTAGCTGCATCTTTTGTGGCACAACTGACATTTTCAACTTTGACGTTGACTTTGACATTACGGAAAACTTTTCTGTTTGCCACACACACATTTTTTTGGGGGCAACGTGGGAAATGCAAATGCCAAGTTTAGTTTTCGGCTTAAGAGAGAGAGAGTGAGCGAGAGAGGGAGAGTAAGACAGAGAGAGAGTGAGGCAGGAACAAACAAAGGCGTCGATTTGTAACTCAAGTGTTGAACAACAACAACAAAAGCAACAACAACAACAACAACAACAACATAAACAGCATCAACAACAATTTGAGCCTTTGTTTAGACATTTCCCTTTCCCTTTTTGTTGTATTTATTATTTTGGTTATTTTTTCTTAGATTTGAGCAGTTGTTTGTGTTTGTTATCTGATACGCTTTGAAGTTGCTTAAGCTACTCGCTCCACTTGATGCTGCACTGAGAGAAAACAGCATGCACACTGTATATACATTTTCTGTGTGTTTAATGTGCAAATTTGACTTCGTTTTGTTTATTTGTGTTTTAATTTTATAAATAGATTTTTATTTTTACCTTTTTTTAACATTAAATTAAAAATAAAATTCAATTTATATTTATGTTAAATGATAGGAAATATTTAAAAGTGTAACAAAATATATGCAGAATACTCAGCAAATCGATGTTGATTTTACTTCAACCAAACTTCTACTCAAGTCAGTCCGGACACAAGAACTTGGAGGCCCCTACATAGTATAGGATATGGCATGGTTTGGCAAATGGATACACGATTCACGATATATATACCCTGATCCCAATATATTGGCTTATTCATCTCCTAGACAAAAGAAGTTCTATCTTACTCTTAGCCAACCAAACTATCTATCTACTCGTATCTATCCATATGTATATATATCTATCCATAGTGTACACCTCTCGTATATCTATATCCGTCTAAATAACTGTCTATCTGTGCATTTATCTATTTATCTATCAACTGCTTATATGTATGTATGTGTATATAACATATATATATATATATGTATATATATCCATCCAACAGAGCCAAATAATTTACAAAATAAATGATAAATTCGATTCTCTGGCTCTGGTTTTGCGCAGTGTTTGGTTGTTGTTGTTGTTATCATTTGAGGCGTTGACAGTGTGTGCCACGCCCATTGTCTCGCGTCTCAAGTGGTTGCTGAGCTGATTTGAGCAGCACAATATGTGTGGCATGTGTGGCAACTGGCAGTTAGCAGTTAGCAGCTGTTGCTGGTTGCTGCTTGCTTGTTGCAAGTTGGCAATTGGCAATTCTGTGGCCGGAAGTGGAGCGTCTTCTGTGTGCACGTTGCTCATGCCTCATGCCTCATGTTGCCGTAATGCAACATGCCACAGAGCTCTTGAGTTACTGGCAATTTATAAATAATCTCTGACAGTGGCTGGCACTGGCACAATGCAAGTGTGAGAAATATGCAGAGTGGGAGCGCAGCGTGCAACATCGTGTTGCATGGCCACAGTTAATTCAGCGGCACATGCAAATTGCCAACAGCACTTTCTTAAAATTGTTGCCAGGTCATGTTGTGCCTGTGTGGGTGTGCGAAATGAGGCACATACGAGTTGCAGCAGATGCTGCTGAGAAGTTCTTCTGTGCCAGCCGCGCCCCCTTAACCGTGCTGCTGTTGGTGCCACAAAAACCGGCTTAAGCCGGTTTCAGATGCGCTCAGAATGCAGTGGCCAACATTCTTTTTCACTAATTCAAATGAAGTTTCTTCGAATCTTTGAGGTTTTCATGCACTTTAGTTACATTAATTCGCCTGCTGACTGAATAACTAAAATAAAATAATAAAATAAAATAAAAAATAATAAAATAAAATAATAAATTAAAATAATAAAATAAAATAATAAAATAAAAAAATAAAATAATAAAATAAAATAATAAAATAAAATAATAAAATAATTATAGATTTAAAAATTGGAAAGCTATCATCAAATTCGATTAGTAGTTTTCTGGCAGAGATGCAGCAAACAGGATTTAGTGCTCCTCGCAGGCACTCCTGGCAACGAGTTGGCTAATGCCATGGACAGAAAGGGAGTCCTCCTTTGGAGCTGGGCAGCTATGGCTATGAATCAGACATCTAGACAAGCTAAAGATGGTGTAAGGTGTCACATATAGAATCTGGCTTGAGAGGAGAGGTATATAGCCCATTTATGATAGAGAGATGACTGAGACCCGCCTGGTCACAGACTCCATTAGGAATTGTTCTACTAAACTGCTTTGGTTAAATTTGTATTGTCAGCAATTAAAATCATAAATTCTGGCTTAAAATGCATATTAAATAAATCAACTGAAACGAAGTACAAAATCTGAGCAGCCATTAAAAAATAGATAATTGCTAAGCTTGGCTAATTGCAGCACAAGTTGCAGTTGGTGCCACTAAGTGCCGCCTAATTTAGTTGGGACTCATAAACATCCTGCTAATTTCACAGCAATTAGGATCTCGTCAGACAGACGTAAACAAAAAAGGAAATAAACAAAATTCGAGGCGACTTTTTCTGAAGGCATTTCAATTGGGCATTTCATAAATTGTGAAATGCTTAATTGATGTTTCCGCCGCACTTTCGGAGCGAAGATCAAGGCGCAGATGATATAAACATTTGACAGGACCCGGAGCCGAAGTGGGAACTGCAGTGGGAGAGGGAGCAGGAGCCGGAGCTGGAGCTGGAGCAGGGGAAAGGGATTGTAATTTATATGAAAATTTATTAAATCAAATTGTGAGGCACGCCTCATTTGGAGAACGCGTTCGTTGTGTGCGCCACAGAGTTGAAAATAAACAAAAGTAGCAAAAATAAAAATCGGAATGTTGACTTTTAAATACCCTTACGAAATTTTTACAGTTACAATAATACATATAAATGTGAATTATCAGTGAATTATCTTTATATTAGCGAATTTTATTGGTATCGGAAATCGATTCGAATCGAAAAGGAGCAGTTATCGATTATCTTATAGCCTCTAATAGTCCGTATAAAGAATATATTTAGTTAATGGTATCGGAAACTCTACATTTTGGCTTTGACATCTATTTATGCAACTTATACACTTATCAAAATTATGCTATAGTTATCTGATCTGTTCCAATTCAACAAATATTCTAAATGGAAAAAAAATCCTAGAAATATATTTGAAGTTTCATTCAGATTGCTTTGCAGCTGAGCTTGTTCACAAAGTTAGTTAGTTAGGTAAATGGGCTTCACATATAGCGAATCAGCTCATCATTCAGATCAAAGCTATATAGACACTATAGCTTCGTTGAGCGTCTGCTTGGCAACAAAGTTGGAATACCCTTCGCGAGTGCATCAAAATAGGGGCAAGATTTACTCGAGCAGAAGTGGAAGGGCAGTCGAAGGTAGTCGAAGACAGGCAGCAGCCGGAGACGCAAATCCGCGTTGACATTATTTGTGCCACATGTGCGTGCAACACGCAGCAGCAGCAGCATCGGCAACAACAACTGTTAAGGAGCTTCGGAGTTTTTCCAGTGAAAACTGCGACTAAAGAAATTAAAAATAAAAATGTGCTTTGAACACGTGCGAGTTGCAGATGCGTGGGGCATGAATCCATTGATCCGCTGTTGCTGCAACCAAGTTGCTGGCTCACTTCTGCCTCTCCCCGCCCCACTCCTCTTCAGACCTACCGCCCCTCCAGCTACAGCTGTGTGTTTGTTGGCGCTGTAGCTGGCACTTTGACTGACAATTAATTTCAATTGCGCATTCGCGTTAATCGCTCCAAAAAAAAGGGACGACAGCAGCATCAAGAACAACAACAACAAAAACTACAAGAACAACAATAAAAGCAACAACCAAAACACATGCAACATCTATTTATATAGGAGAGGATATTTCAGTTATGCAACCAAATGTGCAACACAAAAGTATTTTTCATCTGCTTAATACAAATTACTCAAAATAAATAAATTAAATAATTAAATATTTTTTAGTTGTAACTTATCAGCATTTAATACTTATAAAATAAAAATATTTGAAAATGTGTGATTAATTCACTATTAAATGATAGTCAAGGATATTTTGGGTAAACGTAAACCTTCCAAATGCTTCTGCCCAAAGTTATTTACTTATAAGTGAAGATGTAATTTTTGAAGAAGACAAAATTGTCTACAATAATGTCTGAACTTGGTTGGAGTTACAGATTGTACAGATATACTATATATATATATCTGTAAATATGGTAAACTTTGTATTTTGTTAAAAAAAAGATACTTTTTATATCAAACTTAATCTAATTTCATTTTGATCAATGACAATTTTCGTTCCATTGCAAAATCAACTAAAATCAAATCAAATCAAAGTTAAAAGCAAATCTTTTACAGAGTATTGCACCGTCGGATACACTCAACCGCAGCACAGTTACTTTTCTTTTTTCCTTTGGCTGCTGCACGCAAAATGTTTGTTTTTTCCCTCAATCTTTTACACGCTATTTTTAATCATCTTTTGTTTTTCAGAAAATGTTCAGTGTGTCGTCTGCTGCATGAGATTAAAAATAAAAGTGACAGGCACAAAGCAGGAGAGCAGGGAGCAGGGAGCAGGGAGTGAAGGGATGAAGATAGGGATTCAAAAAAAGGAAAATGTCAAGTTCAAGAGTCGTTACAGCTGCTGCTGCTGCTGCTGCTCCATGTGCTCCATGTGCTCCATGTACTCCAACTGTAAGTGAAGTGCGACGTATGGCGACGTGGCGTAGATGTGGCCCCAGACGATGATGATAAGGAGAGGAAGCCAAAGTAGACCCAAGTCGAAAGATTAGAAAAGCTGGGCAAAGTGGAAGTGGCAGTGGCATCCACCAGTTGGCAGCTGGAAGTGGATTAATTTTGACATTTATGATGTAGGCTTAAAGTGTTTTAATTGCTTCAAGGTACTTCTGACGTTGACTGCACTGCAGAAGTAGCGGCAGCAACAACAACCATTGGAGGCGTGCCGCTGATGATGACAGTGGCGAGTGGGGCACGTGTCTAGACAATGGTGCCTCAAAGCGGAATTCAATTGAATTAAGTGCATTGGCCGCATAAAAATCACGCACAGTTCGCCACAGAAAAGTGCACTGCGCGAAAAGTGGCTGGCAAATAGCAGCAGCAGAAGAAGTCGTAATTTTACATACACCCTGTAAATATGAGTGATAGCAAGTTGGGTATTATGAACTTGAGTAGCTGCATGTAACACATATAATAAAAAGTGAATCTTAAGAGAGAGAGAGAGAGAGAGAGAGAGAGAGGCAGTGAGAAAGAGAGAGATAGAGAGAGAGAATGTGTGAGGAAGAAATAAAGAAATAAAATTGAGAATATAATGTGGAAATTGGAAAAATAGAAAATAGAGAAAATTATAGAAAAATAGAAAAAAAAGAGAATATACATATAAAAGAGGGAGATGGAGCGAGATAGAATAAGAGTGAACATGAAGAATAAGTGTGAGAGAGAAGAAAAGAGGAATGGAGAAACTTAAATATGTATAATGAGAGGGAAATATGGAAGAAGTGAGACGAAGCAAAAAAGAAAGAAAGAAAGTGAGGGAAAAAGTGAGACATAGAGAGAGAGAGAGTAACAGAAAGAGAGAGACAGAGAGAGAGAGGAAGAGGAACAGAAAGAGAGAGACAGAGAGAGAGAGGGAGAGAGAGAAAGTGCGAGAATAAGCGAAAGAGACAGAGAGTGTTTTGTGAAGAGAGAAAAGTTAGCGATGTGCACTTAAACCAAACTTTCTTTAAATGATAATCAATACTTGCGTAAAGGGTATCTGCTAGTTGGGCATTATTTTGTTCTTCTGCAACTTATTGTTAAACAAGCTTTAATGGTGCTAAGTGAACATGTTGAAAGTTTTTTCGTAAAAACTTTTTTCACTTTTCGTACAGCACATGCATATACAAGATAGTTTTTTTTTGCAGTGTAGCTGCCTGTTGGTAAGTCATTGGCGTTCAAGTGTATTCAGGTGCACTGTGCTGTGCTCCGATGTGCGATGTGCGTGTATTTCTCGCCGTTTTGGTTAGTTTTGGGAATAACACAAACGATGCTGATGCTGATGCTGATGCCAACGCCTGCAGTTGTTTGTTTTGGTGTCCTGTCTGGGTTTGTCCTGGTCGGTTTCGGTTCTGCTGCATTGGCATGTCCTTTCGCCGGCCTTCCACTCATGCCGTAGGCCACCTTGCCAGCCGTGGACCTCTTTCTGCCTTGCGGCTCACTCACGTTCCGCGCTGAAGTCACGTATTTTCCAGGTAATTTACGTCGGACTAAAACTGTTGCCACCAATATTTTTGTGTACCGTGTTCCGCCGTTGGCCATTGATTTCAGCCAACACACTCAGCGAAAAACACTATTCCAAATTCAAGAAGCAGCAGGCTACAATTTGAATCCCACATGCATCAATCATTTTTACCTTCGTCTCAAATCAATCAATCAATCAATTTGACTTTTTTGTATTATAAACTGAAGTCAGATTTGAATCCCGATTTGCCATGATTTCAAAGCAATCTCATATTTAAATATTTTTTAGTACCAAAAAAATGATTGACTTTTGTTTAGGATCTTCGATTTTTGATGGGCTTTAATTCTAGAATCTATTTCAATATTTATTTATGGATACATTGATTTAATGTTTATACTGGAAAATAATAACCATGAGAAGAAAAAAGTTGCCAACTTTCACTTTATTAAAGAAATTAATATCTCAACTCAAGCGAATGTTGTTGAAGAACAAAATAAAATCACACTTGTTTTCAGAACTTTAGTACTTAAAATAGGGAAAAATACTGGCAGTCAATTTCTTGATTTTGAATATTTTAAACTGAAGAAATCGCTCCTCGCACATTTCGCAGATGACAAATAATCTTTTTTAAATGAGAAATTCATTTTTTTTATGGGTTTTTTGATTTTGTTTGATGTTTGACAAGATTTGTACCTGATTTTCCTACTTGATTTTTTCTAAGTGAGTTTTCTTTTGATGTTTGCGCTGCTGTTTTTTTTTTCTTTCTGTTTTCCTTGTTCGTGTTGTTGCTGTTGTTTTCCCTTGTGTTATGCATGAAATGCGTTTTTTGGCCCTTGTACGTGCACGTTGCGCTGTCCTTTTTGCGGGTGTTGTCTTCTTTCACCCCCTCCCTCTCCCAGCTCTCTCCCTCTGGGCAGTGCCCCTCCCTCGACCTGTTCCCTGGTCGCTTATTGTTTTTCATGCTCCTGCTCCTGCTCCTCGTCCTAGCTGCCATCCGCGGCGCAAGTGCAGCGAAATGTGCATAACGTGACCGGGTTTCTTGGTTGGCTTTATACAGGCGAAAGTGCTGGCCAACTTCGTCATTGAACTCCCGTTTTTGCAAAAAAAAAGAAGAAGACGAAAAAGTGCAAAGTGCATGTCGCCCCCCCACCTCCTTAACTACTTCCTAGTCCATCCTTTTGCTTCCTTTTAGTCAGTCATTCTCCCCGCTGATATTTCACTTGGAAAAGTTTTCAACAACTTTCAGACAGCTGCAATGGATACGGATACGGATAAAGATACAGTAACTATTAAGGACGCCGAGTTGTTGTTGTTGTTGTTGTTGTTGCTGGTTGTTTTGCGGTGAATTAAGTTGCGACCATTGAAACTCCACTTGAGTTAATCGTTTAATTAGTGGCTGCAACTGATCTGCCGCATTACCTTCAGTATAAAAAGTATGTTTTTCCCCATTTCGGAAAGACAAACAACTTGAATCGAAAATACTTCAGGCGAGCTTCTCCATAATGTGTTTCTGTTTAGTTTAATTTTATTTGTTTGGAAACAGAAGCATGAAAACTTTTAAGCAATGCTCTTGGTAATGGTAATGGTACAGCTAATGATTATTTGAAAAGTTTTGACAAAATATACAAACTATATGTAAAGAAAATGGTATGGTTAACTGAGTCGATCGAAGTCGAATATCTGCTGAGTTTGTTTAGGATGAGTTGCTAATATAAAAAGTTGTCCATACATGAACTTATCTATCGACAGATTGTTCCTATTGGAGCTATGCTATAGTAGATTGATCTAAATCATTTATCACGCCTAACTGGTGACTTTTGTTTGGATGTCTTCGAAAATATAAAAATCATCTTTTGAAGAACTGCACCTTCAATCCATTGTATGAAATCTAAATGATATAGTAGTCCGATCTGAATAATATTGTCTTGATTAGTTTGATTTGTATCTGTTGGTCAACAAACAAGTTTCTCATACAAAAACTCTTCAGAAATCGCATTGCAAAAACTACTCAAATGCATCTCAAAGAATACACAAATAGATTGTAGACTGGAGCAACTTTTGTGGTTTGATTTGTGGACATGTTTGAGCAATCGAAGAACAGGAATAATTAAACATATTTTACTATTAAGGGATTTATCATGCTCATGTTTAAACCAATAGAAAGATTGCCACAGAAACTTTTCGGCTTGTACATCAGCATCAATCTTAATTATTATGTTCACAATTTGTTTGCTCTGCCACACACACACACGAGGAGTGTGTATGCATGTCAAAAAGGCAACTCATAAAAACTAAAAATGTCATTTTGTTGGCCAAGTAAAAATTAAAATTTATGGCCTGTTGTTGCCGGGCAAAAACTGAAACTGAAATTTATTTTACGAGAATTGCAAATAAAAATAAATTAATATTTTATTTATTTTGGCTGCCCAGTTGCCAGTTGCCGGTTGCCAGTTGCCACCCACAAAAAATCCTTTGCTGGTTCAACTAACTTTGTTTTATGACCAACTGATGGTGGCCAATCCAGTTTCCTGTTCTTGTTGTGCCTTTTGTTGATATTTTTGCTGTTGCTGTTTTTATTTTATGATGGCAACGTTATTTTTAAATGCATTTTCTATGAAGGTATTTATGTGTTTGCCAGAGTTTGCCTTTTGGAGATGGCGCTCAAGTGTTTTTAATACCCAGCCACATTGCTGCAAAAGGCGGCAATAAGGGGCGTAAGTGGGGCATGCACTTGCGATGCGAGGGATTCGTGCTGCAAAACCATTAAGTTGAAGTATTCCTCTAAAAATTGAAAG
Organism: Drosophila cognata; assembly: GCA_035041535.1. Classification (NCBI taxonomy): domain Eukaryota; kingdom Metazoa; phylum Arthropoda; class Insecta; order Diptera; family Drosophilidae; genus Drosophila; species Drosophila cognata. The sequence goes on along the minus strand of JAWNLC010000571.1, from coordinate 584,630 downwards.
CAATTGCTCTGTTGGCTGCTGCAGCACACCTATCATTTGGGGCAATGGCCAACAAATTGAGAATCATATTTCTATTGATAATGGGGCGACCCAAAAGGGGGAAAAAGAAAAACACATTTTTTAAGACTAATTTGTTCTCAAGTTTTTTCTGTACTTATGCATGATATTCGAATTTCAGATTGGGATTTGGTATTTGGTTGCCATTTGGAGCTTATAAAGCTAGAAGAGATTTAAAACATTTAGTTCGATTATGTCTAATTATATTTATTATATTATTAAATTATATTAATCTGTATCTGTATTTTCAGCTTTATATATATTTGTAAACACTTAAAAAATATTGCATACGCAGTCAGCACAATCGTTAAATTTCATAAATACTTTCATGAAACTCAACCAAAATGTGAACATTTTGAGTGCATAGCAATTTCGGTCAACAAGCTGAGCTTAATGTGTTCCGCCCTACATTCAAGACACCCTATAAAAGGATATGCCCAGTTTAGTTCAATAAATATTTATTCCAAAAAGCTGCACACAGCGCAAACTCTCAGTCGAGATTGCTTTTCCATCTGCAGCATTTTTAATAAGAATTTTATTTTATTTACTTTTCTTTTCATTTCTTTTTTGCAGTTAAATTAAAGTGTAATGTGCACACACTGTCACACCCTCACACACACACACACATATGCATACAAGTTGACACAGACGTGAGCTTTTCAATATGGGATATCGATATGAATTATACAGGTGGCAAGGAGTTGAAGCGAGTGGCAGCTCCTGCCATCTGCTATCGCATCAAATATTTAAACAATCAAACTGTAAAAGTACTGTGGCTAGACGGTGGGGGCGTGGTCGTTTGGGGGGCGATTGGCGGTGGGCGGTGGGCGGTGGGCATGGTCGTCGCTACAAGAAAATGGGATTGCAGCTGGTTTAATCATTGTTTGCACTTTGCACCTGCCAACTGCCAAAGCTATTTTCTTTCTTTAGCTGTACACTGAGAAAAAATATCAGCTACTTGGTGTTTAAGCATACATTAGTGCGTAGTCCAGTCTTAATATTCATTTGCGTACCATTTTAATTGCTGAATTTATTTACTTTTTCTCATCAAAAATTATGACTTGAGCAGCGCCTGAAATTTTGATTGATGTATAAAAATATTGAAAAGAAATCTTTTAGCGTAATTTAAATTTATGAAAATTGAAAAAAATAAAATAGTTATCATTCGAGTTTTATTCAAAATTTCGTACTTATTTCCAGCAAGTCAACACAACTGCTTCTTGAACAGAATATTTTTTGCTTAATTTCAGGTTTTATTTTGGTCGTAAATCGATTTTAAATCAAGTTTGGTTTTCTTAGAACTGCAAATACTTGAATCGAGTTCAATCGAGCTTAAATCAGCAGCGAATGGTTTTTGCTGAGTGTGTGCTTTTGCTTGTGAGTGGCAATGTTATTTAGCAGTTTCCGTTTCCGCTATCATTGAACACAGCTGGCGCATCCTGAGGCGCGCTTCCTGGCTGTCTGCCTAACTGGCCGTCTGGCCGTCTGTCCGTCTGTCTGGCTGTCTGGCTGTCTGGCTGTCTGACTATTCCTTGTGAAAGTTTAATGCATTTAACTCTCTTACATTGTGCCACGAAATTGGCAAAGAGAAGTTGGTTTTCTTTTTTCAGCTTGTTATTTGTGTCGAACATCCACCAGGTAAAATTTGAAATGCACTCGAATCGCATTAAATTCGCATTCGAAAGGAATTTAAAAGGACTCGGGAGTCCGCACTCTCGTTCACACTAAGAATTGAAATACTCAGCTCGCAGTTCATTGGTTTCCAAGCTCATCTTGTGGCTGTGTTTTGTGGCCAGTCCTCGTTGACGCTTTTTGCCCCCAAAAAAAGGACACCCGCTGTCGTTTTGGCATTGCCAAAATTGTCACAGCGTGTGGCCACATTCTGTGTGCCCAACAAAAACACACACACACATATTCAGGGTGTGTGTGTGTGGGTGTTAGTGAGGGTGGGGGGGGGGGCTTTGCTGCTAAGCAGACAAGCCAAAGTGGGCGTTGAGGTCATTGTACTTGCCCAGACACACACCAATCGAGACACTAGAGCCTCAGCTGAAAGGTCGAGCCTCAATTAAATTCCAGCTGCTTTACAATACCCTGTACTTAAGTACTTATGAAAAATGTGTCTAACAAGCTGGCAGGCAGGCAGGACACAGGCAGCCAGGACACAGGCGACAGAAGACATCTCCATGCAAATTGGAACTGGTCTAATTTGAAATCTAAGTTGAGCTGCCAAAAACAAATTGAAATGAAAATGAGAAAAGCGACTATAAAAATATTTGCTATAATTTTCTATTCTATTGATAATGAAGGATATAGTAATATTATTGATGATTATAAAGACTAATTGAGCTGAAACTTGGAAGTTGCATTTTTTGAGACGACTGTGTTACATGAAACCATCCCTAAGTACCTATAGTTTTGGCTAAGGAGTCAAGAAATAGAAGTTTTGAATTGGACAAGCTCAAGAATGGAGATCAAATTTGATATACAGATAGATGCGTATCTGGACTTGGAGTTAGAGAGACAATACAGTATTGAAGGAAATCGAGGTGGGAAAGCTTGAAATGAATAAGTTTTTCCTGGAGCAGGATGAGCAACTCTTTTAGAGACTAATGGAATGAAAGTGCGGAAACTAGCAAAAATATCGATCGAAGTTAATTAAAGCGAAATGCGAATGTTCCAAGTGACAAAGTATCTGATGGACGAGCACTCTCGACCAAGAGACCCCACAATCAACTTATTATTTTCTCGATTATTCCAGTCTAATCTGCTAATGGTTAGTCGCAGTTGGCAGGTTCTGGTATGATTTGCAATCGGTTTTTGTCTATTATGCGCTTTCGTCCTTAGACTGGCAAAGGACGTTTGTCATATTCATTGAGATGCCCCGCTGTTTTGTGCAATTTCATGCTCCATGCTCGGCTCCATCAGCGAATTTCATCAAAATTGTCCAAGGCAACTGTCGCAAATGGAACGCCAGCAAATATGTTATAAAAAGTTGCTCATTGCTCAAAGCAACCGCACGCAAATGTTAAACAGGAAAGCAGAACTTAAACGACATTTTCCGCTCAAGCAGCGGAAATGATGTGTTAAACGAGAAATGCGAAAAACGAATGAAGTTGACATAGTAACAAATATAATGTCACAGATAAAGGCGCTTCTCACACAATAAATCGCATTCACAAACATCAAGAACATATTTAAAAATATATCTAATAAAATACAAAATATGTGAGGCAATAAAATCTACAATTACAGAGCAGCTGAGGCATGGGCGAGAGGGGGGTGGCGCTTGCCAGTGGGGATGGGCGGGTGCTTAGTGACAGAGTAACGAGAAACTCTGCTCTTGACAGTTGCCAGCCTGCCAACTAATAGGCAAAATTGTCGAGCTCTAAATGCGAATGCACGACTAGCAGTTACTCTGTAAGTAGAACTAGTATTCCAGTGTACACTGAGCAAAAATCAGCCATACTTTTGGCAGTTGTGCCTACTATATAGATATTCTGAAAATATATTTCAGATTTTTACTTCTTTTAATTTCGGTTCGCATTTTTTTTAAAGTTTGGAAAAAATGTCAAATTTTCAAGGTATATCTTAATAATTAAGTACAAAAATTCTGATTTATTATAATAATAGAAAACTAAAGAATAGAAAAAAGTCTTTCTAATTTTAAGGAAGATTAAAATAAAACAAATCAAACATTTCAAAAATAAGTTTTTATTTATTTTCAAGATAAAGCGAGAAGCAAATGTGAGATTTATTGGGCTTATGCGAGTACAGATGGGCCACAAATATCTCAGTCACACGCTTTTATAGATTTACAGGGTATGGCGGGGAGCAAACTTGAGATTTATTGGACTCAAAGGAAATGTAATCTTATAGCTGACTTTAAATGACTCACAAATTCACGAACTTAGAGATTGAAAACTGAAGAAAGTCAAGCAAAGCACGGAAACTTTGCACCCACAGCCAAGAGTGGCATGAGCTGGCATAAGGTTAGCAGAAAGCTGGTAGTTTGAAGCTGAAAGCCTGCAACGCATTGTAATTTATAATGCATGTTGCATGCAGCAAGCAGCAAACTTTGCGAGCAGCAAGCAGCTTGAACTTATCCAAATGCAACACAAAAGTGCCGGGAAAACCAAAATCCAAACAAATGACGATGTGGGTGCTGCTCCCCCCCCACTCTGACTGAATGAGTTTGTGTGTGAACGCGACTCTCAACTGATTGCATCAATTTATGTAAGCGGCATTTGATTTTGATTTGAATTTGGCCAACTTTGACTTCCGTGCGACTGCATTTTCGTATCAACTAATTACGTTTAATCAATAAAGTATCGCGGCTCTGGCTGCCCGCCATTCGTAGGTATTAATGTGGCATTAGCGTTGCCCCCGAACTTCCTGCTGCATGCCACACATGTTTTCACTCAACGCGCCAGCAAATGTTGCCTGCCACTTTTACATGTTGTTGTTTTCTCATCAATTAGTCGGAAGTGTATTTATCATTAATTACTCGTTGAGCTGCGCCCACGCAGATACTCACACACACACACACACACACACACACACACACACACACACACACACACACACAGAAAACAGACACTATGTAGATTTTTTCATTTCTTGTTTCTTCTTGCTCTGCTTACTGAATAAACAGCAGAGCAAGTGGCTCTGAAATTAGAATTCTTAAGTAGTCGAAACGACTTCCGAGTTTCGATTTCGTTTGAAATTTGCTGGAAACTATTATAAGAAACACTTGTGCTTAAAGGGTGCTGCTGAAGTTGGGCAAAAGTGTTTGGCAGGCAAGAGGAAGCATCTGCGACCCCTTAAGAAATATTCTTGCTCAGCTTTGACAGCCATGTCTGCCAAATGCTTAATATAATAAAGTTCTCATATTTCACAGGCAGTTCAGGTTTATTTTGTATTATCGATAACTGCAACCGTTTCGCGAATATCGATACAAATCGATTTATAATTAAGAATAACCTTCAAATAAATACTTAATTTAATCAACAAATTTATTAATGAATGCTGTCTCAGCGTGTCTATAAACTGAGCTGAAAAAAATCGTAAAGTTTTGGAATTGAAATGCAGTTACTATCTCTAAAGTATACGAATCTTGGAACAGGCCTGTGTGCAACCTGAGTTCATGGCACGATGGTAAACTAATTAGCAGCCAAGAAGCTGTTGCTGTTTCTGCCTTTGGGCTTTGATTAGAACCGAGTCAAGGAGCAGTAGAAGCAGGGCAAAGTGGAGGGGTGGGGATGTGAATGCATTTGTTTAGCTTTAAGTGCATACCCTCTCATGTGTGTGGGTGTGTGAGTGTGTGTGCGCATAGAGCACTTGCCAACTGCAGTCATAAGACATTAAAATGCCACAGGCCACACAGACGAGCTAATAAATTTCACTATAATCTGGCATTGTTGCACTAAGTACTTTGCATATTCATACAAAATATATATGCTAGGTACGAGATTTAGCCACTCCCACTCCCACTCCCTCTGTGTGTGTGCGTGTGTGTGCAGCTGGCATAAGCACAGAGGCAAACGTCCTGGGCCGCACTGAAAGCCTGGCCAAGTGTATAGTTAAGGCCGACAGCCGCATGACAAATGGGTCAGAAGGAGAAGACGTTGCTCGACTAACTGTCTCACTGTCTGTCTGTCTGCCTGCCTGCCTGACTATCTGTCTGTCTGTCTGCCTGCCTGCCTGTCTGTCTGACTGGCTGTCAGGATAGACTGTGCCTGCTCGACGTTAACCACATGTGAAAACAAAACTTCCGGTGACATAAACACTGACAAGAAGCTTGCTTAGAGTGCCCCTTGCACCACAAACTCTGCCACAAAATCCCAGACGGTTGAGTAACTAAATGCAGCAGCTAAAATATTCAAATGAACAACGTAAGGCAAAGCTGTAAGCAACTCTTTGCCACAAACACACACACACGCCCACATACACACACACACACACCCAGACACACGCATCTACACACTCAGCCAAAATTAAAAAGAATTCTGCACAAAATTTTTTATAAATCCAGCCAAGGTCGAATATCGAACAGAGAGAAGAAAATTTGTATTTTAGAAAAGTTTTTTGTTAATCCAAAAAGTCAAAAATATGTGAATATTTAGAAAGAAGTTGAGTCAGATTGTTCTCAAAAACATTTTCAAAATCAATAACTTGATTACTCTGCGCAAAGTATTTAGTTGATTTTTGAAATACTCAAGTTCGATATTAATCTTATGAGAACTTAAAATAAAACTAAAAAGTGCTTAGTTAAAGACTAAGAATTTACTATTATTATAAGCACCAGATGCTTATTTCAAGTAATTTTTAAAGTTTTGCTGTAATTTATAAGGCATTGAAAATTTTAGAATTCAACTTGTTACCAATGAAGAACTGGGCTTTTCTCTCAGTGCATAAATTGACTGTGGGTGCAATGAGTTGACTCTGGGCAGGAGCACAACAGAGCAGTTGACTGCTCCATGCGTTGCCACAACATCGTTGACAACAATGCGAAGAGTTGCTTCAACTCTTGCCACTTGCAGCTTGCCGCCGCATCTTTCTTTACGCCCGTCGACCTGATTGTTGCCACTGTGCTGAACTTTTGAACTATTTCCGTTTAGATTCAGGACACTCGCACGCATCGCAAGACACTTCCACCACAACAATAACAACAATGCCATCGGGCAAAGGCTTTAAGTAGTAGCAACTGTTGCCTTGCAGCAATGGTTTTTGACAATCAGCAAGTCAAGTTTTGGCTGGCTCAAAACTTTTAACGTGGCTCAATGGAATGAAAACAGCTTTTCTCTGGCGAACAAATTATCTTTCCAGCAAACCAACTTTTATTAGAAATGCCTCCAACTTTAAAAATGTTCGAAATGCTTCAAACCTTAATATTGCATTTCAAAAAGCAAACACTTTCCGTTTCTTATTCTTTTGATAAGATAAGATAACCAATTGCTGATAGCTCATTATTGAAGTTGTATAAGGAAGTAAGCTTAATACACTCAGAATAAAATCGCCATGAGTTTTAGAAATTCACTTGTTATTTAGAATTGTGGTTTTCTCAAATCAGGATTCTCATTTCTTATTTTTTTCCTAAAATTTAGAAAAAATTGGACAAATTTTCTGGATACATTTTATATCATGTTTTTATCACCTATATTATTATTAAACATTAGTAAGATTTCACTTACATAATTATTTTGCATAGTTTATAAAGTTCATGTTCTCAACTTACAGCCAGGCAACAGCTAAACTCTAATATGAAAGCCGACTCAGAAAATATCCATATTTAATGCTGGATCTTAGAAGGATTTTAGGTCTTGCTCTACTTTTCTTTATATATATATATCGAAAAACATTATATCTAAAATATTAATAGACTATCAATTATGTGCAAGAACAAGTAAAAGTCGATTTTCATATTGCGGCAATTTTGAAAATCAAATTTTTTATTTCGAATTTGGGTCTAAGAAGGTGTCCCTTTTTCCACAGTTCATTAGGAATGCGAGACGCATACGCCATTTTGCCATTAACTGTTGATTGTCAGACACATTCAAAAAGGCAGCCATTTGGCTGCTGCATATTACGCTGGCAAACTTTCAGCTTGCCACTTTGCTGCTCTTGCAACTTGTGGAAGTGCAAACTTTTCGCTTGCATTTTGATTAGGAGTAATGAACATTGAATAGGGTTAGAAGCGAATTGAATCGATTCAATTTTATCTAGCCAACATGCCATGTGGCAAGTGGCATGCGGCATGTGCAGTTTGAGTTTATGTGTCACAGCTACTTATAAAGTCATTTTGGACGCTTCCGAATTAACTCACAGAAACAGTTTCACAGACTCTTCAGCTTGTTGGCCTACTTGAAGGCGTCGCGACGCCAGCAAGATTCATTGGCATCGATAAGAGTAGAACTGGAGAGTAGGAAGCCAGAGATTGACAGCGAGGGCGAGAGCAATCCGGAGTCTACAGCCGATTGTAGGCGACTAGAAGATGCCCTGTAACCAGCTCAAAATGAAAATAAAATCTTAAACAAATAATGAATTTGGAATATTGGATGCCTTCATGGCTTCTGGCCCGATGGGCATGAAAGCATGGTTCCCAATGCTGGCAAAGAAGAGTAATAAGCAAAATACCAATTTTGTTGGATTCTAAAAATAGATGTTCCCCAATCGGGCGGAATATCCAAAAAGCTTTAACTTCTTAGTCTGTGAATTGAAAATAGATTTTGATCAATTTTAGAGAAATGGCTTAGCGATAAAAATAACTAACAGAATATTCAAAAAGTGATTTGTTTGTTATGCTCTGAGAGAAAACGATTTTTATCGATTTTATAAAAAAGAGTTATGGATAAACTTACTTATCAATATTTATCGAATAAATATATTCCAAAATTAATACATTTAAATCTGGTAAATTTCCAATTTTGTTGCCTTCAAGTTTTATAAGTTGATATATGCAAAAATAACCGAGAGACCACATCGATATTTATCGATATTTGTCTATATAAGCGATAGATAAATAATAAAAGTCTGTTCTGCATATCTGCACGTGGATCTACCCATTCCCTCTGGCTTACAGGGTATATATGAAAGCAACCATTTTTTGCCTGTGTCACTTTCAAGTCTCTTTGGGCCAAAAGCCGCTTAGCTGTGCGCCTCGTTGCCTGCCACGCCTGCTTGCGCCCCAATTTGCCAGAGCGACAAAAGGATAGAGAAGGAGATGGGGTGGGGGTGGGGGTGGGAGTGGGGGAATTGGGGGTGGGTTTTCTGAAATTGTTATTCCGAGACGCCTGTCGTATTTGTGCCGCTTTACCGCAATCAAAATTGTTACTTTCTAAGCCAATATGTTTTATGATGTATGAAATTTGATGTTGCGATAACATTTTACACACTTGGCTGACTTTTTATTTTGTGCTGCGAAAGGCCGACCGCCTTGGCCAGGCCGCACAATGGGCCAACAGACGATCGGACCTTTTTGCTTTTGCCACGTTTTATTGTGAGTGTTTGTTGGTTTGTCTAAAAGGCCCCTATTAAACAGTGCTTTAAGCAGCTAAACTTTTTAACGGCCAAAAGCAGGCAACGCTTTTTTCGTCACGTTTTTCTTCATTTTTTCGCAATCAACAACAAAGTTCAATGGGCCAAAACGGCTGTCGAGCTGCAAATAAATTTGCCTTTGCCAATGTGAAATATTGTCAATTTCCAATCTGCCAACTGTTTTTATGTGTGTGTTGTTTGGGTTAGGTTGGGTGGGGACGGAGCTGCAGTTGCCACAGTTTTTGTGCACATTGCAATTGGTTTGGGCCTGTCGAATAAATCATTCAGCTTGCAACGGCAAACAAGCTGACAACCCTGAAAATATTACGAAAGCAATTCAAATAACAAACCGATTGTGTCATCTTCCAAAGCGTTCATTCAACATGGGAAACATTCTTTACATGTTGCAACGTTCACATCTGAGTGACAAATTGCCAGGCAGTTGGACGCTTAAAAGCTGTTTTCTTGGTTTGGCATCAGACTTGTCTTCAAAACTAAATATGTCCAACATGTGTGTTGTTTTGCTTTGAGGTAAATTGCCAAACTGATGGTTGAAATTTATAGCTCCCTAAGGTCTACTGAAGATCAACTTTATGACAACTATGTTAAATACACGCATAGGGATTCTTTATCGGAATATGATTAATACACCAAATTAAGTTTCTTATAGAATATACAAATAATTATCAAGAGTAAACAGAAGTATATGTGAATGTGTGTATTGTAACTATTATATATCCATGATGCTAACAATTGAATGAGAATGTTTTGCTTTAATCTGTCATACATATGGTATAAGTATATATTATATTCTCACCTGGCTAATCAGCAGAATCGCTTCTCGATTATTTGAGAAGCTTACGGCAAACTTAGCTAATAATGAAAGTTATAATAAAAGGGGTATAATCATGTGTGTAATAGGCAACAGGAAAAGTCTATGACTTCATTTAGTAAATAAAATCTTGACTACAAGCAACAGCCAAGTTGGCCAAGACAAATATATATAGCTGTTTCTGTAAATTCGCCACTCTCAAGGCAAGTAGCAAGTAGCAAGTGACTTCTAGGTTGAGGTATAAGTTGTCGTAAGCACATCAAGTTTATTTAATTTGTTCGATAACTTCTATTGAACCAATATCGATAAGAATCGATTGCCAATAGCAGTGAAGGCCACAATTTTTCATTCTAATCTGGTATGCATGCACCATGACATAATATTTACCATCTGTAAAAATTTCATTAAAATCGATTGAGCAAATGCTTCAGCAGCAAGCTTTTTATGTACACACATACATAGCAAAGTCATCAAAAAGTACATAGAAACACACATAAATTTTCAATATCTCAGAGATTGGTATAGTCTGTAGTTGAGGGTATTTGCTAGTCGAGCGCACTCGCCTCGAGCATTCTCACTTGTTTTTCGAGCTATCTCGATGCTTCAGTGTTTGCTGTTATCATTGTGTGCTAGCAATTGAAATGTTACGCCATTTGGTAGCTTTTTCTTTTATGTGCCAGCCTAGAGCCTACAGCTATAGCTTTATAGCCATAGCTGTAGCTATAGCTTTATGGCCATAGTCAAGCACCACATACTGCCATATAGCAGGCTTTTATCATCAACTTCTCTTCTCTTTTCCTGCATTTGCCAGCAACGTTTAAGTTTAAGCGACTGCTCTCTCTCTCTCTCTCTCTCTCTCTATCTCTCTCTCTCTCTGTATCTCATTCTTTTGTAATAGCCGGGTATGCATATATTTTATATGCGCTTATGGCTTAAATGCGCTTTGGCCATTTTGATTATGCGCCCGCCGCTGCTTTGTGCCATTTTGTTTGAAATTCATGAAGCGCGGTTTTGTAATCGGCTCTTTGGTTCTGGCCATGCTGCTGGCCAAGTCACTTAAACGTATTAAGTACAGCACTTTATATTACAATTAGGCAAGCGGCAAGGACGTCGAGGCGTCTTCAAAGTGTTTTAAGCTAAGTGCGGTTCGCAACAAAGTCTCATTCTTAGGTTGCTTCCTGAGTCGAATTTTCCACTAATGAACACAGATTCTGCTTAGAATTCGTGTCAAATCTTAAACCCAATAAACAACTGCACTAAATTTCACATATTTACGCATTTCTCTTGAACATAATTAACATGTGATACAAGAGTTTTTTTATATATATTTTTTCCAATTATTTTTTATTTACTTTCCCAAAATTCTAATCAATGCATATTTCGATGTTTGCAAATGAAATCTTATATAAATGGCATATTTCCAGTTAACTTAACAATTAATATAAATGATTCGTTTCAAACCGCACACCATAAAATGGTATACTGACGGATCTCTACCCATACAGGGAACAGGTCTCGGAGAGGTGGGCCCTCGGATAACATACTATGAGTCCCTAGGAAAGCACACTAGCATATTTCAAGCTGAGGTGTGTGCGATAGGGAGGTGTGCGGAACTTAATCTAAAGCGATACTATCGGAACGCGGATATATCCATCCTCTCCGATTTTATATTTTCATTTATGTATTTTTATAATTTATATACCTTAGCTGATATTATTGTAATATCTTGTATCTATTTAAAAAAATCGAAAACAGCTGTTTTCTAGCGCATTGCTGCCTGAGAGCTGAGAGTGTTTTATGGTTTTAAATTTTAAATATGTCTGTCGCGCTTTACTTGTTTAACGCCTCGTTGCAAGTGACTGCGAAATGAAATGTCCTTGATTCGATAAGGATAAAGACGTGGCAGGCAATTGCTGCTGTTGCTGCTGTTGGTGCTGTTGGTGCTGTTGGTGCTGATTTTGCTGTCACAGCTGCTCCTGTCACAGCTGCTGCCTTCACCTGCCAGCCTGCCTGTCTGCCATTGTTTATTTATGTAAGGCAAACGCGTGTCAGTCTGCCTGTCTCTTTCTCTGTGTGTGTGTGTGTGTGTGTGTCTCTGTGTGTGTGCGCTTTTCGTGTGAAATTGTCATGTCAGCGGCAAGCTGCGACAGAAGGAGACAGACAGAGACGGGCAAAGTCAAAAGTGTGACAAGGCGAGGTTAGCAGCAGGTGACAAGTCTTTTGCCATTCGATGTCTGCGCCTGGCTTTGACAAGAAATCAAATTAACAAGCCGCACAACACACAGAGAATGCGGTCGAAACGCTTTGCTTACACTGCTAGACTGTTCGATATGGCTTGCCTGCCTCACTGCTTGACTGGCACAAGGTTGCCTGCGACATTTCTACACTCAGCGAATAAAATGCAGACCGAATTTTATATGTTTAGTTAAAGCAAATGTTTCATTTTTGACTAGAGTTTGACCTAATTTTTACTTACTTCTTACTAAATATCAGATGCGCTCTTCAAACATGAAGAGTTATTTCGTAAAATATTTTGATCTTATTTTAAGTACCTATCTCTTAAATCAAGTAAATATTAGTCAAATGATTATGTTCCTCTTAATTCATGAGTTTATTAGTTGAAGACAGACAAAAACAATTATTCAGTTGACAAAAGTTGCGTTCTTAAAACATGTTCAGATATTTCTTTATTATATTCAGACTTACTATACAAAGAACTCCATTACTTGAAAACAAATATTTTGTCATTATTTTAACTATTACTTTATTATTTATTATTTCAGCTCTTCGAACCGAGCTGATGTCATTTTCAGATAAAGCTTAATCAGCTTGAAGCAAGAAGTTGAGATCAAACATAAAAATCTTTAACCTTGACACTTATCTCAAGTAAAGTAATGCTTGAAGTAAGTAACTTCTAATCGATACTAGAATTAACAAGTATAAATAGTAGGCGACAAATGGATTGCTATTTTCACCCTTTCTTTGTAAGGTGTTTCTCTGAGTGCATTTCTTGTGCCAGTCACTGAAATTACTCATACGCCGCGTATTCTCGCAATAGCTCTCGAGTTCTGCTACTGCTGCAATCAATGTATGTATATGTGTGGTGTGTGTGTGTGTGTGTGTGTGTGTGTGTGTTTGTGCACTCCAATTGACTTGTGGCCGCACGCAAAGTGCCACTTGGCCAAAATGCCGAGCACTCAGCGCCGAGCACTCAAAACACAGCAACTCAAACAAACACACACAGTGAAGAAGACTCAGAAGAAGAGCATCAAATGCTGAGTCTGAGTCTGAGGCACAAGCAGACTGATTCTGATACCAAATTAATGGCATAACTCGACTTTCACATAGAGGCCCAATCATTTGTGGCATTCAGTTCAGCATTCGCATTAAGTGAATTAATTATGTAAATTAAATGAAGTGCATTGCAAGCGCGTAAGTCGTCGATTATGTAAATACATATACACACTTTTTATGTATTTTCTCTGTCATGAAAACTTAATTAAATTCTCTGCTTTAAGGAAGGGAAAAGAGGGCTGAAAAACTTTTTGCTCAAAATAAATATTAGTTGCTTGTTGTTGGCAGAAATGCAAAGATTTTTCACTAAAATTGTTATAGTTTTCATGTGTATAGAAAATGATGTATAAGTCATGTATCTAAAATTGAGCCCTGGAACCCTTAGACCCCTCTCAATGTTTGATTAAGTTTTCGGTTAACTAACTGCGATTGGAAATTCTCATTTCACTAAACAAACCAACAAATGACATTTTCACAATGTAAATCTAAAAAGAGTTAAATATGGTGCATAGGAAATATAGTCAGCTGACATTCTATAGGGTAACACAACCTTTTTCTGTTTATAGAAACTTTCTTGGGATTAATCTGACAAAGTCCAGGGACGACACAGGTTGAAAGGTTAGCCAATAAGTTTGCTCTCCAATCAGGCGGAAATGAATCATGAATTCTTTATAATGGATAAAGGTTAAATGTACAAAAGGGAAGTATATTTAGCGTATTGAGTAAGTGACCCATTTTAAATGTTTTAAGATGATTAATTTTACATGTAATAGTTGAGAAAATTTCACTTAGTGAGGTAATTTTGCTCCTCACCTTAATACCTGCAATTTGGACTTGATTGCCTTCCACTAGCACAAATTACTTAAGGTGCTCACAGCAACCTTAAGCTGCAAATACAGTTCAAAGGTGAAACTCACATGAAGTTCCTTAAAATGCTTTTTATTTTGTAGAACGGCTTAACGAGCTACATGCAATCAATCTATTTCCCATTCGGGTCGCTCTAAGCCAAATCTTAATGGACATTTTGTGACTTTTCGACTTTTCGTTGTTGTGGTGCTGTTTCTATTTTTTTCTCCGATTTTCAGTTTGTTTTTTTTTTTGGCCAATTGCCAATCGGGCACATTGTTAACTTTACATTTTAAGCAGATTACAAACAATGGGCGAGGGCGAGTGCTCGTTCGCATTGAACACGTTGTCCGAGTCAAGCTGTGATCTATGCATGTGGATGCCACCCACGTGGCCAGGCGGCATTTTTATTATTGTTTTTTTTTTTTGGTTGAGCCTGGCACATGTCAACCGTGTGTTCTGGCCATCAGCTTTGTCCAATGTACTTTATCTCTCTCTCTCTCTCTCTCTCTGTGTTTGGGTGTGTATTGAAAAAGCTGTAATTGTTTTGGCAGTCACTGTCAGTGTCATGGTGGCTGCAATTTATGTACTTATTTTTTTTTTAGGTCTACTCGCAAGCAGCAAAAAGAAAAAGGAGAGAGAGTAACTAGTTTGGGCATGCCAAAGTTTAAATACCCTTGGATTGCCTTAATTTGTTGACCGTTTTTGGCCCAAAATGTAAGTAGCATTAAATACACACATGACCAGCGAACTCATTTAGGATAGCTTGGCAAAACAAAAAGTTGTTCAGACAAAGTTAAATCGGCTTTAACTATAATACCTGCCACCACATCCTCAGCTAGAGTATTAAAAAAGGGCAGACCCAAAAGTAGTTAATAGATGTGGTTAATTTGGCATTCAATAAGTATTTGCGCAAAGGTCCTGTCACACAGCAGCCCTAATACATTTGCTTATCCCAGATAATTGCTCAATTATTGCCATCATTCGCTGCTTTCGTGTTGTGTTTTTTGGTGTATATCGTTTTTTGTTTCGTTTTGGCTAACTAAACCGCAGCAATGGTAATTTATCATTTGATTTTGATTTCGACCTATTTGTTTGACCTTTTGCGGTCAGCTCGCTTTTAAAATACCTACTCCATAGCAATGAAACCAAATGAAAGCGAATCGATGAGACCGCAATGGCAACATCCGAGATCCGGCAAAAAATACCGCAAATAACTGATTCCCAATTCTGGCTTATTTAAATGCTTACTTATATCCAATTAAATAAGCCAATTACAATAATTGCACTCTGTGATTTGATTTCAGTTGGCAACTTAATTGATAAAAGCGGCAAATTATACTTGTATTCAATTAACATACCCTGTAAATATTTATGTGAGCGGGCAGAACCATAGACCCAAGAAATATGTTTCACATATTTTGAAGTGTGTTTATAATATCGATTTACGAAATATAGCAAAAAAAGTAAGAAAAAGCAAATTAAGAATAATTAATAAATAAACAAAATCTATAAAAATATAAAATAAATTTAATTAAGTTAAATTGAATTTAAAATTAGTGTATTTTATATAATTATTAATCGTAATTACTATTATAGGTAAAGAGCTAGAAATCTATCTGCCAATCTGTGCAGTTGTATTTTGAGTACTGTTCAACGACCATTCAACTTCTCGGATTCCCCTTTTAAGAGACATTCACAAGTCCAGCCAAAATAAAAACTTAATTCATTATCCAATTAAATATTTCATGGCACTCAACGCCTGTCATTTTGATTGGTGCTTTCAGCGACTGTCAAATCGAATATTTGCGCACACTCCAATTGAATATTTTATGCCTTACATAATTTTTGGCAAACCTGTGCGCGGCGGACGGCCAAAAGTGAATTAACCACTTTAAAATGCAATGAAAAAAGAATTATATTTTTTTAATTTGATTGCATTCAGATGTCATGTGTAATTTAATTATTATTGGCAATGCTCTCAGCTCTCAGCTCCCATTCACATTCCCCTTGACATATCCGTCACATTCCACATTGTTTGGGTGTTTCAGTGCCTCAAAGGTTGCTGAGTGTCTTAATTAGTATCTTTATGTAAATTGGATAATTGGGCAAAACATAAACAAAAATCAGAAAAAAAATGAGAGACCCTAAGTTATCCTATAAAGCAGCACTTTACTTACAAAGTTACTTTTATAATATTTATTTTTTTTTGATTCCACTGGGTTAAAAATGAAATTGGTTTATTTTCTTCCAGTTTTTCAAATATTGTCGATTATACACTTTTTCTAATGGTAATCGCTATCTATAATGAAAAAACTATTTTCTCACTTAACAATCGCCGAATTATGTGTGTAGTTTAAGTGATTGTTCTGTGATTAACCAAATGTACTCCAAGCATTGCGTCCAATTAGATTTATTTTGCTCATCTTCCGAGCCTACAGCTGGTACGAGTGCAACCCGTTCCTTAGGATATCATATCTTATCATGGTGAGTATTTTGGTTTTCTATGTCTTTGAGTTAACCTAATCATAACTTTGTGTAACTACCTGCATAACTACTATATATTCTGTGCAGACTTAGTCAATGAACTAGCTCAGCATGCTCTCTTCCCCGTATGTAGAAATCTCCTCTACTATATAAGACTTAATTTTTAGACGTAAGAAAATGCCCAGTTATCTCAACACGCATACCCCATTCAAATCAATACAGAGTATACACAATAGAAACAAGACAAATATGGATGCATTGCATATTGGACTAGCATTAATTAGATTAGTTTATTTGTATCTCTTGTTGTGTTGCATGCAAATGTGGCAAAGGCACAAATGTAATTTGATTGCTAACAATGCAATTTTTCTCAGAGCATTGTTTCGATTGAATAAAAGATCTAATAAATATGAATTAGACATTTCGATTATTTTTATTGTTCACAGCGAGCGAACATCAACTCGAATGTGTTTTTGACTAATTAAAAAAATATTTAATTAGGCGCTGTTGCTTTAAGCCAATTTAAACAACAACTAAAACTTGTTGCATTGACGTGGGCAATTTCTGGTTTCAATTTAGCGAATACAAATTTAAATGGAAAAATGAAAATGGATATGGAAATGGAAATGGAAATGTAGCTGACAATGGCAGCCAGCAACAGTATTTTTACCACCGTCATATTGCACATTTAAAAAGCAAAATGGCGCCAGAGCACAAGAGTGCGTACGTGTCTGAGTGTGGGTGTCTACGTGTGTGTGTGTGTGTATGTGTGTGTCCGTGTGTTTGTGGACTGCAATAACTGCCCGCATAAATTCAACTTTTGCGAGTTTCGAGTTCCGAGCAATGCCAGCGATTATTGTGCGGCTGCATAAAAACAGGAATAAATATTTTTGCACCGAACTTTAAATACCCTCGCATAGTAGAGTGGAGCTGTTGAAATCTAAAAAAGCTTCCAATGAAAGATAGATATTGTTCAAGTATGTTAATGAACATTTATGGGATATTAGACTAAGAT
This sequence comes from Drosophila cognata, assembly GCA_035041535.1. Lineage (NCBI taxonomy): Eukaryota > Metazoa > Arthropoda > Insecta > Diptera > Drosophilidae > Drosophila > Drosophila cognata. The sequence continues at coordinate 567,066 of JAWNLC010000571.1, read as the reverse complement.
TTATCTGAATCAAAATTGTAAATTGAATTTTTATTTTTGGCTTGACGATCTCAGATGTTTATTAGAGGATTCGAGGATTAAATGATTATGTATGTGTATAAGTATAAGTATGTGTATATAGATAGGGGAGCTGAGAAAGGTTCATTATTGATTCCTAAATCAAGATTTGAATGTATGTGCAATATGTCTTCAGCAATGGACCCACTGTCAGGGCATAGCAAGCAATTCGCCATAAAACGACACCCAACACGGGTCGCTGCCACTGCGGCTGTGGCAACAGCAACCGCATAGCCCACGACTCCTTTCTGCCACTGCAACGTGCAACAAATGCCAGCGGCATTCGTATATTTGTGTTAGCTGCAAGTGTGGCTTGTGTTCATTTGTGTGACTGGATATTTGTGTGTGTCCGTGTGGACTTGTGTGTGTGTGTGTGTGTGTGTGTGTGTGTTTAGCCAAATATTGGCACTAAATGGGCAACACCATGAGCTGTCGCAGGGGTCAATGGGGCAGGGCGTGACTGAAGCTCATAAATAAACACATTTCAGTATTCATAAGCAACTATAAATATCGCAGAAGCGCTTTAAAATATTAAGAATCCTGTCAATAACCCTTAAGAAAACATTTTCATCTGTTGCACAAAGTTAATGAATTATTTTCATTACGTATTGAGGCAAAACTTTTGAACAACTACAGAGAGTGTTGAAAGAAAGAATATCAATGAAAAAGTATAAGCAAAGTATTTTTAATAAACTCATATTCAAAAAGTACACAACAAGAAATTAGAGGCGGTTTTTGAAAAGTAATTTCACCAATTTGTGAGGCGTAAGTAACCAGCGAAACTTTTTACTCATACATTTAAATTTATTTTAAGAAAGTCTTGAAAGATACAATAACTAAAATTATCAAGATTTAAGAGAAATTTAAGATACGCCAAACAATGTTAAGCTTCAAATCACAACCAACTTAAGATATGAATTTCTAAGAAAAAAATGCTGGAAAGAACGTCAAAGGACTTAATAGGCTTGCAGATCACAGATTATATACAGATTATATTTATATATATATATTTTTTGTGATGCCTTTATTATTTGTAAAACTTTGCAGAGGGTGTTATGAGCTCGAACCCCATAAAAATAAATAAATATATATTTAACCATATAACTAAACATTTCCATCTGTCAGTCTCTTTGTGTGTTTCTATGCAAACTATTTCCTCAGCTTTAAAGCTTTAAAACTTCGAATATATTAGCCTTTTGGCTGCTGGCTAGATCGGAGCACTATATCATAAAGCTGTCATAGAAATATTTAGTCGACTGATGAGTTTTCGAATGAAAAAGTTCCTTATTTAGCTATTCCAAACTACTAATATTATGACAGTCAATGTACGGACTATTAGATCAAATAGATTTCTCAGCAACTGTCGCTCAAGTTCTTTAAAATGAGCTGTGAAACTTTAGATGTTAGCAGTATGATATCAGTCTGCAAGGTATACGATAATAAACAAAATTTTAACTGGAACTAAGCACAGAATTGTATTTGTTTTTGTTTGCCAACCACTCATCTGTGGTTCATTTAGGAGAAGTTCATTATTCACCCAGCATTCTGTCGAAAAACTGCAATTGGACAATAAGCACAAGCCAGAAACAATTAAAATGTCAAATGCATTTCAGATTAAGCTTCAATTGTCCAAGTTGTCACGAAAACGTAGTCAAATTTGACATGCAACCTGTGTGTGTGTGGATGTGTGTGTGGCAAAGCACAGAGTGCTTGTAGCGCTCAAATGCTGCCTCGTATGTTGCTTAATTGCACTTAAAGTGTTTTCGAGTGAAAGTCAATGAACTGCTCACAAAAAATAAAAATAAAACTGAAACACGACTCAAGCTGGCGGCTGGCGGCTGGCGGCTGGGCTCGTCTGCCACACATGCAACACACATTTTTGCAAGCAATTTACTTCAGCATAATCATATTAAATAATCTCCACCTACTCGGTTAGCTACAGTTTTACTTGCTACCTGATATCTCCTACTTGCTACTTGCTGCTTGCTCCTTGCTCCTTGCTACTCGCTTCCATGTGCAACATCGTGGAGGCGTGCTCATCTTTTTGTCTAGCGTTTTGTACCTGTTCCCGCCTCTATCTCGTGTCTCTCCGCCTGGCTGAGCAAAATTATACTTAAAAGCTGGGCGCGTCCTTTCTCCACACACACACACACACACACACACACACACACACACACACACACACACAGACAACACTTGGGCGGAGGCAGGCAGCATGCGTGCAAATGTCTACACACACCCAACTTTTTAAGCTGCAAGCAAGCACTTACCCATACACCGAGAGAAAAAATCTAGTTCATTTTATTCAGACTAATAAATAAGAAAATTTCAAAACAGGTTAAGATTGAAAATTCATTGATCATAGTTCTAATTTCAAGAACGTTTTACAATTTTGAATATAGTTAAAATTCGAAGAAAAGTTATTGAAGAAAAGTTATTCAGATATGTTTAAATATTGCTTACGTAAAAACTAAAAACTCTACTTTAAAGATTTCAAGTTCATAAATCATAACACTAAATTTGCTTAAAATTATGACTTCAGCTTACAAAATAGGAATTAGTTCCTCATGTATGCAAAATGTATGCATATTTATGATATGCACTAGTTAAAATATATTTAAATAAGATTTGACTAAATATGTACAAATTGTTATTGAATTAAGCCAACTTTTAATATTAAAGACAAAAGATATGTTTACTACATTATTGAATTAAAATCAAACTGTGATGTTAGACAAACAAATACTATTAAATTGAGAATAAAATACGAATTTCAAGAAAAAATTATTTTCCAGCTGTAAATTTTTCTCTCTGGTTTCAGTTTTACTTTATATAATATGTAGACTTAGATATTCACGCACTCTAAAATTCTTAAATTAAGTATAGTATACTTATTTGATGAATTTGAAGGCCGATTTTCTCTCAGTGCATTGTTGCGGTATTCGTCCTGTGTGGCAGGTTCTCTTTTTTTGTTTTGCCAGCAGGTCGTTGGCTTTTTGCCTCACATGGGCGTTTTTATTTTCTTGGCCCGCCCGTTGGCCAACTGCAAAGGCGTTCAAATTACATACAATTTCTTTCATACACTCCCAATTTGCCAAGGCCCACATGTTTTAGCCACATCTGGCTGGCCCCCAGTTGCGCCGTTTAGAGCTGCACTCTCCACTTTAACCTATGCGGGCATAAACTTTTCAATAGCAGTGTTTCGGATGTGTTTGCCTCAGTAATTATTATTTCTGAAGGGAGACTAATTAAATTTCTAATCAGATGAGGGGCCGGCCTTTGGTTGTCTTTGACTTCGGCTTTCAATTTGACATGCTGGCGTGCAACGCTCCCTTTGCACTTTTGGCAGCCAAAACAATTACCCTCAGCTGACATAAGCAAATTCGAATCTATAGAATAGATTCACGTGTTGGCCTAAACACAAAAGTGATTCGATTAATTGCATGGCCAAAAGCTAGATAACACATTCGAAGTATTTAAAAGTCTAATCTACGAATTTTTACATCGCATAATCATAATAGCATAATTGTGCCCCATTTTTATATTGAATTTTTGCAAAGTTAGAAAAATTTCTCTGCAATTTTTTCAATTGCGTCATTGAACTCGAAATTGTTTCAGAATTAAATTCCATTCATAAAAATGTAATAATATATAATTGGTTGCTGCCGCAAAGGTGGCAATCAGCTTGATTGCCTCTGAGAGGATCGCTTAATTGTCAAATAGTTTGGCAAATGCAATCAATAAACTGTCAATGAATTCGCTTGTTGCCAATTCAGCAGTTATCAGTAAATTTAATTACTAAAAGGATTACGTTGTTTAACAACTGATTAATGCCGTCAAGCATACATACGCACTCACACACACGCACACATAGACACAAAGGGGCACACATACAGTTGCATTGCCACATGACAGAATTTCTTACTTACACACACTGTGCATTATATGAGTGTGGCAGCAACGAGTGTGCGGTCTACCAACAGCCATTAATAAAAGCAGCATTTATTTGAGAAATTGAGCGACTAACTAGATACCCTGTTTATCTGAACTTAATAGATTTTGGTGCAACATGATATACATGGAAATTAAATGAATAGCTTAGCTGAAACTGAGTTCTAAAGTTGATTTGTTTAAAATCAAATTTCCTCTTTTATAATTACCCATTTAATATTTACGCGATTTAAATTGTGCATTAAATACTTGTTCAAAAACATTTAGAATTGTTCGTTAAGCCATAAAAAATATATCAGGCCCTTTTCTGTTTTATTTTTGAGACTACAGGGTATACAGTTTAAGAATGAAAAATATACAAGATGCCTTGGGCTTGGGCATATGAAACCACGTTAAGCTCATAAATGGATAAACATTTATTGCACTTTATTGAAAAATTGGCTTCATTCGCAGAAGCTGCCACTACGAATAACGTCAGAATTTTATGCGCCAGATAAGCGTTTAAATTTCACACAAGAGATGCGCTATTTAATGCCCTGCAGCCGCTAGAGTGGGGCATATGTGGTATGTATAGTAAGTATGTGGCTAGGATTGGAGATAACATCGGTTTTCTTAAGCCTACTGCTATTCGAAATAATACTTTTAAGGCTCTGAGACTTCGTGAGTCAATAAAATCATTGCCTTTGTAGTGGAAACAGAATTTTCTCTCGATTAACGTTTAACTGGACAAAAATGTTTTGATTGTAACCATTTAAAGCTGATTCTATCATTGAAAAGCTTACACTAACTCAATTTAATTCAATTGTGAACAAAATATTAAAAGTATCGGCAGTCGAAAGATTTCAACACTCGAGCGAAAATTTGGCAGCTTGATTCGATAAATCCTCAGCTGAATTCTGAATGCTGGCTACAGACATGTTCAGTGTTGCCAAATTTTAAGTGCGCTGCAATTTGGCAATATTTCAAATCTTATTTCAAGTTAATAAGTTAGTCGTTAAACTATCTGCAAAACTCATTAATATGCTGCTGTTCTTACTAAATAAATAAAAATAATAATAAAATAAAATAAATTATAATAAAATAAAATAAATAATAACAAACAACTCTTATTTGTAATCTAGCTTAACACAATGCATACTAAAACAAAGATAAACCTATGCATAAATTAAATAAATCTTCTGCTTAAGTTTTTTTTTACATTCCTCTTCGCCAAAAAAAAACGGTCCCGAATAAATGCTGATTGTGAGCAACAACTGAGGCATTAAAAATACATATATGTCAAATGTGGCAGCAAAATCGATTCAATGATTGATAAGCTCCATTAAGCTGAGCTAGTACGTGTAATTTATGCGACCATAAATCTATACACTGCCCAATAAATAGCAAGAGCATTTTGCAGGCCACCTCTCTGCTTACTATACTAACCCAAATACATTTTTATTCCTGCTTCTTTTTTCTTGATTGCCTGGTTTATTTATTTAACATTTTATATTTGTATTGCTGCTTCCTGCATTTTATGGCCATATACACACGCATGCACGCACACACACACACGCAGTAAATTAAGTCGTTAATATCTTGTTTATCACGGTGTGGTTGTTGCACGCTGGGGCATGTGGCAAGTTGGTTACTGCACTGGGGCCATATGCGCATGTTAATTACATGATTTATATGCACACACTCACTCACACACACACACACATGCATTGTTACTGATTTATGAAATTAATTTAAAATGAATTTACGCAGTCTGCTTTGGCCCGCCTGCTGTGCGTTTAAAAAAAATGTGTTGCATACCCAAAAGGCGCCGGCATATTGAACATAATGAATTACAATTATTAGCAGTAGCAAAACAGGCACGACACTCAAACACACATCGTGGGCAATGATAATCAATTTAACAAGCACAAGCACACACACGCACATACACACACACCCTCACACACACACACACAGCCACTTGCCTTGCCAACTTCTATCTCATTTTATTGTGGCATGGTTTGTCTGGCTCTTCAACTCGTTTCGGCCAACTCATTATAACAGTTTTATTAGCAGGCACTGCTCACAATACACTGTGAAAAAATTAGAGCACAAAAACAAATTGATATTCATATTCCAAGAACTTATTTGCTTGTTGCTAAAAAGGAATCAGAAATTAAGAATCCGAATCGGAATCGAAAGTCAACATTTCTCAAGAAACCAGTAAGTGGCAGTACCTTACCGTTAAGTTAAGGTACCAATACCGCAAGCAATTACAAAAAAAATAAATGATATGGAAAATATTTATAATAATAATATAAGAAATGTAACACAACTTATTCTTAATCTTAAAAGGAGACTTTCAACATTACATGTAAGAATTGGAACCGGAAAGAAAATTTTAAATTTTTAATGCACTTATCACATAGTGTTTCTTCGAGTGTAGGCACGGTTTTATTCACACTCTTGCTGCTTGAATTACTTTATTAAGCTAATTAATTGCGCCACTTGTAGGCAAAATGGTGCGCAACTTGCAAAACTAAGCAAACAAAAAATGAGGGAAAAAAACAATTAATGGAATTAGGAAAAGTGTTTTTGGCATAAGTGGCAGCAGTTTCCAAGTACATTCGGTTAAACTAATTAATGTTGCCTGCCAGTGCTCTCGAGCTGTATAATGTGGAATGAAAAAGCTGCCACGCATGCCACATGCCACATGCACATTTCAATGAATCGCATAGTGCACCTGCACTGTTGATTGAGGCAGACAACATACATCACGAAATATGCTCATTGCGGCTAGATATAAGCCCCAGCTGCTGCAGCAGCAGCAGCAGCAGAAGCAGTTGCACCACCGCTGCACCACCGTAACCCACTGCTGATGAAAACAATGTGCGACGATGCGTTTTCCCAACGCTTATGGCACTCGCCAGATACCGCAACCTAAATGCAACTGAGGTACAAAATATATACATATAACTGGCAGATTATGTCTGCACTATGCAATCCCCAACTGTCAGCCAGCTTTTATTTCTATGACTATGGCTACGGGGCCCATCGGCAACAACGAAAGCCGCAAAAGCGCAGACAAAGTAAGAATTTTATGCTCCTGTTATGTATACCCTGTGGCAGATTGAAACTCGCATAAAATGGGGTGTCTTGAATCTGATGAACGGGAGGAGAAAGTAGAAAATTGAATTGTGCGAATTTGTTTATAATATATTAAATAATTTACTTCAAGTCTCTCAATGTGCTGCATCATATTATCACATCAGATTTACAGTACATTTTACTAAGTATTCTTTACCTGAATATGAATTAATTATTTTTTAATTTTTTGAGTTAGTTCTTGTAAAGTAAAATCCTTATCATTAAAATGTTAGATTTCTAAGAGGCAAAGGTAGAGTTAGAATAAAGTAAGGCATCTCACAATAAAGTACGATTTACATGTAAGATTCGAAATGAATACAGGATATGAGCTAGTCAATGACTTGCAAGTATACAGACATGCCAGACTACCTTTTCATTATTTACACATACGGGCAGGTGTGTGTACAGGAGCGGAATGTGAAAGCAAGGGGACAACAGCTAAAAACCGCATAACTGAAATATGAGTGCAATTAAGGAAAAATAATTCAAATATTTTGAAGAAATTTCACTATTGCACTATATAACCAAATAAAGAAGACTTTCAAAATTTAAAAACACATCTAACATTTTTTTTATTTAAATTTTCAAATATTTATAAAATATGGCTAACAAAAAATAATAGAAATAAAATAAAGTTAAATTCAAATTGGTTATTTAAATGCCCCAAATTATCAGTCGATTCAGCCTCTGTGCTTATTTTCCGTTCATGTGAACATAACTTGTGACTGAAAATATTCCATTTGACACGCAGTAAGCCGAGTTTTATTAAAAAAAGATGCCTCCGGCTTAGGCTCCGGCAAGCCTTGGTTTTCATTTTGTGATATTTTGTTTGTCATAAATATACGTATGTAACTTCCTTTTCAATCACTTTGAATGAAAAATTATTGCATAAAGATGGAAAGTTTTGTTTTTGAAATGCTTTAGGGAAACTGATTGCAGAGTGTTAAGTTGGTTTTGGAGGAGCAGCTCATTTAAGTGGAGGTTGGTGGGGTAATTGGTGGCAAAGAGTGAGTTTTGCGTGACTTGGCTTAAGCAAGTTTGAGAACTTTGTGAAAGGATTAAGATTGTCTGGGTGAAATCGCTCCAGTAAATTGTTGTTGTGTTGTTTAAGTTTATTAAACCGTTTGCTTGGGATTAAATCAATTATGGCCAGCAAATATTCTTACTTGCTGTTGGTTTCCTTTAAGAAGGGGTCACATTTTTTATCTTTAAAACAGCTTGGTATTATTTTGGCTCTTGTGTGCTGCTTATTTAATTTACCTTTTAACGCTTTCAAAAGCTGGCGAAAAATTTATAAACTTTAACGGGGCTAAAACTGTATAAAACATAAACTTTTGGCTTAACTGTGAGAGTGAAAAAGGTTCACAGATAAGCCAGAAGCTATGCACATTTAAGCCACACACTCCACAACACACACGCGCACACACACAAAGACACACACCTGCAGCATGAACTGCATGCATTGAAATATATTTCGCTTCAAAAATAAAAAAAAAAGAGTAAAACAATTTTTGCAGTGTGCAGTGGAAAAAAGAGCGAAACAACAACAAAGAGTAGCAGTTACAGTGTAACTTGGTTAATCCTATTGATTTTGATTTGCATACAAATTAGAATGTGCAAGGTAGAGCTTCCGGTTAGGACCACAACAACAACTACTCCGGAACAGAACTTCTCTGTCTGCAATATGCCAAAAGGATTTTCAGCTAAAAACTCGAGAGTCGAGGCAAAAATGTGTTTAACATGTGTATGGCTCAATCCCATGGATTATGCTCCAGCATTAAATTTCAATTTAAGCTGCACCAGAAGAGGCTGAGAGGCGTCACTGGTGAAAGGGGGCGTGTGTAAACACACACACACACACACACACACACACACACACACACACACGCACGCATATGGAGTGCTTGAGAAGCGACGAAGTGCGAATGCCTTCTGAAACAATTAGCATGCCGCTTAATTGTTTGTTATGGATGGAAAGAGTAAGAGAGTGGAAGAGTGAGAGAGTCCGGAAGTGGGAGTGTGTGTGCAGAAAGTGCATATGTGTGTGCGTGTGTGTGTGCGTGTGTGTGTTCTTGTTGTTGTTTAGCATTTTAATACGGTTTAATGAAAAATAAACAGAGCTGCCGTAGGTGAGTGTTTCTGCTCCTGTTGCTGCCGCTTTGATGAAAAGAAATGCGAAAGATTAAATTTGATGCCGCACAAATATCTTTTAATATGTTATGATGTGTGTGGGGCACGATACGATTAAAAAACACACAGGAAAAAACCTTGAGTTTTTAAGTGAAACTAAATTGGTGTTCGCATAACAAAGCCAAAAAATGAAAGTATATTAAAACAAATAATGCAAATTCAGAAAATTTAATTAAAAAAGTTACATTTTTGTAGAGGGAATGGAAATTGAAAAAGATTAAATTAATAATTGCAATTGGAATGAAAATAAAATAATTGGAATGTGAATTTTCAAAATTTATATAAATAATTGAAATTCGAAAACAGAGCATTTAAATGGAAAAAAATGTTATGTTTGAAATATATTTTTGGATCGAAGGAATTGAGAATTGAAGCCAACCACATTGGAACCTGCCACAGTTAATATATAATAATTTATGTAAACTTAATCAATATATGTAAGTACAGATCAAGAGACGCATTTACATTAATGTCACACGAAATGTTGAATGGAAAGAAACATTTTCTTTTTGTGCATTCTTCAGACTCAACCATATTTGGCCAGGACTTGCTGTGCGTTCATGTGAATGCGCATTTTAATTTCCCTTAATATTTCATTGCATAAGTGTGTGTGAATTATGTGTGTGCGAGTGTGTGCGTGTGTGTGTGGGTAAGCAAAAGGCATATGGCAAGCCAAAGAGGCGTGCGGTATGGAATTTTCAATTAAGATTAATTCGCGCATGTTTTGCCAGCAAATTTGGTGTTGGGTGTTGGGTGTTGGGTGTTGTTTGGGCGACAGTTCGCATTTTGGCTCCCCCCGCAACCCCGTAACCACCCTTTGCTTCGTAATTTGCTCACCCTTCAGTCAGCCAACTCAAACTCAAACAGCAAGACCAACACTCTGCACGTGGCAGCTGCGGTTTATTCACTCAGTTGCACTCGGGTAGACGCTCGAGCAGCGATGCGTTATGAAGACGGCGACGCGACGGCGACGCGACGCGATGCGATGCGACGACCAGGTGAAAAACTTGAGCGCCACAAAATTGTGCCACTTAAGAGGAAGCAACAGCAACAACAACAACTATATTAAAAACAACAACTTTGTCGCCGCAGCCAGCAACAAATTACAACAAAATCGACTTTAATCATGGCTTGGCTAACAAAGCGCTGCAAAAAAATAGACCAGAAGCTTTACATATAAAAAAAAATGGCATGAGTTGGATGGGCGAAAGTGATCAACAAGCACATACCCTATAGATAAGGATGCAGTTATCACTACTTAATACTATCTCTACTGAAATTAATATGCGATTCCTCCTGCGATATTGATAAGTGTTATAGCTATATTCCTACGTTGTGGCGAACCGATATCGATTTCGTTAGATTTTGAAAAAACGAGAGAGTTATCGATATCGAAATGAAGAAATGTGTTCTGTCAATAAACTGAAAGGTAGATTCCGCACTTCTTGTCAAGACGAACACCAATGGGATTAAAAATATATTACTTATATATTATTTGAATTGAATATTTTAGAAATTATTTCTAAAAAACATCAAAGTTGTCTCTATGTGAGGAATAAAAAACTTGACCTTGCAGCAGCAAAAAACATATTGAAATTTTCTTTAGTATATTTAGAAATTATATGAAAATAAATCCACATTTTTGTGACAGTTAAATTTGTGACGATTTTCTAAAATTTCAGGACGATATTTTTCAATAGCTTTTGTAATCTTTCAGGTCGGAGTGCTCATATGGATTGACATGGATGGAGAAGATGAACTCGGCTGTTTCCTTCCGCTTTTTTCTATCTCTTGCGTACATGGCACCCTCCGTTTTACCTACTTTTAATGGCTAAAGGGTATAATGAGGGTAGCCATGCCTCTGGTGGGGTGGGAAAGTAAATGCCAGTGCATTAAGTGGCGCATTTCATCAACATCATCCTGACTACTATTTTCGTCCTTGTCACTTCGTCATCGCAGAGCCAACTGCTGCTTGTCGCTGTCGGATAACTGAACCCTTGACGTGCAGTAAATATTTTTATTCAAGTTAATAATGCTGCACTGCTGCACTAACACTGCCCCCTGCCACTCCGTTGCTCCACCGACTAGTTGGCAGTTGCCATCATTTATTTGCTTCTCGTTTGAAGTTTGCTTTTGCTGTTGCTTATGCAGCGCGCCTGTTTACGTGTAAAGTCCTTTTGGCCCCAGCTATTTGCCAGCACTGCGATTCTCAGCTCTTTCTCTATTGCCCTTGTTTACTGTGGTTTTCATCATCCGCACTGTTTGTTCATTAGCCGGGCCAAGGCGAAACAGCAGCGAAGCCAAATGCAAAGCAGACCAAAGCAACGGCTACATTTTTCGCTAGCCGCTTGTTTTATGTGGTCCCAAATAAATTGCCAGCCAAACTCAATCCTCATCCTCCTCATAACCCTCTCTGTCTCTCGATTAAACATAAATACTTTCGCGCAGTCGTTAGCAGTTCTGAAAAATGAACTAGTTCGAGACAGCAAAGGAGGAGGAAGATACCTAGTAAAATTAAAATGTGATTTATGTATTGGATTAATCTTGGGAGTAGAAGCTAGTTGACATAACTGGGAAAGCAAGTGAGGATTAATCTTGTTGTTGTGCCAACCTCTGAAAAGAAAATGTATCATGTGAGCTAATCTGCCACTAAGGAGTGTCTTTCAGTCAGTCTTGGCAAGAAGCAGCCAAAAATGAATCTTTAATAGTTTATTTCTAGGTAGAAAAAATAGCAATTTTAGATTTTAATTTTGTAAAGAAGAACAACTTTTTGCCTTCAGTTAGAATAAATACAAATACAATTAGATAAAAAAAAATGTCGTCTATTTATAAAAGTGAAAAAAATATCGACAAATGTTCCACTTTTTATGAAAAGTCAAACCAAAATATTTACAAGTGTTTAACATCAATTTTTTAATGAGGAAACGTTTTTGTGAGATCTTCCTTTTGTCTTTAGTTTAAGAAGAAATAAATAAAATCAGCTCAAAAGTAAAACTTAAATTTCTTTAATCAAAGCCATAATATATATATTTGTATATATATTGACTTTTTTGTTTTAATTTATTTAAAATAAATACAGTTTACAAACTTGAATAGTTAATAGTCACACCAAATTTGTGGGTTAGTTATAAGATTCAGTTTGAAGAGCTGGGATAACAAATATATATGTACATAAACACAGCACAATTAAGTTCTTTTGATTTCCAATTTAATATTCAGCTTTGATTTCATCCAGTGTCATTCTTAATCAAAGTATATTTACTTTTGTTTTCATACTTTTACAAAGTCGTTGCTATTTATGGGCAGCACTTTGCGGGGGTTGGGGTTGACTAGAGAGCTACCGAGGATGCTGAGACAGCTATTAAATGATTATTTGCCTTATTTTCACTACTGCCTCGGTGATTTAATGATGTTGCAGAAATCCGTTTTACTATTGAACTAAGTCGAAGTCTGATTCGAAAAAATAATAATGACCAAAAACAATTAGACAGAAAATTCACCGTCAATGAGTTGTGGACGCAATTAATATCAATTTATGTGTGTGTGTGTGTGTATGTGTGGGTGTGTGTGTCTGTGTGTTATTATATTCTGATATTTACCTCTACCTTCATATATCATAATTAGCCCCCGCTCGACCGACTAGATGGGGAGCGGTTGGCTTGTAGGTCAGGTCCTTTGTGCTAGGGGACAGCTTGTGTTGGTTTCTTTTTTCCAAGTATTTATTTTTGTTTTGTTTTCCGTTATTTCTTTTGCAAAAAGGTGAAACCATAAAATTTACATAGTAGTCACAGTTGAGCACTTTAATGTCTTTGTCTTGGGCTTTTGTTTTGGGCCAATTCTTTTGTGGTTCTGTGCTCTGTGATATTGGGCCTCGTTGTCCCTTTTCGAATTTTTTTTCTTTTTTTTCTGAGAGTGGCCTCGTTTGCATAATTTTCTACTTTGTGCTTTGAGTTTCTTTCATTTTAGATGTGAGGTTTTTTTCTTTTGTATACTCTGGAAGGGGTTGTTTTAATTTTGTCGTCAGCTTTGTGGCTTTGAAGACGGCTCTCGAACAGTATATACTATAGCTATTTATTACAGCCATGTCCAACTATTTGGCAAACTATGTAAACTCTTCCAGTTTTTAAGCTAAATTAAACATGAATGAAATGCTCTCAGATGAACTCCGGTTATGCAAGAGCAAATAATAGTCGGTATTTCCCTTTTTCTTCATTTTTTGCCCCCTTATTTCTAGATTTGTCAGCAGCTCAAGTGTGCTAATATTTGGCTCAGTCAAAGCAAAAGAAACAGGGAGAGAGAGAGGGAGAGATACAAAGGACCAGATTTGACAATTCCCTTTTGGGGGATTTGCTTTTGCATAGCATTGATTAATGTCTTTGATTTATAAGGCGACGGATCAATAAATGCTAAGCAGTTGTGCTCAAACACACAGATGCGTATCTATAATAGCAAACATTTAATTGAAACTATTTGGCAAAAGGATGTAGAAAGGATATGGCATGAATTTGCGCTCAGATGAATTGCACAAACATTGACTAGCTGACTCGACGACAGATGGAAGCTGCTCGAAGTTGCGAGAGGTGAGCGAATCTTTTGATGACGATCTGAAAAGCTAAGCAAGCTCATTTGCAATTTAAACTTGCCCGGTAATAACTTGCATACTATTGCATAACCACATACTTACAAGTGTGTGTGCGTGTGTGTGTGTGTGTGTGTGTGTGTGTGTGGGTGCAACTCCCAAGACATTGATGAGGTTATTGTCGCATACGTGAGTGGGTTGCATAAGTAAATAGACAAACAAACACACGCACATTTAGATATACATATGTATACGTATGTATACATGTATGCACACACCCACACTCAAACACACGCAAATGCAAACAATGACAAGCAATTTGCACTACACTGTGAAAATTACATAGTAGTCGCACCTCTAGAGAGCACTTCTTAGATAGAATCAGACAAGAAACTCATTTTCGAAATTAACTCGAAGGAAAGATCTTAAAACAAAATCCATAAAAAAATAAAAAATATCTTTATTTATCAAATTTAATTCTTGACTGATAACGGAAGTTAACTAGAGTTAAGATCTCACACTTCTATTTTATTATCTTTGTTATCTTTATTATTATTTTTTATTCTTCGATTAGGTTTCACTTGAAAGAAACTTTTGTGAACACTTTTCGAGATCTCAAATTGCATATTCTAAAATCATTTCATCAAGTTCTCGACTCGGTTGCGTTCTCGACCTTCGTAGTTTCCGTCTTGTCTAGTCGATTGTTTCTCACAGTGTAACTCTGTCTGAATGCAGTTTCCTCTGTGCTTGCCCTCCTCCAACCAATTTATGACTGTGTAGTTTCAGGTGCTCATTGCTGCTTTGCATAATTGCTATTATGTTTGTATTATCTCTAACAATTTGGTCTCAAGCACGCGTGCACTCGCATATAAGCATTATAGACACATAAATGATATTTTGTACGCAAATAATATTTTCATGAATTTCTACCAAAATATTCAATTTTCAAAAGCTTGTCAAATAATTTGATTGCTAATTGACAAAATCTTAAATTAAACACTAGCAGCAATCAATTAGACGTTCTTAATTTTAACCAATATTTATGCACAATTTGATTTATGTTTGGTCTAATTGGATTATCTTAATTGGTGTGCACTCTCATTGCACGTGGTTTGCTTAATTTTGTCTTATTACCTGCGGCTCTTTTTGTGGTTACTTAAGCTATTTTTGTGTGCTTATTCAATTTGACATAATCAAATGAAAGATATTCCATGTCTTAGAATCACTGCCTTCAATTTGCTTGTCTTAATAATTCTTGTCTTAATAATTATATGCGAAAAATGTGAGAAACGCTGTCAAGTAAAATTTGTAACCGATATCTAAAGTAAATCTTAACTGATGGCTACAATCATTCTGGCAAAACTAAACTTGGTAAAATCTTGACCAAGTTTACCTGCTTTATTTATTTGCCGTACTTACAATTCCTGATTTAAATTCTATTATTTATTTATCGGCAGAGTTAAAACTTATCGTGTCAAAATTTACGTAGGTGATATTTGCCCTCTGTTGGAGAAAAATGGGAGCAGCTTCAAAAATGCACAAATGGAAAGCGTTTGGTGAAAAGCGTTTCAATAAAACTCTCAAGTGTTGTGGACCCAAATAGTGGTAGTAGTATTCATGTTGGCCAAAAAACCGTTAGTCTTGGCATCAAACCCACGGCCACCCACCTGGGCACCTGTTTGCCAGCTCAACTGTGCAACATCTGCAGGCTGGGATACCCTTAATGACCGCAATGTGCGCGGCCATTAGTGAAACATATGGCCAAGGCGGCGGGCATTTCTTTGGGCCAACTTTTTCGTCGGGCCAAATGTAAGTTAATTCTTGGTCTATGGGGGGGTCAACACCCAACTTGTTACCTGACCGATGGGGTAATTGGTCCCCGGAGTGCTGTAGCTACTTAGAGGCCACCAAGTTTTGCGTTTTTTGTCAGCCATCTAGGCTTATTTATGACACAAACGGCAGCGATAAAAAGGCTAAGCATTTGGTAGCTTATGTAGCGTTAAACTGGCTAACACTAAAAACTGTTATTTATTATTGTCTTCTTTTTTTTTTTGGCCAGCGCAGAAATTAGCGACAGTACTAAATTTTATTTGGCAAGAAGAAGATTTGGTCGTAAAACGCCTTCTACAAATTTAGCCCAGTTAAATGGGGGCTTTAAAATTGTGCGCTTAAAGTTCAAAGAGCCCAAATGCTGATCTGATCAACTTACCGGGCTGAAAAGTAAAAGAGATGCCCAGGTGCGTCCATGCGTAAATCCCACGTGTGTATATGCGAGTGTGTGTGTGTGTATGTGTGTGTGTGTGTGGGGCCTAAGCCAAGTCAATTTAACGCCCCGAAGGCAGCCAAAGTAGCAGCACAAATAAAGACGCACTGCGTTCCAGGGATTGCTAGCTCATAAATAGTTAAGCAACCGAAATGAAAGGCAAACCCCGAAACAAGAAGCACAACAGTTAAGAATGGCAAACCGAATGTTAAATACACTACCCGAAAATACTTCAACGGGCTGTAACTAAATTAAAAATATTTATTTTGATACCCGATCGATTATTGCTACGTGTGTTAAACATGACAAAATGTTGGCAGCATTTTAGTAAATCATAATAATAATAATAATAATAGCAAAACAAAAATTTGTGAAATTTAGAAAGACTCAATTGAGATCTGATTCGATTTATGAATTAACTTTGTGTTCTAGAAGCTAAAACGTGGCATTACTTTTGTACTGTAGAAAATGGGGCAAAAACTGCTAATTTGCGAAAAAAAAGGAATTAAAAACCTTAGATTTCAGCATAAGTTTAACAGTTATATAAAAATTCAAGGAGATTTATTTCTGAGGTTTATCTCATGTCCAGAATTCACCTTCAGGCCGATAGTTTCTAAAACAACCATTCCGGCAAAATCGCACAGAAACAAACAGACAAAACAGGCATAAGAATACGCTCTATGCAAGGGTATCCCAAAAGGGACAACTACACACAAAGGTGACCCAAAAAAAAGATCCATATATATGTACATATGTATATATATATATATGTATATATATCTGTGAAACCAAAGGTGTGCTGCGTGCTGCTTGCCGTTGTTAACAAAAGGTTCAAGCGCATTTTATGTGTTTGTCAATAAAAGCAAAAACACAAAAGCGCAAGAAAATCAGGCTAAGTGTAAGCATATTGACCTTCATCACAGGACCTGGCCAAATCGCAAAGGATGGCCAGTAAGAGCAGCAGCAGCAGCAGCAGCGGCGGCATCAAATGCTTAGCTAAGCAGCTGTGCCTCCCAAGTGGCATGTGTGTCCTTATCAGCGGCACGTAAGTAACTGTGTGTTACTTACCCCCATCTTCGACCCCGCATTCACCACCCGTCCTGGCTGTGATTTAGTGCGCGTTTCATGTGCTTCGATTGCTTTGCAATTAGCGCTACTTCAGCAAATTTTCGTCCTGTGCGTTCTGCTAATGAGTCGTTACTCGTTGCTCCTTAGTCCTTGCTCCTTGCTGCTGACTGTGAACGCAATCCATGTGCTCATTGATTTGTAACAATCGACGACAGTTTTGTAATTGTGTGTGCACACGTGTGTGTTTGTGTGTATGTGCGTATGTATGTGTGTGTGTGTGTGCTGTGTGTAACAGCAGGCAGCGGCAATTGCTCTCATAAATTTTTGGTGGACGCTGCACAACGCGGCGCATACTTAATTCGATAGCCAGAAGGCTCTTTATACGTACATATTTATGCACTGAGCCAAAAGTTTTGGTTTTAATTCAATTTCTCAATTTCTCAAGAAACAAAATGTTTGATTGCTCAATGGATTAGAAAGTGAAAATTAAAAAGCAGGTTTAAAAACGAAAACTGTGTTCGATTTCCCATTAATTCTACAAAATGTGAAGGCTGCTCAATAAATAAGCTTGAAAAATGTTACTTAAAACTATTATTATTCTCAATTAAATTGAATTTAAAGATAAATCACAATGACAAAAAATGCTATAGTTCTCAATACAATAAGATTAGTTGGCTTCAAGCTTGGTTCATGCAAGCAATTATATTGTTAGTTTAATTAAAAAAAATCTTTTGCTTTCTGTTATTATATTTTTGCTTCCAATTATTTTTGCTTGCAATTATTTTTGGAGAAAATTTATTTTTCAATGGGAGAAAATACATTTTTGATTGTAGAAAATTCGTTTCTCTGTTATTTGGCATATTTTTCTTAATTTAGTTTTTAACTCCTTTTAAAATTTAACTTTTTTATGTGTTCTTATGGCTATAGACACCAAAGGGTTTAAACTGAAGAAACAATTTTTTACTGTACACATCTATAGACATGCTTATGCATGTGTGTGTATTTGTATGTGTATGTGTATAAGAGTGTCGGCTCCAATTAGTCGTGTTTTCAAGTGGCTTTCAGACTCGCAGCTGGCTGGCTTGTGTGTTGTTGTTGTTGCCACTTGTACGTGCCATTGCAGTCCTTGCATGATGGCCGCCTAACGAGCTAAGCGCCAACACTAATGGCAACAACAACAACAATGGGTATATAGAATGTGGCACAATTACTGTTGTTGCCTCTGGCATTGCACTGTGCAACGCTGCACAATGCCACACTTGGCGTGCGTCAACACTAAACATTTAAACATTTCAGTTTCTCACTTTGTATTATTTTAATAGTGTCACTTCGAGGGGCAGCCGGCACATCAAATGCAAATGAGGCGCAAAGCGAAGGAAATTGGGGTGAAAATCATAAACATTTAGACACATTAGAAACATAAGCACACACAAGCACAAACACACGCACACAAAAGCACCACAAAACAAAAGCATCAGCAAAATTGTTTTGGCTTTGTTGGCAATAAATAAACAAATATGAAACAACGCCACAGGACCCCTTTTTTATTTTGATAGTCGCTCATTTGGGACCTGCGTGACAGACAAATGCCCAGCGGGCGCAAATTTGAAACTGTCAACAAATTTTCAAATCTATTTGTGCCTTATATTTATTTTTATTTTTTTCTCTTCTTTTTTTTTTGGGTTTGCCCACAAACATTTACAAATTACTCAACGCAAAGGTTCAGCTGTGCGCCCGTTAGCGAAAAAACTAAATAAATCATTTTTGAATGGAGCTAAATATTTTACTTACTTGTTTATTATTAATGATAAATGTGATGGTGGTAAGTCTATTTATATTTGTACATACATATATAAATAGATTTAAGTCAACAAGTAATGAACCAAAAGTCATCCGTAATAAAATGAAATAATTAATAATAATTGATTGTAATAAAACGACTAATTACATATTTAACAAATTGCTTAAGGCCATTGTTGCTGGAGAGTGAATGTAAATTTTCACATTTATTATTACCCCTTAAACAATTATTATTATTAATATTATTTGAGTCTGTGCGCTGCTGTTTTACATTTTGCATACTTTTGTTTGCAGGGCAATTATTTGAACAGTTTCTGGCGCTGACCTGGCTTGCCCTGCAATATGTCTATGGCAGCAAAATATTTACAAATATTGCAACGATAAATGTTTGCTAATACTGTATTCTAAAATATAATATTGTATACATAAAAAATAATTACCTTTTTCATATATTTATTATTATTTGTATATATTTTTTAATAAATGTGTTTACCTCACAATTGACATTCATTCAATCTATGAATTGCTGTCCAAATAAAATATGCATATTTTCTGTATTAATTTAGTCTGCATTTCATTCTCACTGTCGGTAAATTTAAGAAGAACAAATAGCAGTTGGAGTAATTTGCATCAGCAGAGAAGCTCTTGCGCTGTCACATGCGGCGTATGCGTAATTTGGTGGTTATTGATTGACGACCGGTCAACAGCATGCACATAAAACAAACATTTTCAATATAAAATAGAAACATTTTTATACTGCTGCTGTTTTTGACAAGGCTTCAGCTGAAGTCTGTGCTGTGCCACGCCCAGCAGTGCCCACATATTGATTGCCGGTGCATAGCAGCATTATTGTTGCATACTTTTTGGCATGCGCTTAATTACATGGCAGTTACAGGCATGTTGCTGTGTAATCGACAACAGCGCGTGTGTGTGGCTGTGTGTGTGCGTGTGTGCAAATTATGCACGTTAGAAACGTACATAACACACAATATTGTGGCATGCTACAAAAGGAAAAAAAATACAAGTACGCTCGCATTAATTGAACAATTTTTTAGCGTAACTTTTTTGCTGCTCATTTTCCAGATTATTATCGCCTGGAGGGTTTTAAACATTTTCGCTGTCGTTGCTGCCTCAAAAAAAAAGAAAGCAAAATGCACTCGCAACGCTTACTAAACGACACTACGTGACAGCCTTTGCGTGTTTATAATTCACACTTCTGCTTAATGGTGAAAAGTAGAAAAAAAAAACTAAGTTAAACTAAAAAATTAAGTCATTAAGTGCTGAAGGTTTTGGGTCGCTTATCAGCAGGTTACAATTTTAGTTTGCCTCTTGATACATGTAGCGTTAATTACTGCCACATTGCAACACAAGCGTTTGCTGCATGCTTGTTAAAGTATTAAATACTATTAGTGACCTGGACACAAACAGCTTTAGTTAAACAATGGCCTAGCTGTAACCAATTCAAATTGGAGTTAACATTTGGAGAGTCATTAAATGCGATTTAAAGTGGGGCATGCAGCATGCAGAAAAGACATAGTTACTTTACAAATAATAACAGTAGTTAGGTTTCTCATTTAGCTATAATATATATGATATCATTTAAAGGAAGCCATTTCTAGTTGAAAAACTGAGTAGTTATTTGTCAATTATTCAATGGGAAATCGATACTACACAGAGTGTTTCGGGTGATTTGAGTGATTTGAGCTTCTTAGATGAAATCATTCAAGTCTCTTGCAGCCAGTTAATAGGTATATGCAATGTTTCGAGCCAGTGAGTTAAAGTTGCGTTGACTTTGAGGCTCATCAAGACATTTGCTTCGGTTTGAATTAATCATTTCCAATGCGAAACATCCTTGATTGAACTCTATTCTAATTTGATGCCACAGCTAAAGAATACACCAAATTTTGCCAAGCGTATGCACATGCGATAATGTATTATTAAATCATTATAAAGTAAGACAAGTGTCGATGCTGCAAAATAGCCGGCAGCAACATTTCCGAGTGTTGCAAGCAAAATTTTACATCATCTATAACTAACCTCAAACCATTATTGTACTAAATAATTGAATATTGTTGCAGCGTGCGGCCGAAACTTGTGCACCAAATGTGCTGTGGCTGCTGCTCCAGCTTTTGTTGCTGCTGTTGCTAGTGATTTAATTGCTGTTTCTGCTACTGCAGCTGTTGCTGTTGTTGCTGTTGTTGCTGTTGTTGGTGTTTATGGTGTTACTATGACTGTTGCTGCTGCCGCTGTTGCGGCGTAGGCAACATCAAAATACAATTGACTTTTCGCTATATACAGAAACTTTGAGGTTTTTGTCATGGCAACTGGTGTTGAGTGTGTTGATTACACAGCAACTTCAACACACATACACACACACACGCACACATATGCGCACTCAGAGAAACCAGATGTGCTAAATTGAACCAGAGTCGGAGTAAAATTATTTGTTGGATACAGAAAAAAATATATTTATATTATAAAAAATGTTCACCAAACAATGAACAATTACATCAAGTAATTAAATTCACGATTTAAGAATTAAGTCAATTTAGCCCGAAATGTTTTCAAGTTTTTGAAATTCCAAAAATCTAACTTGAAGCTGAAAATCTATTTGATGATAATTCAAGTTTACTGCATTTTTCTTGTAACATTTTGCTTAGAGTGTACAAAAAACTATAAAAAATTATGTATTGACTATAATATTCTTCATTATTTCTTTCAGTGCATTTTCTGAAGAGCCTGCCAGCAGTTCCGTTGCAGCATGCTCAACAATTTTGGGTAAGGTTGTCTGTTGGCGCCACTTGATGTGGCAACATCAGTTGTTTTAGTTGTTGTTGTAGTTGCTGTTGTTGTTGCTGTTGTTGTTGTTGTTGCTGTTGTTGTTGCTGTTGTTGTTGCCACTGTTGTTGTCTTTAAATTGTGAACTTTGCCAGTGACTTCTGTTGCGGTGCCTGTCGCGACAGTGCACCACCAGACTACTTTGGATTAATTTAGCGGATGCAACACGCACAAAGCACACACACACACACACACACACACACACACTCACACACATACACACACAGATACACATATCGTATGCTGGTAGAGAAAAAGTTTTCATTTATAGTAGTTCTCTCAAGTTGAGATCCGTTCGCTCGGCAATTGGCATTTTAGCTGCAGCAGAATGAAGCCATTTACTCTTGCCACAGTTGGCGTGCCACACATAATCTTTATGCAGTGCCATTGCCAGTGTTCCGTATTGTAGCCAATTTACTTGGTCAAAAGTCATAAAGCTTCTGTAGGGCCATAATCGTTATTTATGTGCGAGCGTGAAATGTATAAAAATGCTTTCCTTAACATACCATAAAATTCAATAATGTTAGATAAAAAGGGAACGGATATTTTTTCTAAGGAGACCCGAATATTAGATACCCTACTCAGAAGTTGTTCTCATCTAGATTATTTTATTAATTTAAGATGTGATTTATTATTAAACTGCTCCAATTTGGGCGATTAAAAACTTAGTTTATTATCTCGATGTAGAATATTTGAAGGAAGCGACTGATTAAATCGGGTTTCCAAATGTAGAAATGGTTTAAAATGAGTCCCTAACTGTATATTTTTGTTATTAAACATAAGTAAATTATTCAGTTTAATTATATTTAAAGTTGTCTGCTGATTGCCTGACTTAATTAACATCTCGCCGCGACTGACTTTTGAACTCTCAATGAGCGCTTCTGTTGAGCAACTCTTTAATGATGTTTCTGAGTAAGAATGCCTCATATATAGGCAATATAATAATAATCTACAGAACATAATTAAACATATATTTTAATTATATAATCTCTACAGTTTGAAACTAACTTAATAGACGTCTTTATAAGTATATACTTTATGACATCGTTGCTCTTACGACTGCATCATAATATCCTCTTTAAGGGTATATAAAAACTCGGGCAGCAAATCATCGCCAATTTTATGGCTATGCTCAACATTGCGTATGTGTAATTTTTTGTGTTTCTGTTGTTATGCAATAACCCATTTTGTCCAATGATTGTTTTTAGTATTTAAAAAAAGTACGTACCCAAAAAACCAAAAAATAAAAGAGATCCGCTTAGGGTTAAATTGCCACGCACACAGCTTAGGGAGCTGATATTGTTGTTGTTGTTGCTTCTGCTATTATTCTCGTTTAGTAACATTTATCGCCATTTTGACACACGCACACACACACACACACACACACTGGGACTCACATGTGGACACATGTGCGCAGACGGGCAACACATGCTTGCCAGCAATTTTCACATTATTTTGTAAACAATTTTAAGTTGAATGGAAAATGTTTATGTTGCTGCTGCTGCGGTTGTTGTCGCTGTTGTTGTTGTTGTTGTTGGTGTTGTTGTTGTTGTTGTTGCTCCCCCGCTGCTCATCGCCTGCTGCACCCTATTTAACTTTTTATTATTGTCGGGTTATTTTTTTACTTAGCGCTTTTGCTGCTTATGTGCTGCATGTGTGCGTCCGTGCGTGTGTGTGTGCGTGCGTGTGTGTGTGCGCGTATGTGTGTTCCAGTGTGTGTTTAAGTTTTGCGTATGCGCTATTAAATTTATTTAGCTTGAGCGGTTAAGTTGAGTAAAAGCTGCATCCTTTTGCCAAGGAAGACGTAATGTATTTAGTTTTTGTTTTTAAGTGAAAAACTGTCTTATGAAGTTATGCAAGAGTTGATGTCACCACCAGCAGGACGCGCTTTCGACCCTATAAAAGTATTTGCATAAGATATATATATATATATTCTTGCATGATTGAACAAACCTAACTCATATAATACAAGAGCTATGATGCTAACTCCTCTACATTTGGCATTTAAGTTATGCAGATCAAGCTTATTATTATTATTATTTAATCGATAAGTTTCCTTACCGCGAATATCGATACAAATATCGATACGATTACCAATAGCAATCAAAACTACAATTCTTTAATGAAATCTGCTGGTTGAGCATTCTCGATTACTGCCCTATTTGTATTATAAATCAGTTTCATATATTAAACTTCTAATCGTACGCTGAAATAATGCGTTCCAGAAACAAAATTTCAAATTAAAGAATTTCAATTAAAGAATGGAAAAATTTACATAAGAATTCCAACCTTGCACCAATCCAAAAAAAGTATGATTTCTTTATAATATTTATGACAAGTATAAATAAGATGGCCACAAAATCGATTTAAGTTTTATAATTCAAGCCCAGACTCAATCTAAGAATTTAACTCCCAAATTATTGTCAATATGTTAATCTTAAATATAACTATAAAACAACATTTAATCTAAAAATTACCAATTGGACTTGTCTCACCCTCTCTTAGCTTTAAATATGTTTAAACTTGCTAGTTAAAATGTTAATGAAATGATTTTTAATTGGTGCATAATTTAATTTTGATAATTTGACAATGCGTATTTAAATATTAAATTGAAAATACCTGCATTAATTGCCAGAAGGCCAATAAATTAAAAGCTAATATGCGAATATGGAAATAGCCAAAAATGTTGAACTAAATTCAACGCTAGATTGGATATCAATTGCAAATGAAATTGCATAAATTAGTCTCGAATTAAACATTGAAATAGACGACATGACAGATAAATTGTTATCAACTAATTATGCACAGATGTTTGTTGTCAAATTTCGAATCGGAGCATCAGCTAGTTTTAACTGACGTTTAGCAGCATGTTCAGGCACTCAATTATTGCCGTTTGCAGCACTTGTTTCGCCTCATGTCAACACCTTGACAAAAACTTTGCTTTCAAGTGCGCCCAATTGGCAGGTCCCCGCAAGCAACCGAGGCAACTTGTGTACTCCAATGCCAGTACACAGCAAGAAAAGAACATATGAAATACATTAGTGCACAGAATGCATTAAAAGGAACAGAATTAAAATTCTAAAATGAACTTCCCATTTTTAAGCACACTCTTGAGTACCTTCTTTTGAGCTAAAACACTTTTCATTTCTTAATGAAACTTACTCAATTTTGCAATTTGATCTTATAATGCATTTTTTTTCGCTCTGTGTACTCAGTACATACAGCTCCTTCGATGCATGTCAACCGAAAATGTTCTTTGCCCTTTTTCGTCCAGCACGCGTTTAAATGAAAAACGTGCAACAGCAGTTAGCCAAGTTAGTTGCCAGAGTCGTGTCCTTCTACTACCTGTTACCGTATACTACCTGAGTTGGCCTCTTGTAGAGTCTTTGGCAATCATGATTGACATGCAGAGTGCACACAACCCCTGCCCAAGTTGCCTTTGTTTGCAATTCATTTCGTTTGCATGTGACCAAAAAAAGCAAAAAAAAACTTGCACTTCTCTTTCAGCTGAGTGCATCGAAACTAATTTAAAAGTACGAATGACGTCAACGACAGATTTAAATTAATAAGGCAAAATTGTCTAATTTTAAAAGTTTAAAAAATAAATAAGATAATATGTAAAATTTATATTTAATACTCTAAAAACATGTAAAAATATGTAATAAAATCATAAAATGCAATTGACAAGCATTTTCGACAACATAAAATATATATATTCTTGATCAGCAGAGACTAGTCTTCGAGTCTTATTTATAATATACATTGATTAACACTTCAAATTTTATAAATAACTCAGAGTCTGCGTCCAAGTCTAACTTGTTAATATAGTAAATAATAAAGTTATCAAAATATTCAATGAATACATATTAATAGCTATTAAATTGATTAACTTTTTTTTTTTATTTTTAATTTACTCAAAATCTGATTATCAATATATATGTATATTCAATAATAGTCCCAAGCCGTGTATTAAACGACCATAAAATGAAAATAATCTGTGTCTCAGTTATTATTTATTTAATTGAATATAAGTTAATTGTGTCAATGGAATAATAAATAAATAAGTTGAAATGCAACTTTAAGCTGCAAAACTTATCCAAGTCCAAATCCACTGTGAAATTATTAATATTTTATGCTGACATTCGAAGTTTAACCGTTTTTCCATGATGAGAAAATACTCTCGTGTTGAGTATTCAGTGTTTTTCCACAGAATTCAATTAAGAACTTTTACGCCTGCCACAGACAGGCAGAACACAAGACCCAAACTACAAAACTCTCCAAAATGCTCGACTACGACAAGTTTTCAGAACTTCAGGCTTGTTCGATATTTTGTTGCCTCTCATCCACTATGGGTTGGAGGTGAATGAAATTGGTAAATGGGTCTCATATTGAATAACTGTTTGCACAAGGACTCAAATGAAGCTGTACTGATGGCCAACGAATTTAAGGCCAAATTTATTGCACAAATTAACAATGACACATTAATCATACGCTCTGCGCGCCCAGCTCCCCGATTGCATTATCTGATGACATGACTGGGAATTTAAAATTCATTCAGGTATATCTTCAACAAACTTGCCTAGACTAGGAGACACTCTGTAAAAACCCTTAAACTATAAAAAATCGTACACAGTGCATATTAATAAGCCCAAAAGTTGAAAATTAGCTTAACAATTTTATGGAATTTATGAAATTTGAAAATTATCGATACGAGAACTAGTTTAATAAATTTATTTGACTTTTTTATTAAATGACATTTCCAGACAATAAGGAAGAAAAAATGTTTAATGAATAAACTTTGATCTACAATTAAAAATATGCTGTATATATCAAGCTCAAACTTGATTCAAAGTTCTTTATGCCAATGTAAATACACTTAATCTAAAAATATATTCCGAGCCAAATATGTCTGGTACTTTTTTCACTTGTATCCAAATGTGTGTATGCCTGATATTAGTTGGTTTATTCTCGCTGTGTAGCATCAGCTTTCAAGACTTGACTTTATTCCACTCTAGCTTATCTCCGTGCCAACTTTTAGCTGTAGTCCACCTGGCAACTCCCAACTCCCAACTCTCTGCCTGCCCTTGTCAGCTTTAGTTTTGGGTTTGCCTTCAACCTTGGCTTCAAAACTCAACTCAACTCAACTCAACTCAGCTGGAGTTGTCATTTTTGCATGCGCTGTGCAAGCAGAGTCTTTTTTGTGAATTATTGGCAGAATAAAAACGTTGACAGCCAAGTGCGTGACTTTGTGCTGGCAAAATTGCATTTTATTTTTTCATGCGCTGCCGTCTGTGTCTGCCATCTATTTGGATGGATGAATGAGGCTTTCCAAGCGAATTGCTGTCCATTCAGTCAGCATTTCAAGCATTTGAAGTGACAATCATAATGCAGATATTGCCAATGCAATTGCAATGGGGAATTTGCCTTGCGTATCTTTCGTTGCATCAATTCCAATTGACAGAGATGGCAGCAACACACACACACACACACACACACACACACACGCAAAGACATACCTTTGTCTATATTTCTCTCTCCTTAAGGCAGCACACACAATGCAATTGGTCGGACTTGGCATTAAGATTGCCATTATATGGCATGTAATTGACTCACAGCACTTGGCGCTGTTTAACTAACGTACTTACTTGCACCACTGACCAAGCAGGGCTAAGGACTATGGACTGTGTGGACGCCGGACAGCAACTGGCCACAAAGGTCCAAGCAATAACAGCAGCAATAAGGTGACTCAGGTGAAAGTAAGAAAAATATAAAGATAAAAATTATCTTTTGTGGCAGTGTATACAAAAATTAATTACACATGTGTCTAGTTGGATTTAGGTTTGGTGACATACATAAATATCGAAATGACGACTTATACTGCAAATTTATTGCATTATTATTCAGCAATTATTGAATATATTTATTTTTTGTCAATGTTTCCTAGAGACCAAGATCTAAATCTAAAACATTTCAAATGGCTAGTCAACAACTGAGTTGCAACTATAAAAGTCTTGGGTTATATACAAGTCATTAACTGAACTGAACCTATGCAGTTTAGCAAGAACTGTCGTTGATCAACTGCTTGCTCACAACAATTGAACATGACATAAAATTGGGCTAAGTTGCACTCAATGCCTGAGTGCCCCCAATGGAGTGTTGCACCTCGCTTCAACAGGCAAGAACTTTATGGCCAAAAGCCGCAACCCACACAAGAGAAGAAAATGAAAAGAAGAAGAGCTGACAGCTCAAATTGCACGTAGCTCGTATTTCTATTTCGGTTTTCTTTCCAACTTTCTTTTTCCTATTTTCTTACTTTTACTTTATGCAGCGAACTTGTTTTCTTTTTTTGTTTCCTTATTCACCTACAGTGTAGAGAAGCCGCAGCCTTTGTGAATTTTTGTGCTCTCGACGCTGTTTATTATTTGCTTTGACCACATTTTTCTAGTTTTTGCACGTTTCTACTTTATTACCGTACACATTTCGCCTCCCACCTGCCCACCCTCGGCTTTTATTTTATGTGCTGACCGATGAGAATGAAGAAGGACCAAAGGCGAAAGATACTCTCGAACTACATCAGACACAAACAAACTGCGGTCGGAATGGACAAGCGCCTAAGTTCACTCTCTGTCTGTCTGTCTGTCTGTCTGTCTGTCTGTCTGTCTCTCTTTATATGTCTATACATGTCCTGTGTGGCTGCCCTGTGCAATTTCTAATTTCGGGGGCATTTACAGCAAAATACAATAAAAATAACGTAATGTTTGTTCGCCCAAGGAACCGCACCAAAATGCCGATACGACATAGATAACTTAACAACTTAATGGCAGGCCGCAACCAGAGCAACTTTATAAAAGATGTGTGCCAGTGTGTGTGTCTGTGTGTCTGTGTGTGTCTGTGTGTGTCTGTGTGTGTGTGTGTGTGTCAGAGGCTGGGTCAGATGAGTAAACAGAACATAAAAACAGGACCTTGGCAGGCCAAACACACAAACTTATACACAGCAAGGCACACACACACACACACACACACACACAAAACCAAAATCAGACAACAACATTTTGCTGCACATAAATCAATTTGCCAGAAAGCGATGAGGATGAGTAAGAGATGAAGAAGGGGGTGGATTGTCTGTAAGTAGGGGTAGCTTACTTATGTCAGCACAAAACACAAAAGTCGCACACACAATAAGAAAGTGCATTAGCTGCATATGCGCCAAGGATCAACAGCAACAGCAACAACAACAACAACAACAACAACAACAACAACAACAACAACAACAACAACAACAACAACAACAACAACAACAACAACAAAAACAACAATAACAACAACAACAACAACAGCCTATCCCAAATCAACCCTCAAATTAAGCCCCTACACTCGAAGATATATAAATTGGCTACTCGAATCAATTAGAAACGTGGTCAACATCTTGGCCTATATCGAAAATGATATGTAACTGGATGTAATTCCCATTTCTCATAATAACTAAGCTTGAGAGTGCATAAGCTTAAGTTAAGTGCAATGGTTTTTATTTACAAATTTGATGATTCCTCTTCTTAAATCAATAACTTTATTACTTGAATTCATTTGTGAAGATCTCAGTTCTAGTTTGAAAAATAGGCTTTTATTCTTAAGCGAAGTACTTGATTACTTAGAGCTCGGCTCAGGTAATCCTATATGCAAAAAACGGTTTTGTTAATTGAAAATTACATTTCAGTTAAGCTCATGTTATAC
Organism: Drosophila cognata; assembly: GCA_035041535.1. Classification (NCBI taxonomy): domain Eukaryota; kingdom Metazoa; phylum Arthropoda; class Insecta; order Diptera; family Drosophilidae; genus Drosophila; species Drosophila cognata. The sequence goes on along the minus strand of JAWNLC010000571.1, from coordinate 537,463 downwards.
CCAACGTTTTTGTCTCAGTGTACCATGACAGCACCTTCTGTTGCTGCACAATGCGTGCATTTGCAAGTCAAGTTCTTAGGCAAGTGCTGCAAAGGCAGCCAAACAAAACTTGGTCAAGTGTAAGCCTTTCGGCTTAAGCACTCACAGAGCGAAAAAAATAACTTACTCGACAATTGGCAACAGCAGTTAGCCAGCTGTGCTAGTGGTGGCTTATAAGCCATTTGGCTTTCACAGCTCGGTCAGGAGTCGCCGTAATGCATACTGCCTGCTAATCAATGTTCATGTTGCTGCTGTTGTTGTTGTTGTTGTTGTTGTTATCGTCGTCGATTGTTGTTGTTGTTGTTGTTGTTGTGGATGGGCGGATTAAAACGAGGGTTGACTGAATATTTTTAGTGAAAACTTCTTTGTGGTGTCGTGATTTATGAGCGTTTCAACTTTGCCGCGTTATCAGCACAAAACTTTTGTTACCTTCATGTCGTGTGTACACTGTGCGAAAAAGACAAGCAAGTGTAATCGAATTAGAACTCTCACAGATTGGATTTGGAAATTCCAATTAAAATTACTGCATAAATATTCTTAAATAGGCAGAAATCATTCTGACTTTTAAAATACTTACAATTTACATTATTAAGTTAAAAAATCTTAAAAAAGTAAAAATTACTTTTAAAATTAGTTTTTTAATAAAGAATACTTTTATAATTAAATTGCTTAACTGCAATTAATAATTTAATTTATGTCTTTCAATTTATTTAGTTTTGATAAAATTCTTAAGTTTTGGCCAAGTGTATTTTCGCATATAGAAGACCCATTGCTGGTCTGGCTTATACTCGCATCTGCATTGGCAAAGTGGGCTTAAATATCCGCACAACCACACATATACACACAAGGACGAGCTGTGTGTGTGTGGGGGGGGGGGGGGGGGCATTCAAAACTTTACATACAACAAAAAATTTTGCAAAACATTTTATCGTGTTACGCTTTCAACTGCCCATAAAAATGCATGCATAACCAGTCTTCCTGCACATCCCTTCGATTTACCCCTTTCCCACGGCTGGCACCCCAGCCGAGGTTGACATGCAGCGCGCCCACAACATCAAATTTGGTGGGGTGGGGGGAGAAGACGGTGCAGATGGGGGGTCCGTAAAAATAATGCCCCATTTCAGCGCTGAAATCGGCCAACAAAGCAAAACAGCCAAAGTTGTTGTTGATGTAGCGCCTGCTGGGAAAGAACAGCCAGAGTTATATATATCTATATATACATATGTATATGTATATATAGATAGTGATTGTTCACCCTTTTCATTCAGTGACAGCCCTCTAGCCTCTGACCTGATGAAGGCTCATTGGTTTTTAATTTAAAATCGAAGCAAAAACTGCTGGCATTGTCTTTCTCGTTACGGGTTAAACTGGGCAGCAACTCAAAACACGGAACATGAATAGAAATTCAGGTTGAAGCAAAACGATAAAAAACCGCAGTAAAAAAAAGCTGGAAACAATCTTTAAAAACGCATTAAAACTGTAATAAGAATCGAGCGGAGGAACTTTATAGTTTGTGTAACTAGTTGATGGATAAAAAATACATTTACTACGATTATGAAAACTTTAAATTTATTAAAAAATATCCCTAAAATACTGGTGTTTGAGGTTTTTTAATAATTAACAATAAAAGACAAGTCATGAGACTGAATATATAAAAACAGAAATTAAATGAAAATTAATTAGTTAAGTAGTTGTCAGTCTACTACTTATGAATAATAATAAATGAGCTTAGATAATTAAAAGAATATTAAAAGAAAACATAACTAACTTAAAAAAGTCCATAAAAAACTGGGTATAAGACAATTGCTTCTTTACGAAGAGTCTGCATCGAATAAAATGAAATACAAAACGTAAGGCAAATAAACATATAAAAATGCATATTCTGATCAATTTCCATTTCTAAAATATAATCCGCTTAAAACATCGATATGGTTCAAATTGTGCGTTGACCACAAAATTATCATTAAATTTGTATGGAAATTAAATCGATTTTTAAGCACACAATCGGAATACAAAATGTTTTTATTACAGAGTAAAATAATAGTAAAATTTGCAAACACAATTACCAAGTTAAATATTGCATGCACTGCAATAAATAAAATATCAAATTAACACCAACAACAATACACTAACACACACATACACTCGCACACACATTGCTGTTGGAGGCCGCAAACATTTGTTGAACAAATGCCCGAAGGCAAAAACAAATGTGGACACATGGCGATACAAGAGCCAAATAATTGCAATATTCATGACAATTGTAAACAAACTCACACACACACACATACATACACACACACACACACACACACACAATGGGAAACCAAATTTGCATTTCCTTCGCATGAGCCCAAAATGATATTTGGCCAAGTCAGGCGTTCATAAAAAGAGAAACTTTATGCATACGATATTTAATTTCATGCTTTATCAAATTTTTGCAATATTTACTCAAAACGCACACACACAAACGTAGACACTCATACATATGCATTAAATATTTACGCATTGCGAATGATTGTGGCAAAATTACATTAAGTATTTACAAACTTATTGCAGTTGCAGTTTCAACCTATGAGAGCCAAATTTAATTTCAAAATACACTCGTCAATGTGCGAATGCAAATGCAATAAATGCCAATTCTAATGCTCAACGTTGGCAAATTAGATTTGAAAACCAAATTGTGTATATTTTATTGAAATTTATTTATTTATGCAGTTGTTGAGCCACAAATATTCTTCAATTTATTGTTCAAATATTCTCTTAAAGCAGTGAAATGTATGCAGAGTAAAAAAGTAGGAGAGAGCTCGCACTGAAACTTTTACAGATCAGCAATGTTATGTAAAGGATTAGAAAGATATATCTTTACAAATGTGCTGATATCCTTCATCGATTTTTTAAGACACGCGGAAAACAATTTTTAAGATTAACTTAACTCGATATGCGTATGTCAAACGAGAATTTATAATTCAAACAAGAAAAATCTGTAAATCTTATAGACAATCAGGCTGACATGAATTAATCGTTTTGGTTGTTGATGCTAATCAAGAATATATATATATTTGATGGGTTCAGAAATGCTTCTTTCTGGCTATTACATTTACTTTTGCACAGCGTCTCAGTGTAACCAAAATTTGATAGGGTATTAAACTGCGTTCTTAAAACTAAATCAAAATTGTCCATCTTGATTTATAATTTTATAATTAATATTGAAACCACAAATACAATCTTATATCTTGATTGTCTGCTTGAAATTCACAAAAAACTTAAAACTAAAAGAATGCAAATTGTTTCTAGAAGGAACGGATTAAGCTTAAAAATAAAATGTTGCCTAAAAAGTTTTGAAATTCGGTTTGCCTTTGACGCATATTTGTTCATTAAAAAATATATTCTACATAATAAATGCATTTCATATGAAGGCCAGTTAGATGGCCCATTAATTTATTATATGAACAATCAATCACTAAAAGCTTTCTAACTGCTTTCAAGTTTATGGAAATGTCAACTACAGTAAGCACTCATTTCAGCCTGGTTGCTTGCAACACTTACTTGCATAAATGACAAGCGCCTAAGAAGCACAACAATCAGAGCACTCGGCAGCCTTCGATGATGATTGCCAAAAAATAAATTAGCTAATTCAATGTGCCAGGCAATAAATATTTGTTGGCAAGGATACTTTAGTGGGTTCGTTTGCTTACCGGTTTGTTGCCAACCATATTCGATGCGGTAAACAACTTTGTGACGACGACAATGCTGAGCAGCATTGGGAAGGAGCCTTGAAAATGCTTTACTTTTGCTTTGCTTTGCTCTGCTCCGCTTTTGTTGTGCCATCAAAGATAGCTGGTGATATATATTGCCCTTAGTCAGGTGCAAATTGCCAACAATAAATTGCAATTAATGATTTATGGGGTGCCTCTTGCTACACCAATTGAAATACACTACAGCCAGGGTGTGGATGTCTTTGGCGAGTGTATGTTGCGAGTGACACAACAAAAAATACTTATGATACTATCAGGCAAATTGAAGCGAATCAAATTATTGGGTAGCTTAATTAAATTGTATACTATTAAAAGTTAAAAATTATATGCCTTGTCTGCTAGTAGCTAAGAGAGTCGAAGCAAACTTGATGGAAACGAGAATAAATTATTAAACAGTCGAGACGGATATCAAGTAAATTGCGAGTCATTAGTGAAGAGAAGTTAAACTTATCGAATATCAATCAGACGAGAAAACTGGCAAGTATTGATAAAAAAGACGAGACAAGTAACTATAACTAAATATTTATTTAAATATATTTATTTAGACGAGATGGGAGATACATAAATAACATCCTGTTCAAAGTATCGAACAGGACATCAAGGTAGCATCTATGCGCAATTGAGGAGAAGTAAGTCTTAAGCTCAAATTAGTTGTCATTGCGACGAGTATCGCTCAACAAATACAGAGAAAAAAAAGCCTCGAATTAAGTATCAATCAGATCGATAATTATTATCAGATGTCTCAATCGTCGCTACATAATCAAGAACAAGTTCAACGCATCGATTGAGGTAGAAGCAAAGTTTTGCGCCGGAACTACAATAGAGACAGAGTATCACTGAATTCGACTTGTAATCCACTCCAACTAGACTCGCTCGTCGCTCTTGTCTAGGGCCAAAGAATAATGTTCGTTCCACTACGCATAAATAACATAAATATTTCAATTAAAGGGCGTGATTTCCATGCATAAGACCGCTGCAAATACGAAATGGATACCTGCGAGTGTTTTGTGCCACATTATGATTAGATTTATGCCACGCCACGCCACGCCTGTTAAGGTAAGTGATATATATATATAGATATGTATATTTATATATGTATTTACTATCAAGCAATTTTGTAAATGAAGTCGTAATTGAGGCAACATTTTTGTTTTGCTGTTGTTTGCAGTTGTGCTGAGCAAAAGAATCAGGTGAAAGCCAAGTTTAAATATGTTGAGCTTGCAAGCATTTTTGGCGTATTTTAATTAAGGTGCATGCGCTGACTGTGTTTGCTTATTTAATTGCACAATCGGTAAATGCAGCCAAAGTTGATTTCCTCTACTCTGTTTGCCTTAACACGACGAGCTGAAAATATTAACTGGCAGCGCGGGGATGGAGGAAACGAGACGGTTGTAGAGCGAAGCCAACATGAAATTCAATTCGTTAAAGCAAACAAATGGATAGAGTAGCAGCAGCAGCAGCAGCAGCAGCAGCAGCAGCAGCAGCAGCAAGAGCAACAGAAGCAGCAGCAGCAGACAAATTTGTCCGTTGCTTCTTCGTCGGCAACGTTGTCAACGTTGCATGAATGAAGGCTGGCAACAAATTGCAGCCTGCATTTTATATGGCCTGAAATTACACGATTCTATATGTATAAAAACACAAAAAAAGGAAAAGTATATATCAGGAGAAATGCAGAGAAGAGCTGCAGACTCAAAGCGAAACAGGAACAGACAGCAGCCAGGCATGAGGTCCGGTCACTGAATGACATGTGACAACGTTGCAACATTTTTGTTGTTGTTGCATAGTTGTCGCTGGCATCATTTTACGTCATTTATCACAATACTGACATGCCCGACTGGACATAAGAAGTGCCTGGGGGGGGAGGGGGGCAGGGCAGCTTCCATATCCTTATGACTGAACGAAAAATCTACGAGACCAGACCAGAACCGACCCGACCAGACCAGACCAGATCAGATCAGACCGCAGCAGACAGTCCGTGCTAGAGCAGAATGTTGCAATTTTTATAAACCAGCACGGCGTACACTTCATATGCCGATGTCCACCAAACGGCAATCAGTGCCGATAATAATGTTGTTTGGGGGGTCAGCTCTGATGAGCAAATGCAATTACAAGCAATGTCCGTAAATGTCCCGTAAATTGATTTCACTTGACGCGACCGAGTTAAGCATTTCACATTCAAGTTGTCCTTCAGTTATTGCCATCGAGTTTTTCTCGCATTTTTCCAAGCAACTTTAATGTTTACTAATTGCTTGTTACATTCACACTTCAATTGGAGTTCTAAGTGTTTACTCATCGATCTGTTAATTCAATTCAATTTGTCAATCAGTTGAATTCCAATTCCTGTCAGTTATTCTTTTTATCAAAATTCGATTTAAGGGTCGGTGAACATGGAAATTCTCATTGCGAACCAACAAAGCTGCGAATTGTGCATTTGCTTTCTTATTTAACTGACAGCTAACATAACTCGGATTAATTGATTTACACATGACTAATAAATATCCTTTAAGTTAAAGAGGATTGACTACAAGAAATTGTTGGTTAGTTGAGTTTTATTAAAATATAGATCTCACAGCTGGCAGTGCAATAATTAAAATAGAAATATTAATATTAATAATAATATATATTTTGATAGTAATAATAATAAATAATTAAAGTACTTCAGACATAATGTTATAGGAGAAGATAGAAGGCGGCAGTGGAGAGAGCTCTTCACAATTGCGTCCTTTATTGTTATCGAATACCGATATTAGCTAAGCGGGGCGGTTATCGATAAAACGAATCTTGATTCGAAATTTGAAGTCTCTTACTTCTGAAGTCGACTTCCATTTTTAAAGCTGATCAATACAATATATACTTTATAGTATAGGAAGGGGATTCTTCCTCATATCTATAACATACTTTGCACTTTACTTTTTTCGAATTCTAACTTAAATATTTCAGAGAATTGCCAATTCTCAACATTATCATCAACCACACTTTATAGAACCCTTAAGCTATATTTTCTTCAGCCACAAACCACAAATATACCACAGATAAGTACGCATTTGGTTTATTCTCTGCGTTATGAGTTGCGTAAAAAGATCCCTTTTCCGAGGGTATCAAAATGGACTAAAAGGCCAACTAATGGATATGCGAACAACTCGTTTGGGGCAAAACAGACAAGAACTACGACTAGCTATGAACCGTGCAATTTATTTATTTGCAAATAAACAGAGAAACACATGCAAGAGCGAAACAATTTATGGTTGCTTCACTCCCATTTTGCTGGTTAGTTGCTTTCGGTTTGCTCTTTTTTGTCCACAGCACATTGCACCATTTAAATGCATGCATTCAGCAGAGCTGCTGCTGCTGCTGCTCAAACTGCAACAGATGCTTTTAAACACAAACTACAGTTATTTGCTGTGTAACAGTAGTCCAAACATAAACATATATGGAGCGACGAGTATCATAATTGCTAGTAATATAACCAAAAATGCAACTCGACCTTGTTTTCTGTCTGTCTGTCTGTCTGTGCAACAGAGTTATGTGCAATTCCTGCCAACAGCACAAAATTTATTTAACCATGCCAAAAAAAATCCCCTTCCAGTCCCCTTTCAGGTCGGGCGGCCTGTATTACATAATAACAGTCCAATGCTGTTTGTTGCCAGCTCCATGTGGCATTAAATGCATTTGTTTTAAGCCCTTTCCATTCCCCCCCTTCGCATTCCCTGCGTGTGAGTAAATTTATTATCGCATGTTGCAGCTGCAAGCCTCTCGGCACTGTCATGTTTATTGGCCACAATCAAAAATCATGTTTTTTGCTTAGAATAAATATAATTCCCAAAAAGCATTTGCAAACCTTATTTATATTATTATTTTGATATTTCCAGTTTCTGCCTAGAATAGACTTTTTCTCACATTGCTTTCAGAGTTATTTATTTTGTTATTCAACCAGAAAATGTCAGCATAACAAACGAAAGCGATTTAGTCTTAAATTATTACGAAACAGTTTTAATTAAAGCACTTCTGACCAGAAGAAAGGTCATCTAAATTCTACCCGTCCAATTCAATATAGGCAAGCTATATTTTATATTATTTGAGTCTTTTGTCAAGTTTATCTGATAACTTTAGTTAATAAACAAAAATGTTTTTCAAAATTTTTTGATCGATTGATATAATAGTCCGATCTCGAAGGTTTTCAATTGAAATGCGAAAGACATAATAAAAGGATATGGAATAGGAATGTTTAGCTAATACTTTTAGACAGCTTAAATAATAGGAAACTAGTTAGGATAGAAGCTGGCGGATATTGCCAATGTCCACTCGACTAGAGTTTATGATTGGAAATATATATTTGCCTTTGGGTGTCCTACAAGTGTACCTTTAAAGTGCTTTTTTTCTCATTTGCTGTTATCCCACAATATATATGTACAAATAGCTGTTATAAATAACTCTCAAATATCCATTGGTATGCTCCAATTTATCAACCACAAATACATAAGCTATATTCACCATCAACCATCTTTCTATATATGTATGTGTATTATATATATTATTTTGCAATTTCTGTCACTCCAAGGCTTCAGGACTTTACTTCAGTTGAGTCAGCTTTTAGTTGGCCGAGTTTAATGGAAAAAACTTTTGCCATTACTTAAATGCAAATTATGACAGTTTGCATACTAATTGAATTTTCGCTGACCAAGTAAATTGCATTTGTCTTAGTTATGCAGCACAAAATTTAATAGAAATTTGAATTCAGCTCGTTCTCAGACGGAAAATGTGACAAGTAAATTGTTGTTGTGGACATGCTGGTCGATTTACTGCTTTGTTGGCCATCTCTTAAATATAACTGCTGCAAAATGCTTATAACAGTCAAATGCCTTTGCGGCCTGGGTCCTTAATTAATAACCAACATGTCAGTGGCTTGCAACTAGCAACGTGTAACTTGCAACCTGCAACTCATCTATGTACATACGCAAGAATACGGCTGAATGTGTGGACTAAATGTACACAGAGGGAAAAGTGCGAATTTCTTCAAATATTCGCAGTATTTGATATGAGAACGATTTGAGCAAACAGGATTGCGCTAGTCGAGAGAGTTCGACTAGGAGAATTAAACTGAACTCTGAATTTATTTAATAAATAATCGTTAATATATTTGATTTGAAAATATCCGTTGGTTAACAAAATCTTATCCAATCTTCATTAAATTGTGTTAAGGTTAGCGTATATTTTGCACAGCCATATCTTCAAGATTGTGTCGCTTATTGCTACAGGAAATCGATTACTATCGATAATCGCAGAGCGACTTTCGACGCTGTTCAGAAATACTTATGCTTAATAGGAACGGAGATGTTTCATCTTGTCTTTGAGCTCAGAGTTTATGAATAATGCGTGGAATAAGTTATAAGACATCCAATTTGTGAGATTTTATTCAATATTTCTTATCCAAGTGTTAATCGCTAAGGTCTCTGTCTAAACTTAAGCACTTGATTATTTCTCTCTGTGTGTGAGTGCTACTCAGCTTGTGCTAAAAGTGCTGGCCCATGGTTCGATTAGCACATAGCACAATCCATTTTTGGATTGGAATGCTTCATTAAGCATACTTTCAAATGCATCCAACAAAACTAGTAGAGAGACAGAGAGGGAGAGATCCCGAGAGAGGAGGGAGAGTGGCACATTTTTGAAAACCTGCACTGCTAAGCTTGTTAGGCATGTCAATCATCAGCCGTGTGTTTACAAAGAGTAGTAGGCCGTGTAGGCCTCCAGTTTCCAGTGTCCTTGTCCGATATCTGGTTCGACTTGGTATTTAATTAAAGCCTTACAATTTGAGTTGCAGTTGCGATTTTGGATGAAATCATTAAATTCAGCCTGTCGGCCATATGACCTCGAGTGTGGCTTTAATTTTAGATGAAGCCGCCTCGCTTAACCCTCTATGCCAACAGACTCTTGGCCTGGCCCAAATCTCTCCCATCTGCAGGGCAGTAAGTAGTCGTAGGCAGCAATGAGTTGCCAGCGTTGTCTGCTCTTTGCTGAGCTTTTTAATTTTAATGAGATCTCACTGGCAGCCTGCTAGGCTACGTGCCTGTCCTGTCCTGCCCTGTCCTCTTCTGACAGGGCCAGAAAGCGTTGTTAGCCACGCCTTACCACTAATTGAGGCAGCTGAGAATGTTTTCGCGCTGACTTGGCTCGCCCCGCCTGACAATTTTAATTACAAAAATATGCATATTTAAAGATTTAAGCGAACTGCGAACAATGCACGGCCCCAACTTAAACAAGTTAGAATACTACAGTCGAGAGCGCACGACTAGCAGATACTCTGAAATGATTACTTAGCCAAAACTAGCTTATTCAATACCAAATACTTTAATATCGAGAACTCATAGCCAGTCTTTATATAAAGTCTTTAGCTTTTATAGTCTCTATGTTCGATTTTTTCCGGCAGATTGCTTAATCGACTTGACTGTCGATTTTGATCAAGAATATATGTATATACCTTATGGGCGTGCAGATGCATCCATCTGCTTATCGCATAGTTTCTCACTTCATTATACCCTTTTTATAAAAATTAAATGGGCTCACGGCATAATTATGAAATGACAGCCAACTGATATGAATATAAATGATGCACTTGGCGAAAAAGCGAAATGGAATCGAACTTGAATTACTCTAGCTTAATGAAGATTCAGAACTAATTAAAAATCACTGTATAATTAAATGAATGTCTGACTTTTGATTGATTTTGATAATGCTCTTAATGTGTATTACAATGTTTTTCTGAGTGTACTAAATGTACATACACAAAGTCTTTCAAAGCAAAGTAAAGTATGTTATGCAACTGCGTTGAGCAAACCAAAAAAAAAAGAAAAAAAATGTAATAGCTTGGAACGTTGGCTAATACTAAAAGCCACCACTCAAATCTAGACAGGTTTACAAACAGAGCAGGGGATTGGCGGGAGCTGTATAAAAACCACAAAACAGATTGATACATTACGTGTGCCATGTATTTTCAATGGCTGCAGTCCTGCAGGGTCTGGACGAGGTCCTGACTGCTGCCGAAACCGATTGATATGCTGAATTCACTAGCCAATTCGAGATTGAACAAATTGGATTTTTGCATTTTAATCAGATAAAAAGCTTTACATATTTTGTCAGAGTAGCTGAATACATGCATGTATACCCTAAGCCCAATATAAATGAGTAAATGGGTTGTGCAAGCGGATGTAACAGGTATAAGACAGCAGCTCCGATAACTGGACTAATAGATGTGTTTAGACCACTGTCTGAACAGGGCGATCTCCAAGAACTCAGATGGAAAAATTATAGAAATTTGTACTATAAATTCTCATACACCAAGTTTATTTCAGTTTATCGATTAAAATATATATCGATTTTCGATAGCAATAAAAGAAACTATTGCAAATATTTTGACCTCCAATTAATATAGTATTTAAAAGAATTTCTTTGCCATAACTTATTTTTAACTGCTAAGTACAGGCTATCCCCTGGTCGACCTCCTTCCACATAATGACCCTAGCTTGTTTTAGACTGGAATCTGACCGAAATGTGTTGTATTTAATTTAAATGAAGTGTTAAATGGGTTTCTCACAGTCGTCTAAAGTAATCATTCGAATGCATTGCAAATGTACATATATTTAAGAAGTGACAAAAGAACAGAAACAATCGATTTATCCACAGAATTTGTAGGACAAACGCAACTCACAAATTTACTACATAAGTTAAATATAGATCGGCTAGTGGAGCATAGCTGGATTTAAGCCAAACCACAATTTATATACATGTAAATAAATATTTACTTGGTTTTGTCGAATGTGAAGAATATAGTGCAGCAACAATAATAAGCAAAGTGCAGGAAAATCTGAAACCAAATGCAGTTCAGCGGAAATATTTGGCTCTGCCCAGCTCGGACAATGAAAGTGACCAACAACGTTGGCTTGAATGGCGGCCAACAACTGAAACGCAGGACAATGGCGTTGCATTTCCGTTTCCGTTTCAACAGCCGGACGCAAATGGCGTAAATGAAAACTATTTTTCCGCGCCTTTTTTACACTGTTTGTTTTAAGGGAGCAACTAAAAAAGAACACAAAAAAACCAACCCCTTCGGCTTGCTTCTCGTTTGGCAATGTTTTTTATTCTTGACCGCTACACATTCGCCAGATAAAGCAGACCAAAAAAAAAGTGTTGTCGACCTTAAATTTCAGAGAGAGAGCGCAGACACCACCTAAAAACACAAAGGGGAATACAAATGACGACTGATAAGGACAAAAAGAAAAGTTGCTGCTTGTTTAAATAATAGAAACAGCTGTAAAACTTAAGTGTGCAACGTGAAAAGTTGAGCTTGTTTGTTAAATTGACTGCTAAAGTCTAACAACCCTTAAAGGTAAGGAAATTAAATTTTGCAGTAGCTTAAAGTGCATCTCACAGAGTCAAAGACAACCCATAATGCATTAATCGGTTAGTTTGTTTTTAATTAAGGAAATATCAGAATTATGATCTTTAATCTTTAGTCTTCTTCTTCGTCTCCCCTTTCTACCTGTCTACCTTTCTCAGTCTCTTTCTTTCTCCAAAATATTAAACACATTTCTTTTTACTGGCCTTCTATTAAAAACTGTCAGTTGCTTTCACTTATTGTCACTCTCTCTCTCTCTCTCTCTCTCTCTCTCTCTCTCTCTCTCTTTCTATCTTAGCATCTCTATCTCTCAATCTTGGCGTTAGATTCCTTGGTGGATACCGATACCAAATGGATACTTTTGTGCAGAATTAGTTTGCTTCCTAATTTCAGCTTAGATTTTATTGCCAACAACCAACAAATCATCTTTCAAAGCTTTACATTTAACTAATTGCAGCTTGCAACAAATTAAAGCATCCAGTTGTGTCTTCTGTCGAGGTTAATCGACTTCTTTTAATAAATGTAAATTGACCTCATCAAAAGTATTACTAAATAAAGTATTTTAAGCATGCCCTCAAACTGTGAAGATAATGTTCACAGAGTGAAATAAATTTTTTACCATCGCATTTAAACATAAAACTGACAGCTCGCAAAAGGGGATTGACTGGGTGGGAGCCCTTTGCCATAAAGAGAGATCATCACATTAAAATACTCTTAAATATGCATTCCCCCGGCTGCAACACTTAAATGTTGCAGCAACAACAACTGTTAAATGGTTCGTGCATTTAAATGCACTTCAAATAAGTGGAGCAGCCAGACAGGCGGCAATTAACAAACTCACAATCTGAACAGCAGCCTTCAGAGTGACATTCAAAGTCGGAACCGAAATTGACAATTTGCTTTGAAAACCGGTTATATGAATTGATACTATTAGTAAATAACGGAATCGATTACCAAAAAATGTAAGCCAAATCATAAACTTTATCGAAACAGGATGAGAAATTCGAGTCAGTTTCACACACGCATATTTGATTAAACTTCCTTCATTTACCAACTACTTAGGGGGCCATCTTTAAGGAAGCTTCATAGTTGAATATTCACGTTAAGACAGATAGACATGATTATTGAATTGTTTCGCATAAGGCTCTCCGAGAAAATTGTCTAATGCACTTGGCGTATGTGCTTCATGATTTGTAATACCAATTTTCTTCGGCTTATCCCGTGGCAGGACAAAATGGACCACTTTTTTCACTTGAGGGTCTGCGCGTTGTATGCACATTGCAACGTGCTACAAACTGTGGCGAATGCGTTTGCATAAATTGGCTGCGGCATAAAGAACCAAGTGGATAGAAGAAAAAATTCAATTTGGATTTTGGCACAAGCGACAGTTTTTTTCCTTTCTCTTTTTTTTTTGTTGCATGCAGCAGCTCGCCATTGTCATGAGTGGCAGGGAAAAGGCTCGAAATGAATTCGGCACTAAGCTCAGAGCCTGCGCCAACATAAACAGAAAGCTAAGCATTGAGCAGCAAATGCTGCTGTTGCAGTTACGCCCACAACTTGTGACCAATTTTATGGGGCACAACTGAAACAGAGCCTGAGCCCGAGCCTGAGGCTAAAGTCGAAACTGAGGATGCAACTGAGGATGAAGCTGAGGCATTCCTTCCAATTTTCGTCTATCGAGTTAAGAATGGAAAAAATGTAAATGGAACACGTAAGAATTGTTATCTTAGGCACTCTAAAGATTACATACCCTTTCAGAACGGACTTTATCTACACTTAAAGTTTGATTATTACTATGAGAACTAATCCAATCTCGATGGTTTATTTTCAAAATCTTATAGCTGAATGCCACTGTGCTCAACATTTCGAGCATTCGCCTTATTAAAATAAAATTATCAACTAAATCTTTAAATACATTTTAAGTGACAATTTTAGTGATCTGAAACTGGGGCTTGATATGAGAATATTCCAGTTCCAAAAAGATAATGTCAAATTTGTCACATTTGGCTTATTGACCACTGCAAACAGCTAAAAACGCCAAACTAGTCAACGGATCTAAGTTCTTTTGAGCATATTTGGGACATACTGGAAAAAAGGCTAAATAATTTTTTCGAACCTTAAAAACGGCATAATTAGCTGAATGGTACAAAATACGAGGTAATGAAACCAATATCTTGGCGAAAAGCAGTTCCCAGCATTTAAAAGATTAAATATTAGAAATAATATTTACCGTTTTATTTCATTAGTATCTTAAGAGTCTGGAAACTATAAAAATAATTTTTGCACACGTTACACAACCTACGAAAAAATATGATTACCATCTTGCGAGTGTATGAAAGTAGTTGAATATGCATGCCTTTAAATGGGGGACTCGAATATGCACATATGCAGGTGGGCGGTGGCATGTGGGGGGCTTGGTCTGGGCTGTTTGAAGCAGAGGATCACAGGAGCACAGGAGCACAGGAAGCTTAGGGAGCAACGTCAATGACAGGTCAGGATGCGGATTACAGGAAGCAAAAGGCAAACTGTAATAGGCGCAAAACCCAAAAAGAAAATAAAAAAATGCACAGGAATAGGACGTTAAATATAGATGTATGTGCTTGTGTGTGTGTGTGTGTTTGTGTGTGTGTGTGTGTCCGTGCGTGTGTGTGCGAGCAACTATTTGAGAGATAGAAAAATCGCACTTTTATGTGCTGGCTAGCAGCCTGGCACTCAAAGTCGGCTTCTCCAGTTTCGAAGCAATTAAAACCAGCACAAAGCCATAGAAGGACATAAAAGTAAGCAAATGTGCAGGAAATAAAGAAATAAATGAACTAAAGTCCAGGACACGCGTTAAGGGGAAACTAAGTAGGCGACTTCTGTTGGTAGCAAAGACTTTTCAATTTTGTCGCAAATTGAGCAAACGCATTTAAAGAACATATTTCGGAAAGTGTCAAGTCACAACTAACTAATATGATATGTAGCAGTCTGATTTGCTCTTGATTCTTAGGCAAATTGCTAACTTGACTTCCAAATACGGATTGAATTGAATTACAATTAGGGCAATCGGTAATCAGTGGATCCTTTTGCACATTGGAATGTGGCCTGTGTTGCTGTCAATCTGATTAATAAATTCACAATAAACTTCAGTTTTCACATAAGAACTAATTATTCTACCGACAGCTGCATCATATAGAATTCAAATTTGGACGGCTTCGACATATGTAGTGCCTGAAGTATAACATCGAATATACTCTGACTTTCAGCAGGATAACTTTAAGAAGGGGGACTAGTTCACATAGAGATGAATGGACAGAAAGACTGATGATATTAATCAACAATAAATATATTTTATTTTATTTTATTTTAAATTTTAAAGATTGCTAGTTTATCAGCAGTAATTGAAATCTTTTCGCCTACTTCGCATTTTAGTGTACAAACGTACTTCAAATAAAGTCGAGTTGTTGCGTACGTTCACCAGGACAACTTTAAGAATGGGAAACTAGTTCGCACAGGGACAGATAGACGGACAGCATCAGAGACTTCTGCTTAAGTGCCTAACAAGCTCCACCCTCTACAAGTGAATAATAAATGTTCAAATCAAGTAAACAGCAATTGCCTAATTAGATAGTAGGAAATCCTTGCTGGGGAAGTTGGGCAAATGATGCTCAAAGCACATTTTGCCTAATATCAGATAACTGCAATTACATAATTTAAATTGCGAACATTATGCTTTCGGCACCTCAAAATATAATTTTGCCAAATTTGCTTGTTGTTGCATTTAAGTCAGGGGTGTTAAAATTTCATTTCAGCAAACACAGCTGCCGTTGCAAAGCCGCTGAAAACTTTTTGCTGTTAAGAAAAACAAAATAATATCGATTATTAGCACGAGCAGCGCACAATAAGGTTCAAACAAAAAGCACATAAAGAACAACAGTAAACACAAGAGCAACAGCAACAACCAAAACAAAAATAGCAACAACAACAGCGAGAACTACAACAAAAACATAAACAACAACAACAACAGCTAGGAAAACAACTCCAACGTTGAAGCATCGCCAGGCAGTCAAGCGCACAAGCAAACAAACAAAGCGCCACGGCAACAGGACTACACAGGACATCACTCTACTAGTTAGAGCAATTGCCAGGAGGCGGAGGATGTGTTGGGAAGCGAACGGGACGGGGGGCGTGGCTGCAGGCGGGCAAATTTCGTTAGCCCAATTAAAGCAATTTTGACAGCTCAACTGCGGCCAGCAGCTGGTAAAGAATCCGCGAGCGAAAACAGCAAAAGCGCCCAAATCTATGCACAGCACAAAATTCATGATAAATATCAATTCAATTAGGAATTTTAACCTCAAATTATAATCTGCCAACTTAAATCAAGAATGGGTTTTGTAAAAAGACGAATGAAAATGCGAAGCACAAAGTGACACAAAGTAAAACATTTCAATTTACTTATATTCAAGTGTAAATTAAAATTACAAACGTATGAAATGAATGAAGACATCAAATTTGATCCATTTTCAATAGACTTAATAGAATAAGACTTACTCTTGGCCAAAAATGTATGTTAATTTAAATCTTAACTGCAATAATGATCCAAAGTTCTTCATTTCAGTTTAAAGACCTAATCTGAGAAAATACTTTTAATTGAAGATTTGAAATGCTCTAATTACTTAAGATAGTCATAATTTAAGCATTTTGACACACGATAATAAACTTGATTTAAGCTCCTTCATTCCAGTCTTAATCTAACTTTACACAGTTGTCGTAAAATTTTTACCGCTCTGTTTACTTTATGTAATCTGAACTTAAGCATAACTCTCTCTCTCTCTCTCTCTCTCTCTCTCTCTCTCTCTCTCTCTCTCTCTCTCTCTTTCTCTGAGCAGACAGTGCAAATTAATAAAGAAAATGTTAATTTCGCATTAAATGAATATTGCTAAAATTATTAAAAGTGAGCTCATTAGACACGTTAAATAAGGATGTAAGTTCGCAACAGCCCTGGAGCTCAGACAATCGACGCCAATGGCAGGGATGATTGCCCTGTTAGTTTACAGGATTAGCGGTGCCTTGGCAACCCTAAGCGGATTATCATACACAGCAGCAGGGGAGCAGCAGCAGGAGCAGCAGGAGGCGGAACGGGAGCAGCATCTAAGCCAATCTGAATAAACAATGCCAGACAGCAATGTCTGTCTGCATTGTCTACCAGGACCCGCAAAAGGGTCCATTGTTGGCACTTCGACAGCAACGCTAAGAGTAGAGAGACAGAGAGAAATAAGGAGAGAGAGAGAGAGAGAGAGAGAGAGAGAGAGAGTGTGGGAAACAACAGTTCTGTCATGTGAGCAAACTGCTTAACTAAAATCATTTTCAAAATTTGACAGCATCAGCATATTGTACCCCGTATTTGCTAAGCATTTCTCAAAGGGGGTATATTAAGTATAGGCATTCAATATGCACTTGATATGTAAATAAATTATTCTCAGTTTTATGTATTACCTGACGTATGGGAACAGGCAGAAGGAAGCATCTGAGACCCCATTCACCATCTAAAGTCGAGTCGATTTAGCATAGTCGATAAAGCCTTTGAGCTAAAGACTTCAAAAATATGGAATACAAATTCCCGTTTACCATAGACAGATTAAATTGATTTCAGTTTATCGAGAAAATCGATAAAAATCGATTTCCGATAGCAATAAGAAACACAGTTGCAAGGATATAGTCCACAATTGATTTAAAACACGCTCCAAATTTCTTTAAGATCAGCTAAAAACACAGATTTTGTTTTGTGAGTCAGATGGGTTCAGGGTATCTCCCATTAGAGTTTTCTCGACTTAATCATTCTGACTTGCTTCACTTTCCCATACTCAGTACAAAACATACAATATATTTCACCAAAATCTGGTTATAAGTAAACTCTGTGAGGCCCCCGCACACACACAGAGCATTTTCACATGCTTATTTTGTGATTGCAATTGATACTTTGAGTTAGTTAGTACTCATAGTGTAACGAAGCTAATTAGTTGTTGCAGTTTTGGCAAATAGCTACATTTTCAAGCTAAACCAAAATAATGAGTATTATTTTTCATAATTACAGCAACTGAATTTGAAAGTGAAGTTTTATGCAAATGCAAATATTGCTTTATTTGTAGTCTATTTCTGTGGCCATTGTTGCTGCTGTTGTTGCAGTTGTTGTTGCTGCTGTCTGCTCGTTAGCTGCTGCATATTCAATGGTTGAAATTATTGTGTACACGCAATCAGCTGTGTAATGAAAGGCGAACTCTTGTAATCAATGTGCAAAGGTAAAGGCCATAAATCTGTTGGCCCATACACAAATCGCGCTGGTCGCTTGGCTGGCTCGCTAATGATTTATGCGACTGCGAGAGACAAGAAGACAAATGCCCAAGTAATTGAATTACAAAGCCAAAAACGTAGATAACTTGCTGAATAAGACAAGCGCACTTATGCAAATTGAGCGCGGCCAATGAGCAGGCACAAGTGCTGATAAGGCCACTTGGCCAGGCCAAAGCAGCAACAACAGCAACACCAACAACAAAACGCCTTGATTGCAAAATCAATGGCTCAAAACGCCAAACGCAACAGCGCAGCCAAAAGTCAACTTAGCGGCATTGATAATGCTTCCCCAACGAGTTGCCAAGTTGGCCAAGTTGGCCAAGCAACCAAAGCAGCACTTAAAACAGTTTAAAATGCAAGGCTTTAAGCACGAAGCGCACAAAAGTATGCCACGCTTTCTTTGTGTGCGCAAACAGCGGAAGCGCCAATGCACACACTGTGAGAAAAATGTGCAGTACAAATTGCTAAGTAATAGTTTACTAAGTTTGAAACGAAAAAAAAAATTAAATTAAAAATTAAACTGATTGAAATTAAAATTGGTTTTATTGTTATCTACTCAAAGCAATCAAGTATAATTTGAGGTAAGTAATAGACAAAATCTGTTGTTCCTCTGCGAAGGTTATATTATATATCAATCGGAAGGCAATATCTTTACAATTGTTTCGATTATCGAATCGATCGATTATATTAAGGCTTGGCACTGATCAAATTTCTTATATTCAAGTCAATTTTTTTTCTGAGTGTATAAATTTATATATACTTACTATTCGATTCTTATAAAGTGTAGCCTTCAAGAATTTAGAATACTTAATGCGAGATCAGCTGAACTAAAGTAGTTGTGCACTGTGTATGTCAGCGAAGGAAACCGAAATGAAGCGAATATAGAGCCATGGACATTATTTGTGCAAAATTACCTTTAACGAGGTGACTGGCAGTCCTGTTGCATTACCATTACCGCAATAAATTGTAGCCGGGAGACGGCTCCGTGGGTGTCGAGTTGGGACTTGCCTGCTGCTACTGCTGCTGCTGCTGCTGGCTGGCGAAATTGCACTTGACTCGAATGCCAATTACATGGTCCTGCAGATGTCAGTTGGCAGACTCCAACTCAAACCCAGGGCAGGAAGATAAGAAGGATATTGCCAGTGGGGGCTCAAAGGAGGGCCAGGCATGAGTAGAATTGGCACAAAGTGGATTAAATATGAATAAAAGATATTCGCGCAAATTGCATTAGTGTGCCACAAAGCACCAGCCAAGCACCCAGAGATTGATAGAAAAATGGCTGAGATGCCATCGGTCACTAACGCGCAAACGAGTTAATGTGCTTGCTTGCAACATAATGTGGCAGTCGACGGTTTGTCTGCATACAAACAAAAATTGGTGCAGAATTACTGCAAGGCCAAAGGAAAAGACTCAAATATATTGTGACTTTTATTTAGTGATTTAGCCACAACTTTAAATTTTATTTGATATCTATATTAAATCATAAATAACTTATCAAAGTAAAATCAAACTAAACTCTCAACAAGCCGCCGACTTTATCTGGTATTCCTGTTTAATATGAGTAAGCTAAAAGTTAGCTTTATATGAAATAATTAAATTAATATATATATATAACATGCTCACATTTATATACATATATATAAAAATATCTATGAAAATAATGCTGAAAATGTTTGCACACAATATTTCACTATATTTTCAACAGCTTTCATATAACAGCGAGTCTGCCAAGTATTTCATTAAATGTTTAAAAACACACACACAAAATACAAAAAAAAGGAAAAATAAAAATAGCACTTTTTGAATAAATGAAAAGTGTGAGCTACACAGGAAAAAAGAAAAATACCCGTTTTGACCGAAGCGCAAACCACGAGGACGCGCACGCATGCACTGGCCAGCGGGGAGTGTGTGTATACGTGTGTGAGTGTGTGTATGTGTGTGTGCTTGTAATTAAATTCCATGCCTGCAAGTGTAATAGCAATATTTGGTTTTGTGGCTACCGCCATGTACAACCTCAACTTCCTCCCCCTCAACCACATGCTCAACCCTGGCAACCCGCTGCACTCATTCAAGTTCAACATGCACGACTTCCTTCAATGACGGCCGCAGTGCAACAGGATATCGGATCTAATTTGATTACGACGTGTACCATGTATATATACATATATAAGCATTTATTCCTCGGCAAATTTCCATTTGCGCACTTTTAAGTATTTGGCTAAAATCATAACGAGCTAAAGGATTTTAATTGTTTGGCCAAAAAATAATGAAAACTGCATTACGACATTTGAGCATTTCGCAAGCATTCCATTTGCCATGAATGTGGAATGGGGTTTGGGGTTTAAGGATTAATTAGTGTATAACCACGGTTACTTAATGCATGTATTTAATAAATCAAGGCGAATCAAATTAATTAGTCATGTCCAATTTCATTAGGTAGAGCTACTTAGTTGCATAAATAATTTATGCTAATGGACACATTAATTATTAATTAGACTGAATTGTAATCCCCTTTAAGGCCGCCAACAATGATGCCATGGATGATGAATGAATGAATTTTACAATAATAAATGGCATAATTAATTGAGAAACCAGAGTCCAAGAAAAAGATAAACTTGTTTATGCAATGAGTAGGTATATCAAATTATGTAACATTGTAAAAGTTGTAGTTACAAACCCAAATATGAATTTATAAAGAGTTGCTGAAGTGGGCCAATAACTATGGCTAAAATGAATAAAATTGTTCTGGCATCCCAGTGTATCGAAGCTATTACTATTTCATGAAGTTAATAACCATTTTTTATATTTTTTATATTTTAAAAGCAAAGCTGTTTGTGTACTCGAAAACTATAAGCTATAACTATAGATATATAAATTAAGAGGCACTTTTTGCAAAATAAATTCTGCAAGTTGAAAGGTTTATGGCCTGAACCCATTAAAAATAGGTGAGAAGGGTATGCTGAACTTGTGCACGAATGATCTCAATCGGCATCGAGAGCCAAGTCGATTCGGTCATATAAATCTGAGCAAGCCACTCTAAAATCTGCAAACTTAATTATTTCATTTCATAGATAACCAATTTTCTCGCTTCAAAAATAATATTAAAAATCGATTACAAACATATAAAACACAATTTTAACGATAACTCGAGTTTAATAAACAATAAAATAAAAAATAAGTAAAATAGTTTAAAACTGGAGTTCAGAGTATTTTCCAGTCGAGCTCGCTCGAGAGAATCATTCCTAATTATTAATTGTTAAGCTTTTCAAAAATAAATAGAATGATATGCCTCACTCGAACGGCAAAACATTCCGAATATTATAGTTCTCACGTGAGTGCACATACCAACACGCAACTTATACACATACGTGTATGTATATTAAAATAAATAGTTTGCAGCTAACCCGCACATAACTCGGAAAGTGAGCTACGCAATGGCAATCACTGCCTTTATTAAATTCATACAAAACTTTTTGCACAGCTCTCCATAAGTTGGCAACTGTTATGGCCAGATGCTGGCTTTTGCCATATAATATATAGATATACATCAATTTACATATATGTTTGTATATGCATATATATATAAAATTTGTACGGCCGTTATCTAGTGCCACAGACATGAAAATTTCACGAAGTAGTAAAGTTTTTGCCGACACCGAGGCTCACACACACCCCACAACACACTCAGTCTCAACTAAATTGAGTTTAGTTGGGTAGCCAAATAAAAAACAGAGAGAAAAAAATTTAGAGACTACAAAAAAATGAAAAGGCAGAACTTTTCATACAAATTCTTTCCGTTGTTGTTGTGCCAACATGTATTTCTATATTTATGGAACTTTTTCAATTTGGAAATAAAGTTTTCGGCCATTTCGCGCATATTTTTATTCATAACAACGTAAAACGTGACCAGCGAAAAATACCGCCAACAGGGCCGCATTTAAATGTGTTTTTTCGTAATAAATTAATGGCATAAAATACATATATATATATATATACATAAAAATATATTTCCATACATCATTTATTAAAAACTCATTTAAACGGCATAAAATTTCGATTTAATTCACGCTTAAAAACCAAACAAAAACACTTTACAAAGCAACTCTTTTGAGCTGCACATTACGGCAGACGTGACGTATGCGCAATTAATTAATTATCAACTAACGACGGCTCAAACAAACTCAACTCAAGCATTGAACAAATTCAGTGGAAAATTGTAATGAGTTTCTGCCAGTCAGCTGAATAGATTAATGAACAAGTCGTGAGAGTTTGCAAGGGGGAAGCTTGAGTTCATTGCACATATTTATATTTGTCTTTAAAGGCAGAGATACTTTCAAATGTCAGCCAGTGGAAACTAATTCAAGTAAATTAAGCAAAGTTTCAAAAAAATGAAAAAACTGATTTTAAGAGCAATTTCTTTAAGTTTAAGCTTTGTTTAATATGTGTGGGGCACGGAGTTTTGGCAAGTGAATGGCATCTGGCTGTGCTCCCGAGGAAGATCGCGTATGTCAACACTGACTTAAGGTTCCTCTGCTATAGTTCCAACATCGAAATCATCCTTCTAAGCATTACTTTTGGCTCATTGCATCCTGCAGCAAAGTGAGGCATCACATCGAGACTTCTCCTCTCTTTTAATGCGTTGCTCATTTGAATGCAAATTCAAATTGTCCTCCTGGGAATAAGTTCGCTCTTCTCACACCTGCCAACTTATAAATGAATTCTGTTTGTGTCATTTTTGAAACATGCCCGCAAAATGTGAGTTTTTAATGACAATGTTTACAGGCTGCCATTAATTTTTTACCATCGTATTTAAACACAAAACAGACAGCTCGCAAAAACTGATTGACTGGGCGGCAGCCTTTTGACATCAAGAGGTCGCCACATTAAAATACCCTTAAATATGCATTCTCCTCGCTGTGTACTTAAATGTTGCATTTGCGCTTTTGTCGATGAAATAATAAAAATGCAATTACATTTTAAAGCAGCAATTCTTTGTTAAGTTGCTCGCGGATTTAAACCAGGCCGTTGCCAAATATATACACACAAAATCAATTTTAATGTGTTGGCGTTAAAAACTCAAAATGCGCACAGGGAATGCAGACCGCAAAATTCGAGCAAGGCTTTTCGTATATTTAAATACTTCATTTTGTGCACCATTTTGCATGACGATCAATATTTAAATTTTGGATGACCAACATTTTATTCGCTTGATGTTCTCTAAGTTAAATTGCTTCGCTCAATCAAAATTCTTGTGATTGATTCGTTGCCCACAATATAATACATGAAGGGAGACTTTACGTAACACACCCTAAAACCCGATCTAAAAGTTCAGACATAGCTATTGCATTACAAATTCACATTTTGGAGGTGTAAATTTCACTTGGAAATCGACTGAAAATTGCTTTAAATGTAGCATTAGTCGAAAGATCAAATCATTCGTAATCAAGTAAATCAATCCGCAAATGCTAATAAGCAAAATAGTAATTTGGATAGATTGATAAGCGTAATCACATAATTATGTGAAAAGTAATCTATTGGTTTGAGTCTGTGTTGTCGATAGATATCATTATTTTGGTTGACCAATTAAATGACTATAAATTGCACTTGCCGGCAGCACCTTAAGCACTTGTGTTCATTAGGCCCCAAAACACTTGTCATCATTTAGGATTGGTACTTATGTCTAACAGACATTTACACGCACCGACAGACAGACAGACAGACAGCCACACCTGTAATTTAATTCATTGTGCAGTGTGAGAGAGACGCGCTTACATGCAGCGAATGTGAATGTGAATGTGCATGTGAATGTGAATGAGTACTCATTGGTGTGTGAATATCGATTGTCTAATCCCACAAGTGCTATCGTCATCAATATGTTCCGCCTGTTTGTGTGTGTGTGGCATAAGCACTCATTAGTGCAACTAACTAGCTTGATTCAGCTGATGAGCATTACTACTACTGCCAAATTGCAACCCATTTGCAGCAACATGCAATTTGAATGCTACCACAATGCAAAATATCTTGATTACAGCAACAAATGCACTTTTAATTTAGTTTAACAAACTAGGAAAATCATTCAAGCAGTAAACACACTTGAAATTTCATTACTTACTTACTTATACTTAGTGGAATATACAAATTCTACAAGCATAAATTGTTATATTTACCTTAAAGTAAATAAATATGAAAGTAATTAAAATATATGTAATAGTTTTCAGGAGAAATTCAAATAGTTTCTGAATAAGTAAATGTTGTGTATTCCGCACAACTTATTTAAATAGAATACTAACATTTTTGGTTTGAAAAACATGGCGAAATCGAAAAAGAGCCGATTATTTTCAATGCATATTAACACAAGCAGAAATGAATGACAAGCGAAAATGCTTAAGATGAGTTTAACTGTGGCATTGTTTGGCGCTTATCTAGATTATTGTTTGCCATTGAATTTAATCTCATTCTGTAAGAGGAAGGCCGCAGTGGCAAAACACTCGGCTCGTTGAGTTTTAGTTGCCTGTGAAATGAAGTCAGGCGTCAGCAACAGAAACAGAAACAGAGACAGAAAACAGGGCAGCTAATGCAAATTCAGCCAAGCAAAAACTTAACATTTAACGCAATTTTCCATTGTCGTAATCCCTATTAAATGTGAGTGTGTGTGTGTCTATCTATCTATTCCCCACCTCACTCTCATTTGCATGTTAATGTGCTTACCAATCTGAATGAGAGTGTGCTTGCTCCTTTCTGTGTGTGTGTGTGTGTGTGTGTGTGTATTCTAATCGGATGCGCCTCTCTAAAGTGTTAAAATTACAGATTTCATCCATTTGATATCCTTCACGACTCGTCGCGTCCCATTTGCTATTGCACAGCGCACAAAACGGTGTAACTGAAATCTAGATACAAGGCACACATCTTAAGCAGAAAGCTGCTACTGTTCTTTTTCTCAGTGTACGCACCTTATCTCACTTTCGGTTGAGTCCCCATGCTCCTCACCAGGCGCCAAAATACTGAGCTTATGCAAAATGGCAGCCGAGTGTTTTGCTTAATTTTACATTATTTCTTTTCCAGCGGCAAATAACTGTGAATGACTCGACAACTCTCTCTCTCTACGCGAATCCCTCGCTCTCTTCTAATAAACGCATGTTGATTCAGTAGACAGCACACCAGGCGTATACGTTATTTGCGTGCATTTCAAAAGCAAAACTAATTTTGTTTGCCACAAAAGTGACGGCAGCATAATTGACAAGCGGCACGGCTTGGATGCAACTGCTGCAACCAAAATTGCATTTTTGATGAGACGCACAGCGAGAGAGAGAGAGAGAGGGGAGAGAGAGAGAGGGAGAGTGATTGAGTGAGTGGGAAACACCAGGTATTAAATCAATTTAAAGTATAATTATTCAACATTCAACAGAAATATTAACAAGCAAGAAATGGACAAAGGTAAGAATTGAACTCTTCCCTGAATGATATATAATATACTAGTCAGATATTGATGATTCATTATTTAAATATTAACAGTTTGGATCATTAAATCTTGGCAAACAAAATAGTTTTTCAAATAAGAACCATTGTTTTAGCCGATTCTTGGAATGGTAGCTATAATATAATATACATATGACAGCTGTTAGTGATTATAACCTGATAATAATGAGAGATACCAAGATACTTTTTTCCTTCATTGTTTACTTTATTTATTTTATATTAATTGGCTGCGTTCAATTAAAATTATCATAATTTGTAAAATATATTTAACAAACAGCTATAAATTTTCGCTGAGGCGACGATTCATTTCGAACTGCCTGCTCTGACGAGCAGGCCTTTATTTATATAAAATTCTTAAACCGCATAGTGTCTCATCGAGAGCAGCCGCTTGCAAGGCGACTGCAGTCTCACTCCATGGAGAGTAGCCGTTTGTACGGCGTCCGCGGTCTCACTCCATTGAGAGCAGCCGCTTGCAAGGCGACTGCAGTCTCACTAAATGGAGAGCAGTCGTTTGTAAGGCGACTGCAGTGTAACTCCTCGTACATCTCTAAAAATAGCTTGACCCCATGCACACCAGCCTCAAGTGCCTAATTTTGAGGGCGCTGCATGAGCCAGCTCTCAACATCTTAGAGCATCACGTGTTCGGACTTGAACAATGTATACAAATATATAGATCTACGTATTCAACTCGATAAAATACTTTTTTTTTGGTTTTTGCTCTGCAGCGCTTGCTAAACGTTATTCTGCATTGAAGCGGCAACAAATCTTGTAGTTTACAAAAGTCCAAAAGTTTCTCTTTAACTTAACAATTGAGCAGCTCTTAATTACAGCTATCAACATGCTCATATTTATAATAATTTGCTACACAAGTGCGAGCAACTTTTGGAAAGCAATCAAAAAGATTCAATAGAAGCCGCTCAGCAATAAAATTAATTTCACTTTTCTGGCAACATTATTAAATGCTGCGAAAGCAGCTTATTTGGCTAATTTCATTAGGCTAATGTTAAATTAAATTCTCTTTTCCCCTTGTGCCCCAAAACACTTTAGAGCGCATTAAGTAAATTGTACAAAGTGGCACTTTAACTGAAAGTTAACAACATTAACAACAACTCAAATACAACAAGTTGTAAACAACAACAACAACAACGTTGCAAAGCCTCTGCTGAGCAGAAGAATAAATGAACAAACAATAATTAGAATTTATTCTGTTTTGCCTGTTTTTTGTTTTGTTTGCTTTGTTTCTTGTCTTGTTATAATTTTTTTTTGTTTTGCGGCAGTCGAAAAATGATTTACTTGAACTTTAAGCGTAAAGTTTTAGGTTATTTTTTTAAAGGGCTAAGAGACTGAGTGCCGCCGCCACCTTGCCCCTGCCTTGTTCTACACCTCCTCCAGGCTGCCATATTGGCCCTGACAAACGGCTGCGTTTGTCATGTGTTAGCCTGCTGGCAATATTTTCCAGCAGACGGCAAATAAAAATCCCCAAACTTATGTTGCCGACTGCCGACTGCCGACAGCCAGACAACCTCCTTGTGCCTTGCGCCTGCTTGCCTCATGCAGCTGTGGCAGAAGCTGTGTGCCGAAGCAACATCAGAAGCTGTCGCACTTCCTGCATAGTGCTGGGAATTAACAGCACATTGAAGTTTTCTCTCTCTGCTCCTCCCAATTCTTTTTATTTTCTCGCTTATTTTATTTGGTATCCAGGATACATGCATGCAAACGATGCCATGGAGACATTGCGACGTTGATAAGTTTGCATATAAATTGTGACACATGCTTTAAGGCAGAGCGAAGGCGCAAAACATTTGAAAACTTCCGACTACACGGCGAGAAATTTAAGAAAATCGAAATCTATACACAAAAATTGTGAGCCAAGTTTATCAATAATTAAACAAAATCGAACGTCCACAGCTTAGGATACCCTGAATCAAGTGCCAAAAATTTTGGGGCACGCATGAGTTGTTAAATTCAGTTAATTTTATATAGATTGAAGAAACATGAATAAAGTACAAAATTTTGTAAACTAAGGCAGTTTATACCAGTACCAATAATTATGTTAAGTGTAAGTCAGTTTGGTCTGCATCTTAGAAACTTGAATCCAATACCAACAATTTTATATTGTTACATTAAGTTTGTTTTTTTCTTAATTCAAAGTTGATTGAATGAAAAGTATATTGTTAGATTATGGCAGTTTTTTCTTTGTAGATTAAAGAAAATTATTAGATTAAGTCAGTTTTTTTAGATTAAGAAATTAATATCAGTTTTTTGCGTCTTCTAACTTCGTATTGTCAGACATAAAAGTGTTCCTATTTTGAGTTTGCTTTACATCTTAAAATGAGTTTGATATTTGTGGTTCATGTATGCAAAATTCTTTAAATAACATTTGCATTTTTTTCTCAGTGTAATTGAGCTAGGGTTGAGGAGCAAACATTGCCAGCAGACAGTAGCAACTTTATTTATATGCTGTGCAAAACTATTAGCTGAGATTTTCATTAAATTTATAAGTAACCCTCGAGTATATTGGAAAACTTTCGTAAAGCTCTGCAGAGCTATTTGCCATTAAGTTACTTACATATAGCTCCCAATCCCCACCCCTCTCGCCTATTGCCAGCCCCATCTCTGTCGCAAACCACGCTGCGTATGAGTAATGCATGCCGGCGCACAAAATGTCAAAGGTTTGAACTTTGCCACACACACATTCCCAGCAAAATGACAGAGACAAACAGCAACAAGAGGCGGGCGAGGGGCACGACACGCCCCCCATGCCCTACTGGCTGCACACGATGCTTCATCTGCTGTGACATGCCCCAACAGTTCTCCCAAGTGTCTGTCCCCGTTGTGCCGCATTGAATTTATTGGAATTTTTGTTGCTGTTTTCGTTGCTCTCGAAACGAGCCGTGGACAACGCTTTACCATTTTTATTTTTTTTTTTTTTGGTTAGTTTTCTGCCATTTTCAGTTATTGTCTCAAAGCGAAATACATTTGCAGTTGTCTTTTCTCACTCGTTCAGGCCAAAAGAAACCATTTTGTAAATGTCTCGTTGGTCATTCGCTTGACATCGGTCAGCCGCGGGCCAACAACAGTTGACAGATAAATACACCTAAATAATATCAAAAAATAGAGTAAATAAACAACAACGTACATAAATATAATATGTGTTTTACCTTTTCCATTACAAATGTCAACCGCAATCCACTTATTCCTTTAACAGCATTGGCTGCTGAGTATCTGAGTAATCTTCAGCACATAGCCTCCCACATGCATTATTTATATTGTTTTTTATCCACTTTGACAGACAGTACAATTGAATGTCTCCAGGCAATCGGGAAAGGTGAGCCACACTCCTAGGCAAAGTATAAACAACAAACTAAATCATAAACAATTTTGTGGCTCGAGGGTGCTGGCACCATTAATAACACTAATGTAATTTAATGGTTTCGATAGTTTTGATTGAAGAGAGGATTGGAAACTGATATTTTAGCTATGACAAAGTTATGATAATGTATAATTTGGAAATATTTGCAATATTAAGTTAGAGCCAATACCATGCATAGTAATAAGTAAGAACGACGACTGTGAACTACTCTGATACCCATGAAATACCAGTTAAAAACAGGTGGCAAAGAAAACGGAAGGTGAATGTGGCCAAGAAATGCTTTTCTTTAACAATTTTTTAGTTGAAGTACCTTATGGGATCGGAGATTGTTAATATTATTGTTGCTAATATTATTGTTATAAATATTATTATTATTTATTGATGTTTATCTTGCCAGCAATGGGCAAGCTTAAACTTATGATATTAGAAAATAATGACTTTACAATTTGACTATTAGATTAAACATTAATTTCAATCGATTTCAAATGTTATAATTAATGTTATTACTTAATATTATTTGTATCCATTTTCGAAAGACATGGTTTTGTACAAAAATTAATAGTTGTCGAAATGTGTGAAATAGAAAGTTGTTCACAAGTGCTGCAAATTTGGTGCTATTATTTTTTATTAATAGAAAAAAGTGTGGTTTATCCTGATGGGAATAATATATGAATATACATATAAATAATATAGAATAAAGTGATAATCATGTGCTCAAAGTAAGCAGCTTTCACTTTTTAGCACGTTTACAAAACTCAATACCTTACAAGCCCATAACTTACTTGACCATTACTTTCGATCTGTCCGTCTGATGCTGCAGGCTTAAAGCTAATACAGTCGCATTTAGTTTAATGTTCACAATAAACAAAAATATCGATTAGAAAAATAGGTGGGAGGCAAACGGTGAGCAACATTTTGTGGCGCCTGGAGCACTCAACTGTCAGCCCGAACGTGCTGCAAACTTTGTGCCCCACTGGATTAGGACCAGCTCCCCAGGCCATTAGACTGGCCAATGCTGTGCGCCGATAAGGCTAATGCTTCTGCTATGCTTGGCTAATTGAAAAAGTTGCAGTTTTGTGTCAGGCGCAGGCAATGTTATTAGCACAAAAACCATATCAAATATTAAATATAAATGCCAGATATCCCTTGATACCCTATTATAAACACTGCTTTCGATCTGCAAATGCCAATTTTAAACATAACATGAAATGTACTTTAAGGGCTTCGTAGCTTAACAAAACTTACCTTGGTATTGGAAACATTTTCCACAGAATTCCTTTTGCAAGCAGACTTTATGTAATCCACTCGAAAATTTCATAGAAAATCGAATGCATTTTTGCGGCACAATCCAAAAATAACTTGAAAAAAAAAGATTATAAATTGAATGCAGAAATTCTATGGAAAAATGCAGCTTACACACAACCGCAAATACGTAGATAGTACTTGGCCAACCCCCAACCACCACTGCCCTCTCTTTGAACCATCTGAGCCAAATCGCATTAAACCATAAAATTGTGCAATGCCTTTTGTTGGGTGCCTTTGGCTGCGTTTAAGTCTCGCCTTGGACATCAAGCAAACAGTGCTTACCAAAAATCGTCTACCGCCAGTGTTCCTCTAAAGCGAACCATACAAAAGGAATGGAGAGCGAAGGGAGATAAAATGCGAGAGAGAGAGAGAGAGGGAAGGAGATATTTTTTGATTATAAATTGCATATCGAATTTAGTAGTTTTGTACATTGTGCGAATATCGTGCGTTGCCTGAAGTCTCTCTTGGTGAGTCACATGAAAATAACATACACTACAAAAAATATGTACATAATTCGACTAAAACCATTTCTTTTATTGATAGCTATTTCTTAATTCTATTTGATGTTCTGCGATTTCTTGGATTATGATTAAATTAAATAAATCACATTGAGCCAAGAATCCGGAACACACTAAACATGGGTAATAAGGGTATAAGAAAGTTGTGCAAAATGACGTTAATGGCAAAATAAAGCATCTTACACACCATAAAGCATATATATTCCAGATCAGCATCAACAGTCGAGTCGCTTTATTCACATAAGTCTGCCTAATTTATATGAGTAGAGATTGAGACTGCTAGTTGGAACCAGTTTTTTACATAAATATTAAATATCTTGAGATGATGAAATTACGAATATTTAATGAGAATTTTTCAAATATTAATATTTAACAATCTAATTAATTAAACTAATAATAATTTATTGCTGGAAATTGTTGTTTAATATTTAAAAACTGTTGTAAAATTATTTATGAAAAATATTTATAATTTATAGCTTATCTAAAACGACATTGTAACCTCTAAGGATAAAAGATGAACAAGTATAAAATAAATATTAAAAAAAAAACACAATTTTAATTATACTTACTTAATTTTCGTATGCTTTTCACGCTGATTTTAAATAAAATAATAATGATAATTTTTTATTTAATTCAAGAATTTTTGTATTGTTTTGTAGCTCCAAAATCAATCAAAATTTGTTAAAAATTGCTTAGTAAAAATTTTAGCTAAAATTGAATTAGGAAATCTCAACAGCATTAAATAAACCATTTATTTTTCGAGTGTAGTTTAGAATTTAGCGCTGTCTACAGCTCTGCAGTGGATTGCTGCTAATCATGCGATCGCATGCTGCATTGTTGGCCTGTAGTTTACAGTGTGTACTGTGTACGTGGTACATTATTATTCCCCTGGTCAGGCGGCAGTCGCTGACAGGCTCTGTGCGCTTCCTTCCATACAATTTACGCTCCTGCTGCACATTTTTCATTTCTCATTTTCATTTAATATTTATGATTTATTTATGTGCGGATGTTTGTTGCCTCTTCTCATATCGTACGGGAATTTATGCTTTCCGTTTTGGCTTAAGCTACTTTACTCCAACCTGGCTTCAACTGTGAACTGTTAGTAGTTAAATGGAGTGGTTGGTCAGGGAAGCGGGGTTGCAGGCAGTATCTAACCTTAGGTAGCACAGCAATTTCATGCACTGCTTCACAGCACTGGGAGCCGTGTGTCCATTCACCAGGCTTATTATGCAAATGTCTGGACAACACAAAACTTGACCACAATCACATGGTTGTTGTTGATGTTATTGTTATTGTTGTTGTTGTTGTTGTTCAGAGTCTGTCTGGTATAGCAGTAATAACAATTTGTAAATCCTGTACCTATAGGATAAAAGGCTAAGCCAAGCTTCTTTGAATTTATGAAAAATGTTTCAAAGGATGCCGTATGGATGATACGGTCTAAGGACATTAGGTCAACTGTTTGCGAGTTAAACCAAAACTGCCAAGTTGCACATACGATTTTGCAAACAATTGGGTTTTCTGCTTAAAGTTGCTTCTGTTCATACACATCTACACATATGTATGTGTACATATGAAAGGAGTAAAAAGTTAATGCTCTATTGGCAATTACGAAATCGAATCAAGCACACTGAAATACAACCTGCATCGAGGATTTTTTATTGATGTCTTTAAGCATTATCAGCATTACCAACCAAGTCGATAGAGCTATGTCCGTCTACTGCTGCCGGATCGAAACACTATATCATATAGCTACCATGGAAAGAATCGGTTGAGAGATAAGTTATTGTCTGAACAGTTGTTTGGTTAGCCAGTTATTCTAACTAAACACCTTCTTCATGGACTACTATATTGGCTCTTATGTCCTTCCTCATTCCTCATTGGGTGTCTTCGTCCTCCTCAGCCACAAATCAAATTAAATAAGTCTTCATAAAAATATTCCAGACTTTTCTTTATTAGAATTAATATATTTCAAGCATGATTTATGCAAAAATCTAGTTCGAATGCTCGTCGACAATGCTCGATTAGCAGATACCCTAATGAATGTAAATTAGGCTTGTTTATATTAGTTTTTCCAATGCGTGCCAAACATATTTCAAGCTCAATTTACAATACGATAATTAATATGTGTAGACGAGGGAATCTTAGCTGTTTAATTGAATAGTTCTGGAAAGTGGCAAGACTTTAGCTAATCAATATTTTATGGTGTCTCAATGGTGTTCCATTATTTATAATGCTCAGCCACAAGGCAGCCGAAACTTGCCAATAACGTGCCACAAATCCCGCCCCTGCCATTTGCTGCTTGCATTTTAATTTAAAGCTCACGCCACATAAAACATTCATGCAGAAAACACAGCCAAAACCGAACAACAACTAAAGCAACAACGATGGTTGTGGGAAAAAAAGCACAAGATGATTTAAAAAGCGTTAACATATTTTCAAGCGCATATTTCGCCAAAAACGGGAGGAGAGAACTGCCCCACCAAACCACCAAAAGCACCACCCACTCACAACCACAGGAACGCACGCAGTTTGGACGAAACATAATCATTAATCATTTTTTTTAAACATGCCCGACGACGGCGTTGGCCGCCAATGGGGCCAAAAAGTTTCACAGTGTGGTGCGAGATGTGGTGGATGGTTGGGTGGTGCTGAGCGGGAGCCACACACAGGTCGGGGGGTCATAAGGCATTAAGTTGGAGTGTGGAGCGCGCACTTGTTAAATCCGCATGTGGTTCCATACTAACTGTGATATTATCAAGTTGAAATGCGACCACATTCAGCACCACGCCCACTTTCTGTGCGGATGAATGTCGACCGCGACAAATTTGAAAAATGGCCTCCAAAGTTTTATGGCACCACCCAGCCGCCCAACCACCCAAACACGCAACCATAACTCCACCTGCAACAGTCCAGCCCCCGCTCCCCTCCTCGCCTGAAGTGTAGAGCCCAAATAAATAATTTCCGCTGGCACATTACAAATGCTTTGCGTCTGAAGTTGAACAACTTTTTTGTGTGTGTTCGCAATTGAAGGCCTGCAAAGTGTCCAGCTCAAGTTTTAAAGATTTTCGCTTTGATTCTCGCAGCGGTTTCCAAATAAAAGATTTTGTTTGAAATTTTAATACGCTCTCGGCAACAGCAGCAGCAACAACAAATTCAGCCTGCCCTTTCTAAATGCCTTAAATTTCAAGTTGAATTTGGCTTAAAAGCAGCCTCGAATTTCTTCATTCAAGTTCGTTAATTACGCACTTCAATTATAGATACAAGCTCAAGTTGCTTCAAGTGCTAAACAAAATGTCTTCTTCAAAATAATTTGCTTCGTGAATAAAGAAGAAGCACAACATAATTATTATAATCAAACTTTTGTATTCAGATACAATATTTGGATACATTTTAGAGCTTATTTTAATTAATATTAAGAATAAACTACCTCAATTAAAGTATTTTAGTTCTTACAAAAAGAAAGTCAAACTAATTACTGGACCCATAACTAAGAGTAATTTATTATTGACAAATATTTTGTTTTTAAAAACTTCAATTTAAGATCAAGTCAGAGATGATGATTTCCTTTAAATCGTGAAAACTTTCAGTAAAATCAAATGTCTTTTTAAAATGTAATTGGCTCTTAAACTAAGAATTTTCTGAACAACTGAACTTAACAGTTGTAAAGTGAGAACAATGAAAAAAATCGGAGCATTATGAAGATATTCGAAATCAAAAAGGGATTTTCGTTCTGCTCAACGGTTTTTGCCATTTTTGACAACGCTTGTGCTTGATTTGAGGAAAAAATCCTCCATTTTTTTTATGAATTTTCTGAAAGCCATGCATAAATTTCAATTTCGTTGCCAACTCATTCACAATTGTTGCCCGACTATCATCAGCTGTTAGCCGGCGTGTTGAAGAGTGCGGGGAGTGTTGGCCAAGAGGAGGGCTGGCTGGGGGATAAGTTACGAATCCGAATCGGCTTTAATTGAAGCTGTTCGCACACTCCTCGTGTCTCTGTGTGTGTGTGTGTGTGTGTGTGTGTGTGTGTGTGTGTGTGTGTGTGTGTGTGTGTGTGTGTGTGTGTGTGTGTGTGTGTGTGTGTGTGTGTGTGTATGTTGTGTATTTAATGTAAACACAACTGCCAAATACTGGTAACCCTAACAAATTCTCTAAAATCTCTTTGCATCACTACATTTCTCTCATTTCCACATTTCCTCAGTCCCTCTCACTCTGTCTCTCTCTCTCTGTCTGTCTGTCTCTCTCTCAGTCTCTTATGTATAAGAGAAATAGACGCATGCGTACTTTGAGACAGCTTCCGTCTGTGTTTTTCGCATGTTTTATTTATTATTGTTTTGGTTCTTTTCATTTTCTATCTCGTTGTAAAGTGAATTCAATTTTAGATGTGTTTGCGGTTTGCATTGAGTGCATGTGCACAAAATACACTGGCCAACATGGCTTGCAAATGGGACACAGCTCAGTCAGCTAAGTAGATGTTGACATAGGTTTCGAAAAGTTTGCAATTCAGTTTAACTATGACGGGTGCAGAATGGTTTTAAACAATGTCAGAATAAAAACAAATTAAATAGTTTAAGCTGATTCGAATATGGGCTCTGGCTTGAATCGGGGAATGTCGAATATCGTTTTTGGTTCTCATTCTTAGTTTATATTTACATATGTAGAACAATTTGTGTGTTGCAATTCTGTGTTACTATGGAAGGCTTATACACAAATGAGTTTAATTCAGGGAATCAAGATAAATCGAGTATCGAATTCGTTTCCATTTTGTGTTTCTAAGATTCAAGCAAATAATTTCTGTTAATTTGATTATCTATCAAGAAGCGAGTTTCAACTTAAGTTATGATTTGAAATTCTGCTGGTTATTTTAGCTAAACTATTTCAATTCTGATTCAGGTTTAATTGCCTGGTTTTAGCTACTCCCTGGATATTCATTTTCCTTTAGTGTTAATCGCTTTAATCGGAATTAAATTATGCTTTACTATTATTCTTAGCGGTCCTTTTCTCTGCAAACCAATTACAAAGGCACCCATAATTCAGTACTTAAGTTAAAAAAAAAATAACTACGGATTTCACAGATAATTTATAAAGTATGCAGGACAGTATTTCATCACTTCGCTGAGTTGACAAAAAAAATGAACCATCGATTTTCTAGCATCTTGAATGAATGCGGTAATAAAAACTTGTGCTTGTTTTGAAACTTCTTGGCCAAACATCAAATTCACGCTGATTTTTGTCATTAGGGGAATGCAAAAACTTTTGAAGAGCAACTCTCAACAGCAGCAAAACAAATGACAAGCCTGCCTCCCCCCATTGGCAGCGCCAACCCACTTTTCTTATAGCCAAATGGAGAGAATAGAGACCGATGGACACTTGGAAATTGCGCGATTTTAATGGTCGAAACTTTTATTTTTATGGTTTATGCGTTGAAGCTAAAATTTTCATGAACTTTTCATTGTTCCGGGATTTTTGGGGGGTGGCGGCACATGAAAAACTTTTCTCAAACAATGCACTTTAATTTTGACACCCATTTTCCCCAAGAAATGCGACAAAACAATGCAAAGGCAAATGTTGCAGCTAAACTTTGTGCCACCCACAAACATAGCCCGCCCCAAAACTTTGCCAAATGAGAGTGACATGGTCAAGGGGCCATGGGCAAGGGGCAGGCGACTATAAAAAGCATAGCTTTCAAATTTCAACTCCGTTTGCTTCATACTCATTTCAACTTTGCTTTATGGTCTGCAAAATGAAAATTCAAGTTTTTTTTCACTTTCTTACTTCCTTATGGTTGGTTTTTTTTAATATTTTCTCTTAAATACACTTGAACGGCAGGCGGTCAAAATCAAGTACATGCAACTTGACTTTGGTTCATTTTCATTCTTTGTATTCATATACGCCAGCGGCCCTTTGTTGGGGCAACACACAATGAAGTTGGGTCTCTTAAACTACCAAGAAGTCTGCTTGAAGCTAGTGCTTTTAGTACTTTGCTCGCAGTCATCTTGTTAACATTTATTTTCAGCTGCTTTTTTCGCACTACACTCGCTACGTTTTTATTACCGACTCCGACTTAAGTTCACCTACAATTTCCCTCACATTTTTTTCTACTTTTCGCATTTCCATTGTCGGCAAAAAGTTTGCGGCACTTTCAAGCAGTTTGTTAGCCAAGTTTCGGGCAGCTTCTAACAACGCTAGCAGTTTTTTTATGTCTAATAAGTTTTGTATATTTTTTTTTCCTACTGATGTTTGAAAAAATCTTTGTATCAATTGGTTTCGATTTATTCTTCTTACTCGGAATGAATATTCAACTTTGGCTTACTCACATTTATAAAAACCGCATTTTTGCTTTTCTAATTAGTATTTCTTTTTAGCACTTGTTAATTTGGATATGTGAAATTCTTACATATTTAGTTTTCCGTTGCATTGCAAAACCTTATCTAAGCCATGCACATATTTTCACTTAAGCAAAATGGCAAACCCTCAGGCATGCAACAAATTGCCGGTTGATGTGGCACAGCTGTTGCAGCAGCAGCAACTGCTTCTGAGGTGCCAACAAAATGGGAGACAGCCAGCCTTGGCTTAACCATCGCTTGCCTACTTATATATACATATGTATATGTGAATATTCCTTAGCAAAACTGCGAGCAACATTTAGCATTAGATGACATAACAAATTGCTGCAAATGTCGACACGAAAACAATGTCTTGACTCACACATAAGCAAAGACAGCGATTTTTCGCTGCTTGAAATGCTTGTTTTTGGTTTCTTTCTTTCGCAAACATTTATAAAAGAATTTGCACACTCAGCGAAAAAAGGTGTTATTGGAAAATACTTGTATTCAGCTGTATCTAAGAAAAGGAAAAATATATTTATATAGAGATATATCTCATAGATATAGAGTACACAGTGAAAGATATATTTCCATAGCTTTAGGTATACTCGATATTTATAGATATATCTGTCAAGTCTTGGATAATACTCATTACAATCATTTTTAGACATAATTGCTAATCGTCACAATTATTCATAATCCAAAACTTTCCTATATTTTGGAATTATGGATTACAAAAACAAGCTGGTAGTCGAGAGAGCTCGACCAGCAAATACCTTAAACATAGCTGCAGTAGTAGGCTGACTGATAGTATTTCGTTATGAAAATAAGTTTCTGTCAACAAAATCTGTATTTTTTATCCCACCTTAATGATCGATTAATATTTCTGGGTATATTATTTAAATTTGGAAGGCTTCCTTCTGCCTGTTATGTTTACATTTGCCCAACTTCATTATAACTTTTTCTCGATTGAAACCTATTTTCGCTTTGTTTTTATATTGAGAAGTTTCTGTTTGATTTAAAAAGAAAGTTGTCAACTTTTCTCTGAGTGCAGTAAGACTGGCTTAAAGCCGCAGTGTAAATGTGCCCCAAAGAGTTTTTTGCAGCATCAGCTGTCAACGTTTTGTTTCTTGTTGCAGTTGATAATGTTATTTGTGTTGCTGTTGCTTTTGTTTTCGCTGTCATTTACAGTTGGCGTCAGCTGTTGTTTTTCGTTCTTTCTCTAAAAATAATGTGGAATATTTGGCAAAAAATGGTTAGAATAAAATATAAATAAATAGTAAATTGTATTATTTATGGCTTAAAGCTGTCAATAATTGAAAAGTGGCTGAAAGCCATTGATGACAATTTTCGGGCGAACAACTGCCACGAAATGCAACACATACAGAGAGAGAGAGAGAGAGAGAGAGGGAGAGTGAAAGAGAGAGAGAGAGGCAGATAGATTGCAGTCAACTCCTACGACAAGATGGAAATTGGCCTACATTTTGACCCAAAAAATTGCATAATAATGCCTTATGGTAGCCGGCATCATGTGGAAGGAAAAAATTGTGACACAAAGTTATGACAATGACGAAATGGAAACGACATGGACGAGGGAAACTGCCAGCTCCGCTTGATGATGATGATGATGATGATGATTTGGAGGGAGTCAGAATCTCGCATTTCTCTAGAGTTGGTAACGTTTGAAAATAAGACATTACACCCACTCTCTGCCACTCCCCCGACGCCATCACTCTGGTGGCATGTTTTACTTTTTGTACTTTGCCAGCCATGCCACAAAGTACAATTTCATTTTATATCCCCTAGATGTGTGCATATCTACACACATGAGTGTGTCCGTATGTCTGGCTGTGTGTGACGAAATTTTCGCACATTTACATAAAAAAGATGTTGAATATGTGGGCGAGAGTAAAAAACCAAAAAAAAAAACAAAAAGATATAGAGAAAAAATGACAGCCATGGCAGCAATGCAGTCAAGTTACATGGCTGATGCCAAAGCAAACGCGCTGAAATTCGCATAACACACGGCTCTGTCGCTTGTTGCCCTACATCTGAGCCCACAAATCGGGCATATCAAGACAAATGTGCCAAAAACCAAATAACGTAGAAATGCCGCAATTGAAAAGTGCTGCCAATGCCAGTTTGCGGCGACTCTTAAAACCAACTGAATATTTGTGGCAACAGTACTTTATTTATTTTCTGCCTATATTCATTTAAAAGTCAGCTGCTATAATTTATTTGTTTCGAATCATTTCCTTTTTATCTTAATTTAAAAAATTCTAACTTCAAAAAGATTGCTTTGTGGCACTACAAATGTTGCTATGTTATTATTTGATCCCTGATAAGTATACATTAGTATGAAGCATCTAATGCTGTTAATGCATTCTGGGTTTATTTTTTGATTAGAATTGAAAAATAATGTGGTTAAATCGTTTACTGACTGTATTAATTAACACTATTTTAAGACTCATTGTGAAATTATGATTGCCAAGAATTGTGATGGTTAAAAGAAAACCAATGGAATAATGTAATAATTCCACAATTTGTAATCATTTCCGGGAATACACAGTATTTTTGATAAGGTAATAAATAAAATTTTCATCGTTTGCAGTTATTTAATTACTTTATAATCACACTGGAAACTAATAAGTGTAATTTTGTGTAAATGTAAAAGTTGAACTGTAGTTCAATGACGATTCTTTTCAAAAAAAATTATGTAATAAATTCTAAAAACAAATTTTTAACCGATTCTAATGCGTTTTAATATATGCTAAAAAAATGTAAAAAGTTTGCTTTATTTTGTAAATCATTGTTTGTCGAAGTACTGTCACAAAAAGCAGCTCATACACTGTTTCCACAGCTCTAACCTTGTTGCACTAACTCACACACATGCACACATGCACACACGCATATTTCTTAGACATTGACAATCTCCTTACCATTTTCCGACAGCCAACTGGCAACTGCTCTGCTGACATTGCATACTTTCACTAACTTGGCTCAAGTCGAGTCGTCAAAGAATTTGCATGCCAATGCAGAAGGGCGCTTAGTCATTCCCTCAGTCAGTCATTCAGTCCGTCAGACAGTCAGGCAGTTAGTCAGTCAGTCAGTCAGTCATATGTGCCATTGCATGACATATAAAAGTGAGGCAGAAGAATAAAAAAAGAAGAAAGGGAAATAAAGGGAAATAAAGGAAGCGGAACAAAACTTTACGAGTAGCAAATACACTTAAAAAGTAATAAAATATTTTATGAGAGAGCACCAAATGCGAAACAAGTGCCACAAATATTATGCAACTTTGGACATTGCTCCACTCCGAAAAATTGTAGATATATGCAAATAAAATATTATTTTCATTTGCAGAGCGAAGCAGGCTAAATTGAAAACGTAGACCAGGCGAAAATGTTCGCCTCGAGAGTCCCTTGTAACAAATATAATCCAAAAACAGAATTGTAATAGAATAATGTAATCAATTTCAAAATAATAATAAAATCTATTCAGCTTTGATAAAAATAAGAAATTGTTAATTTTAAATGTTGAATTCATATTATTTATTCGATGCCTGATGGGCCTACTTGAGTCCGGTACACTATCTAAAAACCCATTCCGATAAAGTTAATATTTAAAAAAAATGCTGTAGAATGGTTTATTTAATAAAATAATAGTAATAAATATATAGTTTATTAAAGTTTACCGTTAGTTAAATTGAGTATCAATTTAATGCAAAAAAAGAATGTTTAATTTGAAAAGTTTATGTTTTTTTTTATGCAGAGAAATAATATTTTAAGGCTTTGAAAAAGCTGCATAAATGCAAAAATATTATTTTCATTTGCAGAGCGAAGCAGGCAAAACTTAAAGTTCGCCTGAAGAGTCCTTTGTGGCCAATCATATATTCATTAGAGCTCGTGAGTGTCATCTATTTGATTGGGTATCAAATGACACACATAATTCCATGCATCCTTGCCACACACACACACACACACACACACACACATATACACACATAATGAGTCGCTAATCAATAAGCGCTGCTCTTGAAGTTGCCAAAGCGCCTCAAGAACTTAATTTCATCCGGCGGAGTTAAGCGGCCGCAAGCCAAAGCAGACATCTCTGAAGCTGTATAATATGCGTGGCACAGTCGATGGTGCTTGATGCACTCCGGCAATCGCACTCACAGCTAACATCTCGCAAAACAGTTCATCAATCAAATCACTGGTTGTTAGTCAAGTAGTCATGTGATTTGATTGATTCACGCTAAAAATCCCCACTCAAACACAAAATCACAGTCAAACTTGTCTATGATGAACGGCCCTATTTATTTAAGACTGAAATTAATGCTGCAAACTTCTGAAATAAGTTTCGCTTTGATTGAATTATTATTTTTTTCATTTTTTTGAGTGCTAATTAATTTAGAGCATTTGGTTCATGGCCTGCATTTTGATCAAAATTTTATAATTTATTCAACTGTTAGCGCAAGCAAATTTTGAATCTATTATTTACTTTAGCTTGCCCACAAATAAAAATCCCAAGTTCTGGCTGGAATATTAAATCAATGCATCAAATATTTACCAAAATCCTTTGAACATTTTGGATTTGATGTTTGAATATCCTTGAACACATCTAGCAATATGGAATTTCATCATTGTTTAATTCAGAACACATAAAAAATGACAATATTTCGTGAACTGGACGAATTTCAAACACAGGTGCAAAACTTTCAAGCGGAAACACTGCCAGCAACTGGGTCATTCTCAATTTACCCATTAGTAAATATATAAAATAATATATATATAAAAAAATACAGTCAGCGAATCCCGCAATCCACTGTTCGTGCAGCACTTCACTCTCAACCGACCATGTTATGCACAGCTGACCTCAATTGACCAGGATTAGTCACCATATTAAACATTAACAAGCCGTGTAACTTTTCCCCGATAGATTGCAAATAAAAATTG
This sequence comes from Drosophila cognata, assembly GCA_035041535.1. Classification (NCBI taxonomy): domain Eukaryota; kingdom Metazoa; phylum Arthropoda; class Insecta; order Diptera; family Drosophilidae; genus Drosophila; species Drosophila cognata. The sequence continues at coordinate 494,994 of JAWNLC010000571.1, read as the reverse complement.
GATTAAGCAAACCATTCGTTCAAATTCAACTGGAACAAGAGTGATAAAGTTTACGCATTTTCCCAAGCCAGTTTATCATAGTGCAGTTCTACTGTCTAATACGCTTGGCATCCAAGGACACCCACAGCTAGGCAGCCATGCTGCCAGTCCAGTCCAATTCATCCTTGTCGCTGGCATTAAGCGTCGCTGTCTTTTGCATTGTTTATCCTTCGTCAGCTGTGCAAGAGACAGTATTGTGTGTGTGTGTGTGTGTGTGTGTGTGTGTGTGTGTGTGTGTGTGTGCGTGTGTGTGTGTGAGGCAGACTGTAGCTAAAACTGAGACGGTGACTTGGACTTAAATTGCAGCAGTGACAAGGAATGTTGCAACCGCAGCAACTGCCACTGGCATTGATTTCACAGATGGCATACAAAATCGATAGCAGCCAGGCTTTGACATCGACAGACGACATTAACTTAAGCATATCCTGGCGAGACATCCATTTCTTTGTCACTGGGCCAAGCATTATAAATTATTGAAAGGGAATCGAATAACTATGGGGCCCAAGTCCCCGGTTGGCATTTTTGGCTTTCAAAACTGTTTGGTACATCAATGGAATTGCCCAATTTGATGTTCAATCAATAAATGCTCGTGTGTCTACGTGTTGGCTGCCTCAATTTATTTCATATTCATGCAACATTAACATGGATTTTATTAGTATCATTTTTTGAAAAGGGTTGCCTGCCCAAAAGCAGACCCCTCCTCCCCCCCTCTCTTCCAACTTTACCAACTAATAAAAAACACACAACCTGCCGTTGGCCTCCCCCCTCTTTTTCTCTAAGGCTACTAAAAAAGCTTACAACTGGCTAAGCGAATTTATATTATGCCAACCCTTTCGCCATAAAATAAAAGGAAAAACCAATGAGAGGTAACACTGAACTAACAGATACTCTTTAGTCATCTTAAATATTAATAGCAATTTCAATTAATATCTTTTGCAATTTATAAGAAATTTTACTATTGCATCAGACAGTGATTTAATATTTGTAGACTAAATTATCAAATTTTTCATTAATTATATGGCAAAATAATGTTTGATTAACATTTTTTCCCGCTTAAATTCCAAGACTTTAACAGAGTTCGCAGTAAATATTCATCCATATCTCATTTCATGCACTTCTTGCACATCTTCACAAAAGTATTTCAAATAAATTTTTCACTTAAATCTTAAGGATGCACCCTTAAAATATAAATTACTTACAAAAAGTTGTGTGGCTCATGTATAAGCAGGCTTAGCATTTGCGTATTTCAAGAAAGTTTCTTTTTTCAAATTCCTCAAGCTGTTTCCCAAGTGAGAGCAAAGTTCAAATTACTTCAAATACACTCATAGATATGCTGCTGCCTCTTTTTGCAGTGCCTTCGGTTCCGGTTATCGTGTGGCAGACAGGTGAAATAAAATTCGAGCTCGGTTGCTTGCCCTTTGCCACGGCTGGGCTTGTGTCAGGTGTACGTGACTGTTGCCCCCGGCTCGCATCCGAAAAGCCCAGCTGTTGGCTTGGATGTGCCCGGCATGAAAAGCAACAAATCAATATGCCTCCTTGATTGGCACTTGCTAAATTTAAGACTTAAAACTAAAGAAGCCAATTTTGAGTTACCCAAGTAGTAAAGTTTGTCCTGTATATGTATATTTTACAATGTCAAACTTCTAATTAGGTTGCGTTAGGGTGAGACTTTTGGCAGAAAACTGAAAAATCCCCCACCGATCCACTGGAGCCACATTTGGCTCAGAAGAAATATTGCTTTGAAATGTAGAAAATTGTCATAATTCTGCACGGACGGCTCACCTTTTTAGTCAATTAATATATAATCTTATCTTTCTAAGATCCAGGTTGTTTTCTTGTTATTAAAACCAGCTTTAATTTCCTTAAAATGTAGAAAAATATATGTAACATTCAAGGATTTATGATTATTATTATTTTTAAACTCAAATACATTTATTCATCTTTATTTATATTTATTTTGACATCACCTTTTTGAGGCAATGCATAAAATTGGCGACCGGCTCTGGTTGGATATCGGAGAGCACGGATATGTCTGTAAGGAAAATCTTAACTTCATTTCACACGATTTCACACATGCCCATAAACATTTCAACATATTTTCCGCATGTGGATTCCGAGAAATCTGGAATTTATTTAACGTTGATTTAATGTAATACAAGCATAAGTCCAAAATAAGCTTTATGCCATCGTTATAAGCTATGCATTTGCAAAATCGGTTTAACTACTTGTGTAATTTCTCAAAAGTCTTCATCGTCCAACACAAACGCAGCATTTTACTTGAATTACTTGAATTAATTATGGCTGGCTTCTATTAAAGCTAAAGGGCGTTTTGTTGGCATTAAAACAGGCCCAGAGCTCTACCTTTAACGGGGGCAACAAAAATGAATTGTACGGCAATAACAGCCAACAAGTGTCTCAACTTTTACTTTGAGCTTAGCGTTGGTGACCCCCAGTTCCTCGTCTTACTTGGAATCCTTACTGCAGAGTAAGTGCGATACATAAGCGACCCTTTTGGCCGGGCTTAAAATGTCTCACGTTTCAGCCACTTCTCTGCCATAATTAGAGCCAAGAGCAATTTGAAAAACACTTGATGCTGGCAATTATAAAGTTGAACAACATTTTTCTATAGCTCCTTTCGTTCTGGCCACTGGATTTCCCTTTGCCTTCCTCACTTCCCTTGTCGCTTCGGGCTGCAAGTGTAATTAATTAGTTTTCAATTTCACTGAGCTAAATATGCATAATTTATGTGCCGGTAACTCGCTCTCCCTCTCTGTCGCTATTTCCCTCTGCCTGTCTCCCTCTCTCTGGGCTCTCCAAAAAAACATAAGCCGAGTCCAATCTACTAACGGCTAGCATCCTCACGGTCATAACTGAATTTACTAACCATTACTGGAGTTAGCTGCTTTTTACTTGAACTTCTTATTTTTTTAAGTATACCCTGCATCCACAAACCAGCTTAAGAGGCATCTTAAAATAATGCACACTTATGTAACATGCTAAGCATATATAGATAAAAACCAGTGTCGAACATGAATGTAAAGATAGGAAAATTATTATTATTAATTATTGTACAGTCGAACTGCTCTAACTCAATTTCGGACTTATCTCACAGACTGTCTTTCAAGAGATATTATTGGATTTTATAAATGGTATGCAGAAGGTAATACAGAATCACACAATTTGCTCAGACTTGGTCTCAGCTCTTGAAGCCATCTCAAACAGTAACAATTGTGATGACAAATACAGCAGAATCAGCAGCCCCTCTCTTAACTCTGCAGCAAATAAAATTAATCACCAAAGACAACAGATAATAGGATTAATCAGAATTAGACATCCCCACTCCAAATAATAAGACTAATTTGGATCCCAAAGGACACAAACATCAATGGCGACTACTGGAAACTACTTAAATAGCAACCAAATTTGAACAGTAAAAATAATTAATTAAATATAAAATTAATTCCGCTCAGACTTGGACCTTTAAACTCAACCACAAAAAAAGTATTTACAAAAACAAACAAAATCAATGCGAACTGTCAGCAAATAGACGGATATATATATTCTGAGGAACTAACTTACAGAATTGATGACTTCATGTGACAACATTAAAATATCCTGGTAATAATGGGGTACAGCATAACTGCTAGTTGAGCACTCCCCATTTTACCTACTTACCGGTTAAACTTTGCGCCGGCAATTTGTGCGCCAATTACATTTATTTGTTTGTGTGTTCGACAGTCGCAAGGACAACACGGGCCAGCACCGAGATGCAGCTGCAATTCGAAGGTGGTGGGAAGGGGAGGAGGCTGCCACGTTGCTTCTGGCTTCCTTCTATTTCCGTAGCAAACATTTCCGTTTCGCATTGCAGCAAATTTATTGTTTCCTTTGCGGTTTTTAGCCAATCGTCCAAAGATAAAAACTAAACGAATAAAAACTAAAGCATACTTTTACGGGCTGCTTGAAGTCGACAGCATCAAAAGAATATTATTGCCACATAGCAAGTAGCAAGGGGATTAGAGAGCACTCACAATGCCACCACGAAAAAAGAAGATGACTGGCGAACGGATGTGCCGACATCTAACTCCACCGTCGCCTCGACCGCCAGCCCCCTCCCCCTAACCCAAACCCACGCACTTCCGGTCGGAAATACGCATTTAGCTGCATGTAGAATTGTTACGTTATTTATTTCTTTTTTTCTTTTTTGTCAACAAGCAAATTAAACGAGTCTTTCGCCTTTTAGCCTATTTTGCTGGCCAAGAAAAATGAAAATGCCGCTGCTAATAAATCATTTCGGCAAATTCGCTGTGACTTTTGTTTACTTGTTGTCGCTGCCGTCAACTGTTCGTACTTATTTCCGTTTCCGCCAGCCCAGAACAACGAGCCAACATTTTTCTATGGCTGACCCCCCGCCCCCTCCCCCACCTCGTTGGTACACTCAGAAAAAAATGTCTTGGAGATTCAAGTGAGAGACGAAATTATTATTTGATCAACTTTAATACCCAAAGAAAATGAGAGAAAGGATAAAAATTGTTTAGGAGTATGAAAAGGACCAAAGAAGGCATCTGCAAGCCCATAAAGTATATAAATACTTGATCAGCATCAATAGCCGAGACGACTTAGACATGTATGTGAAAACAGGCAGATAATTTTCAATAGTTATCGAAGCAATTTCTGTCTTTTATACAAATTATTCATTTGTAAAATATAATGTATAAATACAATTTGTATATTTAATAGAACTGAAAAAGGGTATGATGAGTGTAAGTCAAAGAATGTAACAGATTGGATGAACAGACGAGTCGATTTAGCCTTCCACAGAATCTTTAAGAAATGGAGACGTCAAATTAGGAATACAATTTCACTGACAGTACATGGAAACCTATTTATCGATTTAAATCGAATTCCGATAGCAATTAAAACCTAAATTGCAAAGATCACCGGCAAATAATAGGAAATGTTTTTCATTGTGAGCAAACTAAAATCAGCAAGGATTCTCTTTATTTCTACTAGTTGGTATCTCTTAGTCGAGCTCTTTCATCTAGAATATTTTAACTCGTACTCAGTCACTATTTTGCTGTATTCCAGAAATAATTTAACATTTTTGCTGCAAGTGTATTTATTTGCAAAATATACGAGCAGCATTTTCTGCGCCGTCATTTCAACGGGCATAATTAATTACAAGAGCGGCGCGCGCGTTTCCCAACGGCATCGGCCACGATGTCCTTGCGTGTGCCGCATGCGGCAAAAGGAAAATGGCAACAAACGGTGCCTAGGTGCCCTAACCTAACCTCAATGCCTCACTTGACAATCAGAGTGCGGTGAAGGGGAGAGGGCGTGATAAAATGGGGCGGGGGGCCGCTTAGGCACACGGAAATGGGGCCCGGACTCAGGTGCGGCAGTTTTGCTGACAGCTGCCTGTGAGTTGAGTGGCAGAGAATATGAAATACTGTACGGTAATTGGTTGCCTTTAATTATATGAATTTATGCCAAAAGGGGGAGGAGATGGGGCGTGGCAAGCCTTATCAGCACTATTGTTGTTGCTGCTGCTGTTGTTGCTCTGCTGATCGAAAAGTTGATTAAATACAAGCAAATCGCATTAGTATTCTTATAAATTAACTCTCATTAGAATAATAATGAGTGTTTTTAGCACCAACAAATCATTTCTAATCATTTTGACAGAGATTTTCAAATATATTATGCAGTTAGTGAACAAATATCTATATTTTGAGTTTATAGATTTGAAAATGTGTTTTTATGTGAACAGCTTGTGTTCGAGTATTTATTTTCTGACTTAGTTTGATTATTTTATACAAAATATTTTATACTTCAATATGGGAATTCCATTAATGCATTTTTCACATTCAAGATACTTTACAACTGAGAGATAAGATTACACAGAGACATATTGGAATATCTAAATATAGATTAAGTACAGTCAGTCAGTTTGTCATTGAGTGCCCATAATCAGGAGCGACCTCAAGACTCCTATCATCGAGTTCATTAATGGATTGTCAATCAATCACTCACAGAAACTTTCTACTCAGCGTAATCCACTTGGCAGGCAGACAGACTAATTGCTATGTAATCCCTGGGACATATAAGGCTGAAAGGTTATTATTCTGGACCAACTCTCCCATTAACAACTCACAAATGCAAATCATCGCTTCTTGGCATGGATTTTACCCCCTGTCCGGATGTTATTATTTATTCGAATTTGCACAGAGTGCTTCTTCATAATTAGCCAATTCCTTGGCCACTGGGCTGGCAACATATTGAAGTTGTGTTAAAACTATATTCATATTCATATTTTATTCATAACTAGAGATAAAATTGTAATAAAATATGAAGAAGAAGAAAAAATATGAATAAAATTGTAATATATATGAAAGTGTCTAGGGTATTCCCTAAACTAATATGCCAATAACATTATAGATTTTCTAATAGTAGTTTGCTCAATGATAACTCAATATATATTTTATCAATTGGATCTATAACAATTCATTTGAAAGTGTAATTTGATAAAGTGAAATCAACCTGATCTGCCTATCGCATACGAGAATTTAGAGTCCAAAATTGATGTAGCTTTTAGAGTGCCCAGTTTCCATTTGACTGCTTACAGAGTATAAAAACAAATAAATTGAATATAATTGACTTAATTACATTTAATTCTTTTTATGAGTTTGGTTTGTCGCTCCATATGTTCAAATCAGTTTCATAAAAAGTACAAAATGAACACTAATATTTTATTCGATTTTGCATAATTTACAACTGCATTGCTTGTTATGCAATTTATTATAATTTTTTCACTTTTGCGCGCTAACTAAAATTTATTGAAAAATTAGTAGTTTTTTGCTGAAACCCCGTTCAAGCAAATTAGTTTTCCATTTAAACAATATATAATTCATATTAAGTAAACCAATTGCGTAAATGTATTTACCTATATTTATTTGATTTATGTATTTAATGGGTTATTACAAAGAGTTCAGTTTTGTTAATTATTCCGCCGTGGGCAACTTAATATTGAATCATGGAATTGTACAAATAGTGTGCAAATAACTATTAAATGTTTAGCACAAAACGAGGTAGCAATTAATTAACTCAGTGCAGACCACACTGGAGAATGACGTGGAAATAGTGCAATGCGGCATGTGGGGCGGGTGGGGAGATTATGGGGATTGGGGTCGGGCGTTCATGTCTCTGTTCAAAATCCCAAACGTGCACAAAAATGCATGGCAAACTTGGAGAGAAAACCTGGACTAAAATATGCGTGAAATGCAAACAAGCTGATGGCGCTAGTTGAGGGCCGTGTGTGGGTGGGTGTGGCGTGCTGTGCTGTGCTGTGGCATAAACCCATTTACAGGTGTTTGCCCAGAGTCAACAGGAGTCACTTGCGTCGTCGATGCAAACGCAGCCAGTCGTAAAACATTTGTCACATTTACATTAAGAGCAACGCAGTGGCTAAAGCCGCTTTTGTGGTTCCTCTTCGGCTATATGCTATACACCCACCCTCACCTAACCACCACACCACCCCACCTTGAACAGCCCCATTGCACCCCTTGCTGAGCAATTTATGTGCACAGTGCACTTGCCAATTAATTCTTATCTCAGCAGCCAAGCAGGTTTCGCTTCCTCACCGACTGCATAAATCAATGTGCCCAAGGCGATAATTCATCCACAACTGAGTCAACTGACTAAACTGAGGCACTGCTCCATTTATTCCCTTTCCACACATATATACCTACATACCAGCACACACACCCAAACACACACACACAGACATACAAAGAATAAGCAGCAATAGCCTCAATGTTCTAGAATCTAGATTGTCAAGTCATGCGGCCAGAACTGCAGCTCACTCAATTTCATGGTGTCAAATGTGCAACACACGCCTACACTGAGAGAAACCAGTGGGAATGCTCTATGATAGAGAGAGCTTAACTAAAGAAAGGTTACGAAACCGTAATCTACCTAAATGAGCTTTTTAACTGTTCATTAATATTATTTCAGGACATATCCTATATTATCTATATCTATATCTATATCTATATCTATATCTATATCTATATCTATATCTATATCTATATCTATATCTATATCTATATCTATATCTATATCTATATCTATATCTATATCTATATCTATATCTATATCTATATCTATATCTATATCTATATCTATATCTATATCTATATCTATATCTATATCTATATCTATATCTATATCTATATCTATATCTATATCTATATCTATATCTATATCTATATCTATATCTATATCTATATCTATATCTATATCTATATCTATATCTATATCTATATCTATATCTATATCTATATCTATATCTATATCTATATCTATATCTATATCTATATCTATATCTATATCTATATCTATATCTATATCTATATCTATATCTATATCTATATCTATATCTATATCTATATCTATATCTATATCTATATCTATATCTATATCTATATCTATATCTATATCTATATCTATATCTATATCTATATCTATATCTATATCTATATCTATATCTATATCTATATCTAAATATATATCAAATCACCGCTTTTGTCACTTATATAAACCACATTTTTCTCTCTGTGTACTCGACTCGAATCACACATTAAAGTAGACTTTCAGGCAGGAAAGTATCCTTCTGCTGTACGACATCTTTTTTGTAGCATGGTCACACTGGTCACCCAGCGGCATATAATTGAATTGCATTTGCCATAATGACTAGCACGTCGGCAAATTCAACGAATAAGGGTGGGGGGATGCGGAGTGGAGGATGTTAGCCTAATTGAAAATTGTTGTTCGTAGAAAGCGCCAAAAGCAATCAGCTAGCTGGGCTTGCTTGATATTTATAAGTGACAAGTATTTATAAATGAAACATGAAACACGCCAGATAACATTTTGTTGTTGCTTATGCAGCTGACTTTGTTTTCTATTTAAAATCAACATTAACATCTAACAAACTCAATTTTGCATTCTCTTGTTTATGTTGACTTGAAGTCGGTTGACAATTTGTTATCAAGTACAAATGGCAGTCGAAACTCAAGCTGAAAGGAGATAAAGTGAGATACAATTTATAATAAGTCGAAAAAGTCAATCGATTGAATCGACGCAATCTATATGATATAGAAGATCGATGATGTTGATTTTTTATTTAATAATGAGTTTGATAATAGCATTTAATCATTTTGATTTTGATTTCGTGGTAAGTGAAAAATTTTTCAACTTTCGACCGATTGTTCCTATGACAGCTAGATAAAGATAAAGTAGACTAATCTGACTGATCTTTGGCACAAATGTGAATAGCAAATAGCGACAGTGAATGTAGCTTTTTCCAATGTATATTTTTTACTCCTAAAAAGTTGTTCTCACTTTTTTATTACATACATTAATGGACTTTGTAATAGATGTGTGAAATTGTGTACAAATATTTCTTGTGCCATGTAGTTGCAACAACAATGGACTGCGTATACTTAATATGCTTAAATTGTCTTTCTCTCTTAGCTTTATTGAGCTTCCGGCTGCGCCATAAATCTCAACAAATGCCAGCAGAGGATATTGTTTCCCCTTCGTCCATAAAAAAAATGAAATCGACTACAAAAAAGTGCGTTTATAAAAAAAAAATACGCTCAATCAGCAAACTTGGCTTCATTCTCTGTACAATATTCTTTAACTAAAGTGGCGTATGCGTTTAATGAAAGCACTGATTGAAAAGGATGCAACAAAAAAACGAGCAAAGTAGAAGATTTATTAAAGGCTGATTCGGGGGATGTATGCAACAGTGCAACGATGCCCCAGTGTCGATTGGCATTGGCAGTAATTTCCTGGCCAGGTGTGCGATCAAAAGCAGAATGCAATTTCCGATTAAAAGCGATTGTACTTTTTTTTACCTTATGCATGTGTCAAGATTTAACTGAAGAGGACTGCAAGGATAAGTGTGTGTGTGTGTGTGTGTGCGTGTGTATGTTTGTAGCACGGCTGACAAAGTAAGAGCACATCAAAGCTAAAGGTCCTGGCCAACTGACCGCAGCTTGTCAGGCAGGATTTCCACACCAACATGTAAAGAATTTTTCTTGGCACCTTTCTTTGCGGCCTGCATTTAATGGGATTTAAGTTTAGTTTAGTTATTCCTCTTACTTGGTTTAATACAGGGAGCACAATTTAATCTTTAGCAAACTTTATTTAAATTGAGATAAACTCATAAACGAAATATTTATATTGGATTGGAATGAAATGTTTTCAGTTGATCAATAATGTATCTGGCTAAAATTCATAATGCGTTGCTATCGAAAATCGATTTTTATCGATGTTCATCAAATAGATAACTGTTGGCAATCTTCATATATTGTTAAAGACTTCAAAGATTAATATTAGACATACTTTCCATATAGAAAACAAAAGAACGTTTCAAAAAAATATCTGCAAATATTCAACAAATATTTTAATTTATTAAATCAATTTAAAAAATAGATAAAAATGCATACAAAAAGGAAGCACACGTTAAAAGTGCAATATTTTGTACAAAAAGAAAAAGAAAAAAATCTTGATTTCATTTGAGTCTGATTGCTTTATCTTGTTGCAATGGAAAGATGCATGTCGAGATAAAAAAATAATACTTAAAGTGTAAAAATAAAATTAGAAAAGGAGGGAAAGGTCCAATTTTGATATCTAGTTAACATCACTTTCTGATTTCAATTGCACGATGCACGACGAGTTTCCTTATTTCTGAACAATAAAAATCACATTTAAATATATATGTTTATATACATATACAAGTAGATATTTCACAGAATTTTAATTCACACAATTGTTGCATTTGGTTGGCGTTCATTTCAGATAAAGGATTCGCAGTGCTCGTGACGACGCCAGTGTGACCAGTCCGCTGAACAGCCCACGGATTGAATGAAAGCCTTGCCGGCAGCACAATTGAGTAAAATGGGTTTGGCTTCGGCACCCGGACACATATAGAATTGATTGGGATCGATGGTGGCCCAGGGCTGCTGCTCCTCCTGGCTGCAGCTGCGGGTCAGCTGTGTGGCATTGGGCCGACAAGCGGGCCATTGGTCGTAGGGCAGGCAACCGAGATGGCCAAGACCATTGAAAAATCCACGGCCCTGTGGGCAATGCAACTGTAATGGGCGTTGATCCAGTGTGTTGCACACGTAGAATATGTTGGGATTGGGATCGCCCCACATGTTCGTGGCATGTTTGCATGTTGCATTCGTGGCCACAACGGATGCGTGTGCAACAACCTGCTGCAGCAACAGCAACAGCAGCACCAGCTGCAGCTGCTGCAACATCATCATGAGCCTTAAATCCAGCTTTATGTCGAGCCGCCTTCGCATTGGCATCGTTGCATGCCACACATTTCTCATAAATAATTTCATCAGCACAAATTTTACGCACACAGCACGAATTCCCCTTAGAGGCACAGGAGCCTCTTTATGACTTTCTTGTTTATTTGTTTATATAAAAATTTATATATATATATATTTATATGTATATGAATGAGTATGCTTCGTTTTCACTGAGGCACCACGAAAGCGTTGACTGATTGATATCGCGTCGTTGTCATTCATTTTTATACTCATTGCACTCTTTTTGTTTTTATCGAAATGTTTTATTTATCATTCCCTCCCCATTGGATATTCCCATTGTCACAATCTTAAGAGTTTTTTTGTGACGTTTTTGTTGTGGATGCTCTCGGCAAATATATATTTTGAGTGTGTCTTTGTTTTGGAACAAGCTTGTCTGATTAGATAGTCTAATCACTGTTTATAGGTTGTTCGTATATCTACTTCAAGTACTCAAGTACCCATTCATATATAAAGTACATGTTTTCAAAAATTCGCTGGCACCAGGTATAGTGCTATTTTTATTTATTTTACTCCAATAATCACGTCATTCTCAACACCGAAATAAGTCCAAATTGTCAGGTTTTGAGACGTTGCCAACTTTTGCACTTATCGATAACAATGGTATATGTAATACATGTTCAAGAATGAACATTAGTTTAAGTAAAGACAAAAATATGTAAACGTTTACCAAGTGCTCAAGCATGAGCTGCGTCCACTTGAGTAAATGATAAGTAAAAATAGATTAATTATAACAAAACAACACTTGCATGGGTTAGAATTGTCCCTGCGTTGTCTGCTGAAACTAAGTATGCATTGTTAGCTATATAAGGCTAGGATTTTAAGAAATAAAATCAGTACGAAATTACAACTCGACTCAAGAGTACGAACTTACAACTCGACTCGCAACAATCGATGTTATTGATTCCCCAGTGCAGCAGCCCAAAGGCAGACAATCGGACACATGGCGGAATGACAACACATCTTGAAAATAAAATAATGCTTAAGTCAGTCTCAATACAACCTTAAAGCCCTGTCAGCTTGTGCTTCTAATATTTAGCAGAATAAATAAATAAATAATACCTTAAAACCAATATGTTAGTGAAGTTTTTTTACAAGACTACACTTACAATTGACTGATCTATGAATTAAGCTTTATATAGCAATAATCGCCTATGTTTTCTAATTATATTTTATCAGTTTCTTTTAAAAATATCTATTTAATTATTGTAATTAATTGAACAATATTTACGCCAGGCATTTCAAATATTTTGCTTCCAGGCAAGTCAACAAATTTCGATCAATGTGCGTCAATAAACGATTATGTATTTAATTTACTTAGTGAGTCAGAGTTACTTAAAATCGAATCAGTGACTACCAGAAAAGAGTCGCAAACCAACAAAAAGAATAGATGGGGCAACTGACAGAAAGGTAACAAGTGCGTTATCAATGCGATTGATAGATAGCATAACATTAATTGCCTTTCAAATGAGGCTAAATTGGAAATTATTGCTGCAGGGCAATCAGACAAAATTTAATTACAAACTTCAAGCGAAATGACAAGCACTCTTTCTCTCTCTCTCTCTCTCTTTCGCTCTTTTTCGCTCTCTTTTTCTGGCAGTGGCTTAGAAGCTGTGCAGGTGCAGCTGCTGCCAAAAGTTCTAATTGATTTCGCTTACAGCTAAGATTTCCAGCTAGCGAGAGCCGTCGAAACCCAGCTACAGACATGGTCGGTAGGCCATATAAGCTGGCACAAAGTTCAGCAGCAGCGGCTCAGAGCTTCTTCTTTGTTGTTCAGTCACGTTGTCAATGGGAACTTCTTAGCAGATGCCGCCAAGGAGTCAAGGAGTCTATTTTGCCAAGTTTAAATAGGAAAAAGTTCGAGCAGCAGAAGTTGACGACATAATCGACATAAATTCCAATAGGCATGTGGCCGCATATTCTATTAAAACTTTATTTACACACACACACACACACACACACACATACACACACACACAGCTGCTGTTTTTACTTTTCTCAAATTAAATGAATTTCCAGGTAAATGCGCATTAAAAGAAAAGCAGAGTATGGGCATTTTTCCATCTGTCCGCTAGAAGCCTGAAGCCCAAATGCTGGAGACAGATAGTGATAAAAATCGATAACATCGATAAGTGCAACTCGATAAAAATAAATTATTTATGAATGAATACAGGGTAACTGCAAGCCGGGACAAGCCTAATTTGTTTTTCTCAGGAATTTGCCAGGGCACTTAAGCCGATAAGTGACCAAATTAAAAAAGAACAATGAAAAATATATTCATCTATATATTTATTATGAAATCTTAAGGAAATGAGGCTCAACAAAAAACACTTATCTGCCTATAGTTGTGCGTCCGATAAGCGATATCAACTGAAGAAGAGCCATTCTTGATGGCATTGTCAAAACAACCAAATCAGAATGTGATACCAAGTAGGGTCCAGATAAGTCGCGTGATTATGGGTATAAATTCTGTGGCATTGCCCAGAAGTCAATTTAGTCGATTTTAAACTGTGCCAAACGAAAGAAGTGAAAAAGTGGAGTTTAATATGCTCAAAGGTGAACTTTAAGCTTAAGCTCGCAAGAATAAAATATTATTTAAAGAAATTCCAATTGAAAACATGATTACAAAAACAATAACGAGATATAATAAAATATTACAAAAATGTAAAATAAAAAGCGAACCTTAAAGCTAAATAAGTTTGTGGCGAAAGTGGAGTATACCATAACACAATTCATTTGAAGAACGGTTCACTTTCAGTCTCGAATAATGTTGCAAAATTAAAATTACGAAAATTTGTCGAAAATGATCCGATTGACTATGGAACCAACTAAAGGAGCTTCTTGTCCCATTATTATTTCAACTTTAAATCTAATGTATAATTTATTATGCTGCAAAAGGCACTGCTTCAAAAATTAATAATAATTAATAATAATTTTAAATTACGCCAATTGACTTTTAATGAGCCTAAACAATTCTCGCTGCGTTACTTACTCTTCTAAGTTCTATGCCAGTCACTGTTCTCTGCAAAAAGATCACCCTAAATTTTAGTAAATCTAACCTAAAAAATAAAAAAAAATGTTTGATTTTTTTTTAATTATTTCTAAATATTAGCAGAAGAAAATTTTAAAATTTAGAAAGTCTTGGAAAATTGCAGTTTCTTGAGTTTTTTAGAACAAACATTTCTAAAAGGTAACTTTTAGCAAAAAGTCCTTCCTATGCGAACGATAAAATCAGTGTATTTTTAATGAAGAAGACTTTAAGAGACTTAAAAAAAATAGAATTAAATAAAATTTCTTACATATGTAACTATTTACAGATATTCTGATTTTCCTGGGCCTACTGGCGCTCAGCATGCCAGTGACAATCTATGCAGCTGATGAGGAAACCACTACATCTGATTCGCCCGTTGATACGACAACTCCGGAGGCTATGCAGTGCTTGCATCCAACGCTGGCCTGGGCCACTGAGGATCTGCGTAAATTCTATATATGTGTTAATGATAAGCCCTATCTCAACACTTGCAATGAGGGCTTATATTATCAGAATAATGGAACAATTTCTGGCTGCGTTCCGGCCGCCAAAATGAATCCCGCCTGTGTCAATTTGGACATCGTAGTGAGTCCGTGCGAGGGCATCTATCTAAAGCAGCCGCAAGCCAGTGAAACCCTAACCAATTTTTGGTTATGCAAGGAAGAAGGTGCAGATCCGCTGGAGTTAACCTGTTTGGATGATGAGGCGTTTCTCAATCAGGATGGCTATACGGGCTGCTTCGATTGGGCGACTTGGAGAACTTTGCGTTCATGCAATTAACACCTATCTGCATCTGGCAGTATTTTAATTATGTTCCACATTTTTGTTGAAAGTGACTTTATCATGATTGAAAATATATATATTAATGAATTCAATGGAAATTCATTTAAAATTGATTACAAAGTTATTAACCCACATATATCTTATCAATATTTCACGTATTTTTGATAACGCAGCCAAAAATCAATGGTCTTCCAAATCCGGAAGAACCCCACACACAAAGACACAACATTTCCACAATTGCTTGAAAATGAATGGTTTTTGCCAAGAAAATGCACAGCTGCCAACTCAAGCGCAAATATGCAAGTAACACGAGTGTGTGTGTGTGTATGTGTGTGTGCGTGCGTGTGCATGTGTGTGTGAGCTAAATAATAGCTGAAAACCAGAGAGTGCACAGATAAATATCTATGGCAGGTCGAAGTTCACACACTCTTGCGGAACAGAATTGCATTCACTGCCAATCAAGAATACATTTTTTTGATTCAAATAAGAAACGCATCACAAGCAGGAAATCAAAACAAATCGATTTTTGCTTCCGGTTCCGGTTCTAATTCTGCGTTTCAATGGGTTATTTGCCGTTAACGCTTCCAGCTTCGATTCGATTTCCTGTCTGGCTCTGAGTTTCAATCGGTTCCAACTACGGCTTGATTTTGTGTTCCAAAGTGCAAAAGCCCTCAGAAATCTTTAATCAAGATGATATATTTTTAAGTTAAGTCCGCATGTGCCAGAATGAACAATCTTAAATTAAATTTGTTTTCCTTTTGCTTTACATTTCCAAATTGATGAATTTTAAATCGAAATTTCTGCTCCATCTTCGCAATATTTTTTTTTTGAGAATGCTTCTGATTTTAATTTTTGTGTGACATAAAGCGAGACAAATCGATGCAACCCTCTGCAAGAGTATAAAACGGAGGAAAAGAATTGTCACCACACATCTTGTGCACAAGAAAGCAACACGAAATGGCAAATTGCTGAACACGATGAGGATAAAGGAAAGCGTCTAACCGGACTCGGTCCGGATACAGAAAGAAGCACAAATATATATATATATATATATATATATATATTTATATATAAATAGAAAATAAAATAAATGTGTGTTGTGTCAACTGGCAGTGAGTTCAAAATCAGTTTAAAGTTCATCGCCAGTTTCGTTTTCCCCTGATAAAAAATAAACGAGATAATGCGGCTGTTACTTGTCAGACTTATTTCTATATTGCTTAAAGGAAGGAAACTGGGTGTCACACCGAAACGAATTTAAGTTGAGATTCCGATTCGGATACCTCCTTTATATAAATTATGGTAAACATTCCGTTATTTTTCCAAACTGTTTTATGTTAATCGATTGCATAATAGTACCTTAATTTTAATGATACAATGCAAAAGTTTAAAAAAAAAATAAGTGAGAACTTTTCAGTCGGGAGTAACTTAATGGGAAATATTCCAATACCAGGATAATGTCAGCTGAAAAGGCTAGGAATGTAATCGTTGTTCTCTTTATATATTAATTCCTATTTATGTATTTGTTATTCAACTTTCTTTCTTTCTTTTAATTGCAACAAGTGCTGCTCTTAAATATTTCTGTTGGTATTTCAACAACTTTTGCCAAACATTGCTGACAAAGCACATGAAAACTTTCAGCCAGATTAATTCTAAAGAATAAATACCATTAAGCTTATGCAATTTTTTAATAGGTTAATATGAAATGCAGACTTTATGGAATTTAATCGTATGTCGTCAATGCAATCGTGCTTTAATTAAGCTCTTATCTGGCTTACAGCTGTTTCATAAGCAAAATTAATTTTTCGCACACGACTGACTGATTTTTCTACTTAAGTTTCAAAAGCAAAACTAATTTTTAAACGTGACTTTATCAGAATTTAAAAAAAAGACGAATCAGCTCTTAAACTATTTTGCTATCATTCTCTGTCTGCCATTCTCTTTTCGCTTCATTTATCATCATTTTAAAATTGATTTAGCTTTGTCACACACTATAATGACTTTATGAGCTAATATTTTGTCATTAACTTTAATGTCACTTTCGCTCTACTTGCCATCATTAGACTAAATATTCAGCTGGGGAAGTTGTGTTTTTTTCTCACACATGATATTTGTGCTGCAGTTTGTATGCTTCTAGCACAACTGTTCGCATCGAGGCACTCAGGGATAGTTACGCATTTAGTCACGCAGTGCCGGACACAAGGATAATTCAACCGAGCGCTAAATGCTCTCTGCATGCGACTCTATTGCCTAGGTAATAAATGTCTGAGTGCGATACAGTTCAAAGCACATACACTCACATACACACACACACACACACACACACAAAGTCACACACACATGCATACACATGGAGGTGGAGTGTCAGTGACACGAAACTGCTGCAAACGAGCAGCAACAATGAATGCGACACAGAAACCCCCAAATGAGTTAGTCAGGAAATTGCATTATTTGTCTTTGGCTCTTGTTGCGGACACAAATGCTTCGCTATGCAGGACAGCCCATACCCTTACCTACCATTCTACACTCAGAGAAAACGTTCTACTAAATTCAATTTCGAGCGAATTCAGTGCTAAATCAAATTTCTTCTTTTTAGTCTCTGAATTAAGAATTTCTAGATAAATTCGATGTGTACCCAAATGAATTTAGATATTCTTTTAATAAAAAAATCACAGATTTTTTGCCGAGTGTAGTTTACAACTAACGATCCCTCTCATACCCTAAACCCATAAAAAATTTACAAAAAGGGTATATATCACATATATATATCAAATATGGAATATAAGTTCTCGTTTACTATATGCATATCAATTTTACTTCATTTTATCGATAACTGCCCCAGTCCCGCGTATATAGATGAAAATCGATAACATCGATAACAGCAAAATACACTATTCTAAAGATATAGTCTTCTGATTGACTTATAATGAGCGCAGACATATCACTGATCAACTGTAAAAATTTGCGTATATTGATCAAACCAAAGTCCAAAAGTATCTGCAAGTCGAGCTCTCGACTAGAGAACTCAAACTTGTTGTAGCCACTTTCAAATGGCGTTTGGCTATCTCCATTGCGACACTGTTCTGTCACACATGCGAATTTCCACAAAATGCTCCTCCAAGTCACTGCAATTTTTCTGCTCCATTTCTGTTCACTGCTCTGCCTCTTACTGCTG
This sequence comes from Drosophila cognata, assembly GCA_035041535.1. NCBI lineage: Eukaryota > Metazoa > Arthropoda > Insecta > Diptera > Drosophilidae > Drosophila > Drosophila cognata. The sequence goes on along the minus strand of JAWNLC010000571.1, from coordinate 476,573 downwards.
CTGCTGTTGCTGCTGCTGCTGCTGTTGCTGCTGTTGCCTTTTGCTGCCTGGTCTTGCCTCTTGCCGCTGCATTTTAATTGCTTGGCTTGGTGTGCCGCTTGGGCCATTAATCCTGCACAACTTGTGCACTGAAATTACGAAAAAAGGATTTTTAAAGTCACAATTGTCGTATGTTATCAACACACACAACATGGACACACAACCCACACACACACACACACACACACAGACAGACAGGCAAATGTCTACGAGTAGAGATGGAAGCGTGTCAATTAAACTTTTGCAAAAAACCACAAATTCAAAACAAGTTAGATACCTCGTCTGGGACAACCGAGTTGTTAAATATCGTAGTGGTTTTTCAATATGAAAATAAGCACATAATAAATTAACTTAATGAAATTTGTACAGATTATGAATAAGATATTATATATAAAATGGCTATAGGAAATCTGTATCAAATTTAAATAAATATAATGGTAAATTGAGCTTATTTTCTATATATGAAATCTCTAGTTCTTAAAGTCTCAACAATCAGCTAACTTTAACAGACCGACAGATGGACATATGTGGATCGACTCAGCTTTTATGCTAATCTAGAATATACTTGATGCACTTGACCATGCTTCCTTTTCCTTGTAATTTTGCACATCCTTATTAACTTTTAATATGTGCATGATATAAATATTTATTTCCATAATTTCGACTTTCGGACCAGAAACCATTCATTTTGTCATCAATCAAATTTTTTCAATTTATAAAAATGATTTAGTATTTTAAAAATATAGTTTTTGAAAATTGTGTACAATTATTTATATTTTTAATATATTCAGAATATATATATAAATTTATGTCTATGATTATAAGCCCGACTTTTGGAGCTTAAGCCATGTACTTTTTCGTCTTACAACTTGTTGCCTTACATAAGCATAATTAAATATATCCATAATATAGTTTTTTTAAAATTGTTTAATATTATTTGAATTTTTCTTTTTATTTTTTGTGTTTTTTTTTTTGTGTTTTTTCAACATTAGTTGTTTACAACTCATTGTTTTTCGTTCTTAGCCAAAAGCAAAAACTCGTGTTTCGTGACACGAACACGATGTCAACTCAAGTTCAGAGAGTTCAGAGACATGCCTGTATGCAGCAGCTAGCGTTTTGTGTCGCCACGTCCAGAACTTGGCCTGTAGTTAAGGGCCAACATGAAGCTGTCGCAACGGTGCTCAGATTTAATTGAGTTTGCAATTGTTTTGTGGCCGGCTTGGGTCAGGTCGAGACGAGAGAGCGTTCGAGAGTTTTGCAAGTTATGCATTTGAACGGGCAACTCGCTGGAATTCTGAAAGTCCACTGACGGACTCTGGTCAGTAGCAAAATTTTTCTTGCACCTTAAATCAAAAGTAGCCATAAACCCGGGGCGTATACGCAATGCGCACAAAAGTATGCAACAATATTTGCAGTTCTTTTTGTATATTTCCTCTTGTCCCTTGAAGTTGTTTTTACTCCCGGCATTTCCTGTCGAATAGTCATAATTGGCATTTTTTGCGACAGTGAAGTTAAGCGCCACAAAAACCACCACCTGCCACCCCCCAACAAATCCCCATCCCACAGCCCGGAAGTTTCGCTCATTGGGTGCCAGCTCTTTGGGTGATTTTTCAGCTCGCGCATTCTTGGGCTCTGGCTGGCTTGCTTGTTGGCTTGCTTGGCTGTTAAGTTGGCTTAAACTTTTCCACTTGAATGGCAACGGAAGGTTTTATGTGGCCCCTTGTTGCTGCCACATTGTGTTCTTGCAGCGGCGCATGAAAGTATGCAGCATAAAAATTGCTATGCCCTGCAACAAATAAATATTTGACGGACACTGAAATTTAAATTAAGGTTGTATTTTTTTTTTGCATTTAATTTTAAGTACAATCTGAGTTGTTACAAATTTCTAAATAAATGGGCAACTTAAATGTGAACTAAACTAACTTAAAACAAGTATTGTTTGGTTTACATTTACTAGTTGTACTGCGCTATTTCTCTGAGTGCAATCCGGCCACACGGGGCCCTTTACAGGCGCCTTGCATTTGTATTTTATGGCGCCGTGGAATTTATATTTGCACTTAACAACAACAACGAGAACAAGAAGAACAACAATTGCAACAAAGTTTGTTTGGCTTATTTTTCGGTTACAAATCAAATCCAAAATCGCATTAAAATTGCATGCAACAAACAGTAAAAGAAAAAATAAACCACCGCCGCCACAAAATCGCGCTGGAAGCCAGAAGGCAGCGAGGCACACAATATGTATTTCTTCTGGAGGTGTTGCAAGCACCACAAGTTACCGAAGCCAACCACTCCACCCAGCCCCTACCCCTCCCCCCGCCGAACTCCCCCTGTTTGTCAGGGCATTTTTACTGTAGCTGTTTTGCCATTTCAATTGAATGTTCGTGAGACGAAATCACTTCAACGCCTTCGATTTCAATTTCCGCCGCATTTCCAATTTGAAATTCGTTATTGCATTTTGCATTGTTTTGTTCATAGTTGTGTTTGTATTTGTCCCTGTCGTTGTATTTGTAGTTTACTGCCATTCTGCACCCGGATATGATAACCGTTGATTTTCAGGTGTAATCATTTCTGGGCTACAGCTGTGGCCCAATTCTTTGCCATTTTTACTATGCCAACCAACATAAATAGTTGATAGCCAACTGTGTGCCCTGCTTTGTATTTTGCTTATTTTTGTACATAGTGCGCGAATTTCAAGCAATTTAGTTCAATTAAATATTCTTTATTTACCAGTTGGATTTGGGCTCTGCTTTATAAATAAGCCATAGCTTTTGGAAGCGCGTTAAATATTTTTCAATCAAAAAAGGAAAAAAAATGTGATCACCAAATTATTTATGAATGATAACAAAAATAAAGGAAATACAGTAAGTAATTTACTTCTCTAAAACGTTACAAACTTGCTCAGAAAATTATAATACCCTCTCTCTCGTCAAGAGAGCATTCATCTTTTCCTCAAAGGGACTGCTGAATTTCATAATTTTCTCACAAATTTTAATCGAAACCACTTTGGTTGGAGCTGTCCCCGCTCCTGCTTATACCCCTGCCCACACACCTATCTATGGTAATAGAGCATAAGTCCGATTCCTGACACTTCATAATCTAGCAGCTTGCAAAACTTTGACGTCTGACTTAAATCCCAACACTCTGACAGATTTGTATAATTTTTAGTCAGTTTTGTGTCATCTCTTTGCTCTGTTATCTTTTGCCACCTACTTGTGTGCCTGCAGCTGCATCTCCTCCTCCATTTTGTTGCCAACTTTCCAATTGGACACGCACTTGGCATATCTTTTTTACAGAGCTGCTCATTTTGCATTTTTTGAATTTTTCTTCTGCATTTTTACTGCATGCCTTGAGGCCGTGCGCATTTTAATGGCGGGCCTAAAAACGATTGCGGACCAACTTTATGCAACTGCACATTGCATATATATTTCAGTTTATATTTATATGCACTTTTTTATATACACTTTTTTTATATACTTGACAAAAATTTATTTGAATCTTAATCTTAATGATACTTTTCGATCTTTTCCACTTTTAAATGGTTAAGGGTATAAGCAGAGAATTGTATATACTTAAAACAAATACAACCTTTGTTGAGTTCCCATTTTCAAATAGGTACGTAAATTATCCAACTGTAAACGTTATATAAAAAAAAACTTGTTTAATGAATTTTAAAGTACAATTTAAACAGCATATGAATTGAATTTCGATTCCACTTATATATCAATTAAGTACAACCTCTTTCTTCGAGTGTACCACGTATCGGCGACTGCAAGTGAAACAATCTGCTGCCACGCCCACTTATAAAGGAGGGCTGGCCCGTGTTCCACTTTGTGTATGTGATTTGTTGCCTTGTCTCTGACGTCAGTTTGAGAAAATTCATGTCTGACTGGCTGAAGCTGTTCCAAAGCTTGTCTTTGCTATTTTTCCTGTTGTTGTTGTGGTGATGAGGCATCAATAACGCATTTGTATAACATATCGTAGTCAATGGCAAACACGTGTCTAAGTATCTGGTTTGCTGCCCCAGCCCTGGTAACTCTATCTTTACCTATATCTCTGTCTAAGTTTGAGTCTGAGTCAAGCCTAAGCTCCGTTGCATGTATTTGTAATGGTATCATGCCGTAACCGTTTGCTGTTTACCTTGATTTACATAAGTACAAAAACACACACACACACACAGAGGTGGAGGTGCAACCGCAGAGCAAAAGCAAATCAAGTTGGTTTGCAGCAAAGTAACAAGCAAGAGAGCTCTAGTCGAGAGAGCTCGACTTGGAGATGACCGCAACTCAGCCATTAACTATATTGAATCGATGGATAAAATTCAGTTCTCTGTTAAAATGTTTCTTCTTATATGAGGACTATAGCTTCGCTGATCCTAATCCGATCTTGATAAGCTTTTGATTGTTGTTTAATAATATGCCAAAGTTTACTCAAACATCAATTGAAGGTTATATAATTGAACGTGGGGCTTTTGTTGATATCGATAATCGATTCCTATCGATATTTTCAAAACGATATCTAATATAGATAAAATTAAACAGAACTGATCTGCATGGGGTATTTAAGAACACACATCCCACAATTCAAATCCAATTCTCTCTCTGAGATCGACTTTTTTATAGAGAGTAAGCTTTTGATGCTGATCGAGAATATGTATATCATATGTAGTCGGAGAAGCTTTCTCCTGCTTGTTATATATGGAAAATATAAAAATATATTCGACTTATTTTTTACTTGTTTTTTATTTGTGTTCCTTTTCGATATTATTCTCATTTTTATTCAATTTTAAATATTGTTCTACTTCTATTTGCAATCCGTTATTGCTGCTACTATCCGAATTCTAAGCACGAACACGTAGTGCTTGCTCGTGTCACGTTGACAACTCTGGCAAGGAGCAAAGAGAAAGGATACAAGAATATACTTAAGCATGCACTTAGTCCTTGCGCCTTTCGCTTCGGTTCGTGTCGATGTCGACATCGATGTCTGTGCAGGGGCGTGAATAGCACGTGTGTCGACATATACACTCATGTGTGTGTGTGTAGGTGTCTGTGTATGTGTATGTGTGTATTAATGTGTGTTGTGTGCTACCAACTGCGATCTATGCAAATTTGTTTGCCTTTCTCTGTCTCGTTGTATGGCACAAAAATGAGGCAACGCCTGCTGACGTCTTTTTGTTAAAAGTTTTTTCCATTTTCCATTTTTCTTTTCCTTTTTGTTTTTTATTTTTTGCCCAGACACCCACTAAACAAATAAAGCTATTTGCATGCGCAACTAAATCGATTTGTGTGTATCAAAAACAATGACTGCCTTTGGCTTTGCCTCTGTCTTTGCCTTTGCCCCTGTGGCGCAGCTGTTACCTCAAATCAGCACTAAAGGTGCCACTAACTTGGCCCAAAAGCGAAGTGCAATAAGCAACATTAAACTGTAGTCAACGATAGCAAGTCAACAAAGTTTGTTTGCGCTTCGTTTGCCATCGGGTGTAATTTTAAATTATTATACTTTAACTTATCAACAGACCGTAATTGAGAAATAACTCAAGCAAATTTAAAGGCAACTCTTTAAGCTGGGTTTCGGTTGAGACACATTATATATCTATATACAAACTGAGTAGAATCAAGCAGAGCCATAAACTGATTCCCAAATAACAATAATCTTTCCCTTTGTCTGCTTAAATTACAGTACTCACTTCCGTAATAAGATAAGATAACACCCAAGTTGGTTGCATCTATAAAAGCAGCACTCACTAATTAGCATAGGTCAGTCTGAGAAGTGAAGCATTCTTAATCATAATCGTGAAGTATCTGTATCTGGTCGCATTGCTCCTGGCACTCGTCAGCTGCTAAACTGCAGCTGTTACTCCTAGGGGTACTTGGCGCCCACCCAGTGGTCAGCCGGGCTGCCAGACGGAGGAGGAAATCAGAGTTGGAACCTATCGCCACTTCTAAGCCAAGAATCAGTATTGGGTATGCACGACTCTGGGTGTGCCTGCCACTCTGGCTTACTGTTTAGTTGCCCACGCCTGGCTGGATGATATCAAGGCCTGTGTCCTCTATTCCGAGTGGTATTGGACACCCACAGTCCAGCCACCCACTCAGCCACTAGCTGGAGGAGCCTAAATAAAAGCAACGGTTGCTGATCCGATCACTAATACCTAAAACTGATTTTGTATATATATTTTTTTAATGTTCATAAATAAATAAAGTTTGTTAAGCAAGTGCAGATATTTATATATATTATGGATTTATTACGTATACGTCTTAAAAACTTACAAACGTCAACAATATAAAAAAAACTGAAGACGAAGCTTGATGGAATAATACTTATTAAACATATTTTGGGGATTACAAATAAGACATAAATAAATTGTAAAAACAGTTCGCCAACAAACAACAAAAAATAAGTGCAATGCAATGCAATAGTTTGAAATTTACAGTTGTCTGCCTCTTAAACTCAGAGATGATAAAAACTCAAAAGTTAAATATTCAGACAATTGTAAAAAATGCTTAAAATTTTGCCAAGAACCCAAGCTTATTTTATGTTTTCTACGTGCTTAAAACTAATAAGCTGTAATTAAAAAGCAGGCTGCTCTTTATACAGAGGCAGATAAAAAGCCAGACAGACAACAAAATTACTTTAGTTTTATCCAAACTGGTATAATTAGAGTCGTCTATTATACATAATTTATACATTAAATCTGTCTACCCCGAAAATTTGAACGAACTCGTGCAAGAAACACACAAATGATGCCGGGATCTGTTTTATTTGACACTCTTGTGGTTAAACAGTTGAATTCATTAGGTTTGGTAAAAGGGAAGTGGACTTAATTAAAAACCAATTTTGGCTGAACGTTTGGCCACATTTTCAGCCTGTGGCTGCTAATTAAAAATTATTAAAATTGCCAACAGACCCAGTCTAAAGCCCCAATGGAGGCCATAAAGTCCATGCCCCTCCACCAATGGCAATTTATCGAATTACGCAAACAATAGAGTGGGTGGCATGTGTAGGGGGAGGGGGAGGGGGAGTGGGAGTGGGAGGGGCACGGCAAGTAGAGACCACAGCACAGAGTCCAGAATCCATGGTTCATGGTAAACGATTCACGCTTTTTGGTCGAGTGCATTTTGACCACGCACTCTGCGTAATTGTTCCACGCACGGAGGACAGCACAAACAAATGCAAATCCTTTGCCAGGGCCAACATGGTCGCTGTCCACGATGTGTCCCCAAAGCGGCTTATACCCCATTCGCCGCACCCCGGCCCTTTTAATGCCCACGCCTCCTCCATTTGAGTCGTGCCTCTTTCCACACGCTGCATAAATAACACCCTTCCAAAAATTGTTTTTAATTAAATTGCCGACGATTTTCTGTTTTATTTTTTCTATTTTGCCTTTAATTGTTTGGGCTTTGCGGCCAGCATTTGGGGTGGCAATCAACATGGCCTAGTCGCCCACTTAACGCATTGTTTTAGCCATATCTCACATCTCAGCTGTTTAGACTCCCGTTCATTTACTAATTAGACGGCTAGTTTTGGTTGACCATTGACTTAAAAAGTGAACAGAAAATTTTTTCATGAACTAACAAATTATTTCAAATTGAAAATAATATTTTATCAAAAATAATTCAACAATATAACCAAACAAATTATTCAAAATTCATAGATACAATTTCTTTTTATTCTTATTGGGTATTAGTTCCAAAAGAAAAGTAAATTTATTAATAAAGACTTCGGTTTTTTTAAGAATATTTTTTTAGATTTCTCGAAAAAAATATTACTTTTTGGCATGAACTCGGATAGGAACAACAAATATAAATTAGAATGACTAGGGAAGGCTTTTAGGTGTGCAGATCGGCAACAGCTCTTCTTAGGCCCCTCCAGCTAGTGGCTGAGTGGGTGGCTGGACTGTGGGTGTCCAATACCACTGGGAATAGTGGACACAGGCCTTGACATCATCCAGCCAGGCGTGAGCAACAGGACAGTAAGCCGCAGTGGCAGGCACACCCAGAGTCGTGCATACCCAATACTGATTCTTGGCGTAGAAGTTGCGATAGGCTCCAACTCTGATCTCCTCCTCCGTCTGGCAGCCCGGTTGACCAGTGGGTTTGCCCCAAGCAGCAGCAGCAGCAGCTGCAGTGGAACAGCTGACGAGTGCCAGGAGCAATGCGACCAGATATAGATACTTCATGATTAATACTAGAATGCCTCACTTCTCAGACTGGCCTATGCTAATTAGTGAGTGCTGCTTTTATAGATCCTACCAACTTGGGTGTTATCTTATCAAAGCAACGGAACTAAGCACAAAGATGAAAGCAGTTACTGGGGAAGGGGGCCCTGTTGCTATTTGGATGTCAGTTTATGGCGTTGTTTGTTTGTTGTTAAAGATTGTTAGTTGTTCCGCTTGGGGGTTTGCTTGCATATTCATGACAACAAGAACAGCGCTGGCTGTAAATTATGGGCAGAGATAGCCGAGCCGCAAACAACAGCTAATTAATTCAAAGCGCTGGCTTTGGGCCTGGCCAAAAATGTGAATAGATTTTACCTGGCAAATGAGGTGCTTGGCTGTCGCTGGCTTTCTGGCTGGCTTGCTGGCTGGCTGGGTGGCTTTTGGGCCGTCTTAAGGCCATATTAGAATCAACACACACACACACACTTGAGTAATTGCCATTGCCATTGCAGTGCGGCTGCACTTCGAGCTTCAGGATTGTGGTCGAGGGGGTTTGAGGATGGAGGAGGAGTGAAGTTCTCTCGCGTACTTGGCTTTGTTTGCTTTTGGCCATAAATTAAATCAGGTTATTAATGTCTGCCATTAAATGAAGCTACAAGCTACAAGCCGGCAGGCAGGAAGTACAAGGACAACTACAACAGAGGCCATTTCTCGGCATTTTGTGTTATCCTTGCCACGCTCCTTAAGCCCTGAGCCCGCTTTATTTTTTTTTTTTTTGTGATTTATGCTAATTTGTGCGGCATTTCGCAGATTTTTGGCAAAAGCCAAGTGCACAATTTCTGGAATGCACTTTTGTCTTCAAGTTTTTGTAGTACGAAAACGGCAAAATACTTTGAGAAAGTTATTTATTCGTTTGAGTTCTAATCCTACGTTGGAGCCTGGATAAAGTGAATTATGACTGGAGGCTTAAGGAATGAGGACTATATTCTAGAAGAGTGCTAAAGTTAAATGAACAAATTATTTTTAATATGTGAACTGCATCTTATTGCTAGAAATATTTAATTTATTTTTGTTATTAATTTATTAAAAAATGTTAACCATTTTCAGCTGCATATTTTTTGATAAAAGAAGCAATTGCTAAAATAATATTTCTTTGATTCGTCATCTATATATGTTTCTTTGAGTATTCATTTGAAAATTTCCATTATTCATGTTTGAAAACTGTTGAAGCAGAAATTTATGGCATTATTATGTTCACTTTAATTTTAATCTATTTTTTATATTTATGACTCATTAAATTTTTCATTATATTGCTGACACAGAAATATAAATCCTTTGAGTGAAGTCGTATTCAGAAAATTTTTATTATATTCGATGTGTAGTTTTTTTATGAAGTTTTATGACTTGCTAATTTGGATTTTTTTTCATAATGTTTATTTATTATGACAGTGTTTATGCTTGGGGCTGTTCATCAAATTACACTTCTCTATTTTGAGTCGTTTATATTAATTAATGTAATAAATAAATGTGCATAAAATTTTATTGATATTTGCTAATTTTGTGTCATTGAAAATGGCAATAAATATTTTTTTGAATTTGTGGCCAATTTGGAGTGGGAGTCCAATTATAATCAAACTTCAATACAAATATGTTTCAATGCAATTACAATTTGCAAATTACGGTTACATTTTGTGATTCGCACATATTTTTCACAAATTGAGTTCTTTTATATGCAAATATTTGAGGCATTTTTTGCATCGACAAAAGCGACTCTCGTTTGAAACAGATGAAATAAAATAAAAAAACGAAATTCCCACTGCAAAATTCGCATTGGAAATTCATTTTTGCAATTGGTTTTATTTATGTGTGTGCGCATATCAGAAGCTGACAAAGGACTTGACTGACAACTACCAAAGGATATGCGGAAAAAAAAATCCACACCATAAAATAATCAAAAATGTAACATTTATTTTTGTCGATTTTATTGTGCTTAAAGCCGTTAGCAAGAGTCGACGTATAGTGGAAATGCACTGGGAGAAATGGGCACAAAACTTATTTATTTTATTATTCTTATTTCTACTAATTGGGTCACGTTTTGGCCTGCTGCACTTGCTGAAAGGCAATCGAAAAAACTGACAAACAAAATGCTGCAGCTTTTTTTATGGCACTTTGAACATGGAAAATGTCACGTTCGCGAAAATAAAAATGCCTATTTAAATTATCATCTTTAATAATCTTAAATAAATGTGAAATAAGTTTGTAATATTATTTGATACTAGTGAAATACTCACTACAAAAATGTTTGTACTTAAAATGAGCTTAAAGCCGGGTGTCAAATCGAATCGTATTTTCGTTCGGATTCAGGTAAAGGTTATGAATTGGTTCAATATATATATTTATTCGGTTATTGTTTGTTTCGGTATAAACTAATAATATAGACCCCCATAACTGTCTTTAAAAAACAAGAAGAAATTTCAATTCCATTTCTGAATTTCAATCGGTAAAGTTGCGGTTCCGTTTGACAATCTGGTTTCAAACCGTTTTAGTTTTTATTATAGATTATAGTTTGTAGAATCTGACTTTGTTTAGCTTTAGTAATAATGAGTACAGCTAAGTGTCTTACTCTAAGTAATCAACAGCTGGAATTCAAATAGGATAAGCAAGTCGAACTTTAATTAAAAAAAGAAAGAAAAACCTTCTTCAAGTAGAAATACCGCTACCTCTTCTCATAATATTGACCTTCACAATAAACTTGCGTTAAGTAAAAACATTCCCGCATTTTTTTCTGCGTGCAAAATTGGAAACTGGGCCACTTGCCACTTGCCACATGTGGCATGAATATTGATTTATGGCAGATGTTTTTGATGCCAACCAACAAGCAGTTTAATTTAATCTGTCAGAAACTATCAACACTTGCGGATTTGCGTGTGTGTGCGTCGACGGGGACGTGGCCGGGGGTGGAGCGCAGAGCGTGGGCGTCAATTTGGGTGTGGCAACTTAATTGATGTCATAAGTCAAACGTCGGTTGCCAGCTGCAATTGTCTCGCATTGTTTTTGTGTTGTTTGGCGCTGACAACTTCTTTGATATATACACTGCAAGAAATACACGGAGTGAATCATCATCAGAGAGACAATTCGGAGAACTTAACAGATAACTGATAACACTTATCGTAACACTGCAACCATAAACATGAATGTAAATATGTTTACACCATATAAATATATATAAACAGTTTTTTTTATCGGCACTTGTCTTCCTGAACAGCAGGCGACTGATAAAATTTACTGGTTGGTGCGAAGCAATAAATTTGATCTGGTTATCATAAACTTAAATTCCATATTTAAGCTAATAATAAATAACATTTAGTAGCACAAATAAATTATTCAGCAGACAAGAAAGCTAAGTTCTCAATAATTGAAAGAGACTCTGATTCCACGACTTTCAAAAATCTAATTTGATTTGACTTCAGGGTATTTTCTAGTCGCTCTTGACTAGAGCATTTTAGTTGTTATATAATAAATGTAAAGCTATTAAAGAAATTCAAAAAGCAATTTACAATTTTATTTTTAAAACCAAAGAAAAACTTTCTAGTTTTCGGGTGGATTTTCTAAAATTGGAGTCGATTTTTTCCTGAGTGTATAGATATCAAGCAGATATAAATACAATTCTCGTTTATTTCAGGAATATTAAAATGTTATACGCATGGTTGCCACCCAGTTGGACGACTTGGTGGCTCGGCTGCGCACGGTTTCCAAATCCAGTCTATCCAGGGTATGCAGGCGCGCACTTCCTCATCGAAACCCGTATTCAGCTTGCACTTATACAGCACGGCCTTTTCATATAGGGCGAGGCACAGCCAATATTTGGTGGGATCTATGCAATGTCGTTGAGGAAGTCCAATCTCCACCAACTGCTTACAGCCCGGCTCATAGTTGTCGATGCACTGGGCAAATCCTTGGGAGACCAGGCAAAACCCGAAGCTGGCCAAGAGCAAAAGAAGCCCTGAGACGAAAATGAAGTCAAACTTTTTTAATTTAAGTGAAGTCAATGCGAAAATCTTACCTGAAATCCGCATTATGCTCACTGTGAAATCCACTCGACAGTTGCAACTGTTGCTGGCTGGACTCAGTTGCAGTTGCTTTTATAGACAGACCAGTTGAAGTGCTCAGAGTTCATCGCACTTATTTCTATATAAACAAACATAAATAAAGACTCTTCAAATGGTTATCTCTCAAGAGCTGATCCAAGGTGGTCAATTGTTGAAGTGCCCTGAACCCATTCAAAATGAGCTCAAAATGAGTATAATAAAGTTGTTGAGAAGTATGACACAGGCAGAAGGAAACCCGTTAGACATTTAGAATAACATCAGCATACATAACGGGAAATATTATTTATATGTACAAATTTGCATATATATTCAGTTAGGAAACATGGATTTTTTTAACTAAAATATATTTTCATATTGAACAAGCCTATTTTGCATTTAAAAGCTGTTTGCAGGGTATCCCTTAGTCGAGCTGTAACAGCTAGAAGATTCTGTCTCCTTTTTGATTAAATACAAATAAAAAATTTTCTGCTAGAGTATTTTATCTTTTAGCCGGTTCTTTCTTGATTGCGCTTCTTATATCCCACAACAAATTAGTTAATAATCCCCGATAGCAACAAAGTGTTGCATATGTGCTTACAGCTGCGGAAAAAATAATAAAGCCACTACTCTTATAGATGACAAACAAACCATTACTTTAGCCATTTTGATTAGTATTCCCCCTATAAACATAAATAAAAAAGGAAAAGTGCCACAAAGAAACAAACTTTACAGAAATAGCTTATCGTGTTTATTTATAATTTTCATAATTAAAAGTACACATTTATATTTTTATCAATCATTTTCTGGCTTTTCATAGAATTTAATTTTTTTATTGTAATTAAACGTAAATAATTTGAAAATGATTTCCTTCGTTATACCTTTTTTCCCTTCATTAAACTTAAAAATTTAAAAAGGACACCGATTGGAAGCATTTCTTGTGATTGTGATGCTATTACATTTTCTGCAGCTGTATGCATTGTATGTATGCTTGTTGAATGCCACTCACGCATGCCGCAATGGCTGAAATGACAGCAGCAGCAGCAGCGACAACAACAAACAAACAACAACAAAAAGTCCCTTTTAAAACGGTTAGCTGCGAGGAATGCGAGAAACTGCATTTGAAGCAGACAAAAAGACAGAAAATCGTTGCCCTTATCCAATTCAGTTGGACATGACAAATCCATTCCATGGCACACACGCACACACTCCAAACACACACCCCACACACACACGCATACTTCTAAATTGTGCTTAGCTTGAAATTGGATTGAACTGATTTTGCTCCTCATTATTTTTTCCATTTTTGAATTCAAGTGTGCTGCCGGATCGCTAAATTTTTAAAAGCAAAATTTATACAAAGCCGCAGACAGCATTTGAAAATACGTAAATAATATGTATAAGAAAGCCAAGTGAATTTTATATGTTTCATTGGTCATTTTGTGTTATCTTATGTTACAAATTACTTTAAGTTCGTCTAGAAAATTGCATGCCACTCATGGTCAAGTTGAAATAGAATTTCAAGCAGCCATCAGAGGGAAACTTTCCCACAGCCAACCCCAAAAATTGCGGCGAACAGCAAAGAAGAAATGTGTCCGAAAATGTAGAAAACAACAAGTTTTAGCAGCAACTTCATTTGGAGCAGCAGCAAATAGCACAAAAAGACAGGCAACTGAAACAAAAGATTGCCTTTGGCCCATTTGGTCAGACACGTGAAATGCATTTCACTCGTCGTCCACAAAAGCAGTCACATTTCTAACTCGAAGTGAAACATGTCGTTTGGAAAGGAATTTTTAGTTTAAGTCTTAAATTTTCAACATTCAGCACAGCGACTAAGAGAAATTTTTTTATATTTAAATATTGCGCCCAATTTCAAATCAAAGTCGACGTTGCAGTCCTGCTGCCAGATCAATTTCAAGCAATATAAACAAAGCGCTCGTGTTGCCAGACATCGCATTTAAAACAGGGCTGCAAGGCAAAACATCTGGTGCGCTGATGCTTGAAGTGAGCTGCGCTCGCAACAATCGACTATCGATAAGCGTTTGTGGCAAAGCAAGAGAAAAATAAAAATTCCGCAACAACAACAACAACGACGACGACGACACACACAGAGCAATTTGTAAATTGTGCAGTGAAGAACTAAATCTAATTATAACAAGCAAACGCGCAAGCATTAAGAGCAAACGCGCAACAACAACAACAAACAAAAAAACAGAAATTTAACGATTTTTAAGCGGCAGGTAGCCTAAACACTTGTATCAGTGTGTGTGTTAGTGTGTGCATGTGTCAGTGTATAGGTGCGCGGCATGGGTTGAGGTGCTGTGTGTGTGTGTGTGTGTGTGCGTGTGTCTCTGTGTGTGTGTGTGATGCAAGCAACAACAAATAGCGGCGTGTGTAACTAAATTACAACACACACACACAGATAAAGTGAAGAGAAAGAGGTGAATAAGAAGCAGCACCTGAAGAAGAAGAAAAAGCAGCTGAAGAAGAGGAAGCAGCTGCAGCTAAAGAAGAGGAAGCAGCAGCAGCTGAAGAAGAAGAAGCAGCAGTAGGAGTTAGAGTCAGAAGAAGGTGAGAGAGTAAGAAGCGTAAGAGGTGTAAGAAGAAGACGCCTACGTAATGGCCAATCAACTGGATGGCAATGTCAAGGACGATCTGAAAACGCAATTTGTAACGCGCGAGGGCACCTATCGTTTGCTCACCTTATCGGAATATTCGCGTCCAAATCGTGTCGGTTATAGCAACAATCAAAGTTCGCCTCAGGTGCGTGTCTCATTTGTGACGCTGCCAAATCCAAATAAAAACAACACTAACAGCGATCTGGCAACGCCGGCAACAACAACGAGTGATAAACAATCAAATGGCGCAACAACAACCACACCTGCAACACCAACAACTGCTGCAGCAGCTGCAACAACAGCAACTGCTGCAACTTCTAACGGCGCCAGTGGGGATAGCAATTACAACGGTAGCAGCACAGTGGACGCCCGCTTGGGCGGCGGCATCTCCATGCACTCGATGACAAACGGTGGCTGCGTCTTGGATCAAAATGGTTTGCCCACGAATCAACAGATTGTTGGCGGTGATCGCATCTGTTTCAATTTTGGACGTGATCTTTATGTCTATGCATTTCGCGGCGTTAAAAAGGTGAGCAGCAAATCAATTATCAACTTTTCCAAATTTACATAATTTCTTTGATCTATCTCCATCTCTCTCTGTCTCTCTCTCACACTCCCAAGGTGATGTGTCGTATATATATATATATATATAAATATACATATATATATATATTTGTAGATCTTGCCAAGCTTATCATCTATTGTGTGCGGCCAGCTGATAAGTGAGCAAAGCAAGCGCATTTCCTCTCAGTCATGTAATACAACCCCTTCGGCTCGACAGCACCCCTCGCCACGCCCACATCGCAACAATTGGCTGCTTAGTTAGGCTACACTCGCAGAAAAAATCGCACTATATTTGGCATAAAACTCTGTTCGCTAAACGATTTAAATATCAAGTGCAATTTGTTCTCAACATATTCTGGAATAATTATATTTAGTTTACATTGAGAACTGAACATCATTCGATTTTATTAAGTACTTCAAAGTTGTGAATCTTTATCCTTGACTAAGTATAGCTCTTAAATGAAAAACTGAAGTACTTGCTTTGAGCTGATTTCAATTTTTAGATCTTAAGTACCTCAAATCACGCAATCTATTTCTGAATTTTAAACTCTTCATTTAGATTAGCTATTCGATAATCTGCTTCACATAACAATTAAGTATCTTGCTTCAAGTAATACAGTTATTGATTTAATTAATTTCTGTGCTAAATATCTGGCTAAGGTGATACAGTTCTTCTTTTAAGTCAAGTGAATGCATATTTAAAGAAAGTATCCTTTTGAAACTAGCTCACAACAGAAAGATTTTATTTTCTGGTCTAACATTTTCCACTCAGTAGAATTACTATTATTATTTCTCAGTATATGGGCCTCCCCTAAGTTTGCCTCCGACGCTTTGTGCGCGCTCTCTTACCCCTCCTCAATGTATCCAGTTTACCCATGGCACACATGGCAAACATAAAAACGCTGCCCAAACACAATCGCTTAATTTGTTCCAATTCTTTCTCTCTCTCTCTCTCTCTCTCTCTCCTGGGCAGTTGTTGCTATTATTTAGTTGTTATTGTTGTTTTTGTTGATCAATTCGCTTGCTTAGCTTTTATTTAAATGTGTTTATTACGCTCGAAGGCAACTTTATTTCAACGCAAAATATCCGAACTTGTGCGTTTTTTGCTTAAATACTCTTTTTTAAATTGGGGTATATGCATTATTTATTATTATTTATTTGAATTTCTTACATTGCACATGTATATAGAAACGTGTTCTTGAAGTATATATAATATATAATTATATATAATGCTCTGTAGAGGATTATTCTGCCCATCGGGTAAACCCTTCAAATAGTCCAATGCAATCTGTGTCTCAACTTGCGCACCACCACTTTCGTGTTACCCTTTATTTTATTCTGGGTATGAAAAGATGCATGCAACCAATTTTTCCTAAAAGTAAACCCCTAAGAAGTTTTCATATTTCTAGTTCAAAGCAAATTATCAACTTTTTAAAGCTGCATATCAATGAAATTTTTCCTCTCTATTTGCCGAAGCAGCTGATGCGATTTCCTTGGTATTTCCGCTGCAACTTTTATGCAATTTGCTTCATTTTAAGTTGCACACAAATTACTTAAAACTTACATTTGATGAGGCATCAGGTGCTCAACGTAAAATCATGAACAAGCCGCTAATTTGCTCAACGGGTGCTAATTTGTATACCCTCCAATCGAAAAGAGAACACCAAAAACTTGTTCGATTAGTAATTCTATATATAAAGTCTCTAGAAACAATGATTCTGTATTGACTGTGACTAAAACTGGGAATCATTTCAAGGTTGATGCTGAATTTAGAAAATAAATAAAATGTATAAGAAATGATGTAATATATATATAATATAATATCAGATCAACTTTGAAGTCATAGAAACCCCCAACACAACAAAGAAGCACAATGAATCTAGCCCTTCCCCCATTACAATAATATTGAAAAATTATTAATATTCTTGGAAGTATTTTTTTACAAACACAAAACATTTCAAGGAATACCTTTAAGAATAGTTTGGAATAATATTCTGCAGCAGCTGATAATATTTACTACAAAATGGAATAGCAAATTCAAATTGTATTCTTTTCCAACTAATTGTTGATTAAATAATGGGTAAATATAAAATAAACCTTACCGGAAAATCGAAGTTGTTTTCTGACGAGTTTCGAGTATTTAAACAATATAAAAATATATATATAGAAATGCTTCTTGCGGTCAGTTTCCAACAAAAAAACTAGCAACTTGCAAAAATGAGGTTTATTCTTCAGCTGCAAGTAATTATGGAAATGTATAAATTATGACTTGTAATATGAGTAAATTAAACTTGATGTGTTAATTATGTTATATGTGGTTTTTGCAGGGCACCGAGATGAGCAAACCCATCGATAAGAAGTTCTACAAGGGCACGAATCCCAGCTGTCACGATTTCAATGCGAATGCAGCCACGCCCACTGGAGCACCGCTCCTGGTTGGTTTCACAACGGGTCAAATCCAGCTGGTTTCACCACAACAAGGTCCACGCGAGCTGCGCAAATTGTTCAATGAGGAGGTGAATATTGCTGCATTTTAATTGAAAATTTGTAAAATACAGAGATTTTTTGCTAAGTTATATTATATTTTTTTGATGATTATTTTTATTAAAAAATTAATTCTAAAAACAAGAAAAACGTTCTAGTTCTAGAGCGCGATTCTCATCTGAGTGTATATATATATATATGATATGAACGATCGATAAATAGATACAGATATAACATTTTTAAAGCTAGCATTTATTTTATTTGTTTTAAACTGCAATGAATTGAAGTGGAAGTTGTAACTTATAAGTCCATGTATCGATCAGACACTCTTTTTATAAACTAAAATATGTTTTGAAATAATTTATTAATAAACTCCTCCAATGTGCAGCGCCTGATTGACAAGACCAAAGTGACGTGTTTGAAATGGCTGCCGAATTCGCCGCATCTGTTTCTCGCCTCGCATTCGTCGGGCCATCTGTATTTGTATAACGAGGAGCTGCCTTGTGCGGCAACAGCGCCCAGCTATCAGCCATTTAAAGTGGGCGACGGCTATACGATACTCACCTGCAAGTCCAAATCGACGAGGAATCCCCTGTACAAATGGGTCTTCAGCACCGACAATAGTTGCATCAATGAGCTGTGCTTTTCGCCGTGCGGCACGAATTTGGCGCTCGTCTCACAGGATGGCTTCCTGCGTGTCTTTCACTATGACACCATGGAGCTGCTGGGCATTGCACGTTCCTATTTCGGTGGCTTCCTATGCGTCTGTTGGTCACCCGACGGCAAATACATTGTCGTTGGCGGCGAGGATGATCTCGTCACAGTGTGGTCCCTCCACGAGCGACGTGTCGTTGCCCGTGGCCAGGGTCATCGTTCCTGGGTCTCCGTCGTGGCCTTCGACCCCTATACAACATCATACACGAATTGGGATGGCGGTGATTTCAGCGACGATGAGAATCAATTGAATGAATATACGGCGACGCGCGAAGAACGCTTCTCGGGCGATTCCACGGCGAATGGTGGCTTCGAGGGCTACGATAAGAATTCAACGCCGTTGTCATTGCATACGACACGAATGCATCCGCATTCGGCATCATTTCGCTCGGATGCATCGTCGGCGGCGCTGGCGCCGGACAAACTGGCCATTAGCTATCGCTTGGGTTCGGTCAGTCAAGATACGCAAATCTGTTTGTGGGACATTACGGAAGATGTGCTCCGGCATCCGTTGACAACGTTACGACAGCGTGTGAATAGCACACAGCTAAACGAGAGCAACAGCGGCGGCGTTGGTGGCTTTATGAATGGCGGCATCGATGCCGCTGATGGCATCAAAGTGATACGACCGATTGCCATCGGTCAGGTTGGCGGGCAATTTGCCGATAATTCCGGCAGTTGCAGTCCCATCCGGGAGACAACAAATGTTCCAATGGCAGAGCAGCATAGCAATAGCAGTTCAAGTAAATTCTCAACGGCCAACTGCACAATATCCTCGCAATCATCCAATGCCAATACGCCGCCAGATGATTCCTGTGACGGCACAGAAGCGTTGCCCCCAACAACTAACCCAACAGCAGCGATGTCAGTGGCGGCGGCGCCACCCGCAGTGGCATCGAAAGCGACTAGTCGCGGCAACAGCAACTCGATCAAATTTCCCAATTGCATCAGTGCCACCAAATCGGATAGCATCGATAGCAACAGTGGTCAGCGCATGAGCAACAATTCCAATTACTCCACATCTGGCTATAATAGCAAGAATTCCAATAGCTCGACCAAATCGAACACAGCCGCCGGCAGCAATAGTAGCAACCACAGCAACAGCAGCAGCAGCTTCAGCGCCTTCAACAGTCTCACCCAGCGTCTGTCCAACTTCAGTTTCCTGAGCAACTCGGATAAGCGTGGATTCGAGGGCACAACGAATCATCGCCAGCACCGCAAGGCCATCAGCATGCTAAAGAACTATAATCAACACAATAATCACAACAGCAACAGCAGCACCAGCAGCAACCACAATCATCATCACAACAACAATCGGAGCAGTGGCAGCAACAACAGCAGCTCCACGAATTTCGCCAACTCGACGGCGCTGGGTGAGCCGCCTGGTGGTGCCATTGGCAGCAGTGCCACATCGCATAGCTTCGGTTCGCTCAAGTTGAGCAAATCGTCGCATAACTCTTCGCTGGCAAACGCAGCGCAATCGTCGTCCTCCAGTTGCGCCAGCTATGATCCCATGAAACTGATTGGCACACCGGCGTGTCCACGTTTCGAGGAGTGTCCGCTGCTTGAGCCGCTCGTCTGCAAGAAGATCGCCCACGAACGGTTAACGGCGTTGATATTTCGCGAGGATTGCTTTTTGACCGCATGCCAGGATGGATTCATCTACACATGGGCGAGGCCGGGACACACAACGGTAAGGCAGTGGGTAGTCTACAAAGCGATGATCAATATAGATTAGTATATTATATAGTATATTTTGTAGTTCTATATAGTATAATAATATATAATATATATATCATGAATTTATATTCTTGATTGTGACGATGATGAACTCTGTTCATATTCTTCTAAATCTCCGATTTGGTCTTGAAAATTCCAAGTCATATTTTGAACGCCTTCCTTTTATCTGTTGGTATTATGAATATATGAATATTTGTTGCGTAATCTCATATATTTATATTATTATCGATAAATATCGATTCACAATTCACATCTCCTAAGCATTCTTCAATATGCAATCGATTTAAGGCGAATATTTTTCTAGTATATATTTAAAAGTCAGGGACCTGAAATTTGAAAAGAGTTTTTCTCGTATATAAACTCATCTTATCGACAAATATCGATTTCCAATTCCTGTATCCTGTTGCCGTTGTGGACAGATCTGTAATTTTTATATTTGTGCTAGTTACTGAAAATAGCAAGCTAATTTCATTAAAAATCTGCGCGCTGAATATTTTTATATATTTTAAGTAATTAATTATTTGATGAAGAAGACTTTTTGGCAGATTTTCCATATGTACTTGTAATATTTATTATTTTGTCCCGTTTTGTCTTTTTTTCTTATCACTGTTGAGCATATCTAGTTAATACATATTTTTTTTATTATTCTACATGAACTTTATGTAATTTATTTCGAGGCAATTAGAAACTTTATCAACTTTTTGCCAGTCGGATTTTCTCGGCAAGAAGACTTTTAATCGACATATTTTAATAATGATTCTCTTTGTTTTTGACACAGCACGTTGCGCAGCACTTGTCGTCGCCCAGTCAAGCAGTAGCGCCCCCGCCGGGCGGCACGGTAATATAGTTCGGTAAAATGAATGCGGTCAACTATCAGCGTAATCTTGTCAAGCAGCAGCAGCAGATGGAGCAGCAGGAGGCGGATGCAGATGCAGATGCGACGGCGATGGGCGCAGTAGGTGATTTAGGTTAGAGCTAGCGATTGATTTCAAATTATGTATTCCCAAACTTAGGCAGAGTTTTTAATTCTTTAATTATCATTATTATTATTTTTTTTTTTGTAAACCATGTTTTGTTGCAAATATTTCGTTTTTTTTTAATAAACACTTGAAATATTAATAATAATACAAATATACGAGATATAGTTGTGTAAAACATAACTACAATTTATATAAATATATGCAAGAAAAAAAAAAAAAAGGAAAAAAAGAAGAATTAAGAAAACAGCAGGCAACAGAACAAAAGCGAAACAAAACCTTTATATGAATACAATATACATGCATATATAGTATTTGATCTATATATACACATATATATACATATTTAAATTTGGATTATTATTATTAGTTGTAAATGTATTATTTTTAATACGTGGAATTTGTTAAAAACAAAGCAAAGCATGTTTATAACTATTTACTAAGCGCTAGCATAATACACAAAACACACATTTAACAATAAAGAACACACAACACAACTCAACTGCAAAAAACAACACACACCCACACACACATACACACACAAACACACACTTTGCATTAGTCAACTTATTAAAAACAAAAAAAACACCCAACAACAAAAGCTAAGCTAGCGAAATTTGTATGCAAAACTTTTTCACATTTGTGCTAATGGTACTGAGTTGCAATTGAGGCCCCAACAACTAACGAACTACTTATACTATATGAAAACTAATTATTAGTCTGCATTACTTACTAAATAAATGATAAATAAAAATGAAAAGTGAAAGATGAAAAATGAGAAATGAGAAATGATAAATGAGAAATGAGAAAAGCAAATGCAAATGCAAAACACGAAAAAAACGAAAACTAAAAACCTAATTGTAGGAAACTGTTATCGTTACAATGATTATCATAATTATAATTATTTTTCACCGCTATTCGAGTGCAAAGTCAGCCACACATAATAAATGAAATACAAATAAATTACACACAATAAACATAAACACACACCCAAAAACAAACTAGACTAAAACGCAAACAAAACAAAACAAAACAAAATTACAAATATTTCATACAGGCCTATATATTTTATAAAATGCAAAATTCGTTGCGCGTGTGTAAACTAGTGACAAATTTCCAACAAGATCAACAAAAACATATAGAAATCGAAATAAAAAAAAGAAAACAAAACAAAATGAAAAACGTAGCCCTTAAGTCAGGCAGAGAAATCGAGGCAATATTGAGATAAAATAAAATAAAATGCAAAACAAAGAATCTAACAACCAACCAACCAACCAACAACAACAACAACAACAACACGTTACAGTAATGAAGACTAAAAATTTCAATAAAAACTATATATACTATATATAAAACAAAAATTCAATGGAAACGTGCATTGTTTTTATAGCACAGAGTTTATAATGATAATTCCAATATTTCGCATTGGCTGAGTTTTGAAGGCAATAGCAGACTAGATATGGCATGGACTCTAGTTCTATATAAGATATACCCCTATAAACCGGAGTCTACCTATTGACATCTAAATTTTGATCCGAAGTTTGAAATTTTTTTTTCAAAATTTGTACTTTGTAAAGAATGTTATTTATTTGTTTACTGTTTCTCGACTAGCTGCAATCCATATTATTCCACAATTGTGTAGTTGGAAAGCTATATGATATAGTAGTCGGATAATGATTTCTGTAAAAATATCGGGTAATTTAACACGCATAACTGGATGGAGTCAATATCGATATATTAATAAACACATTTTTCATATTGTTCTTATAACAGCTATAGGATATAGTGATCAGATCCGCCTGACTATGACAGATATGTGCATAAGCTGAAGTACTAACTTTGACAGATAGATATATAGCTATATCGACTCGTCTAGTGATACTGATTAAGAATTATATGCATAAATTTAAACTCGTTCAACTAAAATCTGCAAATTTCATAAATGAATCGGGCTACTTTTCACATTTCAAAAAATATATTGCAGCAAAATCTGACGAATCAAAATTAATTAAGTTCGAGCCTCGAACCGAATCGCAGACAATTGGTTTTTGGATGTTAAGACGAGTTCATGTTCCGGTTTATGATTACGAATTGTTTTAAAATTATTTTCGGTATTCAGTTCCGTTAATATTAATATTTATAATTTAATATTATTTTGTGTTTTCCGTTAGCGATTCCGGTTGAAACTGTTTTCCCATCCTTGGTAGAATCGATGCTTTAATTCCTCCAAATCAAATATTCTAGATCAAAATTCCAACGGTTTAAAATCGTAACTGTCTTTCATAATTTTATCATGGTTTATTTATAAATTTGTGTTAATTTGTTTGTTAACAAAAATATGGTTTTTTCACATGCATTCACATCGGCAAATCTCAAAAATTGAATGTTCGCTAACTCTTAAGTAACTTTTAGTCCTCCAACCATATAGACTACGCAGAAGATTTAACATTTTGGAAATGATTTTTGCATTGGCATTGGAAACATTTAAACACATCGATTTTGAGAGTATATACTAGACACACACACATTGCACTGTATATATATATATAATATATATATATATATATATGTGCAGAGAGTGTGTTCTTTATATCATTGCCCGGTAAATTGAAATGAGAGTTATACAAAAAGAGAAATTATGCTAAACATTTATTTAGAGCGGTTTTAGCGTGGCCAACGGATCCGTGCCGGGCAGATAGAGATGCTTGGACAGCAGATAGGCAAATAGCACCTGTCCAGCAACCACAATAAATAGGAAATACAATTTTCGCTTCCGTCCGCCGCTATAATCGAATTGCTGCGGATTGCCATAGGGATCATAGTTGATGGCACCGCTGGGCGCCGTCGGAGTGTTGTCCTGCAACAACTTGGTTCGCAGCGTGCGCAACTGAAAAATGCATCAATTTATAAATCAAATAAATTGAAACAAATCAAAGTAAATAGTTAAGCTCACCAGAAAGAAACCAAATGAGAAACTGGTATAGGCGAGGGCCATAAAATAGCCGGAGCGAAAGAAGAGCGTGCTGATCAGCAGACAGACGACAATATTCACATATTTATAACCCGTAAATGCCAGGAGATCCAATGTTTTCAGGCTCGTCTTCACATTCATCACGTACAACGATATCGAATAGACGACAAGCTCAAAAATGCTATAAGCCATCGCACTCGATGCCTGAATGCCCAATTGTTCCGGCGAGAAACGATTCTGCATGCCCAACAACAACCCGGCAACAATTACATACGTTATATAGCCCATCGTCGGCAGATACAAATCGGGCGCATTAATATCATAACGCGGCTGCACCGGATGCTCCTGATCGTACTTCAGCGACCAGTCCTGTAAAATGCGAATAGATATACAGTGTTAAAAAATACTTCAAATATAGTTTAAAAATTATGATAATTTGATTTACATACAAGCACGTAATGAAGAAGAAGCATTATCAGTTGGGATAGCTTTAAAAATACTAACAAAATAAATTAAAGGTTTTAAAGTGATTACAAATGAGCCGGTCAAAATAATGGTGGTGGAATAGTGGTGTTTACTTCTAGCTTTGCCCAGGGCTAAATAATATTTCTAAAAACTAGATATGCTGTGTGGGATACATTAGAAATAGCCGCCATCTAGAGATGGTTCAAGGTGGGTCTTGTTTTCGCAGAGACCTATTCAAAGTTGGAGGGACTTTAGAAACAATCTTTATAATTTCTAAATACAAATTCTCATTTGGGTTGAGATCTGTAGACTGAAACAGATTATGTGCTAGGTGATTGTCATACACACTGCCGAGACCCTCTGTCACCATATAAACCAGTTTTGGATACATTCTAAAATCATGAATTTCTTCAATTATTCAGGAAAACTTCATCAGCAACCAATAACCGAAAAAGCGATCCCATCTTCGGATCTATTTGTATATATATCAGATATTATCCTTGCTCACCTTGTGTATGTAAGGAAAGAAGAGGAGACGCAGCTTGCGACCCACATACGCATTATCAACAGCAAAATAGTATTTCAATTTGGCAACTGGCACCCATTTCTCAAATTGATTCTCCACCATCTGTTTGCCCTGATCCGCCAAACGTTGCCCATATTGCATGGCCATATCCTGCACCATTGGCTGCTGAAACATGGCAAATTGTGGATATTGAGCGGTGGCGCCGCCGGCTGGTTGTCCAGGAGGAGCAGCACCAGGTGGAGCTCCAAATGGAGGCGGCTGTTGTGGTGCAGCATAAGAATTTAGTCCTGGTTGTGGTTGCTGTTGTGGTGCTGCAGCATAGCCATAATTTTGTGGTGCTGCATTGTAGCCATAATTATTGTTCAACTGTTGAGGTTGCTGTGGTTGCTGCTGCTGCTGTTGCTGCTGATGTGGTTGCTGTGGTGCCGAGTACAAATTAGGATCAAACATTGTTGGTGCCGCAGTTGGCTGCATAAATGCAGAGCCGCCGCCGCCAGCGATTGGTGGACCCATGGCATTTAAATCGCTGACCCGTTTGGTGGGGCGAGCGCGTCCGCCGCCTGCTGCTAAATTCATTTAGGAAATCAGAGACAAATTTATATTTTGGCTTGCAGCAAGTTTAAAAAGGGAGTGAAAAGTGCCAAAAATCAAGCTACAAACACACGCAGTAAACAAATTAAACAAAACAAACCAAAGAAAAGTAAATAGAAATCTAACAAACAAATGCTCAAAACAAACACATAAATAACTTAAGTAAAAATAACAATATTTAATTAATTGTCGGCGTTTCTGAGTTTTTCTCAGCAGCAATATGCACTTTTTTGTGTGGCATTTTTGTGTTGAATTTTTTTTTTAGGCTGAGAATACTTGCGTTGGTCGTAGCTTGGTTCCTTACAATTCTCCCACTTACGATTCCGCATACCCGCATTTGGATTGTAGTTCATCTTTGTTGTGTGTTTTTATTTTTGTTCAAAATATGAGCAAAACTTTTGGTTTATTACACATCACCACTCGCCTGAAATTCGATAAGTACACGAATCAGTTTGTTGTTGCCCAACTATCGATATATCGATATAGTTGCGTGCAAATATATCGAATATTTAAAGAGCAGCGATCAGTTGCCGTTCAAGTGAAAATATGTGACTAAAATAATTTAGAAAATACAATACTGATGTTGACTATAACAACTATTTAAAAAATTTATTGACATATCCTTATTTTCCAAACCACCATCTGCTTATTTTTTCATTAGGTGTCATGCCAGCATGCTAGCACTGCAATATGCTGGCAGCCCTGCAGCACGAGTTGCATGCAATTGTTATCGGCTATCGGCTTTATTAATCGTGGCTTGCGCATATCTAACTGCCACTTTTTGTTGGAATTGTGCCTAGTTTTTTGTTTTTCTTTTAATTCACATATAATTTTAAAGTGTTTACTGCTTAACTTATGCACAATTGGTTAGTGAAACTACACTTTAAACGCAGCATCCGTTATTAATCAGGTGGTAGAGTGTGACAAGTGACAGTTGTAGCCCACAAATTGTTGCCTCGAAATTTTTTTAAGGTGTGGTTATTTGGTTGTTTTTTGTTGACTAAGCGCAGCTTTTCTCAAATTGGGCGGCGGCTTTTTCAATTCTAAAACGTGTTTAATACAAACAGCAAGTGCTTAATAATATATTGAATTAATATACAGCGGCTGTGGTCTGTTAGTTTTGTATTAAATTGATTTGTTTACTTAATTGTTTTGTAATTAAACCAACTATAAACCACACCTAACGCACACACACACACATACATAATTGTGTGATTAATTGGAAAACTTCGCTTAGAATCGATGATTCGAATTCCAGAAATATTCAAATTTTCTTAAGTCTCTTATTTTTGTGTGTTAATTATTGTTATATATAATAATTAATGTCAGGTTCATGAAAAGTATTTAAGAAATATTAGATTATTTATATTAATTCTAACAAAAAAAATAAATAATTTTAAATAGCATATTTTACATTTCAATATTTTAAATGTATATGCTATTCATACAATTATAAGCAAATAATAGTTATATACCAATTTAATTATAAATAAATAATAATAATTGTATGACATATTTTAAATATAAATTTATATATATAGAATTCCTCAAACTTATATTTAAAATATAGCATGTAATATTTATTTATTTATAATTATAATTTGCCCATAGCGAGTTAAGACTGTACAGCATTAATCGTCACTCACAACTGACTGATCTGCCTGAAATTGCTTAAATGTTTACGAATCATAAATCGAATTTCGCAAATAAACAATTTAGTAATTTCTTTGCTTATTTTTAGAAACTACGAATTTTGCTGAAAACCGAAAAATGTGCCTTTAATATCGAACGCAACGCCAGCTGGAGCAATTCTCACGAATTGAATTGGACTCACGAAATTAAACCAAGCCACGATGTCAACAAGGAGCAGCAGCAGGTTAATTGCCTGCTTAGTGTTGCTAATGGCAACGGCGACTCAGTCGCAACTGCAACAACAACAACAAATGCAACAGCAACAGCAACTGGGTCAACAACAATTGGGGCCACAATCGCAGCCGCAGTTGCAGCAGCCGCAATCCTATCAGCCCAGCTACAACAAGGATTATGTGCCACGCTATAATCCACTCTACACGGGTCAGCAACAAAATCCGGACACAACACAGTACGAGAATCCCCTGCTGGACTTTAACAATCAACCAAACAATCAGAACAACTACAACAATTATAATAGTTTTGATAACAATCGCCAGTTGTTGGGCGGCGGCAGCGGCGTTAAAATAGGTGGACCAGGCAGCATGGGAAATGTGGGTCCCCAATACGATCCCTTCAATCGGAATACGGTGACCAGTAATGCTGGCTTGGGTGGTTATCGGGACATCTTCTCCGATGAGAATAACTTTTGTCCAGAACATTGGATCTCATATCGTCAGACTTGCTATCGCTTTATCCGCTCCCCAAAGCGCAATTGGGCGGAGGCCAAGAAGATATGCAAGGCGTACACATCTGATCTGATCAATGTGGATAATGTGGAGAAGCACGCCTTCATTCTGACCAATCTCATTTTGCAGAATCAGCGACAGAATCGCTTCTTTATCTCTGCCAGGCAAACCGGTCCACAGAACTGGGTGAATGATGATAGCACGCAACTGGTGCAAATTGAGGATTCGTTTGCCTTCGACGAACAGCAGGCTCTGGAGAATGAGGATCTCAACGATAATCGCTTTCTCGTGCAAAACGATCCCAATAATCCCAACTATAATCGTAACTTTAATAATCCCAATCAATACTACAACTCGCAGACGAGTCCCAATAATCTCAATCAGCGCAATCAAAACAATTTGCGTGGCTTCTTCGGTAAGTGGAGAATAGTTCAATGACGTAACTCCCTTTTAACATCATTTGTACCATTTATTTTTTAGGCCCCAATCAGCCGTTTGGCGACAATGGCTATAATCGGGATCGAGTGGTTTATGCGTACTCAAAGAAACGTGATCGCTGGATGTTTATGCCTGCCCACGAAATCGAACTGAATCTGTTTATATGTGAATCCAAGGCGCTTTACAATCCCGACAATGTGAACATTAAGCTCGATGATAAGCGACCCTATACCTATGGCCTGGACATACGTGATCTGGAGCGGATACCACGTGGTCCGTACTTTGTGAAGCAGCCGAATGACACCACCTACGATGTGAACAAGAATCGCCTGATCAACGATGTCTCATTGAGTTGTTTGGCTGGTGGCTATCCAACGCCCACCTACGAATGGTATCGCGAGGTCTATTTGAACGATACGCTGGAATATGTGAAAATTGAACCGTTGATCGACGATCGCTATACCATCTCGGGTGGCAATCTGATTATCTATGAGCCCAA
Organism: Drosophila cognata; assembly: GCA_035041535.1. Lineage (NCBI taxonomy): Eukaryota > Metazoa > Arthropoda > Insecta > Diptera > Drosophilidae > Drosophila > Drosophila cognata. Next base: position 447,326 of record JAWNLC010000571.1, on the reverse strand, counting down.
GCAGGCCCTCGATCAGGGCTCCTATCATTGCGTTGCGGAGAATAAATTTGGACGTGTCCGCTCGGAGAGTGCCAATCTAAATTTCGGTTTCATTATGGAGTTCAATTTGAAGCGTTCGGTGGAGACGAGTGAAATGAATTGGGGCAAATCGATTTTCTGTGATCCGCCGCAACATTATCCGGATATTAAATACTATTGGGCTCGTGACTACTTTCCCAATTTCGTCGAAGAGGATCAGCGTGTGTTCGTCTCAAACGATGGCGCCCTGTACTTCTCCTTCATCGAGACCGTGGATCGTGCCAACTATTCGTGTACGGTTCAGACTCTTGTCTCGGATACGGGCCGCAATGGACCGTTTTTCCCGCTGCGCGTCACTCCAAATAGTAATTATCAATCGCTGATCTTTGCCAACGCCTTCCCTAAGGTCTTCCCCGAGGCGGCCGTTGCGGGCGATGAGATTCGTTTGGAGTGCATGGCCTTTGGGTATCCCATACCCTCGTATAATTGGACACGTCAGGGTCAGCCGCTGCAGCGCAACGCGTACACGATCAGTTATGGCCGTGTGCTGGTCATCAAGAATGCCACGACCAATGACAATGGCGAGTATACGTGTAGCATTACAAATCCCCGAAAGACGCTCGAGAAATCCATTTATATCAATATACAAATGCGACCGGAATTCACGATTCCGTTGAAGGATATGATTAAGGACTATAATAGCGATGTTACCTTCATTTGTGAGGCCTTCTCCATTCCGGATGCGAATTATACGTGGTATAAGAATGCCGAGCGTCTCGATCCGTTGACCATCAATCGGGATCGATATGTCATCCAGGACAATGTGCTCACCATTAAGTTCCTGGAGAGGGAGAAGGATGAGGGCATGTATCAGTGCGGCGCACAGAATCAGCTCAAGACATCCTTCTCATCGGCCCAGTTGCGTGTACTCTCCATGAAGCCATCGTTCAAGAAACATCCACTCGAATCCGAAATCTATGCCGTCTACAATGGTAACACGACCATTGTCTGCAATCCGGAGGCAGCGCCTCGTCCCAAATTCCAGTGGAAAAAGGACGGGCAATTGTTGGGCTCGGGTGGACATCGTCGCATCTTGCCCAGCGGCACGCTCATCATCTCACCCACATCTCGCGATGATGAGGGCATGTACTCTTGCATTGCCTCCAATCAGGCAGGCCAGGATGAATCCCATGCACGCGTCATTGTGCTGCGTAAGTTTTTGTATATTTTTAGTTAAATTTGATTTTTAGTTATTCGCATTTTTTGCAGAGGAAATTCGATTTGTGCAGACGCCGCCGCAGCGCATTGTTTCCCGGGAGCATGATCTGATCTATCTGCACTGCGAGGCTGCCTACGATGAGCTGCTGGACATTGCCTACGTTTGGAAGCACAACGGCGAGATTCTGCGCGACGATCACGACGGCACTCAGCGTATTGTGAGTATTCAATAGTAATATAAATAAATACAATTACATAAATATAGTAACAAATCTTGATCCTTATTAACTCTGCCTTCGATCTGTTGCAGATTGTGGATTGGAACAGTTTGACGGTGCACAACATAACGATGCGGGATGCTGGCGATTACGAATGCGTTGTTCAGTCCGCTGTGAATGAGATAACCACGAAGACGAATGTGATTATTGAGGGTGCACCGGGTGCACCTGGTGGCGTTCAAGTGATCGAGATTGGCAAGACGAAGGCCATCATTGAGTGGGTCGATGGCGTCAATAATGGTCGCCCCATACACTACTACAACATTCTGGGACGCACCAATTGGAATCGCACCTGGGTGAACGTGTCCACTCATGTGCTGGCGCGTGAAGTGGATCGATATACGTCGCGACAGCAGGCGGAGGTGACCAATTTGACGCCGTGGTCCTCGTACGAGTTCAGTGTAGCGGCTGTCAATGATTTGGGTATTGGTACCCCGTCGACACCGTCACCCATTTACAGCACCTACGAGGATAAGCCGTATATTGCACCACGGAAGGTAGGTGGTGGTGGTGGCAAGATCGGTGATTTGACCATCACTTGGGAGCCATTATTGCCGCAGGAGCAGCATAGTCATGGCATACACTACAAGGTATTCTGGAAGCTCAAAGGTGCCCTCGAATGGGCATCGGATGTCATTAAGAAGCAGGAGAATCTGGGCATGGCAGTCGTCAATATACCCCTGAACAACTACTACACGCAGTATGAGGTTAAAGTGCAGGCCATCAATAGCATTGGCAAGGGACCGGAGAGCGAAGCGATTGTCATACACTCGGCGGAGGATATGCCACAAGTGGCGCCACAAAGACCATTCGCCCTGGCCTACAATTCCACCTGCTTCAATGTATCCTGGAGTCCCATCGATATGTCGCGCGAGAATATTCGTGGCAAGCTCATTGGACATAGGGTAAATATTACAAACATAGTTGTGTAATTTATCTTCTGAACTTTTGCTCCTACCCAGCGCAGTCTGGGAGTAGTCTAATCGATCTAATAAGTCTCCCACTAGAGTTAAGAAATTGAGAAGAATCCAAATCACATTGGACCAAATCGGACCTTACCTAAACTCAAATAACCCTGTGATTTTTGTAATTTCAGTTAAAGTACTGGAAGACCGAGCATCAGGAGGAGGACGCCGTTTACTATCTGTCGCGTACGACACGCCCCTGGGCGTTGATTGTGGGTCTGCAGCCGGATACGTATTACTTTGTGAAGGTCATGGCTTACAATGCGGCGGGCGAGGGACCCGAAAGCGAACGTTTTGAAGGTGCCCTAAACATATATACATAATCTATGATCAGAAAATTTTAATCTAATTGTATTTATACATTTTTAGAGCGCACTTATCGCAAGGCGCCGCAAAAGCCGCCATCATCGGTGCATGTCTACGGCATAAATCCGTCCACGGTGCGCGTTGTGTGGCGTTATGTGTCGCCAGCGCAAGATGAGGAGCCCATTGAGGGCTATAAGGTTGGCTTTGACTAAATGCAGCCCTAACAAGAACTAATTCAATCTGTACATATTCATAGGTGCGCATTTGGGAGACGGATCAAAATATGATAACTGCCAACAATACGATAGTGCCTATTGGACAGAAATTGGAGTCGTATATCAATACACTGACGCCCGGCAAGAGCTACAATATGCGTGTCCTGGCCTACAGCAATGGCGGCGATGGACGCATGTCCAGTCCAACGCTACGCTTCCAAATGGGCAAAACGACGAGAAATGCGGCAAATACGCGACACGCCCACAACATCAATACGGCGCTGGTAATGAGCGCCTTATTGTTTATCACCACATTTTTGTATAACAGCAACAACTAGACAGAATAGCAGTCCATAATTTCAGCTATTAATTAGGCAATAAGTAAAACGAAAACAAACAAACAAACAAACCGTCCGGGTTAGTTTGCAGAGCGCACAGCTTTACAAACACAACAAAAAACACACAAACTTAAGTCTCGTTTAGATTTTAATCAGCAACACATTCCGTCTTTACTCAAGTAATCTCAGCGAATTGAACATATATGCAAAAAAAAAACATAAGCAAGTGACCTTATATATATATACATATATATTATATACAGATAAGTAGTAGAGCATATGAATTGACAACAAAACACACACAAAAACTTTATATATATATATTTGATTATGTATGTTTTTTCTATTGGATTTACCAACGACCGATTGTATAATTGTAGCATAAGCGTAAAGTCTATCCATGTAACGCCATTATCAGTTTTTTGTTTCGTCCCAATTTTTTATTATGTATTTAATATTATTGCGTCCATTATACAAAACATTTATCAGCTATAATAAAAATAAAACCAAAATTTTAATATTTGTAGTTCAAATCCAACCGCTTAACATGCAAATCGTTATCGGCAGCTAACATTAATGCTTATCGATAGCTAAAGCGAGCCTGAGCAACACTGAAAGCTCAAACAGCTGTTTGCATCGGCAATTTCATATATACGCATATTTATGTATGTGTTTGTGGAGAAACCAATGATGATGGCTCATTGGAAAATTCAGTGAAAACGAAAGAAGCAACAAACGCATCAAAAGCGAAATTATAAAATGCATTTATAACGCACAACCAAAAAAACAAGCAAACGTATTGAGCAAAGCAACAACAAATACAAAATGGAAATGACAACAAAAGTGAATGGTTGGGCGGGGATTGGCTGCAATGCGACAGGGACGACGACGGCAACGGCGACGCTGAATTCTGTGCCAATTTATTCAAAATATACGCGCTGCACGGAATTGCGGCGTGTGGACGACAATGACATATACAAATTGGCCACAATACTCGATGTGAATGGCTGTTGGCGCAAACTAATGTCCATTATACCCAAGCGACTCGATGCACAAGTTTGTAGCGCACCCGGTGGCCTGAATTATGCGGAAATTGCTGGCAAGGTGGGCTTGAAATATACCACACAACAAATAAGTCTGATCGACGGCACCGCTGAGCGATTAACGCCCGGCCAAAGCATCTCCCAGGTGATGATCGATGAGTGGAAAACATCGGGCAAACTCCACGAACGACCCACGGTGGGTGTTCTGCTGCAGCTGCTGGTTCAGGCCGAGATTTATAGTGCCGCCGATTTTGTGGCATTGAATTTTCTAAATGGTGCGTATTCTGTGTACAGTAGCTAAAGAAATCCGTTTAATTAATTATAGATAATGTATAAAATTTATTATATTTATTTATTGGCGATGAAAAAATGAGATTTACAGTAAAAAGTTGCCTCATTTTATGCTAATTTCGAGAATATTAATATCTGCTTATTAAAATTCAAAATATTTTAAATTCAAATTTAAAAATATATAATTTATGATTCATGAGAAAAAATAAAATATTTTCAATAAGAATATTTTTAAATATGATATGTTTTGTATAGAAAATCTATGAACTTCATCATTTAGAATTATTTATTTACAAAAAAAAAATAGAGAATTGTGATAAAAATTTGACTCATTTTATGCTAGTTTCGAAAATAATACAGAATCACAATTACAATTATGCTTATTTTATGCTAATTTCGAATTAATTAATATCCAAAATTCCTCATTTTCGAGCGAAAACTGTTTGACATTTATAAACACATTACTCAAAGTTGAAACGTTCATTTTAGAACCCAAACCGGATCGCCCCACCGATGGACCCGCCGCTCATATTAGCCTCGATTTGTGCAGCGAGGATCTGAACGATGAGGATATGATGGACGTGGACGATGGCGCCAGTAGCTATCAGCCGAATACATCCGCGTTGCATGCAGCCGCCGAGCAAGTGCGCAGCACTGGCATGAATCTGGACTACTTTGACAAGCACATGGTGAGACGGGACAAAAGTGTGCCGCAGCAATCGGAAAATAATAGTAGCGGTGATGCAGCAACACCACCACCGATAGCACCACCACGAAGCATACGCAGCTCACGACAACTGAAAGCCGCAGCTAGCAATGCAGGTGCAACAACAACAGCAACACCAACAACAACGACAGCAACAACTGTTGCAAGCTCGGCCTCAGCTGCCACAAATACGCCCAATATGCCGATGCTATCAATTCTGAATGCGAGCAGCGAACAAATGCAGCAAACGCAACAAAATATTCCCTACCTGTCCATACTCAATGGTGACTTTAAGGATCAGCATCCGCTCGAGGCAACAGCAACAGTAGCAGCCACATCATCGACAGCGACAACAATTCCAAATGTGCCGCTGATAACGCTGCTAATTGAAAATGCCAGCTGCGAGATAAGCAACCACAGTGGAGCATCTAACGAAACAACAACGGCGACAACAGTGACAACGAAAACAGCTGCCGAAGTTGGCCACAATAGTCTGCCAGCGATAAGCGCATTAAATTTGAATACGGGCCTGGTAGTTGGCAATGGAACTGGCGAGCATCACAGCAGCAGAAATAGCTTCAGCAATGACGAAGATGAGGATGATGACGACGAGGATGACCATGACTCCGATGACGACTCCGATGAGGCAGAGGATGTGTCACTACCAAATCTAAGCAATTCTGAGCATCAAACATCAAACAATGATTCGAGTCTGACGACAGTCACCGGCACCAGTGGCGAGAATAGTTTTGAATTAACCAACGATTCCAGTTCCGCATCCAATGACATCGATAACATTCCCAATCTAAGTGAACTGCAGCCGCACGAGTAATGGCAACCAGAATCGAGCCGTCCATTAAAACGCACTAGTTTATTTCCAAAACATAAAAAACATTCCGTTAAGCACTTGGTATATATATTTATATATATACCTATATCGATGCTAATACTGATTTAGTTGAGTTATGTATATAAGATATGCGCAACGTTTGTTAACTAACTAGCTAACTAATAATTTTACATATCACTGCTTCCATGACAACGAGTGTGCATTATGCAAATTTTATTTTCATTTGCACGCAGAAAAAGAGGGGGAATTCATCAACTTGGTTTTCGTTTTTTACATTCATCACAAAAGAAAAAAACAATTTTTGTATAAAAACGCATTTTACAAGATATACACAAATTCAATAATATAATGTCGATTATAATCTGTCAACGTGTAGATTAAATTTTATTCGAAATTTAAGGATTCCTCAAGAGGAAACGAAACCCGCGCAAACAATATATTTGAGTTTGGCGCGCATTTAATTCGATAACTCAAAATGGTAAGAATGCAACACTGCGTACGCGACACATCAACAAAAATCTTGTTGTTGCACATCTCTAATACAGGCCAAGGGACTTGTTTTATTACTGGTTAGATTATTTATCATTTTTGTCGGATCTTTCAAAATTTTTCGTAACATGGACGAGTCGGAGCTGCTGTTCAATTTGTTCTATTTCCTGCTGTGCATGTGCGTCATCTATCCACCGGAGGAATTTCAGCGACTCGGCTTCACAATCGAACAGTTGTTCTCGCGATTGCTGGGCGAAGAATATCTCGATTTTGTTGGCTACCATTTGCGACGCACCTCGTTGAATCTCTTCGTGCACAGCTGTCTGCCCGTCACCTACTTCCTCATACATCGCGTCAAGTTCTCTGTGTTCGCCACGCAGGAGCCACTCGAGGATAATGAATTGGATCCAGATTTTCCCATGCCCCAAGAAGCCGTGGCCTTTAAATCGCTCACCTGGAAAATGGCACAACGCTTTAGCGTTTTGGCGGTGCTGGCTGTGCCGGCCTTAATCTTTAATTGGCATCAGCAAAATTGGCGACGACATCCCATTAACAAAACCCTGGCCAAATACTCGAATACGCCGGGCAGCTACAGTGCCGTGGCCAGCGACATTGGCATCGAATTCCGTCGCCAGGATGTCTACAAGCGTAAACTGAACTCCATCAGCACAGTGATTGCCACAGAGAACTGGATCATCAAGACGACCATGTACAATGTTAATTTTGCACATCAGGCTAACACGGCGCTCAGCGTAGCCAAGGTATAAATATAGATAAAGATGTAAAGATTTTTATGAAACGTACCCCTCAAAAATACCCTAAAAGAGGGCATCTTGAAGCAGCTCCTTGGCTAAATTCTTAATCTCTTACTTGCAGGCGGAGACATACAATATATCGCAGCACGATCAGAATGATACACTGCAAATGATTAGCATTATTGTGCGACCGATGCGACAGCATGTTGCCGATTTTCATATACGCATCAATGCGCTGGAGTTTCGCAGTCTGGAGGATCGTGTGAGGCGACCCATAACCATACCCTCGAACATACAATTCCATCGCAGTGTCATTGATCGTTTTGTGGATGTGTTTAAAGCGCAGGTCGCACTGAATCCCATCTTCAGTTCGGAGCCGATAACGGACAAGTGTTTTGCCTGCATGCTCGCTGAGCCGAACATAAAGATTAATAAACAATGCGTGGATGTGAATCGTGCTGGAGCACCGCTTACAGATGAGGCATGCTGCTCGAATTGCTATTGTCGTCCCATGTGGTGTGTGGAGTGTTTGGCGCGTTGGTTTGCCGCACGCCAAAGCGATATCGATCGCGAAGTGTGGCTGGAACAGAAGTGCACCTGTCCCATGTGTCGGGCCAAATTCTGTGTGCTGGATGTGAGCTATATTCGAGCACTGGCGGCGACACCATCCAATGAGGATGCCCCATCATCATCATGATGAGTTCCCTTCGAGTTGCACTGGCAGTTTAAGTTGCAGTTTGAATAAAATCGAACCTTATGCTTTATTAATAAGTTTTAGGCATTGCTAATTTTTACTAGTTTCTACAAATTAAGATATGTATACATATATGTGTGTGTATGTATGTGTGTGTATATACATACGACATATAATGTGTAAATTTATTAATATGCATATGTATGTGTATATATGCCATTTAGTGCAATTATCACGTTTTAATACTTGTACAATCTAAGCATGAAAGAGATAATAATGTTCATACATTTACTTTATATACTAAATATATGTAAGTACAATCGATCTATATATATTTATATATATATATATATATGTATACTTTATATATATATATATATTCAAAGAGTGCCTAAGCTAGCGCCCAATCTGTTTTATTCTCCACTATTACTAAATAGCTGATAACTAAACACACAAAATAACTTTATCAAAGCAGCCAGCGCAAAAAAAAACCAAAAATTGGTCTTCCCTTGTGTTATTTGTTGTAGTTGTGTTTTTTTTGTTGTTTCCTATTCTTTTGCTGCCAATTTGTGCATTTTTTTATGTTTATATATATATATATGTATATATGTATATATATATTTATAGTCCACACGTTGTGCAATAAACTCTTAGGTTGATTTAATAAAGCGTAATACAAATGTATATACATATATGTATATACACTATATATGCATACGTATATACATTTAGTATATATATTTTCATATAGTATGTATATATATAGTTTATAGATGATGTGCCCACTAATTATAAGCTTGTTTCGTAACAACTTTTATAGCTCTCCGTTTTGTTGTCACGTTGACTTCGCATGGATGTTGCCCCAATTCCTGTGCCCGTTGTTGCCGCTGTCGATGCACTTGGATTTGCTGTTGCACTTGTGGCATAGGAGCTGGACTTGGGCATGGCGCTACTTGTCGTATTGCGCGCTGAGATCTGCAAGACAAATATGAAATCTCCAATTTTAGTTACACTTCAAAATGGAATTAATGATTTTAAAATATGCCTAAATCCCTGTCATGTTATGAATATGTTTTTAGAAAAGTGAACTTATTAATAAATAAGAGTCAACATTCATAAGCCGAATCCTTTTGAATCCACAACTTAGCAGCTACAGCAATACTATGAACCGATCTATTAACGGATATATTAATAAGTAAAGTCATCATTATGTCAACAATTCTACGAACCGAACAGTAGATCAATTTAGATCTTCAAAAACAGATCAAGGTTTGCAAATGTATGTAACAATCTCACACCAAATAAAATATATATTATACATATATATATATGTCGGTCTGTCCGTCTGTATGAACAAACTGATCTCAGTGACTATAAAATAGATTTGAAATTTGGAATATGAGTTCAGAAAAAACTCCCGGTGAATTTTAGAAACTTCCCATTCAGCCATACACTAATATAAAAGTCGAGTCCGTAAGTTTCATTTACATTTTTGGGATTGTCCATTTAGGGAAAACGTTTCTAATTTTTAGAGATTTTCTTTTCTTATATTAATAAATTGTTTCTTAAAACATGAGAAACTTTCTAGTATTCAGGCAGATTTTTTATTCTGAGTGTTTCCTTTTGGACTTGCGGACTTGATAATTATTTCGATAATTAATTATAATTTATAACAACATTGTGAGAAAGGCAAAACACCTATAATAAATGACCACGGAACTGACTAATATATATCTGTTACAGATATTGTGAGACACAAAACATAAAACTAGGAAATCGTATCAGATAACAAATGTGAAGACATTCGAAAATTAATCAGAATACAAGCTCGAAAGTCATATTTTTGATTTAGCACCTGATATTAATCAAACCCATGCCATCGACATGCACCCATATATAATATATATATATATATATATATATATATATTAGTATATATGTTTGTATATACAAGTATAATTTTACAGCTCTACTTTTTTCCTTCATTTTGACACAACAGCCGACGCGTGCACAACCACTTACTTATACGGTATATATATACATATATATATACATATATATACTTATATATATATATAACTGTCTGCTTTTTTCCCTATGGCAAAATTGGTTTGTCTTTGTCTTTGTGCTGCTGAATCGCTTTTGTTGTTAGTTGATAAGGTTTGTTTTTGTTTCACTTTTTTAGCGTTGCTAAAACGCAAAGAAGAAAATTTTGCAATATCTGATAAATGTATATATATACCTATATATATGTATGTGTATGTATATGTATATAGATACGCACATACAATATTATTTGAGTGCGTTTCGTTGGTAAAACCTTGGCCATAATTCATGCTTTTCGCTATCATTGTTGCACTGTATCACTTCAATAAATATATACAACACCCAAAATAAAGGGGGCTTTTGTTCTATTTTTGGGTGACACGAAATCTATCTATATGTCTGCAGTTGGAGTGAAGTTTTAAGCAGTTTGTAGAGTTTCACTTGAATTTTTAATTGAATAATGAACTGAAAATGATTTTCAGCTGTATAAAAACTGAGCTTTAAAATATTAAGTGGAAATCAAATAAATTATAAGATTAAAATTCTTCCTCTAAAATCGCCATCAAAATGTCACCCACTTATGTTAAAGAGAAAATTGAAACTAAACAGTTGTCATTAAATAGCCATACGCTAATTTACATAGTTCAAATTAAATATGCCCAATTTAATAGTATAATAAAAAAAAAACAAGTTTGGATGCTCCAGTCGAGAGGGCTCGGCTGAAAACGCAGCTGTTAAATACCTGGTAGACTAGCTGATAGTCGTTTTAATCAATATGAAAATAAATTTTGATAATCGAAATCTGCGTTTACTAACCAATCTGACTGAAATGAGTGCAGTTGATAAGAAATATGCCTGCTTATATTTATAAATCAAGTGGCAGGCTATATGTTAACAACTGTGTCCAATATTGCTATCGGCAATCGATTTGCATCGATATTCGCTGGCGCAGTTATCGATAAAATGAAATAAACTTGATAAAGTTGCGTATGGTATACGATAATTCATTAAGTTGATCGGATTGTTCAGACAGACGGAGAGGCGGACATCGTTAGACCCACTCTGCTGTTAATTGTGCTCTTCTTGCACAATTTCATTGTACAATAAATTAATAAACATTATTCATACGACCCGTAGTACAAAGAGGTTTATTACCATATTTTGTAAAACTCCCCGACTTGACCGATTCGGAATGTCCCTTTCATCGTTTCACAGGTTTCAGGTGTAATTCAAGCAATCCCAAGTTCAATGCACAGACAACAATGACGCAGCAAACAATCGATCGGTCAATGCATTTGCATTGCGTAATAAAAGACACGCAAACACCCCCCAGCACTGACAGCACCGCCATCTGCCTCTTTCCGACGGATACTCCCCCCGGATACGGGTCTTCCACTGCTGACCGGCTTGCTAAATTTACAAAATTCGCGTGCCGCCGAAAAACTTGCAGCTTGTTTTTCTTGTTGTTTCTTATGGCGCCCCTTTTTTTGGCAACGTATCTGGTTTCGGGTAGATATATATGCGCGTATAGATATATATATATATATCTATATATATATATATATATATATATAGTATATTAAATAAAAACACATCCATATTATGTGACATATTGGTGAGTTTTGGTCGCTTTACTCATCTTGCAGCCCCAAACAAATACTGTTGTATAAAGTTTCCAGAAAGGTGTGTTTGTCGGTCGCTTGTCAGCATTTACACACACACACACACACACACACACACACACATAATACATACATACATTCATATATGATATGCACAATACTAAATTAAAAACACATTGATCTTACTTATATTTTTTTCTTGAAGTGAGTTCTGTTTCTTGTTTACTTTGCTTGCTTATTTTGTATACCACTTTTCTGTTTTGTTTTTTTTTTTTTTGGTTTTTTGACTGCGCTTTAAGGCACCTTAAATACACTGTTACCGAAGATAGAAGAGTATATTGGTTTACTTAGACACTCTTGAAATTGGAGACTTTAATGTTGAATATATATGAGTTTATGGTCATATCATATCATATAGTGTTCAAATTAAGTTGGTAAGCCCACTTGCAGACTGGGCAATCGATAACATCGATAAATGAAAATCGATAAGACATAGACATGTGTATATTTTAATGCTACAGTTACAATACTTGAAAGGTAGATAACAGTTAATGTACTTCAAAAATCTAATAAAATTTAAAAACTATAATAAATAAATTTGGTAGTTGGATTCTAATAGGCTCTTTTCTTGGCCTCTTCCAACCCCTTATATATAATCGATCAAGATTATATCTTTTACACTTTTAGAAGTAGAGTCATAAAAATCATAATCATTGATTGAGGTTCGTCCATCCATTACAGTTCCACCCCCCCCACCCGCTCTCAAAAAGGTTTTGTGATACCTGTTATCAGTTGGTAATTCACTGATATCAGAGTATTCCGCAGTTGGTTACGCCAAACGGTCATTTGCTTTACTTGTAATATTTATACGGCCCTTTTATAAGGCGCTATTAAGTCGTATAGAAATTGGTTTGCGGAAAATTACAGTTTTTATCTTTATTTTTTATTTTTTTTTTGTGCACTTGAACGAGGCGCAACGATCTGCGGCGTAGATTTTGGTACTAAAAGTACAAAAACTGTAAAATTGCATTCAAGGTTGGCCTTGATTTTGATAGTAGTCATAAGTACCCTTAGTAATCTTATCTGTTCTAAATAAATCGTTGCAAAAAGTATGAAGTGGATTCGTGGATTAGTTTTTTAACACAATCTTTAAGCTTCACGCAACAAAAAAAATGTATAAAGTGCAAAAAAAAAAAAAAATGAATTTTTAAAAACAAAATGGCGAATATGAATTGAAGAAATTTTCATTCTAGAACTGAAAATGTTATAAATATAGCTAAAAGCTCAATTCTCACATTTGGGACATGATCTTAAGAAAGAATGAGTAAGAAGACAGCCACTACAAATTTTAAAAATTCAAATATCAATAAACCAAACGAATTATATGAAGAATTTTTTTTATAGCATTTAAATTGATTCAAATCTTGAAACGAAATCGAAAATTAAAATGTAAAGTCGACATTCAAAAGTTATGAGCTCAAATCTAATATCGAGAACATGATCTTAAAAACGTAAAAGCAAGAAAACAATTAATATTTAAATTGAAAATATTAGTTCAAGAATTTCTTATTCTAAACTTAAAATTCATTCAAATTGTCAAATCAAAAGACAAAAGGAAAAAAAAGACAGACTCAATTTAAAACCAGATTCAATATTCAAAAGTTAACTGACTAATTGAGTTGAATTATTAAATAGAAAATGTTAAGTTAATTAATTAAAAATAAACTATATATATACCGATATTGTATTAAATAGGTGCTGCTGTTTATTTTTGGGTGTTTGATTTATAATTAAAGCTGGGCAACCATTAAGTTGAAGATCATAAACAAGTTTGAAGCTTCGCTTTTAATCAGAGCCCCAATCCTGCTAATTGTTTTAATTGCGTATACGGCATGAGTAACGCGGAGAGGCTTTATTTATTTCACAATTGAATATTTATTTGTATTTTTAAGTTATACGCGTTTATTTTTAAGCAATTCAGCCACTTTCAAGATCGGGTCTCAATTTCACTGCAAAACCGACACTGAATGCTAAAAATAGAAGTGCTGCAATCCTACAATCGTCGTAGAGTATTTTTTTATTATTACGCTGGCCACTGCACTCATTCATATCACCATTGGAAACAACTTCCGTTTTTCATTAATGAGCATTTCCGTTGTTGTTATTGTTAGTTGTTTATTTCATATACGAAAGGCAAAACAGAAATAACAACAACAAACTCACATTTGGACTTTCGAACCAAATGAGACCAGTTAAGACCCTTTAGACCCGTTTCTTGATTAAGGCTGAGTGCACTCGAAGAAACTAAACGATTTTTATTTGGTTTGCTGGATTTGAGTAGTTAACTTTCCGGCGAGTGTACACTGCATAAATCACGTCAGACACAATATATAATTTATATTGATCGCGATATTGTTGTCATTGATATAGTAATCTATTTGTGAAGTGCTGCGATAAGCGAAATGAAAATGAGAATTGTGTGAACTGCAAACTGGGCTAAAAGTTAGGAAAGCTGGCAAAAATTGAAAAAGATACGCACCTTATCGTTTTCCTTGCCGTCGAACAGTTTTCCATCGACCACATCCCGTTTCTTGTTCTTCGATCTGAAGCGACCCGATCGAGAAATTGTGAAATTGCGCCACTGATGCGAGTATTGATCGCATCGCTTCTCCTCCTCGTTGAGGATGCTGTCCAGGTAGTGGATGGTCGGCTCATGTGCGGCACTCATCTTTGCTCTAATGGGAGGATCGACGTTGGCTTTTCTTTTTTTCTTTTTGATTACTAACTGCCTGCAACTGAGTTGCGTTGCACGTTCGATGGTCTTAATGATAATGATATCCGACAACAAAATTCAACTTCAGTCAATTTCAGTTCATTTTTCGCTGTTTAACGAGCAACTCCCGAGCGATACCGACTATATATTTATTATCGTTGCTACATATGTGTTTTTTGTTCTTGTTTTATATGTTTTCTTTTTGTATTTCCCTTATTGGGCTTTTTCTTTTATTTTTTGATGTTGGTGTTATCGAAGAGACGCGTCTGCGATGCGTGTTGTTAGCCGGTGCCCGTCTGACTGCGGAGTTGAAAGCACAACGCTGTTATTAACCGTAGTCTCACACACAAGTGACACAACGGCGACAACAACCACAACAGCAACAGCAGCAACGGCAACAACAGCAACAGCTACCACAACAACAACAACTGTAACAAGAAAAAACACCACCACGACGACTAAATACCCTGCTAAAATAAACTATTTTAAACGTTATAGTCGACAGAAGTAGCAGATACCCTGAACTCAAAGATCAACAATATTTTAGCTGGATACATTATATAGAGGTCGACTAGCAGACACCCTGAATCCATCTCCAATATAAATAGCAAGCTTGCTTATCTTAGTCTGTTCAAGATACGTTTTGCTTAACAAAATCTGCCTTATCATATTTTATAAAATTTCTACAGCTGATCAAAAATATATCTAGGTATATAATAAATCAATTGCAAGGTTATATATATATATATATATAATAATTGAACACAAATATTTAAAGATTCTAAATAATCACATTAGTTTTTAGATTATTTTTGCCCATTATGATTACCCAGCTTGAATCGAGACTTGAGCAGACCTAAAATAAATTAGAAAAAAATTGAACGATATTATCTGAGAGATTTTTAAAATGTGTATTTCCGTTTCTAAATTTTATGCTCGTTTTGATTACATTGCTTGAAATAAATGTTCTCAGTTTATTATCAAGAGAAACTAACAAAAACATTTGACGATTTATGAAATGCTTTTAAATAAATATTCAGTTTTTTTTAAGATTTTGTTGTTTTTTACTCATTTTGATTACATCGCTTGAGACGCGACAACAGCTTAAAATAATTTATATTAATTTTTTTCTGAATTCTTATATTCATCTTGAGAACTTTGCTTGAATCAAGACTTATTATTAAAAGAATGTGCACTTTTTAAGATTTTTGGTGCTTATTTTGAGTGTATTGCTTGTATCAAGACTTAAGCAGAATAAGTTTGCACAAATATTTTATTTCATATATTTTATTTTATATGAAAACATTTTAAAATGTATACATTAATTTTATGTTGTAATTGATACCTGATACCGTACTTGCTTTGATGTCATTCGCACTTAATTTAAGTACGTATTCATATGATATGCATGTCATTATGGCTCGAATAAAGCTTTAAAAAATAGATACATATATTAAAAGAAAAATAAAAATTGGAATCAATGACAAAACAGATGGCAATATGAGTATACAGTAAGTGGAGAAGGGTATAACAACAGAGCCGACAAGCAACTCGACTCCCATCTCCAGCGATTCGTTACGTTATAGTTTGCATGTATGTGTGCGTGCTGTGCGCCCCCTTTTTGGCCGCCCCTCCCCCCCAACGGAGGGGCATTCAGTCACAAAGAACAAACGCAACCCGTTGGAGTTGTTGTTGTTGCTATTGTTGTTGTTGTTGTTGGTGTGACGGCAGCAAAAGAAAGCAGCAAGAAATCTTTCAACTGCTGTTGAACGTGAAGCGAGCAAAGCAAGCCAAGAGCGTGTGATTGCTCCTGAAAAGCCAAACAGGTGGGCTCACAACACACACACACACACACACACACACACACACACACACACACACACACACACACACACACACACCAACAATCAAACACACATGTATATAAATCACCTTTTGCTGTGTTGAGTGTGCGAATTTTAGTCGTGTGTATGCTAAGGAGGTGAAACTTTGCAAGTAAACTTAATGCCCTATAATTTGATAAATATACTTTTTAAGGCAGAAGAGAGCAGCTATGAAAGAAATACATTTGGACAAATAATATTAATAATAATAATTATCATAAAATAAATAATAACAAAAATAATTTTAATATTAAATGGTTATGGTAATACATTTAATAAACGTTAAGTTGTGAAATTTTTCAATTCTAAAAGAAGAGAGCAGCTAATAATAATATAAATAATAATATTTAATAATTCATTTATAATTGCAACGGATCCATGCAAAATTTATGCAAATTCGCGAGTAACTTGAAGCTCTGAAAGTATTATAGTATTTTTATTGTTAATACAATATGTTATATAACAAATAAAATAGTTTCTTCTATATTAATAATTAATAAAACATACAAATGTACAAATTAACATTTTGGAGGTCTAAAGTTAAACAATGATTTAAATGCAAATGTAAAAAATCAACATTTAAGCGAAACTATATTAAAAGGCGATTTATTTTGATTTTTCTTAACGTTTTCTTAGGCACTACAAAAGTCGTCAAAGCCGAGAAGAAGTTTGTGTGTGTTTATATGTATTTGCTATATATATATATATATATATATATACATATATAGATAGATATCATCTAGAAGCAGCAGCAGCAGCAGCAGCAGCTCGTGTGTTGTCGATGATAAGCGTAAATAGACAAAACAAACACTCGACTCGCTAACAATTATAAATGATTAGATCGCTTTTTGGAGCATTCACTTTGTCCGGGTCTTTAACTGTAACTTTTGTTGTGCGAGTGTGTGTGTGTGTGTTTGTGAGTGTGTGTGTGAGTGTGTGTGTATGGTTGGGATGATGGTGCAGCACCTTCTAGCCATATGTATATATATATATATATATATCTATGTATATCAGAGCGAGCTCATTATTTGAATGACTCAGACTTTCGTTGGCTTTGCTTTTGTGTAAAGAAATTATTCACACTTTCTGCAAGCGTCTAGCGGCAGGGGTTAAGCTTATCTAATCTGGCCAAAAGTCACTACAATGCATATGTATAAATATACAGTTGCGAAAAAAACAATAGCACCACTCTAACAAAAAATGTTTTCAAAAAGAGTGTTTTTTAAATTTGTAAGTTTAAGGTACTTTTGAACACGATCTTAGAAGTGGAAGAAGTCTCTTAAAAACAAGTGAGCAAGAAAAAAACATGATTTTATTCAAAATTTAATTAAAATTCAAATAAATTTTACGAAAAAGGCAGAAATTTAACGACAAAACAAAAGAAAAATTTTGAAATGTGCACTTTTAATTATGAAAAAGAAAAGAAACAAATAATTAAACAAATTCAATAAACAATTTCAATTTAGAAGTGGTAATATTATTTTTTTGGCTAGTGTACACATAAATATGTATATATATTTCGCAATTGATCTGAATGCACATAATGAATTAACAATTGGCATCATTATAAACCCAACCACTGCCAAGGGTTTTTCTTATTTTGGTTTTATTTACATAGGCAATTTTGTCGAAAGTATTTGTTTCCCTCTCACAATAAAATTAACAAAAATTCAATTGTGTGTGTGTGTGTTAAGTGTGTGTGTATGTGTGGATGCATACATATAGGAGTTATATTTAGAGTTAATAGCTATATGGGACTTTGCGAATTTCATAATTCTCATATTTGATTGTTAACATCAATTTGGCCAAGCAACAAGCAGCTGCAATAATTTTTTTTTGTTTTTGTTTTTTTCTTTCGTATACATTTCTCAAAATTCTTTAACTTGGAATTTTGAGGCATGTGCTTCTTTTGTTGGATGTCGATTTCAAAAACACAATTAACTTAAATCAGAACTGAACTAGTTGAACAATAATAAGTATTTGCTTTATATATATATAGATATATATAGTTATATATATATATATATATAGATATATATAGTTATATATATATATATATATAGCATCAATTACAATTTAAATTGAGCGCTCGATTTAAACAACGCTGTCCCGATCCCGAGCGGACACCAAACGTGGCATTGCCAAAACTGGTGGCTGCTGCTGTTGCTGTTGTTGCTGCTGCTGCTGTTGCAGAATTTGACGAACGGCGCCTGCATTGTTATTATTGCTGCGTATAAAGCTGCGTATATTCTCCTCCGTATAGTCGACAATGCGACGCTTCTTGCGGCGTGCATATTGCTTCTGTTTCAAATAGATTTTCAGCATGCCTTTGACCGTGATGAAAGTCAATCCGCCGAGCAGCGTGCGATGCAACGTATTCTCCACGGAATCGAACAGAATGCGACCCACAATGCACGAAATAGTGGGCAACAGCAGAGCACCACAAAAGATGCGTGTTGCCGAAACGGGATCAGACAAAGCCGGCGTAGCCGGATTCGACGATGTCGGCAGCTCCTCCTCCTGCTGATTGCTGTGAATATAAATATATAAAAACAAATATATATATATAATATAAATGTAAATAAATATATACAAGTATATATATACACATATATATATATATATATATATATTGCTCTTACAGGTTGGGATAGATAAAGTTGACAAAGGGAAATTTGCGCATGACCGTGCCACGATTGCGTATCAAACGCAACAGGGCATCCTCCCACCGGATTAGACGAGCCAGTACCAGGCCAACTGGTATCGCGGGCAGACCAAGGAGCAGTACAAGCGGATCGCCAGCCTCCATAATGGACATGCCATTATCATGCCCAACGATCTGTGTGGAAAGCGAATATATATTGAAGATATGTGGGAAATGATTTTTCTCGTTAATCCTCACCTGCAGAAAAGTGACAGCACCATAAGTCACTGCCGTCCAGTAAAGCGAACCCACAAAGAAACCCGCCGCCAGAAATGGACTCAAACGCTTGACCAGATTATCCATGGCCTCCAGGGCGCCACCCAATTTGCCCATTTTTGGGAACACAATAATATATTCCGTTTGGCATTGTGGGCAGGAAACGGAACGCAGAGCGTTGCCCTTCTGTGTCTTCTCATCGATCCAGCGATATAGGCAGCTCTGATGTACCCATTTGGTGGTGCCACGGCACCGACACGGTTGCACCCATGCCGCTAAACGATTATCCTCATCCGTTGCAAAGCAAATCCAGCAACAACGTTCCGCATCCGCAGCTGCTGCGGCGGCAGCCGCTGCTGATGCTGCAGTTTCTGCTGCTGCTGCTGATTTGGATGTGGTTGGCATTGTGGTTGGTTCCTCGACGACAACGACAGATGTGTGCGCTAATCCTGCTGCTGCTGCTGCTAGTGATGATGATTCGTCTGACACTGATGTGCCCAGTGAAATATCATCCATGTCTGCCTCCGTCTCCGTTGAGGCGTCTGCCATCGGCACAGCTGCTGCTGCAGTTGATTTATCATTATCCATATTCACTGCCAAATTTTCACAACGTTGGCATGAAGAAATTCACTCGTTTTCGTTCAGCGTTAATTTTTTTCTTTGTCCTTTTTGCAGACACTAGTTTAAAAATGTGTATTTTCTTCAATTTTTTTTCCCATACAACTCGTTCTGAAGCTAAAATATATGTGAACTAGAGATGTGCACGTGACTCAGATTTGTTTCCTCATTGCATGCTGTTCAACATTTCATTTTCATAATACAACAATTGCCATATGCAAAAGAGACTCATTAAACATTGCTATAGATATATTTAGTAAACAATAACTGTTGATTCTTTAACAAATATATCGCACGCGGCTCACAAAAAAAAATACCAAGCATTCCGATGGTGATGCGTGCTTATGAAGTGCACAACTATCGATAACTCTTGCAATGAAAGTGCAACAGTGACACAAATGTGATGAAATCCTTTACCCAAATATAGAAATTATTTTAATGTTTTCGTGTATTATTGCAGTTGCTAGTAAAGTTTTAGTTTTAGCAAATATATATATATATATAACATTATATAGAAAGCCCGTTGTATATCTGTATATCAATGAACTCCCTTTTGCTGATGATGTTAATGCCTCCTCCTAATCCTCCAGCTGCTGCTGCTGTTAATCCAATTCACTGTTAGCATTGAGTCGTTGCTGTTGTCCTTGTCGCTGTGGTCTGTTTGGCTCGTCGTCCTCATCCTCAAATCCCTGCATCAGATGACTGAATATATCGCCAAACATGCCACCCAAGCCAGTTGGACCCGCCTGCACCAGTTCCGGTTGTTCATCAAAATAGATCACCCCAATTTTCGTTAGATATTTGTTAAAGGATCCGTCTCGCTTTAGGGATGGATCGTAGAGTTTGCGCAGCGCCCGGAAACCCAACGTACTCTTCGTCTCGATGAGTCGCAACAGAAAGTATAGAAAATTGAGCAACGGCTCCTTGAATGGGAACTCATGTCGCAGCAGCTTGGGATGATATCGCGTATACTCGCTGAACGTATCATCCGCCGATTTGCGATCATCCAGCGACAGCTGTTGCAGCACCACCTGCACCACAAACAAATCCACCTCGTTGTGGAAACCCTTTCGCTCACTGATCATGATCAGGACATGGCCGCAGAGGCTGCCATCCTGGCAGAGAAGGTAATGATGACGGGCCGCCTCAATGTTCTCCTCTGTCCAGAAGACATTCGCGATAAGCTTGTGCAGAACTGGATGACCAAAGTGTCCATGCACCCCAATGCTCCACTTGACAACGCGATGCTGCAAAGCATAAAAAAATACATTTTTAACACTCTAGAAAATTCTGGAAAAATTCAACACATACAATTAGCGTTTCTCGTTCCACTGTGCTGGGGCTGAGATCGCGTATAAGTGCACCCAAACGGGGTATCCATTGAAAGTTTTCGGTGTCATTATCGGTTTGTGGCCGTTTTTCGAGTGTGTCGACGAGCAGCAGACATAAATCGGCAGCGCTGCTCTCCTGCAGCCGCTCGATCAATTTCTGTGCGCCGTCATACAATAGATCGAGGCAATCCTCGAATCGCTTCTGCGCCGTATATCGAAAATATAGCGTTCGATACATCATGTGGGCCTCGTAATATTCACCCACCGTCAGCGAATGCGAAAGCTTGGCGAGAACACGGCTGACACCCCGTTGCCCGTTGGCAACAGTTGAGGAGCTGCTGCCGCTGCTGCTAGCGGGACGTTCGGCTTCGGCCGTTGCCATATTGCTCTTGGTTGCTCAATATGCACACAATTATTATTATTATTAATGTTGAAAATGTATGCGCTTGTTGACCGTAGA
This sequence comes from Drosophila cognata, assembly GCA_035041535.1. Taxonomy (NCBI): domain Eukaryota; kingdom Metazoa; phylum Arthropoda; class Insecta; order Diptera; family Drosophilidae; genus Drosophila; species Drosophila cognata. The sequence goes on along the minus strand of JAWNLC010000571.1, from coordinate 425,507 downwards.
TGAATCCAAATTTTTCCTTATTTATGCACATATATATGTGTAGCTTATCGGCTGATTGCCGATTATTATCGAATATCAAATGTGCTGCGCGTTGCCACCTCAACGCATTATTTTGACATTTCCACAGAAACAACACAACAGCTGCAAAATGGTGCTGTTGTTGCCGTCTACGAAAAACAGCTGGCACTGTTGTCAACGGCTTGTTGGATGTAGGTAAATCGTTGCTTAATTATTATTATTGTTGTTTTACGCATTATTGTTATTTATGCATACATAAATATAGCTTATCGGCTGACTTCCTTTTGTTATCGAAAATCAATGTGCAGCGCGTTGCCACCTCAACGCATTATTTTGCCGTTCACACAAAAACGAAGCAGCAGCTGCAAACCACAAAAACAAAAAACGAAAATTGTCAAAAGAAAAACAAATGGAAAGCGATGGTGGGCAAGAAAATGCTAAATGCGAAAGCCAGCGCACATTTCCCACAAACCAATGGATCAAACTGAATGTGGGCGGCAAAATATACACGACGACAATCGACACACTCGTTGGCCGCGAACCCGAATCTATGTTGGCCCGAATGTTTCTCCAGGATGGTGGAATGATGCCCAGCGAGAAGGATGAGCAGGGTGCATATTTGATTGATCGCAGTGCGAGATATTTTGAACCAATTATCAATTATCTGCGACATGGCGAATTCGTGTGCGAACAACACATCAGCCTGCGGGGTGTGCTGGAAGAGGCGCGTTTCTTTGGCATCTACTCGCTTGTCAGCCACTTGGAGGAGAAGCTGGGCGCCGAACAGCAGCCTCCACTGGACGATAGACCGCTGACACGCATAGACGTGATCAAGGCCATCATACAGACGTCAGCGAACACAGAGCTCAGATTTCAGGGCGTTAATTTAGCTGGTGCAGATTTGCGTAAATTGGATTTTCGCAATATTAATTTTAAGGTGAGCTTGGGTGAAGGATTGGAAGAAGACCCCTTGATAACTAAACTCTCTTGCTCTCTCTCCTTATTTATTAGTATGCCAACATGTCGCGTTGCAATTTATCGCACACAAATCTCAACTATTGCTGCTTGGAGCGTGCCGATCTTCAATATGCAAATCTGGAATGCGCTCAACTAGTCTCCGTGCGTGGACTCTGTGCCAATATGGTAAATGTATCGCAAATCCTCGAATCCTCAACCCTTCACTCAATAGAACTCTACTCTTTTTAGGAGGGTGCCATTTTGCGGGGCTGCAATTTTGAGGATCCCACTGGGGTGCGCACCAATCTGGAGGGTGTCAATCTCAAAGGCGCCTGTTTGGAGAGCAGCAATATGGCTGGTGTTAATCTCCGCGTGGCAAATCTCAGAAATGCCAATATGAAGAATTGCAATTTGCGTGCAGCGGTTTTGGCCGGTGCCGATTTGGAGCGTTGCAATTTATCCGGCAGCGATTTGCAGGAGGCCAATTTGAGGGGCGCCAATTTAAAGGATGCGGAATTGACGCTAATGGTGACGCCCCTACACATGTCCCAGGCAATTCGTTAAAGGATCGGCTCGAAGGTTCAACACCATGTGCAATTATTATCTATTACCGATTATCAAAAAATATATATATTTAACTGCGGTCTTAACTTAATTATTGTAAATACAACTATCCCATTTGGACTTGGGCTTGACGTCTAAATAAAACAGTATTAAATACGCCTTCACTTGCTTTATAATGAATTATACATAAATTAACAGTAATATTGTAAAATAGAAGCATTGTTTAAATAGATGTCATCTACAGAAGTAATTTGTATTCACAAATAAATCCAGTATTTTTCAAAGTGCAATTTAAAATTGTTTATTATAAATTTGGATTATGTGAAAAATTATTTCCATAATTTATTATACATTTTAATAATATAAGAGATAAATAATTTATTATACATTTTTATTAGTTATATACTATAGTAACTATTCTAACTATAAGAAAATTAAAACTAAAATCCACTACTAATTTAATTGGTTTTTTTTTTGCAAATTTGGTTCTTACAAAATTCTTTGCCCAAAATTGTTCAATTATAAAAAAAATGTGTTAATATTCCATTTTTATTTATTATATTTTTGAGATCTAGTACATACTATAATACATATATTTATAGTAACTATATATAATATATATAAAAAATTTAATAATTGACAAAACTGATCAGATTCTTAACAGATTGTGTTTGAATGCCTTTCATGTCTCACTCGCACTCAGCAAACAAGTATACTCGATAAATAAATCGATTAAAATGGCAACACTTGAGAAATTCAAATCAAATTAAATAAATGTTAAGTTGGTGTTAAGCAATGTTAATTGAATAATTGGCATCTATTTAGATAAACTAAGCAGTAATTGAGTTTTATTAACTATATTTGTATTTAAGTTGAGCTTAAATGAATTTCCAATTGGAACGAGGAGTAGAAAGAACTAGTTCCGTTCACTCCAATTACACTTCGGTGCTATTTAGTTTGCATAATCCAACACTGAACAGCGGCCTAAATTAGAAGATTTGATCAGAAGATTTTGCGGCAGAAACATGTCGAAAACGTGTCAATTAATTGTGCCACTTGTAATCGCATTTCTGCTGATTGCCACACAAAATGTGGACGCCGACAAGAAGCAAAGCAAGAAGTACAGCAAAGAGGCAAACGAGCACAATTACCAACAAATCGCCGATGAGAAATATGAGCCAGAAATTCGGAAATTACAGAGACCTTTTCGCGTTGCGAAATTGAATCTGATTTGGACCAAGGCGCAAAATGTGAGCAATGCACAAAACTTATTAAATTACTTATTACTTATAAAATTATTACTAATAAATGCCCAAATTTAGCGTCTAACCGAGAGTAAAATCAAATCGCTGTATATGGAGCTAAAGATCCATGATAAGGAAGAAATTGCCTGGAAGCAGCTCAACTCGCAGCACATGGATAAAGATGGCCTCAAGGAAAATGAGCTGCGCCAAAAATTAATTGGCATCATGAGCAGCTACGACCTGCTGGAGCACTTTGAGGACACACAGGACAAGGAGAAGACCAAGCCCTATAAAGTAATTAACCCCTGAATAACTCAAGCAACAGTTTGTAATTGAAACTTCCAACACAGAAATTCCATGATCCCGAGGAGCGTCATAAGAATAAAAGTCTCTTTAAGGACAAGAAACTAAACCGCTTGTGGGAAAAGGCGGAAATCTCTGGTTTTACAGCGGAAGAGCTGAAGGCGCTGAAACAAGAGTTTGATCATCATCAGGATAAAGTGGATGTGTATTATAGTCTGCTCGATAATCTGGGCACAGTAGAAACAAATGTGCATGAAAGTAAGACTCGAATTAAATTTAATTATTTATAATTAATAATTATTATTTATAATTATATTAATGGAGATGCCATCAACACTGAGGATTTGGATAGCTACAATCTCATTGCGAACGATCCCAATGAGAATGAGATCAATACCCACCAGCAGAATGTGCAGAATTTCGAGAATAATATGAATGCTTTGCGTGGACAACATGTGGGCATCAAGGATCACTATGATCGCCTCGAGCGTCTCGTGTCCTCGGGTCCGCACAGTCAGGACTTTATTGAGCCGAAGGTGCAGGGCTTGTGGCGCGTCGCCCAATCGAATAATTTTACGGACAAGGAATTGGCCTCCGTTAAAACGGAGCTGCATCATTTTGAGAGTCGTCTGCTCAAATTGAGACATTTGCATGCCGAGCATGCCCTGCACAAAGAGAAATACAAGGTATGCACAACTCCTTTATCGCCATTGAAAATATTCATAATTATTTCACCCATTTTTTTTTTAGGATGAGAAGCACAAGGATAAGAGCAATCGGTTTGAGGATATGGAGGATCAGCTGAAGAAACAAGCGCGCAAAGTGGAAAAACTTCAGCAGCATATTGAGGAAACCATATTTAAGCATTCAGAGCTTTAGACTCAGTCTGCCTCATTGTGCCAAAATGAACTAACTAAGTATATATAACTTAATACCATTTACTCTTTTTTTATACCAAAACTAATGAATTAATAAATCGAATGAAGTTTATTTTTTGCGGTGTATTTTTATTGTTAGGCGTTGCCACTCTGTCAGCAGTTTGCTGCTTGCGTGTGCACTTTCCGGGCGAATGGCAAATGTGAAGAGAAAAAAATCGTAAATAACATTGCAGCAACTGCAGCAGCAAATAAAAAGGCAAAAACTATGTGAAAAATATAAAACAAAACCACACAAAACAATTGCAATTTGTTATTAAATTGTGCAGGAGTGCAATGCAGTTGGCGACGCCACAAATTATTAATACTATTATTAAGAATACATATATATAAGTATATATATATGTATAGTCGTTGTAGGCATGGTGGAGACAACAAATTTTGGCAATTTGGATTCTTACACTTATCTGCTTTTGACGCTCAATTTGACGCTCGCCTTAATTGTAATGTTCTTCAATTGCTTGTGCTGCAAGAAAAGAATACCAAAGTAAGTACATTGTGCCACATGAAGTGACTACCAATTGTTGTCTGTCTGTGTCTGAGGCTAAATTGGTCAGTTGCAACTTTCACCTGGCAGTTCCAGATGGATGCACTCGCGCCAAAAAAAAAACAAAACAACATCAAAAGAACACCTCTAAAAAAAACGACACCCAGTTCAGATGCGCTTGAAAGAGCAGACTATAGCTGATATAGCTAACCGATTTGGCAGGGGCTCTCAGACTAGGGCTGAAATGGGAAGTCTTCAAATTAACATTAAAAACCGACACAGTTTTCACGAACGAAATAGTTAAATAGAAAAAAGGATGTTTTCAATCGGGTTATCTAGAAGCGCCATTATCTGTTCATCGGGATACCATATAACTTAGATGATGCCAAAGAAGTCCATTCAATTTATTGAATTTTCTAATTACATCACAGTAGAAATTGGAAGTCTTGAAATTGGACACAGTTTTCATCATCGGTGAGAAAAATTGATGATTAGAATTTGTTTCTCTAGAAACACCTTGAAATGGTCATCCCAGAGGAGTCCTCACACTTCACTCCTCTCTTTAAGATGCACAGAAGCCATTAAATTTATGAATTAACGCCTCAAAATCAGAAGATAAATATAATTTACAAGATCCCAAAGAAGTCTGCCAACGTTTATCAGGAATAAATAAAATAAGCTGATTCCAGAGAAGTTTGCCACACACTTCACACGCCTCTTGAAGGTCTACAAAAACCATACAGTTTATGTAACTTATTAATTTACATTACAGAAATGATTTTCTTGGACTGGAGGGCATGGTAAAGCTGAAGAATCCGGATGACATCATCGTGGTGAGCAACAATAATGCGAATAATGCAAGTGCCGGCAATGCGAACACAAGTCTGGTGCACAACAGTGAATCACAGGCGGAACTCAATGCATCCACTATCTCAAACGCTGACTCAGAGAAGAGGTATTTGAATTGACGCATAAGCGATTTGTTCTCAATTATATGCAATTTGTTGTCAGATCAAGCACGGCGGCACATCGCAGTTTGCCGGACATTCCTGTGGCGGAGAGCAACGATAATGGCTCGGAACTGTATGAAACTGTGGCGGACAAGCAGCTAGCAAATGCACACAATCAAAGTCGTACGTAAATCAAATGATTGCAACCAAACATACTGTCATTTTATGCCCCTCTTGAACCTCTTTAAAAAGAAACCTAATCACACGCGTATTCTTGCCTCACACGCAGCTCAACCGAGCCTCAAGAAACAGGCCAGCGTTTCGCAGCACAGCTCCATCAGTCAGGCGGATGATGTCAGTTCGCCGTATTCCCGCGTCAAGGGTCTGCCGCATGATTATGCCAAAGTGCGTGCCACCGAGCATCCGTATGCCCAGCTAAATGCACCGTCCACATCGAACGCGCTTGCTGCAGCTGCTGCTGGTGGCTCGGCAGCAGCGGCGGCAGCTGCCACAACCAAAAATGCTTCGAGCATCAGCAAAGTTTCGTGCTCCGACTCCTTACAACGCGGCTCACAGCTGAGCAGCGGCTCCTCACAGCACCTCAACGATGAGTCCAGTTCACAGGTGGAAATTCCAGCTGCCTCGGCTATAGCGGGCATGATATCCGCTAGCCAGGATCTGCCTTATATGACGCCACCGATTGCCAATCAACATTTTAGCGGCGATTCACAGGACTCGTCCAGTAAGTGTGCAAATTGTAGGGGAGTTTTTACGCTTATTTAAAAAGTGATTTATCAAGCTAGGCACGAATTCCCAGCTGTATTTGTATTGGCGCAAAATTACGTAGTTCCCTAGTTGGAATGGGCATCATTAGATGAGGTCAACCCTATAAAAATCCAACACACCATAAAAATGCTACAGCGATGAGTCACTCAAAGAACATGCCGTGAAGAGCCCCGTGGGGAAAATACAACTGCCCATTTCAAGCTGACTTTAAATTGAATCGTAATTAAAGGCACATGAATGGAACCATTCTAGGAAGAGGAAGATTACCTCTAAAGTAGTTCGCAATAGGGCACAGGCCCCTGGCGTATTTTAGGGTAGTTGTACAGACTTTAATTTGTATGAACATGGATATAGCCATTCTATCCAATAGTCAAGCAGCATTAAATGCACTCAAGAGGAGCATGAAGATTACGCCAAAAGTAGTGAGTTAGTTTTTTATCCAAGCTGGACCAATCCGGATCACACAATTGGCTTCTCCTAAGTTCGATTCCATGACATAGGCATATATAGAATGGGAGCAGACGGGAAGACACAGGAGGAATGAGGATAGGCAATTGTGCTGGGCAAAGACAGCAGTTCTCAGACAAGCCCAATTTATTTTTAGGCGGCTATAGCTAATAGCCATGGGATAGAGATGCTTAGGATACTCACCGTTGATTGAGAGGACTAAGAAGTCACCTATCCAAACTGGGTATTTTTAGTAGCGAACTAAAGCGAGGAAGAGTCCTCAAAGCGTATCCTAGCAGATGTTGTCGCTTTAACTAGGAAAAGATCTTGAATCCATGCACTGAGTTCAGATGACATAGAAGCCCCGCAAGCCGACAATGATGCTCGCATTCTGCCAGGAATTTGAGGTTGTTGGAACAGCCGTTGTTTCAAATTCAATCCGACAAAGATGTTCGCATTCCAGCGGGAATTGGGCACAATTGATCAAAAGGAGTTTCCCCCTCAAAAATAATAATAAAATTCGCTAATCTTTCACAGAAGGCTATACGAGCATTAGTGTGCGGGAGCCGCTAGCTAACATTCTCGCCCAGCAGCCAGCAAACAAATTGACGGCTAGAAGTGTCACCCTGACGCGAGATGTGAATGATTCGCACTATGCCACAGTCTCGGATGATTCGGGTGAGTCTCGCTAACTCGGATCTAAATGTAAATCTTGTAATAATCCCTGCACGTTTGCAGATGAAACGTATGCGGCTATTGAGGATCCCAATAATCGACACATTCCACATGCCACCGATATTTACACGAGCGGTTCGGAGACCTATGCCCAAATCCAGCCAATGCCCGCCAATCCCATTGTGGTCGCCGTGGAGATCAACAATAGCAGCAGCATTGTGGCAGAGCCCAGCACTGGCAGCGGCTCAGCAGCGCAGCGTGCGAGCAGCAGCAGCATGGAGCATGCAATGCCCGTGCCACCAAATGTGGATAGTCTGCGTGCGCAGATGCATTCGCGCCAAGCCTCATCCTCCTCGTCCGTTTGCAATCTGGGCTCACCGAAGCCGGAGAAGCGGCAGGCGAACTCACCGCTACCGCCAACACCAAAAGCCAGTTTGGGCAGCAGTAATCTCACCTCCGGGCGCAGCTCGGTTATATCCGTCATCGAAGCGGCGGGCAACGAGGGCGCCAATAATGATGCCAACAATGAGGCCAGCAATGAGGCTTCTCCGCAACGCAAGCACAGCAAGAGTCTGAGTCCATCCAAAGATGTCGACGGAGCGAGCAATCGAAATATTGAGGGCATGTATGCCAAGGTGAGCTTTGGCCTCAATACGAATTGGAAGAATCCTCTTCTTGAACTCTACTCCCATTTGCAGGTCATGAAGAAGCACAAATTCTCCTCACATCAGCCGGAGCTGCTGGGCATTAGTCCGTTGGACAATGCTGCAGCGGCTTTGCTGATGGACACACAAAAGTCATCAATTGCTGCTGCTGCTGCTGCTGCTGGCGACAAGAGTCGCGTGCGCAGCAACAGTTATACGGCCAAGGATCATGGCTACGAAACGATACCAGCGGATGGTGGCGGTGCACAGAAGCACAACCAAATGCAGCTGTCCCACGAGAATCGCAAGTCGGATTGCTATGCGGCCAGCATGCTGCAAAAGGAGCGCCTACAGGAATCAGGTAGCATATCGAGTATTCACTGTAATCCCACATTGAGTGCACTCCGGTGCAGATGAGCGATATTTGTGCTTGTGGCGTTGGCAGTCAAATGTCAGTGAACCAAACGGATGACTGAAACTATATAGTGAAGATGTAACAGGCAGAGTATATATATTCTTGATCAGCATCAACAAAAGAGTCGATTTGCTTTTGCCCGGCTCAAAGATTTGCTAAAGAGAAAAATTAGAAATGTAGTTGTGCAAAAGTAAGCGAGTAAGGACGAGGGAAGCAGCTCCGACTCCATAAGTTATATATATTCTTGATCAACATGAACAGGCGAATCGATTCAGCTAACTTCCAATTGATGTATAGTATAACCAGACATTGATTGATATTTGATATTTGGATTCGTTGGCGGATGTTTGTATAAATAGTTAGTTCAGCTTTCTTCAAATTCAATCTTGGTGAATGCTAATTCTGCTAATTGATGTAGATCGAGATTAGAAAGCTGCTTATCCCAGGCTGACTAATCTCTGCCTGACAAGTGCTGTGCAGCAGCAGGAGACGTGTTCAGAAGATTTCTCTTCTTGCTCCTCCCTGCAGCTGCTGGAGAAATCATTGCACGGCCAAGCTTGGACTCTATTCCGATTAGCCAATGGCGGGTTAAGAAGCGGATTACAGAGGAGCAGCTTATGCGACTCTGGTTGCACAGATCTCTACTCTGTTCTATATTTAATTGGGGCTATATTTGGCATCTATTTATAATTAGTAAATACACCTTCCCTAAGATCACAGAAGTAACACAGATTTTGTTAACCCAAACTACTTAAAGCAAGTCTACAAAATTTTCTGTCGACTTTCGTTTATAGTTTGTTAAACTTAATAATATATTTAACATTTGGATTTAGGTTAGCTGCTCGTCGAGTCACACTTAACTTGTAGTTGCTCTCAAGGCCTCAAAGCACAAGATATCGTTCATCTCTATATATATGTAAACATATACCAAAATTCCCAGCTATACTTTGTCTAATCACCTAATGTGCCCAAATCTATCTCCTTTCGTCTTTCTCTCTCTCGATTTGTGTGTGTTTTTTGTTTATAATTTTTGTTTTGTGAAACTCTTAGTTGTTTTGCCAAAATGAGAAATTTGCGCGTTTCGACAATTTCGTCAGTTTTTGTTTGGAACTGGCAGCGGTTAGTATTTCAAAAACTATCAACTAGCTGATGCTTTTTTTAAGCTTTGCAAACTATAAAAAAAATCTATTTAAAATGCAACTAATTGTGAATAATTTTGTTGTTGCTGTTTAGCGGCGTCGGATCAGAGGACGCCACACAACAATAGCAGCCAGGGGACAAGCATAACAATGCCCAGCACCAGCATAAAGCACTACGAGACTATAAATTGCCCACCGTGTCAGGAGGAGAAGAACAGGAGCAGCAACAATGATCCTGGCTACGAGCAACTGCAGCAGACGGCGACGATTCACAGCAACGATGACGATGCCAAAAAGTCCGATTATGATCCCAACTATGAGGTGCTCAAGAGTCGCGCCCATTCGGACGATGGCTATGCCAAGGTGCTGGAGAAAAAGCCAAGCGGTGCTGATGTGGTCGATGCCAGCGGTGGCTATAGCACCATACCCGGTGCGGATGCCAATCACAATTATGCCAGCATATTGGAAACGAAGCAGGCAAGCAGTGAAACGGATCATTATGCGAGGATTGCGGAGAACACGTTGCCCGATCCGCAACTGGCAGCCATCAATTCACCAAACTCCTCCGCATCGATGGTCAACAGTTTGTCCATGATTACGGTGACCACCAGCAACAGCATGCTGAGCAGCTTAAGTTCCCAGCAGCAGACGCCACATTCAACGCAATATGAATCGCTAAGCGAAACGGATCCCAACTATGAATCGGTTTGTTATTTGAACACCACAACAACAACCGAAGCAACCACAAACAGCAGCAGCAACAACGACAGCAACACCACCAGCAGCAGCAGCAGCAGCAACAATACAGATCCTGGCTATGAGCGTCTGGAGCAGTCTGTCACAAGTAGTCCTTTGAGCAACGATCAGCAGCTGGTCGTTGATGATTATTTTCAGGTGTGAATTGTACAAGTAGCGATTGCAACTGCTGCAAGCTGATATCGATATTTATCGATAATGCATCCGTTATCTGTTACAGTGTTGAGCTGGATCTCGTTGCTTTTAGCTCCATTGCTAGTTTATATACACATATTTAAAGCGCAAATTATCATTTTGAATTTTTGCCTAGCAATCGCAAGTTTTTCAACGCACATATCACAAACAATATATTATATACAAATGCACAGCAAGCGCAGTAAACAGTAAACAGTTATAGGCAATATCCGGCTATATTTTGATTAGAGTTCAAAGACCCCGGCAAACAAAAGAAATGCGCAAATAGTATTCGCATTACAATATCGTTTAACGCTCCTTAGCCCTAGCACTAAGTTATAGATAATAGCAAACAGCAACAACAACTTTATGTACAAAGTATTTGTATGTTCAACTCCATATATATATATAACATATATATATATATATATATATATAGCTATACGAAATACCAGTGCGTCCTATATTAGTTGAATTTGTGTGCAAGAACAAATGAAGCAATTTGTTTTTTTCTTTAATATTGATTAGACTTGCAGTTATTTTCGGCATTATTGATAAAGCAAGATATTATAAACAATACATATATATATATATATATATATAGGTAAGATAGTGAGAAAGAGGTTTTATTATATGATATATAGATTGTATATTTTTATATGTTGGCATTTTTTGCTGCTTTTTACTTGATTAATGTCGCCTGGACAAAAACACAAGAATACAAAAATACACAAATACAGAAATACATACATATATGCATATGTATAACCCATAAATTTAACTGCATTTATATATACACAGATATATCTATGGATATATATATACATTTACGATAACTGTTAAATGCAAAAACCAACCACAAATTACTTTCAAGTATTCATCCATCAAATAATAACTAAGCTAAAAGTTGAATAAATTATTGATGACTGTCAAATGTTTTGTCTTTTTTTAAAAGAATGCGAAAAAGATTACGATAAAGTTGTGCCAAGGTAAGCAAAAGGAACATAAATTATATATTTCTTCTAAGTCTTAGAAAAATGTAGTCTGAAATGAAGAAAAGAAAAATATACTTTCCGAATAACAAGGTGAGTTGCACTTGGCGACGAAAAGGTCGATTTTTTAGGTTGATTAGTTGCCTGGGATTGGGAAAGTGTTTCAAAGTTGTTTTTCAAACTTGAATCAACCATTTGAGTTGACTTTTGTTAGTTAAGAACTGCTTCGATCAATCTGAAAACCAGGCTTAAAAAGTGTTTAATGAAAAGTCTTGCAAGTCTCGCATGTAAAGTTAATAATATGTTTTATATATTTTCATATGTGCAAATTACGTTAGACAGTAGCACAAGGCACACACGCACACACACACAACACACACACACACACACACACACATACGCACAACAAGACGATGGGTATGTGTGGATGTGTGTGTTTATACAATAGATACAAGTGAACATGACGAGCATAAATTGCAACCACATCGAGCACAGTAGTAATTATACATATATATATATACATATATATATATATATATCTATATGTATTTGTATAGTATGTATATGGGGGAGATTATTTGATTTAGCTAAATGCCGGATGCAGTCAGTTGAATGTTGCTAGCAGCAGCAGTAGCAGCAGCAGCAGTTGCAGCTGTTCTGTTGCCACCAGCATCGAGGCGAGAGCGCATCATCAGCCAGACGTAGTAGATGAGGGCACAGAGGACGAACTGCAGCAATATGTATTGATAATCGAGGATCAGGCTACAGCCATGAAATGTAAACGATGAAACGCGCCCGACAAGCGCAGAAACAGCCGCTTCCACGTTTCATTCATTGTTAACAATCGGCTGCTCGCCGAGCACAGGACCAACACCAAGACCAACACCAAGACCAGGAGCAGCAAGAGCTGCAGCTGGAGCATGATGAGCAGCTGGTTGTTGTTGTTGTTGCTGCTGTGGTGGTGCAGCGGCCATGGCCAACGCTGCCTGCTGTTGCATCTGTGCCAGAAATGCAGCTGGTGCTGATGGTTGTTGTTGTTGTTGTTGTGTTGCTGCTGGTGCTACCAATCCGGCTTGGCTTGGCTCACGATTTAGCAGCGCTATGTTGCTGGCCTTCATCCGGGCTATGGAGTTGGCCAGTCCGTTGCCGGCGCCCAGAGCCGTTGGACACGGTGACATACAAGGTGTTGAGCATGATGAATTGCTGATTTCACACTGGTCAAGTAGGCGGAGAAGTTCGTTAGTGTCGGGTCCGCCTGCTGTTTTCTGCTGCAGCTGCTGCTGCTGCGCCTGCTGCTGTGCCTGTGCCATCATCGTTGCCGCCGCCGCCATCGTTGCCGCATCCTGTTTATTGAGCAGCGCCAGTGCCGTGGTCAAATCCCACATTTGTATCGCACCCGTACAGTGGCCAGTGAGTATAAAGCGTGAACCCATCCGCGAGGACACCTCGCATTCGTGCACACAAAATGCGGAGATTGTCGATCCGTCCACGGAGCGTATAACACACACTCGATCCCCATTGGAGGCCAGGCGCACATACAGTTGATTCGTTTCGGGCACCACCTTTTGCACAAAGATCATGTCATCATAGTCGCCATAGGGTCCAAACTCATTGCCGGCCGCATAGCTATAATTGCTGTCTGTCGCCTCCAGTGAGACTATCTTGAAGGACGCCTCCGGCGTGGAGCCGGGCTGCGTGGACAGCATGCCCCGGAAGCGTGTCAGGCTCCAGGTGCGCACATGATGATACTCACTGCACACCGACACCAGAAACTTCTCCGACAGCATCACCTGAAAAATATTCAAATTCATTTCATTTTTATAGTTTATTTATTTATTTATTATAATAAACTTAATTTATTTATTATAAATAACTTATTGAAAACTTAAATCTAAAGCAGTTAAAAATTCGAATTGAAAATTGCAATTGTTTATTGAAGTATTGTTTGTTCGAATTTTTACGTATAATTTGTGCACTTCCAGCCCTGCTTACATTTGGGTGTGCAAAACATTTAAAGGGGAAATTTGTCAAGAAAACTAGAATATATTTAATAGCTGATTATTGTTTGTTATATCTGAATTATTAAACAAATTAATTTACAACTTTGTGTACTAACTTCTCGAGACTATTCCGTATTATTTCAATATTTGCTCTTCTAAGTAAATCGAATATATATCTATGTAAATATATAGAAAATATAATCTCACCTTGGTAATTGGACTCTGGTGCACGAAGAATGTCTCGAATAGATGCGGACCATGTCCAGCCGTTTCCGGATGCTGCACAATGATGCGCACAGCTCCCGATTTGGTGCCATAGGCAATCTCAATCCAGTTGCCACTGATGCTCGATGTCTTTGGCGTCAGATAAACGGATATCGCCGTAATCGGATCCATGTTTATATCCTTATATAGCTCCGTGACCAGCAAATCATTGTCCTTCATGCGCAGCGGAAACTTTTGCATGTCTATAAAAAAAAATAGATAAGAATTTGAAATTTTTAAATTACAGTTCTCTGAAATTGCCATTTTTAAGTATGATTTTTATAGCTGTTTTTCTGATGCATTTTTAAAAATAGCGATTTGAAATCATTCAATTTGCATATCTGCCGTTTTTGTATATTTTCGAATATTCTACGCTCGTAAAGTCGCAGCTGCAAAATGACTATTGGCTTTCAGTTTTCTTTGTTCTATATAAATAAATAAAATTAAGTATATAAATATAGAATATATTATACAGTGGCTTACAGCTTAATGCGAGCAGTGTCAGGTAAATAATGTAAATGCCTGCCATAAACTAATTATACATTATTATTTTTTTATTTATATATATATCTTGTTCAATGCAAAAAGTACATTTTTTTTTATAACAATATCTGCTTTCCTAATTATCTTATCAATATTAATCAAATTTTTATAGTTATGGGCAATAATATATCCATGAAAAAATGTATTTTTAGAATTATTTCTTTTATTACTATTATCGATAAAAATGAAAAAACGAGCTGCAAATTTGGAGACTCTACATTCAGAAACAAAATGGATAAGAATTTTAGAAAATAGCCCCAAAAACTAGAAAGTATTTCTTGTTTTTGGAAATAAATTCTGGATATAAGCAAATATTTCTCTAAAAATTAGAAAGGCTTGTTCTAAATCGATAATTATTTCTATGTTTCAGAGATATTAACTATTATTAGGAAGTGAATTTCTATAAAGTAGAAATGAAACCCTGATTCTTGGACAAAATCCATTATAAAATTGAGAAACAAGTAATGAAATTTACTAATTATATATATAAAATGATCTATATAACTAACTGTAATATAATAGATAATCTTGAGACAGAATACTTACCAATATAATAGATGGAACCATTGTTGCAGCCCAACAAAAGAAATGAGCCCGCCGAGTCGAAGGATAATACCGGCACCAGATCCTGAATCTGCCAGTGTTGGGTCATCGCATGCCAGACGCCGATCTTGCCGGAGGAGGACAACGCCACGAGTTGGCTGCCAATGAAGAACAGATACTCGACGCGCACGTGAAGATTAAAGGTGCCAATGTCGGATTTGTTGCCGCCCTCCTGAATGCTCCACAAGCGAATCTGGCTGCCATACGAGATGGCGATCATTTTGCTGGGCATCGGTTCCGCCGTCGAAGTGTTCACCTTCGAATTGATGGCAATCCGCTCAATCGCGGCCTCAATGTGCGGCGAGGTGAACACCTGTTGCCAGCCATTCGAATCCTTGACACGATAACAGGTCACAAAATGTGCATAGGCCACGGCGATCCAATTCTGATGCGCCTTGATCAGCTGCACCCGCAACGGCGGCGTCCAATTCGAGCACTGCGTGGGACTGAAGACCAGACCCACCTCGTTGCGGATGACCTTGTTCAGATCCGCCGAAGAGTTGCGCGAGTGACGCATAAAATCGAGCGAGGCATTCCGGGAATGTCCGCCAGCTGCAGTCCAAGCGGCACCAGCTGCTCCAGCTGCTGTCGAAGTAGAGGCGCCACCACCTGTCACACGCCCACAACGCAAATCCCAAGAGGAGTTTCTCGAATGTCGCGACGAGGATTCGGGCACACGCACCATGGAACCAGGACGTGCGCCGCCGCTGGATGTGCTGGCTTCCACATCCACCGGAGCCTGCTGCTGCTGATGTTGCTGCTGCTGGGGTAATGCGTCATTTGGTGGCATTGCTGGCGCCGCCAGAAACCCGTAGAAGAGCACATCGCCGCAGGCGGAATGATTGAGATCCTCGCAGAGCGCCAGTCGCTTGGTTAACGGCGTAATTCCATAATATTCCGCCTCATGTCGCAGCGCACGAATTTCACAATTTTTTATATCAATATCCTTGGTGCGCAAATAGTTGAGAATAATCGAAAATAAGGTCGGATCGCGATCAATGAAAATCGCATTGTGTTCATCGCGTAAACTGGAAATCCTTCCGCTCAGCAGCGCTGTGAAAAACGTATCCGGTATCCATGTAAGCGTTTGCCGTGACGTCGAGAAGCTGCATGGGTATTATTGGAAATAAATATTGGCAATAATCTGCTTTTTTCTGCATGCGTCATCAGAGCAAAGCTTTAGTTACCGTTAGCTATTGGTAGGAACTTACCGTTGACCGCCCACATTGAGATTAACCAAATCGCTGCTTGCACTGTGCATAAAATAGGACATGCCCACAATTAATTCACAGCTGCCCCCAAAGGCAACAAATTGGACTCTCTACTCTACTATTTATAACAAATTTTTATGTGGCTTCTTTTGCTGCTGCAGTTGCTGTTTTTTTTTTTTTTGTTCTTTTACTTGTTGTTGACCCGCTGACGACTGCAAGTGCAGTGTGACAACTGTCGTCGTCGCTTTGTGTGGCCGCAGTTGATTCGTTTAAATGGGTGACCACTTTATTTTTGGAATTACGTTTCCTTTTATTTCTCGCTACTTATGCATATATATATTTACGTATATTTGTAATATGCGATGTTAGTCAGTGTTTTTGTTGACGTTGTGTTTGCGTTGCGTGGCGAATGGCATGCACTATTTTTGCGCTCGAGTGGCAACGCTACCGGTAGTGCTGCCACTTAAAGTTTGTTTTAATTGGAATTAACCAAATTTCATTCATTTAATCAATTGCAGGTGTATTTTTTATGAAAATTTAAATTCCATTTATTTCGAACTTAACATGCCACTTTAAGAATATCATAACGCTGAACAACATTTTAAATTGAGACAAAAACAAAATTGTGAAGTAAGGTCAGTTTGCAAATAACTGTTGTTTATTTCGAATTATGGGCAACATTTAAAATGAGTTTTTCTTCAAGTAAATTCTAGTTGGATTAAGCCAATCCCTAAATTTAACAAGTCTTATTGTTGTTTTTTAAGTTAACGAAAAGGGTAGATGAGGCAAAATAAATATAAATATTAATATCTCAATACAATTACAGAAAGTGAGGTCAGTTTGCACCTGTTGTGTGCTCAGCTTGGATTATGGGCAACCTTTTAAACACCCATTAAAGAGATAATTACATTTTCAGATAAAGTGTGTAACGTGTATAAAATTAACAGCAACAGTTGAGTAACAGTTGAATCTATATTGCCTGCTCTCTCCAGTCTGGAAGAGTGTGCAATATTTGGTGTGCTCGAGAATGTTGGCAAGAGGCTAAACTGGAAACTTGGGAACGCAAGAAGAAGAAGAACTGCTAATTCAGCTGCTTTTTATGTTTTGTGCTTGTGTGTTTGAGTTCAGAGATCGTAGAGCATTGGGGCAGCCAATGGAGCACACTGAATAAACCGAACACTTTGGTGACGAGGAGGAGAAGGAGCAGGAGAAGAAGTGGAGAAGTGCACCCTGTGCGTGTTAAGTTCCTCGCTCAAATATACACTTGTAAAAAAGGGATGTGCAAATATTCTGTTTTACTCTAGACTAAGTACGATTTTTCTTATTTTAAAGTATATTCAAAGACGAGCAAGATTTAAAGTTCTAATTCACATATTCACTAGTTAATCAAATTGATGAATTGGAGATAGATTTTAAGTTCCTTTCGATATTAAAAGCAAGAATAATTTTTACTTATTTCAAACTGGGCATGTGTAAATTTTACTCAAATTCCTTAAGATTTCTAATCACAATTGTACTAGGAAATTTCTATTAGTGTACGCGCACATATGGTGGGAATATACCGACAAATGATAACGGCACTCGAGCAAACAACAATCAAGGAAAATCGAGTAAATGAAAGAAATAATGGTGGCCCAAATGTGTAACAAGTAACAAGAACTCACGCGCACTCACACACGCACACACACACGCACACACACACAACACAACACAACACACCAAATTCCCTGATGGGGTTGTTATTGTTGTTGTTGTTGTTATTGCCCCAAACCGTTGGCAGCTTCTAACCAAATTCGAACAAATGTTTTCCTGCTGTTTATGTGTGTGTGTGAGTGTGTACAGCATATTAAAGTGAGCCAATTTTGGCGCGTGTTCGTGGCTAATATATATTTTTTATTCGTATTCCTCTCAGTTACTGGGATTTGAGAGGCTTGAGAGTTTTGTGTTAATCATAAATAATAAATACACATTTTCTGATGAAATAAAAAACTTTCATCGCTTTAAGCATGCAATTTTCGAAGAGAAATGTCCAATATAAATATCATATGAGAAAAGCACACAAACCGTTATTTTTAGCTTGTGGTTTGCATTGCAAGCTTTAAGCTTGAGTTATTGCTTATAAGTCTCTTCTCTCTCACTCTCTCGCCGATCATCAAAGCATTTTAAGTTAACGAATTTTGATTGGCTGTAAAATTTAGAAGAGAGAATTAAAATTATCCCGTTTACACTTTCCAATCTTCCAGTAACACGCTGACAAGGCTGCCATGTATTTATTATTATTAGTTTTTTTGTTTTAATGCCAAAGGACATGATTTTCATATGATGTACTTGAATTTTCGAAATTTTAGTATAGCATATTCATAGGGAAATTTAATAAATTTTAATTAAAATAAAGACGCAACTATTTATTTATTAAGAAGAGAATATTTGAGTATTCCTTGCGAAGGTGTTCAGCTGAGGTTTCCCATCGATTTAATTTGTATAATATAAAAACTGAGAACTGTTTGAAAAGGTGTGACAATTTTCTATGCAATTTTTTATTGAATTAATAATAAGTCTAGTTTATAGAGGACGTAAAAGGACAAGTGTTAAGTTATGCGATGAATTCATCCCTTTCTAATATATATATAAAATAATAAT
This sequence comes from Drosophila cognata, assembly GCA_035041535.1. Taxonomy (NCBI): domain Eukaryota; kingdom Metazoa; phylum Arthropoda; class Insecta; order Diptera; family Drosophilidae; genus Drosophila; species Drosophila cognata. Next base: position 406,760 of record JAWNLC010000571.1, on the reverse strand, counting down.
ATATATAAATATTAACTATAAATTCATATTGTAGTTATTGATATTAAGTTATAATAATTACTTAATAGATATTGTACTTATTGATATTAAATTATAGTAATTACTTAATAAATATATATTATAATTAAAAAACTATTCAGGTCATCTCATAGTTGATAATCGGAATCGTTTCAATATTATTGTAGGGTATCTCGCAGTCAGTCATTATGAGATATAATGCATTTTGACTTAACGCTTATAAGTATTGCTATAATCGCATGCAATTAAACAAAAGTACCACCAAAAATGCAATTAATTTTATGCCTCGCCCTGCATATTTGTGTGTGTGTGTGTGTGAGTGTGTGCCGCCTTTTTCCGTTTTGGGGTGTTAATTGTTAAGCCTTGTTGACACCTTTTTTCCTCTTTTTTCTGTGGCTTGTCTGCAACTGGAATTTTATGCCTGGCGCCAGGCTTAATTTCTTAAATGCCATTTGGCTCTTATCTGGCCTCTCTTGTGCCTTTTGTAATTAATTGGCCGCAAACATATATACATATATACTTATAATATATATATATAGTATATATGTATATACATATATGTTACTGGTAGACCGAAGTTGTCATAGTCCGCTCTCAGCACGTGCTGCCGCCTTTCTGGAGCAGCCTAATGATTAATTACAATTTAATTTGTTTGCCATTTCCTTTAGCTTGGCCTTCCATTTCAGCAGGCACGGTGGGACAAGGCCTTATGAAAAATGTGTGTAAAATACGCTAGAATATAGGTGCACAAAGGACGCATGCGGCTCACTCCCAATATTAAAAATGTGTACATAAATAAAGATAATGATTCTGATAATATATTTGATAAAAACATTTCTCTTTTTCTCAATTCAATTTATTAGTTACAATAATTTAGCAGTTATTTACATATATACTATATATTTATATATATATTGCAAAAGTAGTAGAGTTTTACGTGATTTGAGATATAATTTTTATCCTCCGAAATTTTGATTATCATATTGTACTTTATATATCTTCGATATCGATGTAGGTGGAATCTTCTAAAGTCTCTAAGCTAGAGGCGTGAAACTTGGAATCTGTATTTGCCATTGCTGGAAACAGCCAAGGTAATGATTGGGAAATCGATAACATCGATGATTGGATTTCGATAAGAGCACTTATCCACCACACCTGTAAAGTTAGAGTCACCAGATTTTAAGAGAAGATATGTGATATAGAAATCATTAAATATTCTTATTACTAATATTAATATTGTTACTATTATTATTATTTTATTACTATTTTATTAATTATACACTTAGACAAATATATTTATTAATTTGCTAGCCAACACTGGTCTGGTCATTTGAATATTGTAGCACTGTACTTTTTGGGCCGCAATTTCACTTTTAGGCTCGCATGAATTAATTGTTTTTGCATTTGATGGCGCTTTGCTTGTTGCTTGTTGTTGCAGCATTGTTCGCATAGTCTCGGCCAAAATATGCTAATTATTTGGGTTGGAGGCCTTGTTGGCTTCTAAAGCCGCGCAATGAATCGGCATCAGAATTCTTTACTACTCTCTTTAGACTTGAATGCGCTGCTATTAACTGTGTTTTACTTTACTTCTTTTTTTATTTTTATTTAATATTATTTTTATTTTATTTTCATTTATTGCTGTTCATTTTATGCGAACAAATGAAGCGAAGAAGAAGAAGTGAGAAATGAGCTTTATTTTTTATTTGTGTCTAACATAAAATTAACTCATTCGTTTTGCGGCCTAGAAACACAAAAGGCAAACAGACACAGAGATAGACAAAAACACACACACACACGCACACACATAGATAGATGTGTTTCAAGACTGAGGTCAAGCAACGCCATTTTTCAGGCGCGCCAAACAAAAAGTTTGCCTCAAAAGAGCGTGTTTGTGTGTGTGAAGCACATGCTCTTGGCGAAGAAAACATAAACAAACGCCCACACACACACACTCAGACAGAGCAAACAGTACAGGAGCATTGTGGCGTAAAAGCTTACCAAAAAGCAAAAAAAAAACCAAAACCCAAAACTATGTCACGCAAAGCTTTTACGCTTAATATAATGAACATTGTGACGATAAACGTCCCAGGCGCAACAGTTTTGGAGTGTGCGCGTGCCGCACGACAACACTGGCACTTGCTCTCACACAAAACGTAACAGCCATCGCTCTCACTCGCTCGCTCTCTCTCTCACTCTGTGGAGCAACAGTTAACAGCCGCTGCTCTGCTCTCACCTATGAGGCGGCCCAGACAAAGCCGTCGCTGCTGCTGCGCTGCTGCTGCTGCTGCTGCTTTACCTGCTGAGTTGTGCAGCTACTGTTTGTAACTATGTATGTGTGAGTGTGTGTGGACCAGGACTTGCTGCGCTTTGTCGGACGCAGCGTTTATTCAGTGCCTGGATGGTCGTTGTCGAGTGAACAACGTGGTGCGCGTCCTGTGCGTGCTACAGTGTTGTAAAAGTCGCGTTTGCTTTTTAAGTATCCGTTTCGTTTTTATTATATTCCCATTTTTGTATGCAATAAAAAAAATATTGGCAAACCTTTTCGCTAAAGCCACGTGCAATTATAAAAAAAAGCAAAAGCGGAGCAAATGTGAATATTTACAGCTATAAATTGGTATGGCAAAATTTGCACAACTTCTAATTAAAATCACATTAAAAAATAGTCGTCGAAATTCACTTGCACATTTTGCCCATTTTCCACACTGTCGCACAATGTTTGAACTATGCAGTTGGCCAGGGGGTGGGTGGTGGGTGGGTAACTGCTGCGAGTGTTGTGTGCGCTAAAGGTATTTTTTGGCCGTATCTGGTTGGCTTTCATCTTCAATTTCCCGTTTTGTCGTCGCATAAAACACCAAGAAAATTACAACTTATTGAATTGCCACACACAAAGCCACACAAACACACACAGACGCATGTATAGAAAAGGAGCAGAATTACAGGTGCCTTGGGAGTGAATTCTACTACTTTTGCGAATTTGCATGAGACGAATATATTTGCAGCTGTGTATTTATTTGTGTGTGTGCGTGTGTGAGTGTGTGTTCTACATATGCTCGTTGCCATAGTTTCATCTGTTCACTTTTCTCGAAAAGCTGCAGTTGCTGTGTAGTTTTTAGAGGTCCTTGACTTTATGCTACCTACAATAACGGCAACAAGCACTGAAAACGGGGGTCAAGTGTTTGGCGAAGGGGTGAGATATATAATTCTATTTATATATTCTCTATTCTCTATATGCACTTAACTTTTATAAATGTTAAGCACACAGAAAATTGAGGAAATTTATTTGTTTTTTGGCATTAAAAAAGAACCCTTAAGTTTAAAATGATCAAGGGAAAAACTAAGATGACATTTAAATCATAAAACACTTCAAAACTTACGACGATATAAAAGTACTGCAGATATATCTTTCTATAGCCGGGATTTTTTGCTTATTGTGGCAGACAAAATTTAAAGCATGGAAAAAAATGATTATTTCTAAAAAAAATTGATTTTAAATTAAATATATTGTTATAGGAAACATTTTGTCAATTTTATTAATCAGTAAAAACTGGGAATGAAAATATAACTTGAAAAAACAACAAACTTTAAGAATATTTTATCTTTAAAACTAATTTCCTAAATATTACTGCGATTATAATAACGAAAGTACAATTAACTATCACAAAACTGTCAATTAAAACTAGTAATGATTATTATATGTCTTTAATATTAATATTAAAAATTAATTAAAACTTTTGCTGATAATTTAGGAAAATAGTTGTAAGTTTAAGCAAATTTATTATTTAGAATTTTCCTCTCTCTTTTATTCCTCTCTTTCGCAACTAGTGCCTTAAATTCCAACACACGTCAAGTAGTCTATGCTAAAAGCTCAACAGTCTGGCAACGCTGTTAAACGGAGGTCATTTACTGCAGTTGCCTGCTACTTTTTGCTACATCTACTACTATTTCACATATACAAAGTTACTTTTGGCTCTTGCAACACGTTGCCATTAATACGTACTTCCCTTGACACTTGTGAGCCAATAAACTTGAAAAAGAGCAACAGTTGCCGACACACACACACACACACACGCACAGCAATGTTAGCCGAAGTTGGTTCGTATTTTTAGCCGAACAGCTGCTGCTGCTGCTGCTGCTGCTGCTGCTGCTGCTGGCGCTGTGAAACACTGAAACTTTGTTTTGGGTCGCGCATAACGCAGATGTCCTTTGCCGTGGCACAAACGCCTCGCACAATCGCTTACTTCGCTGTGTTTGTGTGTGTGCGTGTGTGCGAACGTGTGTGTGTGTGTCTTATTTACGCGCCGGCTTTTAACGTAAAACGGAAAAGGTTTTCGCACGCGTGCATTTCTTGTTGTTTTGGCGCGTCTTTGTTGTTGACTGCTGCACGCATGCTGTGATATGTTAATTTTCAGCCTTTTGCAACACTTAGCTCAACAATTAGTGCGAACGCAAGGCAAGTGAAAAGTTTTTAATTGTATGCATCTTTACATTGAGAAACTTTCCCTGTATGTGTGTGTGTGTGCGTATTACTTAATATTCATGTCTGCCTTGGAACAGTTGCTTTATGGCAATTTATGGGCCTCAATATTATACACATATAATGGGCAGCTCGGCTGCCTTTTGTATTTGCATAGCATTTACTTTATTTTCTGTGCGTCTCCCTCTTTTTATTGTTGTTTTTTATGTTTATCATCATCTGCGGCTTCTCTCTGTCTCTCTCTCTCTCTCTCTCTCTTTTCGCACTGATTAAAATCATTTGAGGCTTGCATTTCTTTTTCACATATATTACCTTTTTTTTAATATATTTTTTGTTGTGTTTTGCTTTTCTGGTAGATTGTTCGCATTGTCCTCGCTGAGCGTGAAAGAGACTTCAGTTTTTCTTCTGTTTTTCTTTTACTTTTTATTTATTTGTATTTTATTTCGCTTTTGGCATTGCCAGAGTTTTCACATTTACCATTTCCACTACAACAAGCATTTATTTCTATTGTTTATGTTGAAAAACACACTGAGAAAACTATGTATAAGCAAAAATGCTGACACAGAATGTGCGAGTTTTAGGTATAAAGTATTAACTTGAGAATATTTAGCAAAATAAAAAATCTGTAATCTTAAAAAAAGAGAACAAACGTGATTCAAGTAACTCAAACTAAGAAAAGATTTTTGTAAGATTTTTTTTAATATTTTTGCCACTAGTTTTGAACTTATATCAATTAGCTTCTTGTTACTTGCTATAATTTTTTCTCAGTGTAAAGTTTTTAGCAAAAAGAAGTCGTCTGGCTTATCAAACTTGTCATTGTGGCTTTTCATTCTAAATTTTCCGCTTCTCTCTGTTTGAATGGGCTTTAATTCAAGTGTATCAAGTCTTAAAACGCTCAAAAATGTTTTTAGAATTGAAATAACGAAAAAATGTTGCCTACTTTTATGGGCCGCTGGATATTTTCCAACGAAATAGTATTTAACTATAATTTGCACCTGAGATCAACATGTTTAAAGCATTATATGTTCCACTTGATTAACTAAGTTGGCAGACATTTTTGGCAAAGTTTGGTAAAATAAACTTTCGCCAAAAGCCCGCAAATTTTAGATATGTTTTATATATGTTGAACATTTCATTTGATGTTTGAATCTAATGTTGAGTGTGAAATTTGCATATTCAGGCAGTGTGTCCGGGCAAAAGTAGTAAAAACAAGTTTTTGATTAATTTATTTGGACAGTCTACTGTCTACTACACACAACTCTGAAGCCTATAATTATGTTAAAGTTTTTGTCAGATGCTGGATAAAGTTTTGAAGAACTTTTGCAATTTTAAGTTCCATTTGGATGACATTAAAGTGACAACTAAAACTATATTGAATCATTGCCCGAATATGTGGCACGGCACATTCACAATTCTTGCCTGAACTATTTGCCAGTCTTCGATTAATTTTCCCAGAACCTGACTACGTTTCCTGCCAAGTTGGAGTGAGTGGCAATCCAGCAGGATATTTTTGATGCTTTTACCTTCTTTTGATCAGAGAATTTCTGAATAAAATGCAAAGCAATGTCGCCTATAAGGACGTCGGTGAACCTTATTAACTTAACCTAAGCCAAGTAACCATCTTGGATTTCTGAGTAACTGAATAAAATGATTCAAATAATTAAAATATGGCCAACAATCTTTAAATGTCGCCATTTCATTGAAGTGAGATTGGCCAAATTATTGCCAAGGTTAAAAACTTTTGGCAATAACTTTTCATTATATCTGTTGTAATTTGTATTGTACTTAATAATACTTATCGAAATTTGTTTTTGTGACTTGTGCATTAAGTAGAAAACTTTTCGCAAAGCTACAATTTGCGAAGAATTTATCATTTATATTTTGACTATAGTTTATATTCGGAGATTCCAATTAAGTTGCGTTCATTCACATTCTAAGCATAAATCGCTGACAGCTCGAGGCACGTTCAGAACGTCCTATCATGGAAAGTAATTATAAATTTAAATTAGTAGAGATGCTAGGAACTTAGGGACCTTTCCATTGCCCTCATGCACAGCTGATTACGCTTTGCACAGACTTATAATGCCTTATTTCACGTAGTCTCGGCGGCACACTTTCATCCCTTAATTAAAATTTTCAATTTGAACAAATCTGTGGCAAATCTCTGAGCGTGTTTAATTGTGTTAAATATGATACACATTTCACAACTGTGGCAAATTTTTGCTTATCTTTATTTTATTTTCCCTCTCACTCGTCATCTGTCTCTCTCCCTTCCTCTACTAAGTAACTTTTCAGGGTTTCTGCAACTAAATCTTTGACTATTTTACATTTTAATACTCTCATTTCATGCAAATGTACTTTTTTTTTAGTAATTAAGTTTTAAGTTTTAAATTAAATATTTATTTTTAATTTGGTAACATTTAATTTCAAGTTACATTAAATGCATAAATTAATTAATAATTATTTTAATTATTACTTTTAATTTACATATTTGAAACCTTTTTAAATATTTCAGCACATTTTCAGTTTCCATCTATGTTAAATTTCTCAGCAATTTAAATTTCTTTTAAACTTTTCTTTTTCGCTCACTTTTTGCTGCGGCTTTTTCTTAACTTTTTCCTTTTTTGCATATATATTTGTGGGTTTATTTATAGCATTTGGCTTAGCCTGGAAATGCAGTCTGGCAGGATAAGTTCTTTGTTTGATTCTGTGCGTGGGTGTGTGGCACATGTAATTGCCACTTAAGTGTAAATTGTGGCAGGTGTGTTAAATGTAAAATAAAGTGGCAAGCAAGCAAGCCAGTGAGACAGTAAGTGGCAAGGCTAGTCGCAAAGTTCACGACTAGAACCTTTAGTTGAAAGCCAAATAATTTGGCTGGTATGTTTCATGGCCTTTACATTTGTGGCTTATTCAGCCGGCTGCCTTGTAGATGACTTAATTTTGGGGGCACTTCATTAAGGTGTGTCAGAGAGAGAGAGAGAGAGACAGGCGTTTTAATTAATCATGTCATGTGCGTGAGTTAACACACACACACACACACACACACACACGCACACATGCTCACACACACGCTTGGCAACTTTCCAGCCGGCAAAACAAAGCAAATTTATTTATTTAATTTGCTTAGTTCATTATGGAACGCCCTTGTAGGGGATGGATGCTGTGCATCTAATTAGTGCTTAATTAATGTGAAAATCGATGAGATGGCAATACGAACTTTGCACTTGCTTCTAATGACACACACACACACACACACACACACACACACACACACACACACACACACACTCACACACAGGTCAACACTTGAAGCATAGAACTCTTAGCGTTTTCTTGTGCTTGAATATGCTTGAGCATCACTTCTGTACTCAGTCTGTGCTTACTCTCACATTGAATATCCTTAAATGTGTATAGGGCATACTTGCTTCAAAAATCGATCAATGTTATGCGAAGAGGTGTGAGAATTCTTAAGTCAAGTAGCAAATACTTATTTCAAGCATTTTTATAACCTGAACAAATTGAAAAAGCGAAAAAGAAAAGAAAAAACTGAAATTAAACGAAAGCATGTAAAAGGCAGATGAAAGCATCTCCCATACTATTCTGACGGTAGTTTTCCCTGCTTCGTGTGTATCGATAAATATCGATATACATTACTTTCGAAGTGTCATTTATAGATCATCTGTACAAATTTCAACAAGATCGTTGGGTTCATGGTTAATCTCCTAATCGAGCTCTCTTGACTAGAGCCTGCTTACTTGTTGTGCTCAAGATACACTTATAACTTATCGATAATTTCGGACTTGTAAATCTACTTCTTATATAAAACTTACCTCTTCACTTCAAATTTTCCACCTTAATTTGAGTATTAGTTTATTACTGTTTTTTTTTTCGAGTGTAAAAGCCATTAGAAGCCTTCTTATTGTGGACAATAGACAATTTAAGGCGCTTCGTCGCCTCATTATTGTGGGCGTGTCGCCAGCGCTGATTAATCATTGCTGAGTGCCGAAAGCAATCAAAATAAATCAGACATTAGGGCTCAAAACACATTCGTCTGACTTGCCATTGTTTGATTAGCTTATTGTCTGATTATGTTATCAATTTGAGGCTGCAAATTGCAAAATGGTTATTGTGTGCACATCACTTGCCAGCATTTAAAACAATGGCACAAATCGGCTTTGGCCCTAATGCAACAATATACAACAGAGAATGCCTTTTAGCCGATACGACAGACGACAGACGAGGCTAATGCATATTTCAATTACTCGTTCAAACAACACAAAACAACACAACAGCGACATTAGATACAATGAAAGAAATGTAGCGGGTGGGGGGTGGAGGAAAAGGGGTGGAATTTGGGTCTGAAATGTGGATCTATTTTCAAGCAATTACTGAAGTGAAGAGTTGCTGCAGTATTAACGTGATTCTGATTGGATTTGTTATGTATATTACTGAAATGCCAATTGGAATGTGCAATTTACTGTTACTAATTTCACAATTCAAATTTACTAATCAATTTTATTAGGAATCCAATTAGAGCACTAAATAAATAACCTTTTCCAAATTGACAATTTCAATTTATTTCATTATTATTATTTTACGCAGGACATTTTTGGCTTATTAAATATGGCTTTAATTTGAGACTCTCATCCAAACTGCTCCTCTTAAGTCCATGAACCCACACAACTTTGATTACCCGTAAAAAGCAGATTACTTTCCCTGGCTTACCTTTAAAAAGTTAAATTTTGAAAAATGTATTTAAATCTGCGACGCCTCGCCCCAACTCCAGAAAACTGTCCCAATTTGATTACTGCTATGGAAACACGAAAGAATTTCCATTTTTATATTGATATTAGGACAGATCTAATAATGCATATATTAATATATTGTTGCTCTATGAATTTACTGTTATAATTGTTGTGATTTCAATATTTTATTTCATTTTATTTCAATTAAGGGCAATCAATTATAGATAAATAGATAAATAAAAGCTTCAGCGAAATGCATGAATTAATTGTGATATCTGAGATACTATCTGAAGCATAAGATCTGAAATAGCTCATGAATAATAAGTATAACAAGTTTGCAGAGAAAGAGGTGGAAAAATTGCCTACTTCAAAACTAACTTGGCAGCAGAAAGAACATAAAGGATTTATTAGTTAAAGTATACTAATTTAAGTAGTTAAGCGATTATTAGTATTCCAGTTAAGATCCCGAAATGTTACCAACATGTTATCGACATTCATTTTGTGCAGTTTCTAATGTATTCTGATGAATCCCTGTAATTCAGAGACCATTTACAACATCCTTATTCAAGAACGGGACTCAAAATTATTCAGAGAGAGACATTAGATGATGTCCAACTATGCTGGAAAAGCCAGCCTTGCAAAAGGAACCAGGATAATTAATCCTACAATGATGAGATAATGGAAGAGCACTATTATCTAGAAGAGATGCAGTCAAGTGTTAAGTGTTAAAACTAATATTTATACTTCATCGAACTATTTTCCAACTATTAACAACTCAAACATAGAAGATGTGTTTCCACTTGTGATAAATATACTTCAACTCAAAACTAACATTAGCTGCAAGTGTGTTCCTAAACAAGGATTAGCAAAATTGCAGTTTAGTTTAAGAAATCGAAAGTTTTCAGTAATTAAGTAGTCATTTTTATATAGTTCATGTTCAACAGTTCATGTTTCTAGGTTGATTCAGCCATCATCTCATTTCACTCAAAACCCAATCAACCCACTTTTAGCCCACATTTAACACAATTCAATCAGCAAATTTCAAATAATGATAATAATATCAAATTAAGTAAACAAAAACCTTCTCATTATGGGCTTTCCTTACTTATTGTTGGACCCACTTCATTTGACCTTGCATCATTATAAATTGTTGCGCCCTCAGAGTCGCAACTAGTTGCTTTGGCTTTGATTTTAAAGCCAATTCGCAAAAAGAGAAAGAAGCAGAAAATTTCTTTTATTCCTGTTTGTCGAAGCGAAACACAAATGTCGCAAATATTTGTCAAACTTGTTGGTTGTTTGTTGCCCTAAATTTCTTCCTTGATTTCAAGTAAAATGCATAAAAGAAACAAGCCGAAACCGAAACCGAAACCGAAATGTTTGTCATTTTGACATAAAATAATCAAATTGTCACATTTGCTGATGGCTCGGCTGAAATTTGATTTATGCTCATAAATTTCGGAAACAACCAAAAACAGAAAAAGAAAAGAAACGCGATTTCGGCCGCGACACACTTTTGCATATTTTTTAAATTATTCAACTGTGGTTAGACGAAGACCAGAAAAAGTGTGTGTGTGTGTGTGTGTGTGTGTGTGTGTGTGTGAAGTGTGTAACGTGTGGAACAGCAGCGTGTTGAGTGGTTTATTGATTGGTGCGTGCTCCACAGCATATTTCGGGCCCACTGTTTACGCGCTGCTCATTTGGCTTATTAAGCTCCAAGCAGCCAAAAAAAGAAAAAAGGCAGAAAAAAAAGCAAATTGACAAACAAATTTGCTTGGCTAACAAATTGCAGCACATTTATCAGACGCATCTTGAGAATTGACAGGCTCCATTCAGACAAATGGCAAGGATATCGAGGCCAGGACCACAAGTCACAGACAGCATGGGTGTACTTCGGCGGGGGCTATGTGGGCAAGCATCTTTTTCCGATTTTAATCCTTACAAATTGCGCAAAATCAATCATTATCTCTTTGGATTTATTTAATTCTTCCACATTCATTATCTTCTTTGTCGCTTAACAAATAGTTTAACAAAAGGGACTAAGCACCCGTCTAGAGTGCCTATCGGGGAGTTACGTATGTCTATAATAAATCAAGTAATTGCAATCTTCCCCAGTGGCTGGAGTAGTGAAACAGCTTCAAACAAACTCCAAATAAATATTTAAAAATTATCATTTTTTATTATGTGTTTTATTATTTTGTGCTGATCTGTTTTTTTTCTGTGTTACATTAATTTTATATTTAAGGATTTTATTTTTCTTATTAAATATTAATTTTCAACTGCATAAATATTAATTTATATTTTATTTTTAGCTAATTTGTGATTATTTCTTGTGTATTTTGCCATAAATAAAGTAAATTAAATTAGTTAAAAATATTATCTCATTTTTATGTAAGACTAAATTCAAATCAAAAAAATTGTTTTTGCATTTAAAAACCAAAAATATTTATCCGAAATTTGGATGAGTAAATAATTAAATAAATTTAAGGTTCCAGATTCTGATAACCTTAAGCCTGAAAGTGTGTGATCAACATTAAAATTGCATAACAAATATCTGTATCTGAAAGATATTAGGGGTATTCAAAGTAACAAGATTACCCCTCTCATGGCTACGCCCATGGCAGGCGGATATCAATGTAAGCTAGAGCGATGCCCAGATACAGATGCCGATACAGATACAGCTGCGAGGCACAGCAACAGATATCGATTTAATCATTAGTGTATGTGGCTGTCTGTCTGTCAGTCTGTCTGTCTGTCAGTCTGTCTGTCTGTCAGTCTGTCTGCCTGTCCAGCTGTCCGCTTGTCTGGCAGTCACACAATGGCTTTGTGCTTCTCTCCGCTTCTCTGCTCTTCTCGCTTCTCGCTCTCAGCACTCAAGTGGCAAACGAATGAATTTACATTTTTATGGCATAGCAGCAAACACTCGACTGTGCGGGGGAATTTGGGGAGGCGTAATTGCTGCATAATTGCATCTCGTTTGTTTCCTCTCCCCTCTACCTTGAGCACAGCTCCTCCCGCCACCCTCCTCTTCGCTCTGCTCAGCCGTGCTTGCACTCCAAAATATGCATAAAATGGAATTCTGTTTGTTTGGCATAAATAATTTCATAATTATTTGGCCATCAGATTTGGGTTTTACAATCGACCAATATTCACTCAGTTAGCCAACATATCGTAAATTAATATTATCTTTTCGCATTGTAATATGCAAATGCCAAATTAAATGAATTTAATATTCGTTTTGTGTCCAAACTGTTATTTGTTCTGCTTTTGATGCTTTTGATGATTACTTCATATTTACCTTACTTTGCATATTTACTTAATTTCACTTCAATTCCTCCCATCACAACACATGTTCAACAAAAAACTAGAATCAAGTAAGTAACTTACTTTTCTTGTCGTTTTTAACTTTACTTTTGCTTATTTAACTTTTTGCTTCTTCTTTTTCAACCTTTCAACCACTTCAACTCTGATTCTTTCTCCACTTTTTGCTTTTTGACTCCTTTTATTGGCACCTCACTTTGCTTCTTGTTCCTCTCTCTCATCAGAGCATTCTTTCTCACTTGACCTTTGTTTTTTGCTTTGCTTCTCGCTTTAACTCACTTTTTTAATCGATTTGATGATTTTACTTTTAATTACTTCTTCGTTTTTTCGACTATTTCTTCTCTGCCTCTCGCTTTATCTCTGTTCACAATCTGCCCATTGGCCCATGCTTCTCGCTTCTCATCTGTGAATCAGCTTTTTGCATTGATTCTCGCTTAAAGTCTTAGCTTTTATCAGCGCTTTTCTCACTGGCTTCTCCTTCATTAATCCCCTTCTCAATCGCCTGTGTTTTTTCTGTTGCATCTCTTTCCACAGCGCTTTTCTCGCTTTTCTATTTGTGTCTCTTTTCCCACTCATTTCTCTTCTCTCTTCTTCAATATTGAAATATTTGCGTCATGAAGCTCAATAAATTTCATTTGTTACATTCCTATCAGCATACTTTCAACTTATTAATTAATAAGCAATCTTCACAGCCCCTCCCCCCCCATGCATATCATTAATTTATGCAGCTGAAATTTTTTGCGGAAAAGTTGTTTTTCATATTTTGTGATTTGCATCAAATTGGAAATTCATTTGCTGCCTAAACGACTTTTTAAAGGGCTGTCGTCTCGACAGGCAGCTGGATGTATTTCCTTTTAAGCTGACGTGAATTTATGACACGGATTCTGGAGTATGTATGCGTGTGTGTGTTGCGTGTGTGTGTGTGTTGCGTGCGTTATCGGTGACATTTAAAGATTGATGCTTTCTATATACGCAAGTAATCTGCTAAGTTTCGCGTGCGTTTTCTCGTATTTGTTTAGCGAGCCAGAAAGTTAACCAGCTCAGCTACACGGCGAGAAAAATCGTGTACTACTTATTCAAGCTGAGTATTTGAGTGCACTCATCTGACAATTCATCCTTTCCTCTTGCTTTTGAGCATCAAACCCAAAAGAAGCTGACAAAATATGTGAAATTCGAAATATATATTTATAGATGAAGTTTGTACTTTTTAAGATTAAAAATTAAGATTTTAAGAAAAACAATTTTAATTTTGAAGAAGACATTCTGAATTTGATATAACATATCTTCATTGGAGTTGAAAATATTTGAGAAAACATTTTGCATTTTCTTTGAATGAAAAATTCAGTTGACAAACTCAATTTTATTTTTGACACACACTTTTTTTTTCTCTGCACGAATAGCGAATACTCTTTGTCTGTGCGCTAAACAAGTCCCTCCCCCCCGGTTCCCCACGGTTCCCTTTTGCCAAAACAAACAACCACAAGCCTTCCACATAAGCCTTCCGCACACACCCGTTGCGTATGCGCTTTGTGTGTGGCAGGCTTTGAAATTCTGTTTGTGTTTGGTTAATCACTCGAAATGACATCGGATGCACTCAGTCCTCGCTCTGCGAATCACTTTTGAGTCTATGGCTTTAATTGTGGGGCACATTGGCCCAGTCCCTGGCCGATTACTGGCAACACTTGCGCAATTTTATTTTGGTTCGGGCTTTATTTGTGCAGACATTTTGATTTATGAGTTTACAAAATTGAAATTTCCCAAAAGCCTCCCGGAAACAGCAAAAAAAATCAGAAAGAAAAATGAAAAGTTGCGCATAAATAGCAACAAAAGAAACAGAAGTAGGGAAACAGAGGGAAAGTCCTTCCCAATGACAAAGACAAGGCCTGCAGGCAAAAAAACTTTTACATGCATATACTTATCAGCATATATATATATATATATATATATATATCTAAACAATAGGCTGGCTTTATGCGCTCTAATGTGAAAAAATTGTGTGTGTGCTTTCATATTATGCCTTGGGGATACTTTGAGGATACAGTCAATGTCCTGGCTGGAGGCCAAAACACTAATGAGTCCAGTGGGGCTGTGGCTCTGCCAATGTGGGTGGTTTTTGGGTGGTGCTCTCATATAACTACGTAGATGGAAATCATTTTCGGCAAATCACCTCAAAACAATTTGGCAAATTAAAAGCTTCAAATTTGCCTTGATGAATTCTTTCCGATGATTGATGCGATGCACCTCCAACAAGTGCCAATTTCTAAGTCCAAATAGATGAATTGCAAATAAGTTTTAAGTGTATTAAAATTAAGCTTAAATAAATACTAAAATTGAGTGAAATCGGAATTAATTAATTAACTTAATTAATGAACTTCAAATATGTTTCAAATATATTCAAATTAAATGTAAACTTAATTTTATACGAAAATAAATTCAGTAAAAATATTCATCATCTCAACTATGAAGCCAAATAGATAAGCTTCAAATATGTTTTAAGTGTTTTAAGAAAAGTTTACATTTATTCAAATCAAATCAAATTCAGCTAAAAATGCTGCTGATAATCAAATTAAAATCAGAGTTTTGGAATATTTTCAATTAAATACTTTAAGTGTCAAATAAAATTAGCTGAAGCGAACTTAAATTTATCAAGTCGAAAGCTTACAACAGCTTTAATCTAATCTATAAGTTGAGCATGCATGCCACATGGCACATGCCACATGGCACATGCCACACATATACATGCAAACAATAGACAGGGTTAGCCCAGGCAACAGGCCAAAACAATAAACGGCTTATTGGCTGCCATTTTTAGAAAATGTTTATAGATCAGCACAAAAGCCAATCGACCAGTGGACCAGTGGACCAGTGGAGCAGGAGCAGCCAAGTAACGAATACTCCTAGCTAGTCACAGGGTAAATTTGGGGGGACGGGGGAAGGGTTTTAGGGTGTGTGTGTGGGGTGTGGGGTGTGGGGGGGTCATTATGCACTCAATCGATGGGAACATAACCAAATCGCATTAATTACGCTTCAACAATTGTTGTGCCACAGAGCTTAAATGGCGTTTAGTTGAAACTCTGACGTGCTCACTGGAGAGTAACGAGGGGGGTGCTGGGTGGAGGGGGATGTGGTGTGTATTCAGGGCTGTGTGTGTATGTTAAGCGTACCATATTTGGTGTAGCTGCAGTTTGACTAACCAATCGTCTGCAATCCGATTTTGTACATTCCATCCTCTGCAAATTGCAAGTAGGCACTTACGACCTCAGAGAGTATATGTATCCTTGATCAGGATAAAGAGTCGATAAAGAAATGTGCGTCTGGGGAAATTTTAACAAGTTAACAAAATGAACACTAACAATTTATTTTTATATTCTACATTGAAAGTGGTTAAGAATTGTATAATGAAATTATGCAAGTGTATGTAACGCTCGAAAGGAAGCATGTTCGACCCAAAAAAAAAAATATATGTATGTATATATCGATTTAGCCATGTCCGTCTGTCCGTCTGTATAGTTGCCATAGCCGATTTGAGAAGATTTTAATTCGGAATATAAATTCTCGACAACCAAACGCAATTCAAGTTTATTTCATTTGATGGATAGCTTCGATAACTTTCGCGAATATCGTTACAAATCGATGTCCGATAAATGAAGCAAATTTAATCCATATATTGATCAATTGTAGGAATATTATCAGGATCGGTTGAGCAAACAACAACAACATATACTTATAGACATATGTGCATACACACATACATGTACGACTTATGATAGTTAAGGTCTTGGATGCAGGGTATCTGCTAGTCGACTTTGACTCTGTTGAGCTAAAAGCTCAAAGCGTTGCTTGAAAACTTCGACTTTTTCATAGTTCTTATATTATATCTGAAAAAGTGGCATATTTAATTAGGGATAGGTAGCCACAAATGAAGGCTAGTTCTATTTTTTTTCCTCTGAAAAGGGTATCTGTAGGTCTATCACTTTTTTGACTGTAGCTTACTTGTTGGACAGAGGTAAGCTTTACTTAAGTTATTTCCGGCCTTGCAGCAAATGTTTAATTAAATCCTAGGCACACTGTCAGACTGCCAAGCAACCACACACACACACACGCACACACACATGCATGCACGCACAGAATTCGTGATTCTTTGACCAACGACATGGACGTACTGCTTCAATCTGCTTGTTGCTGCAACTTGGGGCAAAGTCGCTTTTCGTCACATAGCAAACACCTTGACTGCATCTCCTTTAAGTCTTTGCTTTGTGGCTACACTTAAACAAATCAGACTGGTTTTTAGTATTATTATTATTATAATTATTTTTTCGGTGATTTTAAATTTCTTAATAATAAAAAATATTTCTGAAGAATAGAAATAAAAAACCAAATATTTTTGGGGCTCTCTGTTTCATAAGTTTCTATTTCTTATATTTAAAAGAGGAAAATGCTTAAAGATTTAGATAGAGTGCGTTATTTTTCTGAGTGTATATGCGATGCAAAGATGTTAACAACCCGCCTTCCACCCTCTTCATTAGCATAATTATGAGCGCAGCCGCTGGGAAAATGGCGAGTCCGTTGAGTTAGCTGGCTGGCTGGCTGGCTGGCCTAACTGGTTGGCTAGCAGCTCTCAGCTGGCCATAATTTGCCACCCCGGGCGGCTTTTAATGAATAGGTTCAATACTAGGCAATATTTGGCCCGGTCTGCGAACGACCTTTAACACCCCCAACCAACCCACTTAGGAGCAACCAGTTGGTGCTTTGCCAGCCTCTTTCAACTTATTACTTTTGCCAGCCAGCCAGCCAGTCTGTCTGTCTGTCTGTCTGTCTGTCTGCCTCTCTGTGTGTAGGCGACTGTGTGTGTGTGTGGACACAACTGCTGCCTGCCGAGCGCGTCATTAACGTTTGCAAACATTTACACACTGACTGTGTGTGTGTGTGTTTTGTGTGTGCTTTGTGTCTTGCGTGAAATCTGCTCAAGCGAATTTTGGTTTGCCATTTTTGGGCCACAATTTTTCACACACAAAGGTCAAAGGTTTGCCACAGACGGCTCGTTGTCATTTTAGTTCTTCTGAGTGCCGATGCCCTTTGATAAACAAAAAACATTTGCTAAAAAAGCTGCTCAGGTTGCTCAGCAAACAGCAGTTCGAAACGCTTGCAATTGACTTAATACTGTTTTGTTCAGCGAGGAACCGCATACAATAGGGGTAGTCTCTGATAACTGATAAATATACTTATTAAAAGATATTTTCATTTCAACTTCTTATAAAAGTAATTCGCTTTGTTTGATTTAATGTTTTCCATTTGAGATAATCTTGGTGAAAGCTCAAAAATAAAGTTTAAACTTAAGCAAAAAAACCAAATCTTTTTTTTAACTATTCTTAAATAGCCTCATCATAGTAGAAGATGATTGCTTTTAAGTACTCAATTTAATTAAATATTTAAAGGAAGAACCAAACTTAAACTGGCATATTTAAAACTTTTTTCATATTACATATTTGAAACATTTAAACACTTGTCAAACTTTGGTTGGCTATTTAAGAACTTTGACTTAGATAAGCCAAACTTAAACTCTTCTACGCTAAGATTAAAACTTTTTATTGAATCTGAATTACGTCAAGCTTGAGTTAGGCATTTCATATTGATAAAAATTAATTACGATTTTGATTTTTTAATTATTTGCTGACATTTCGAATTAACATTGTTTATCTGTGCTCAATTTGCGGTCAAATTATTTTCAAATGAGTGTAAACGATTGTTCAGCAGATAAGAGGAGAGAAAATGGCCAGCAGCTTAACCCATGTTTGCCCGCTTGTCACTTCTTTATCTGCTCGCTCCGCATGCACTTTGACCTACATTTATTGTTAAACTTTCGCCGACAAGCGCGGGGAAGAAGGTTCTTTGTTTTCTGAATAAATCATAGGAGTGTGTGTGTGTATGTGTGTGTGTGTGTGTGTGTGTTGGCGTGTTTATTCAGCGGTCTTCTGGCAACACACACACACACACACACACACATAAACGTGCTCAGACTTTTACAAATAGTGCCCCGCTGTGTGTGTGGCATAAAGTTGCCAGATGGCCTGCTGTTTATCCAGTGCATCACTTTGTCGTGCGCAGTGGCCTGTGCCACAAGTTTTATGTTGCCTCGAAGGGGACTTTATAACGCCATTCACACCATGGCTGCTGGGCAAAAAAAACTTGAGTTCGCCTCAAGTTCAAGTTTCGAATGTCTGCATTCAGTTCGATTTGCTCATTTGCTGATTTGCTGATTAATTCAATGGTTTTATTCCCTGGCTGGTACTGATTAATGCTTCTAGTTTTCCATCGCTGCTGAATATGCCGTCAAGCACATCGTTTGAACAAATTCGATTGATTTTCAAGCACTTTATTAGTATTTAAATTCGTATTCTTAAAAAAGTTAAACTAAATATTTACAATTTTATTCGTTAAACTAAATATTTAAAATTTTATTCCTGGCATATTCATTTTAGTTTCAGTTAATTTTATTAGTTCTTTCATAAATCATTTTTGAAGCATTTGCTTTCCTTTCCATTTATTTTTTTCATTATTGTTATTATTATTTCTTCTTATTCTCTGTTTATCAAAAACATTTGTATAATATTGTTACGTTATTTTTTTTTTATTGTTTTTTAAAGCTAGATTATTAAATTTGCATTAATATAATATTTATACCCCGTTATTAAGCGAATACTTTTCAGTTCGAAGTTTAAAAAAAAATCTGCTTAATACATTTATTCCACAGAAACTTTTTTTATTTTTATCTTTTTTAGCGTATGTTATTTTCATTCCTATCAAATTCAGTTATTTTTTTTTAATTTTTAGCCAGAATATATAATTATATTTATGTATAATTTTCAATATAGACGTAACATAATTGATTTATATAAAAAAAATCAGTAAATTAAAAAATAAATAAAACATACATACATATTTGGTGTATTCTCATGGAATTCATGTTTTGACATAATCAAGTTGATTAAAATAAATGTTATTCCAACGAATGAATCAAGTTGGATATGCCTGCCATATCTATATGGTACTTAGTGCGGAGCAAATATTTGCCTGCTCTCACATTTAATGAAATGAAAACAATCATAAAACTCATCATTTTTCACAGCCTTCTTTATGAAGACAATTAAAATGATGTTTACACTCATTTTGTGCCACTGTGCGACGCGTTGCAAATGTAATGTAATGTAATGTGTACCCCCCCCCCCCCACACACACTCTCTTATTTTCCTTAGCAATGCTTTCATTGTTGTTGTTGTTGTTTTTTTTTATTTTTGCTCAACTTACAGTTGATGAATTTTATACCAGGTTAAGTGGCTCGGCGTCCACCTTTGTGGCAAGTTGTGTGGAGGCAGCGGCTGGGATTTGGTTTGCGGTTGATGTGGCACTCTGTCGGACTACTTGCACTGTCCAGTGTGGGCAAATATTTGTGATTCAGTTGCTCTTGGTGGCTGCTGCTTCAGATCGGTTAACCTTTTGCTGTGCTTGGGGGTTAATCATATCCTTGGTCCTCACTTCGTTTGGTTCATTTCGGTTGCCAACAATGCGTAGGTGGATTGGCTTCGATTGGGTTGTTGTCGCTTCCGGTATTTCCTCGGAGACATGCTCGACCATTTCTGTGTAAGTGCTTCAATTATTCAACTATTCAACTGTGCATGCGAGCTGCACATCTAAGCATTGAGGCCACACAACAAGTTTGACAAGCGTATCACGTTCAGGACACAATTTCCCAATTCTTTCGGGCTATAATGCTCGGTGGCCAATGCCCAATTGAATACTACCTACCGATTTCTGATATTCCTTTGGAAATTAGATTGCGATTGACATAAAATCGATGCCCTTAACTTGGCCAGCTCTCCATTGGGCTAATTTGTGTCAGCAGTTAAAACAATTATCACAAATTACATTTTCTATTACAAAAGCCTGACGAAATCGAGTTTCAGACATGCCAGGTTTATTTTGAAATATTTATTACCTCTGGCATTTATTTATTTAAATGTGATCGATTTTCAGTCAAAACAAATTGAGTTTATTTTTCATTTCTTTGTTATTATTTAAGTATTTGGCATGTTGTCAGATGAAATCTTCGCTTTCGAGCGCAAACAAATATTTTTTTTTAATATTATTTTTACTGAATATTTTGCTGACAGTTGTGAAATGTTGCACGGCGTTGAAAAAGTCGAAATATTTATTCTTGGAATTAAAATCGTGTTTATAATTGATATGGAAATAAGATTTCCTGGAAAATCATTCTTTGCATGTACAAATGTACTCAGATTTTAAGTGGAAAAATAATTGAAGCAAAAGGAAAATAAGCATTGAAAACATTTCTGTGCATGGCAACTTTATGGTTCTTAAACTCAGAGCTTAAATTCTTGATTCCAGCTGACTAGAAACATATAAGGATTTTAACTGCAAACATCAATGATCTTTGCAACTGAGTTTAAGTTGTTGAAATATTGTGCTAACTCAAGCACTTGTAATTTGATTGTTGTTTATATATCATAAAAAGTAAATAAAATAAAATTGAGCAAGTTTTCCAATAAATTTAAATTGAATTTGTATATTTTGAAGCCGTTAAGTGGCTAAAGTTGAACAATTTATGGGCATAAATAAAGGTGAATGTATATTCAATTGGGGCATTACATAAATTGTCCTAGATTAGAATTCAAGTCGTAAACAGGATTTATAGCTGGAAGTGTATTCAATAGTGATATTTGCAATATTTGCTGTTTGTTGAGCACGAAGAGCAGCTTGTGTAAATAATAATACTAAGGAAAACAAATATGTGATTAATATAACACGAGAACTCGACTAGAAGATGCCCTGTAACCAAGCCTTCAACTGTAATAAATCGGGCAAGTTTCATAGTCATTCAAGAGAACTTGACTAGAAGATGCCCTGTAATCAAGTCTGACGATATAATAAATTATACACTTCGAATTTTTATATATCTCATAAGATTTCTATAGTTGATTAATATTATGCCTAGTTATAAAGGGTCCTTAAATTCGATGTTTCTTTTTAAATCCATAATCGATTTTTATCGATGTAAGTAAAAAGCGAAAGTTATCAGTAAGCTAATGATTTAGTTGTCGTGTTTATTTCGTAGTTACTGATCAAGAATATATATAACATATGCTCCTCTATTTAGCTTCTTTTACTGATTTCGATTTGGCTACAGAATAGATACATATATCTGTCACTCTTTGCATTTATTCTAAGCTGCTAGCTTCTCAGCTTGTTAAGATTTCCATCTGGTATTCTAAGCATACTAGTATATTTATATGAATGTGTCTCATGTCCTTATTTAAGGAAACCTGCCCTTTAAATGTTCACCCTCCCCTTGCCCACCCCTCCACATGGAATATAAGTGTAGTGGCTCAGACAACAACCTTGTCGACAAGCACTTGACACCAGCCGACAGACTTACCCAACTTGTAACTGTCTGTGAGTGTATAAGTGTGTGTGTGTGTGTATGCTTGTGTATAAGTGTGTGCGTGTGTTGACATTTGTAGCCATGCTTAACGCTTATTTTATAGTCTGTAATATATGCAACCTTTTGAGCAGAGCTTAAGGCATTATATGTAGGGCAGACAAGCGCAACGGAAACTGCACACAAACATTGACAACCCCACACACACCCACAAACATACAGACACCCACAAACATACACACACACATACTTACACACACAGAGATCGATATACATGTCAATATTTGAGTGGCTTTTTCTTTATATGCACTGACATTGATTACATTATTGTGGCTTTACTGTTCTTCAAATCCTGTTCAACCGATATAAATGTATATATGTATATATATGCTTAGCAAGCATATGATTCTGAGTATTTTCTTCAAAATATTATTGTCTGGCTCTAAATTGGTTTTGTTCTTATTTATGTTTTCTTTATTTATGTTACGTTTTGCTAAAGTTGCGAAACTTGTTTTTATAAGCTTGGTTTTAGTTGCGGCAACTTTTGTATAAAATTAACCTCACTTTATTTTATTTGAAACTTTGAACTTTCAGTGTTATATTTGACTATAAAGTTAAACATATGTATATATATATATATATATATATGTATACTCTTTGTGGAGCTGTAGAGTTCCTCTTCTGCAAACTGCACTAGAAAACTATAAATCTGTATAAATATATTCAACTCAAATCAGCTTCTTGCGAATATTTTTTAAAATAATAAATAAATAAAATTTGAACTACTTTTTCATTAAAAATGTTCTTAAAACAAATCTCTTGTCAACTAAACCTGTCTTGACAAAGTTAACCCAATATTTGACTGAGTTATAGATAAATTCGAGTTAAGGATATTTGCAGTTTAAATTAGGCTGATCAATTTGAATAGAATTTGTGAAGTAATATTTATAATTTATAGTTTGACTTTATAATTGAAAGATCGTATTTAAATAGAACTTTCTTAAATGAAAGTCGAGCAAATGAGAGAGGCAAATGTATAAATATTTTGACTGCCATTCAGCTGAGTTCTATTGATATCCGTATTTTACTTGTGTGTATTTGGCATATTCTCCTGCAACACACACACACACATATCCGTTTATATTTACACACATATATATACATATATCTCAATATATTTTTGCTTTGTTGTGTACTCTGACATTGCTGTCAAATGTTACTTCCGATGCTTTCACATTGACCCCGTACGTATTTGCGGAGATTGTGCAATGTTGATACTTGTGTATTTGTTTTGTGTGGCTATGACACTGAAAAGTTGCCTCGATTTCCATACGTTTGTTTATTCATGATTTGTGCTGCAGGCCAGGCAGGCAGAGAGGGGGGAGGGCAATCGAGGGTGGTCGACATGTGGGG
This sequence comes from Drosophila cognata, assembly GCA_035041535.1. Lineage (NCBI taxonomy): Eukaryota > Metazoa > Arthropoda > Insecta > Diptera > Drosophilidae > Drosophila > Drosophila cognata. The sequence continues at coordinate 383,338 of JAWNLC010000571.1, read as the reverse complement.
CAATCGTTTTTGCAACATGACGTATGCGCAATATGCATTCTAATTTTGCTGTAGTATCTTTTAAACTGACAATCAAACCCTGCAACCGGATGTTGCAGGTAGCAGTTGATGCTACTGCTGCCGAGTGTGTGTGTGTGTGTGTGTGTGTGTGACTGCTAACTCAAATTGATTTGTGTGTTTCGAGTCAAATTCAATTACGAGCATCTAGCTCATCGCCACACACATATCCTGATGACGCCGACATTGTCCCCAGTGTAGCTAAACCGCTAAAAATAGCCTGGCAATTGACGTTAGCAAAAAATGGCTAGGACAAAGTAACACAAAACAATTGTTAAATAAATGAATTAGATGAATGTGTGTGTATTTGACTATTGATAAATAAATAAATATATTTGTTTGTCGCCTTTCAATTATATTTTCTATTCGTATTCAGCCTAATTCAGCTTGGGGCTTTTTTGCAGAAGTCTCTGAAAAAGATTTGCACGTTGATATATTGAATATATTCAACTAAGTCAGCTCAGCTTTGAAAGATTTCAGCCTTGATAAAATTATGAAAAGTTGGTCACAGCAGCTATTTTTAGAGCCATCAATCATAAAACATGTGAGTTCTACAGAGATTGTATAACAACTTAATGGAGGTGGGTTTGAGCAAGGGATGCAGTTGGTTTCGACAGTACTTTCATGAATCTTTGGGTAACGAATGACTTTCAATGGCAATGCCATTCTCATATGATTTTATGTATATAAATTCATGGAACAAAATTGAAAATTGTATTTAATTATTAGATATACTAGAAATAAGTAGAGTTTGAGTTAATAGAGTTAAAGCCCCGGCTGCTGGGCCTATGATAATTATAGGGAACAACATTTTTTAGGTGTTAGTGAATGTTTACCATGTAACAACATGTAACTTATAAATAATTGTCATATATGCATGGCTTCATAATAATAGATAATATTAATTAGCTAAAGAAATTGATTTCATTTTTGTGTATCAGTTTCCCTCATGTTGAGCAGCAGTTGTAAAAATATTAATAAAATATATAAATATAGATAGCTGTCGAAGAGAATTGTTCGCATCGATCAACTGCTTAGCAAATGTTGAAACTGGTGCCACAAGGCACTGCTGCACAGAGCTATATCAATCACAATACTCGACTAGCAGCAAAGCAACAGATTGAGAGCTATTGGCAGACCTTGGCTTGTGCAGCCAGACATAGATAGACATGACTAAGTGGCAGCTACGGACAAGCAGCGAACTGTTGCAATAAAAAGACTCAAAATTAATCTGCTAGGAAATGGCACAATTATTCCAGACAGATTTGAAAATGCTCAAATATTTCGTCATTTATCTTAGGTTAAGTGTTCTTTAAAGAGAGACGTTTGTTATTATTGTGACTGGAATTGAGAGGTGCTTTTAAAATACTTATGTCATATACATTTTTAATATTTTCATACATAATTCACACACACACACACACACACAGTCAGAGGACGCTGCGTATACGTAACGTGCATTAAAAATGCAGCAGGTGTAAATTATGAACGGAAGCATCCTCAACTTACTGTGCATGCGTGTGCATTTCTCATCTTTTCAATAAGACAAACCGGCAAGCAAACGGCGTAAGAATGAGATTTCACACACACCCACACACACACACACACACACACACCAGCACACACACACTCGTTGTTGCCTGCTTAATTACATTTGCGCCACACGCAGGCTGCAGGCAGGCATCGAGAGTGCGAATCTTCATTGTGTACATGCGAAACGAAATCCATCAGCGAGACGTCAAGATAATAGGCAGTCTGACAGGGCTCTGCTCGGATCTGCCGGATGGCAGCCCAAGTTCTGACTGCCTTGCCCGCCCCGCTGCTGGCCCCGCTGCCTAAGCATTCAAGTGTCGAGGCTTGCTTTTCAATTGATATCGCATGTCTTCGCCAGTCAGTCAGCGTCAGGACACCAACACAGCGTTCCCACGCACGCAGTGCTTACAGCTTCCACCTTGCAGCTTGCAGCTCAACTGTATGGTATTTTCAATTTTGCAGTTTAGTTCAGGCCACCTGACTCAACACCCTGAACCCCTTAATAATGGGTAGAAAGGTATAATGAACTTGTGTTAAGTCTTGAAGATGAATTTCCTCGAGATTCGTCGTCCAAGAGAGAGTTTGCAACCTGCATGCTTAAATTACTAGAAACTTGAATAATATAGTTAAAGTATATATGTTTTTGTGTATATAGTTGTCATAGGAACTATCGATAAAAAGATGAGTTCTTAGTAGCCCCACTTCTCTCGGGTTGTATCTGGTGTGGGTCTCTTCAAGCTTATGTCCCCGATATTTTTCCTACGCCAGGGTATTTAATCTCCGGTAAACCTAAGATGGTGTTTTTTTTCATGTTTTGCTTGACGTATGAGTATTAGTAGTTGTTGCTGCAGTGTTGGATAACGTCACACATCGAAGGACAGCATGCAGACAGCAACAGATAGACAGACGGACAGCAGCGACAGTGAGAGCGACAATGACAGCGGCAACACTTCCGTGAGTCGATAACACTGTTGGACTTTGCATGCATGCGCTTGTCTGCCTTTTCTGTTGTTCCCTCTCTTGTGCCACCCCTTCACCCCACGCTCCCGTTAGACTATCCATATAGCCCACGCGCACTCCCATTGTGGTGCTGTTGCTGTCGCCACAGTTAAACTGTCATTGTCATTTGAATGTCTTTTGAGTGTTGCTGCTCATTGTTCATTGTTCTTTCTCTGTTCGACGTAAGTTTGTATAGACCATTCACACACATGCACACACACACACGCACGCATTAAATACATGAAATTGAAAATATTTTCCAAGTGACTACAAGCTGTGTGTGTGTGTGTGTGTGTGTGTGTGTGTGTGTGTGTGTGTATTTGTGTGTAGGTAGCTGCATTCCCTCATCGTTTGTTGTTTATTTATAACCTTTTAATTAATTTTACAAAAGCTGGCTAAAGTCGAGCAAACACTGAAATTTATCGATTTTCATGACGCTTACTAATTTTGGGACTAAATATGCTGGAAATTTATTTAAATTTAATGATGATCAGCTTTAAACGTAAGGCTACCATAATTATTTTGGAAGACATCAAAAACAATTAAAAAATACTTATTATATTATATTTATTATCATAAGATCATTTTAGTTATATTTTAGCTTAATAAAAATAATATTTTTTTTTAAATAAATAGCTTTTTCGTGTTATGCTTTTACTTAGGAAATCCGCATATTATTTTGAAACATTAATGCCATGTTTCCATTAGTGCCATACGTGATGGATATTTGCACACAAATCTTGCTTGAATTTGGGTGCGGAAATCGGTTGGCCAACCTAAAAGTTCAATCTGGCTTTCCGGAAACTACAACTACAATGACAGGCTCGTGGCATACGAATGTGTGTGGCTGCTGTTAGCTGGTTGAAAAAAAAATGCCATTGATAAACATTTTATGTTTGAGTTTTTTATGAGTTTCTATTTCTCTTTATTCATCTGTCGCATTCAGGGAAAACCTAAAAATGAAAGCCAACAAAGTTTAGCTTCATCAAAAAAGGCACTCAGCCTGCAGACTTATAAGCCAAAAATAACATGTTTTTCGTTGGAAGCGAGTTCTATTTATTCGGGCAATGATAAGAGGCGAATTGCATAATTATTTCATAAAGAAATATTATATATTAATAAATATTATAGTAAAGAGCTGAAGCTGAAGCTACATAAATAAATATTTTAATTTAGGCCAACTCAGCTACAGCGCTGCACAATTAAAGTAACAAATGAAAGCAAATAAATTGAAATGAAATTGTTTCGTTATTCGATATTCACCCAGCTCGAACTTTTTGCTTTTTTTTTATTATATTTTTAGCTTTATTTGCATATTTTATCATTTAATTGATTACTTATTTTTTTTCGCACAATCAATTTGTTGTTAAGCTTTTTATTCGCAAATACCTTAAGCTGTCCTGGTTTCCATTTATGTTACTGCTTTTTCTGATTTTTCATTTTATGGTTATTATACATACATTTTTTCTGTATTGATTTTCACATTTTTCTTTTTTTTGCAATTTTTGAGTAATTTATATTAATTGATGGATTATTTGGTTTAACAATTATAGCAGAAAAGCAAATTTGTTTTTTTGTTTAGTTGGTAAACATTTCAACTGGATTTAGTTTACATATCAAATGACTTATAATTAGAAACATTATTTTATAGCCAGGTATTGCTTATCGAAGAGTTTGGCAGATTTGAATTGATTTGTTGACTGTGGCATTAACAGCGGCTTTTGGTTGCAGTTAAGTGAGCATAATTACGCAAAGTCTGGACACAATTTGTCGGTGGCTAATTCAATTTTAATGGAAACCCAAACTGTAACAGCTGTGTGTTATCAAATATCAGATGTGTGTGTGTGTGTGCGTTGTGTGTGTGTGCGTTGTGTGTGTGTGCGTTGTGTGTGTGTAATTCTACTGTATCTGTGTGGCAAAAGCAAAGAATTAAGCCCTATGCTGGCAGAAACCGAGCGTCGGGCACCACATCAATATTTGTATGGCTGTCACATGCATGCGTGTGTCTGTATGTGTGTGTGTGTGTGTGTGGTGTGTGGTGTGTGTGCCTGGTCTGAGTTTTAGTCGTGGCAAGCGTGACGACATGCTCAATATTGAATTCAAGTCTCCATTCCTTGCCTTGATCAAGTATTTATGGATTTTGCTGCCTGCACTTTTTGTGACAGCATTTTGTTGCCGCATTGAATTTTAAGTTTGACTTGCCACATAACAATTTCATTGTAGCTGACTTCACTTATTTTATATACAATATTTATTACCAATTACATTTTCAAGAAACCCTTATTTTAAATGATGCCACTCTCAATTTCCGAATTTCTTGGGAATTTAATTTAATTGTTTAAACCAAATATTTCATAAGACGTCGGCTTCCGTTGCTTCCGGCTTTCGTATTATGTACATTATATATTACTAAATTGATTTGAGTCCATTATGATATTTACATAATTATTGATTAAATTAATATTATCCTGGCTTAACGAAATTCTTGTGAATTTCATTGATTAGATTTGCTTTTGAGGTTTGAGTGAGTTGTGCAAATGCTTGTAGCTGCCTGAAGGAAGCATGTCTGGCAGAATAAAGAATATAATTTATAGATCTGTATGAGTAAAACAATCTTAGAGCTAGATACTTTAAATTTGGTTTATAAAGTCAGAAAATAAATCGATTGCTCATAAAAAGAAGTTTAGAAAGTGAAGATTCGAAACACCGATGTTAGCATATTGACTAAACTAATCTCAGCAACGTATTTAAAATCGGGCTTAGTTCGACAAGCTGATTTTAACTTGTTAAGATTATTGTTTAAGTTTTAAGGACTTATGATAACTTAACCTTGGCCTCAGCGTATCTCCTAAACTCCTGCGTGTTACAAAATTTCTTCGACTTCGTTTTGAAAATGCATTACAAATTGCGCACAATTTTATTTAAATTTTTTTTTATTCAATTCAATTGGCATTGCCATTGAAACGAGACTTCTGCGAAGCTGGAAAAAATATCTTCTAGTTTTTAAGCTGCAAGTTTTCAACTAAATACATTTTCCGTACCATCTTTTCAAATAGTAACCAAATTAACCGAACTAAAATCCCGCTTTTATTTACTTTACAGAATTTCGTTTGAGAATCGTGGCAGCAAAAAAAGGAGCAATATTTTTACCTGGCACCCGTAATTAAGTTCTTTAAAGCAAGGCACACAAAATAGAAGAGAAGAACTACAAAAAGAAGAACAGAAACAAAAACGGCAACAAAGAAAAACAGACAAATAGAAGTAGCGGAAACTACGCATTGTGCTTTTGGAGATTTTGGCAGAGGAGAGAAGACAACCAGCAACACAACACACACAACACAAACACACACAGAACAACACACACAACACACACACACACATACACACACACATACACAGAGCATAGAGGAACCGGTGTAGTATGTCAAGTGGACGCAGTGCACGATTACCGCCCACGCCCACGCAAAACGCCAACAACAAGCATCGTGTGGCAACAGCAACAGCAACAGCAGCTGCCGAGCCCAACAGCAACAATATGTTGCAATACAGCAGCAGCGCTTGCAATCCAGCAACAGCAACAGGAGCAACAACAACTGGCAACGGCAGCGCTGCAACTGCATCGGGTTATGGAGGCGTTGTTGCCACCAACCTCCAAATGGGTGGCATGCATCTCAACATGGGCAGCATTGGAGCAGGTGTCGGCGGCAACATGGGCAACATTGGCAACATTGCACCCAACTACAATCTTGGCTCATTGTCCGCCGGCGTCAGCATTTCCACCAGTGATGCCGCCACCGACAGCATACCCGTGGAGACCATCGATGCCCTGGGACCCGAACTGGCCGTGGCCACCACTCAGGTGCTGGAGAATCTGTCGGAAACGGAGCGCAAGATGATAATCGAGGTCCTCAATCGGGATGAGTCCGTGCGGCAGCGGGATGCAACCCGAATAATGTGAGTAAAACCCCAAAATACAACCACAACTAGTCTCCCTCTCTCTCTCTATCTCTCTCTCTATCTCTCTCTCTCTCTCTCTCTCTCTCTCTCTCTAATTAAATGTTGCAATACGGCGGCTTTTCTTAATTCAAAGCAATAATTTAAATATCAGTTGAAATAGATTTGTTATTGAATACAATCCCTGAGCAGAGATGCCATTTATTATCAGAACCTGTTAGTTTGGAAGGTAAAAGGTTGAATTGTATATAAGATAATAAGTTGACTTATATTTAAGTAATGTTCTCATTAAAAAAATCAAAGTTTTCTAAACTGTTTGAGTATTATTAAAAAATGTCCTATTCAAGCGGTGCTTAATTAAAACTTCGCCTCTGTTGTGTTTCGTGGTTAATACTTAATGGCCTATCATTAAATTTTCCCTACGGTCAAATAGGTATTATCAAATACACTTTAATTCAATTTAATTAACAGCAATTAAGTCCTATCAATAAGGCGAGGAGTGTGCCTGTCTTCGTCTTCTTGTTTGCTAATTAGTTTCCTATAAGTTGAGCTTTTGTTTGTCAAACTTATTCTGTATATATATATATATATATATATATATATATAGAAATATATATACATATTGACATTTGACGACAAAACTCGTCAGCTACAAGTTGATGCAAACTTTGTTAATATCCTTTTTGACCAAACAATATTCAATTCTATTAAACAACTTTTTGAAAACAAACAAAATCAATGAAGAGCAACAATATGATTAAGCCCAGCTGATTGTGTATTGAATAATTAGTTAAATTTCTCATGAAATAAATTCAGATATTTTGTTGCATTCATTAAACGTAATTATTGATTTAATGTATTTATATTCCTCGTTGGGTTTATTAATGATAACTATCAAACTCGTTAAGGCACAAACTTTAGCTTGATTAGTATTATCTGAGTGTAACCGTGTATAACTCCAATAAACTTCTATTTGAGTATTATAGCAATTAAATAAAAATTAATTTAAAATGTAAATATTTATGAGATCTTATTGAATTTAAGTTCAGTTCAGAGAAAATGCAGTAAGTAAATTTGTTGCTTTCCCGTTGCGTATTTCTCATGCCGCCGTCGTATTGCAACATAGTTGCTTTCAATTATTCGAATTTGAACATCTCTGTAGTTTTTTATGGAAACCCAAATTAAAATCCAGGCTATTATCGAAAACAAGCGAACTATCCACGTTCGCCACGACAATCTCTCTTTGCGCTGAGTGTTTTCTTAATTAAATGTCGAACAAAATGAAAGAGCACAAACTTTTTGTAAGCAAACAAGCTGCGAAGTTGCAACATGCACATCAGAAACACAAACCATACAACGCACAAACACACACACACACACACACACGCAACACACACAATCTAAAAATGCTGATGTTGAAGCACTTATGGCGCACTCTCCACAGGTTGCATCGATGAACTTGGCCAAGTTGCAAGTTGAATTTTCTTGCATTGAGTTCACCGCACACGTAAAACCACAATATGCTGTGGCTTACAAGTGGATTTTTTGTGTATTTTGGCCAGGTTAAATAGAAAATTCGCCTGTGGCACGTGGGCGACAAATCACGCACCACATGACAGGCAGCCAACTCAATCCCAAACTGCATTAAGTCCCACACTGGGCGAAAAAACCCCCTAATGACTTGAAGCACAAACGGTATTGAATTTGTTTTTTCATATATTTTTATTTTATGTAGTCAACTTGAGTGCTTTTAACTATATAAGGAGGGATCTTTAAGTTTTTTCATTCGCTTAAAGTTGAATACTTAAAAAAAAAAAAAACTAAAATGGATTTCTTATTTTAGATGTATTACTTAATCAGAGCAAATATTAAAAAAAAGAAATAGAAAAATACATTCCGAAAAAATCGTCGGATTCTAAATTCTTCTAAAAATAAGGTCTCCGCATTTCTGCAATAAAAGAATACATTTCTGAAAATTAGAATTTCGAATTTGAATAATTTTTATATAATTATAATTTACATTCTTCAGAACGATGTAAGTCTTTCGGCATTTTTTAATACTGCTTTTTCTGAGTGTAAAGGTTAACCAAACATCTTAAATCAACTACAAAAATACTCAATCATGTTCATAACTTAAAAATCATTATAAAAAAGCAACTATTTCAAAACGAAAAATTCTTACATATTACACAAAAAAAACTGTGTTCTTGACAAAAGAATTTCGAATTGTTTGCGCTTAAGCTGCTTTTGTTGAACGTTAGCTTGTGTCCAGTCCCGGCACCCCAACTGCCCCTCCAAACAGACCCTAATTCAAACTCATATCACATTTTGTGTATTTTCCCTTGTAGTTCTTTCGATTTCCATTGTGTTTATTGTATTTCTATTTGCGTGACTATCATGACCGTACGTGCTCGTGCTCTGTATTTCTGTCCCCGAAATACATTGTTTGTACACTGAGCTAAAAATAGCTGCAGTCAGCGTGTTGCCTATCAATCAATCGAAATGAGCTATTAAAATGAGTAACTGGGAACCAATCACAGTTCGATTTTACACAGTGCAATAGCATATCACTAATAACACAGATTATAACATGTAATGTGGCTAATTAACTGTGATTAGGTCTATTATATCGTAAGCCCGATCGAAATGGGAATAAGTTGTAAGAGGCAAATGACATTACGTATAAATATTCCTCATCAACACCAAGTTGTTGGTCTGTATGAGCAAGCGGACCTCAAATTAAGTTTATTATCGTTTTTATCGATAACCTCGCCCGCTTCGGGAATATCGATACAAATCGATTTTCGATTGCAATTGTTAATATTTAACTTTTCAATTGATATATAAAGTCGCCAGACATATTTTTCATAAATTTCCTAATTTAAATTTAGTATTCATATGAAAATAAGTTGCTCGTGTCTTATTTTAAGTCAATACGTTTTTGTTGTAATAAAAAAATAATCATAATAATCAACATTCCATGCCAATATCATAATATGTTTTCCTCTGAAAATCGGTTTAGTTTTTGTGGATTAAACTCTTAATTGTTCTTAATTATTTATTTATTCATATTTATTATAACACATTTAATTATATACAAATAATTTCGTTCAATTTTTGCAGATGTTAAATAAATTTTTTTATTTACAATGTTAAATTTATTTTTAAGCATTAAGCCATGTTTCTTAATGTATCTGTCAGAGCTCGTTGCCAGTTGTGAATGGCTTCCAAATTTAGACTTTGTTTGTTAATATTTAATGGTTTGTTAAACAGTCTGATGAATAATTGACAATAACATAATTGCCAGTCTTCATTGCTGACTAAAATGTTGAATTAATAATTTCATTAAAAATGGCAAACTCATTAACGAGTTGTGTCTGACTTATCGCGCTTCCACTGAGTTAGTCAGCACAAATTTCAGCACAGCAAAAGAAGAAATCTTAAAATCTATTTGGCCAAGTGTTTTGTGCCAAACAAACAAAAAGAAAGAAGAAAACAACTGAAAAAAAGTTGAATGGTTTTAAGTGCCAACTCATAAACATTGCGCTTGCACAGTTCGTTCAAATAATGTGCACATAAATCGTTTCCGTTGCTCTTCGTTCCATTCCAGCGCTGATTTAGTTAAAACGTGGCCGCCTTTTGGGGCGCCTCTGATTGCTTAATCATGTTGTGTGTGACGGGAAATAGCTAAATTGAAAAACGCCACTGGTGCTGATAACCAGCTGAGGGGCTAGTGAGGGGACAGAGCCCAAGTGTGTAGGTGTAGGATAAAGCGATTGCTTGTCGATGGGTCAAAAGTAGCCATGACGATGCCAAGGACCCAGCTGTGGCAACAGACGATGATGTTTTCATAATGACACTCTTCCCACGCGTCTCGTTTTGACCTGTTTGCTGTGTACGACATAATGTGCGATTGGCTCTTATATGTATACACTTAGAAAAAAATAACACTCAATTTTCATAATTTGTGCCTGTCCTTACATATGCTAGCTGCTGAATAACAAGGGACTTATCCCCGTCACCAAAACACTGGCAATATTCAGAAATTCAGTACAATGTTTTTTCTGAGTGTATGTATCCTATATTGTGCTTATACTTATAATGAAGCCTTCCAGCACACACACACACACGCACACATGCATTCAATGATGAATGGCATTTTGAACAATGGATGCTGCCTGCGACACTCAAGCTTTAATTCTAAGTTCAAATGGAACTCCATTTCGATGTTTGCCATTTTAGTGTCGTCCCTTGCTTTGGCCATTAACATAAAACTGTCGTTAAGTAAATGTAATTAATTTTGCAAACACTTCATTGACGTTTCACCACTAACTCAAATTTCAGCAGCAGCAGCTCAAATTGGGTTCAGAGTTGTAAAACTTGTGTAGTGTTGTCGTAAAACAATCAACATTAATGTCAAGTGTTGTATGCTCTAAAACACTATTTGACAGCACTCATTAAGCAGTGCATGTTTTCCTTTCGCTTTTATTGCTCCCTTTTCCTAGAGCTTACAAGTTATTGACTATTATTTTCTCCTAGGCTGTAAGGCTTCAATTTTCATACATTTCAATGTGTTTTAATACGAAAGAGAAAAATAAACACAGAACTTTGAACTTGTTTTGTTTTGATACCAAACAGCAAGAACCCAACTGTCCATGTTCAAATAATTGACACCAACGGAATCAGTCAATTTCCTCAAATGTATATCTTCATGGCGACAATATCCGACTATTGAAAAACCATTAAATGGCCATATATAAATTAATCGGCTATTTAAAGGACGCTTAAGGACCTTCTAGCATTCCAGCAAGGCAAGTAGAGTACGTCAAAATTTATTACCAATTTGATTTAAGTGACCATTGAGATCATATGGCGTTTTTCGCATTAATAAAAAAGCCATTTTGGGTGCACTTCTGCTAAAGTTAAATACGAACAAGTACACTCAGAAATTTTAGATCTATTTTCTTCATTATATTATTTCTAATCAGAAAATTGTTCTAGTATTAAGGCTGTATTTATTTTAGGGATATATTCTAAATTTAGTCCGATTTTTTATGGGTGTATATGATATTGAAATCGAATAATGGTATTTTCTTCGTCTAAGTGTTAAGAGAGTTATTTATAACTGGTGAGTTTGGTAAACAAAAGAGTTTCTGGTACAAGAACTCATCTTTGGACCGATTGTTTCTGTGCTTCATCAAGTTAGCTGCAAAACTAAATTAAAGAAACAGCCAGACAGCAGCAAGGAAAGCAAATCGTAATACCCTCTGCAAGGATATACAAACAGAGCAAAGTAACTACAAAGGAGACATGCAACAAGAAAAATGTATAAGCAGCGCCAAATTGCAGCTTAAAACACATTAATATATGCGATTTACCTGGTGATGAAAGGTAGTCGATGCTAATGAGGTAACATAAATTATACCCATAAAGAGCTGCTCCACTCCACTCCAATCCTGGATGGGTGCTGGATGCTGGATGGCAGATCTCGCACGCGACACTTTATCAAATGGCCAAAGTAGAAAGTAACCAAGCAACGCAATTAACATGCTAATCTTTGGCATGTGCCACAACTCATGATGAATGCTTGACTCATGTGTAACTCCCCTGAATGTGACAGCAAGTGGTAGGTACTAAAACATGTACACTGCGAGAAAAACGCTGACTTTAATCTCAAATGTTAAAGTTTGAAATGAGAATAAGAATTGTGCTTCAGGGAGGAATTGAATTGAGTTCTTGAATTAAGAACGTTTTGGGTACGATTTAAGAAGTTGAGTACTTAAAAGAAGAATTTAAATATGAAATAACAAGTGCTGGATTAGAGAAAGTTCTGGATATGATTTCAGAAGTTAAGTACTTAAAATATGAATTTGAAATAACAAGTGTTTAGCTAAAGAAAGTTTTGGATATGAGTTAAGAAGTTATGTACTTAACATATGAATTGAAATAAGAAAGAGTTCTTGATATAAGATAAAGAATTTCAGAAGTTGAGTGTTTAAGTAAGGGATTTAAATTAAAAAAAACGATTGCTGGATTTAAGTAGTTGAGTGCTTAACATAAAAATTGATACATGAAATAACAAGTGCTTGGTTTGAGGAATTTTATGCTACGACTTAAAATAAGAAACAGCGCCGGCTTGATTGAAAAATATTCTGCATTTTTTTAAGGAATATTCTTTAACATTTTGTCACTTTAACATTTATGAATAAGAAATTTCTCTGTGTGGTTTGAGGACATTCGAAGTGCCTACATTTGACAACATTTGCAATTAAGTTAAGTACAAAGTTTATATATATCTGTTAGAACAGTCATGTCGCCTGTCTGTCTGTCTGTCCGTCTGTCTATTTGTCTGACAGTCTCTCTCTCTGACTGTCCGTCGACCTGCCTGGCATTCAGCTGTGTGTGTGTGAACGGATGTCCTTGAAGTTGCTTGAAGCTGGTGCAGGATAATTTACAAGATAACTTGCGACTCTTGCCGCAAGTGCAACTAGTGAATTTTCAACAGATGTATTTTTTTTTTTGTCCTCAGCATCTGCTGTTGTGTAATGAGCTCCTCTAACAAACTTATCTCATTTCCTTGCTAACACACACACACACACACACACACACCTACAGTTGTTGGCCATTCTGTGCGTAGCCATGGATACTTCACCTGGCTGCGTGTGTTTCTTGGCATACCTCTTGACTAAATTAAATCTAATGTCACTGCCTCTTGCCTCCCATTCTGTTTGTCTGTTGCCAAACAACTTCATTAAGTACGGCGTCCATCACCTAGCCAGCTCCCACACACACCTCCTCCCCCCCTCCCCCCTTCTCCCATCCCGTACACACCCATTTTCAACTTCCAACCCCTGTTTATCATCTGCTGCTGCTGCTGCTCCGTCTGCCATTTGATGATGTGCCACTTTGTAGCAGTAATGACTAGAGATGGGCTCTTGGCGTCCTTTTTGTACCTCTTCAAAAAAATTCCAAGTAGAAAAGTCCGAAAATTTCTTTCGTTTGTTTTACTTTTTTCTAGTAGCTTTAAAATTCTTGACCTTGAAGTGGAAATATGTTTGTACTGAGCAAGAACTTTAAAAAAGCATAAAGACTATAATTGGAAATTTAACAAGCAATTAAATATTTAAAATTTAAACATAATTAAGCAATTAAAGATTTGCGATTTTTTTTATTTTAAGACTACTTAAATTTGAGGCGCACCAAAAATAAATAAATAAAGAAGCTGACTTGTGTCCCATCTCAAGAGAGTCTAGGTCGTCTCTAGGGTCCTTTTCGTACCTTTTCAAAAAAAAAAATTTCGTGACTGTCTGAATAAAAACTCAGAAATTTGCTGTTGTTTTTTTTTTTACTTTTTTTTTTACTATTTTCTACGACCAATACTGAAGTATTGAAAAAAACTATAGCTCATGGGCAAATTTAACAATCAGTTAAAACAACAGGAAATTATAGCCGATGGAAAAATAAATATTTAAAACATTTTTGTTAAACTTACACCAATGTCGTACTACTTGTGGCTGCTCTTATAATTGTGCCACATCATTCAAATAAAATTCTGACACATGCCCCATCTCAAAGGAGTCTGGCGCTAAAAAAAGAAAACCTTTCCAGGGTCGAAACACATTTGGTTAGTTTTATTTTGGCTCAGCTTTGCTTTTGACCAACTGCGGCATTTGGTCGTCTGCTTTGCAAATTTCACTTGCCAAAGCTTTTGATTACTTTTAATTACAATTTGGCTGCTAGGCTACGTTGCCCCTCTCCCTTCCATCCCACTCTGTCCACAGTCCGCATTTATGTTTATCAAAAACTTTTGTGCAGTCAGCTGTTACTTGAGCTGGGTCGTCTTTGTCTGCCATGTTTTCTGTTCTCTTTTCTCTTTTCCCTTATCTCTTTTCATTTTCATTTTCATACACATTTTTCTTATTTTGTTGCTCGTCTCTTTTTGGCCATCAAGCGAGTTAATTGGTCGCTTAACGCCAGGGCCCAGCTCATTAGCCGTTAGCTATCTTAGAGCAGTGGCTGACTTGACGGTATTTGCACTCATACCCTATGGAAGACTGTGTGTTTACCTTGAGATTCACTCGGATCAGAGCTGGACAGTTTTGTGCTTTGCTGAAAATCCTAGACTAGAGCTTGAAATTCTTATTTTAATAATGGTTTTAATGAGACCACAATGTTTGCTCTCAGTTGAAAACAGCAGAGCTCTAGCTCTAAATCGTGTATAGATATTTCTGTAAGCTCTTCCTTGAAATACTCAGGATCTGTTGATACTAAGCTCATATTTAATGTGTTTGTGTACATTCGTTTTGAGAGCATCTTAAAATAAATCCTAGTCACCAAGCATAAGGAATCTAAGAAGAAAAACTGAGTGTACTTATTTCAAGTAAATAAATATTAGATGAGACAGATCTTTACTTGATTTAAGAATTGTTGATCATTTTTATTTATTAAATTTGAGCACAAAACCATAGCAGTTTGAACTCAGTTTTACTCGAATTTGGAACAGTTTTTCTCTGCATTGGGGCTGCCAGCCTCTTGGCCAGTTTGATCAGTAATAATTTAGATGTCGCCTAAAAGCATGCAGCAATATTTAAATGAGGGGCATAAATATGAGAGAGCCAGCAGCCGGAATTAATTAATACAACACATGCCATGCCACACATTTAACAAACGATTGCTTTTTGGCCGCCAGCGACCGCAACAATTATTTGGAAGCAAATATGTTCTGAATACGACGACTGCCACAGGTAAAGATTTGCTGCCAAGCAGCATGTGGCAGGCCAAATGTTATTCAACAATTATAATATTTATTCGCGCTGACATGACATGCTGTCACCTTAAAGCCTTTTCTTGAAAAAAGAAAATCTCACCAGTAGCTTATTTTGTTAGAATTGTGAACATTCACATGCCATCAACTTTAAATGATAAGCGATGAGCTTTGGTTGCACGCGGAAATACACTCAACGAAAAAAAAAACGTTTACATTAATTAACTAATTGCTTTTATTCAACGGATAAAATTGTGTTTAAAAATAACACGATGCAAGAGTGTCGTTCTGATTATAATATTTAATTTAAAATTAACTAATTTCTTAAGGCAATTAACGAATGCTGTTTTAAGCTGTCGTTTGCAGTATTGCCATGTTGCCCGGGGCTAATGCTTTACTTAGAAAGTTTGTTCGTTTTTATTTGTGTGTAGTCGATACAAATGAGAAGCTGAACAAATTGCCATAAAACAGATACTGTTCAGTTTATAAGTGCAGTGTATACAACTGCGACTCAAAACACTGGTTGGGAAATGAATTTCATTTAGTCTTTCCCGTGAAGAGAACTTTACACCGAGCCGCACCAAGAGTAACAATAATAATTAAAAGAATGCGGCTCGTCTTTCTCATGAGTGCATAATTAAAATGATAGCAGCAGACAGGGAAACGTCCAACGGGCGACGTCGCGTTCGAAGTTCGCGTTCTGTTTAATGATGATAATGTGAGAAGGGCGCCTCAGGTAACAGGGCAGCTAGCAGAGAGACTCCCAGACAGCGACAGCGACAGAGAGAGAGAGAGAGAGATACTCAAAGAGACTAAGCGCATTCTCTCCCTCTCTCTCGGCTGCCTTTCAACCTGTTGCTTTCAACTAGAGGGCTTCAATCGGGCCGTTAAATCTCAGCGATCGACTTTGCCAGCTCAGTCAACGAACGCGTCTCGAGCCAAGCGCACGTTACGCGGCTGTCTGTGTGAGGTGTGTGTGCGCGAGTGTACATTTGTGTGTGTGTGCGTGTATTTGTTTGCCGGTTTCAGATTTATTTCATTTCTACCTGAATTCGTGTGCATATATATATATATATCTTTGTGTTGATAAACGCGTAAGCGCTCACGATAAAAGTATCTCACAGATACCACACGCAATCTTAAGGCATGCAAAGCGGCAGCAGACGACGACGACGACGACGCGACTTTAACCCATAAGCAACGAATAAAACTAAATCAAAACAAAAACACGAACTTGCGAATTACAGAAGAATTTCTTTATGCCACGCGGAAGATAAGCGCGACAAAAATCAACGGCAACAACAAATGTGCCAAAAATTATACATAAAAAGAAATACATAAAAAACGCTTGGCAAAAGTAGATAAAATTGAGCATTGTAAAATCCACGACGAGGGCTATAAATAAAAACGGCCAACGAATTTCAATGCGAGCTGCTGCAGCCACCACAGGCGAGAAGAGTATCTCCAAACCAAAAGGTAAATTGGATTGGAATAACACCGATTGCACTACAATTGCGCAATTGCGCAATTATAAAACTTTATTT
The DNA here is from genome assembly GCA_035041535.1 of Drosophila cognata. NCBI lineage: Eukaryota > Metazoa > Arthropoda > Insecta > Diptera > Drosophilidae > Drosophila > Drosophila cognata. Next base: position 366,487 of record JAWNLC010000571.1, on the reverse strand, counting down.
TATTTTCTTACTACATTCTTATCCCCCCCCTCCCCTGTTCCCCTTCTACCTAACTTGCTTTGCAAATATGCGGAGCAAATAAAAAATGGCAAGATATGTGTATAAAGAAATGCGCTGTTTGGGTTATTTTAACGGTTCGGCAGTAAATTTAATTAAAGCCCAGACGCGAAATGCGTTGCGGGGCAACAAATACATTTTAACATATATATACGTATTTATCCAGTTGCAAACAAAGGCGTGACATTGCGGCAAGAAGGTGTTCCAGATAATTTTATATCTTCCACCAACTTTCAGGCAGCCCTCTTGCATCTGAATCTGTGTAACTTTGCACTTGGCAAAAAAAAAAAAATAAATAAATAGAAATTTTCATTAGTAGGTTTTTTAATGGGAAAAATGTATTTATTTGCAGGTCTCTTTGGGGATTAATTAAGCATGATTCGTTAAGTCTTTCTAAAATAGAACTTGCTTACTTGAAGTCAGATATTTAATTGCTGGTTTGAAGAACTCAAGTACTCAATTCAGTTCTGAGTTTCTTGTCCAAACGTGAATCTCTTTCGAATTAATTGAGTACAATCTAGAACTTATTTATTTGCAGTAAGATTTTTAAATTAAGTTCTCAAGTAATCTCTGATTATTATTTGTCGATATTTGAAACTTAATCCAGTACAATTTGTAAAATAAATCTTGTTCATACCCAGAACTTGATTATTTGGATTAAGATACTTAAATCTTTTTCAAGGAACTCAAAATAATCAAAATAAATTTAGTTGAGTACAATTTGTAAAATAAATCTTGTTCATATCCAGAAGTTGATTAGTTGTATTTAGATGATCCCGTTCTCAAATCAGTTCTGAAATCATTTAAAGATTAAATTACTAATTCGATAATTAAAATAAGAACTGTTTTTACACTTTTCTGAGTACTTTGCATTTCATTTGTATATCAAGTAAGAATCATACTTATTTATTAGGAGTTGTACCTGAATTTAGTACATCGTTTTTCTGCTAGTGTATCTACCGACTGTATAATGCGTGTTGTATATTTTGGTCTTTGTCTGCTGTGGGCTGTTAAAAGCGCATTACACACACAGCGCACGCATATTCACGAGTGCACCCACTCCACAGTGAATACGAGACTCCGACTCCGGAGTACCTTCATCGGGTTCACATTTCTTTCGGGCTGTGCTTCTGAGTTCTGAGATTTGTTGTTGCTTTGTCTGTTTCTGTTTTGGTTTTGTGTTGCTTTCAACTTGTTTGCCTTTTCCTTTATTTTTCTCTTCTTTTTCATGTCGAACTTGGCCTGCGATAAGTTCAGCTTAATTCTTATGCCGCACAACGTTGCACGTCTCACACATGTATTTGCCTGTGTGCATGTTTCTCTTCACTGTTTGTGTTTTGTGGCCGACGTTGTTTGGCAAAAAGAAATAAAAAAAATCAGTGCCAAATTGCACTCGTTAGCCGCATATGCAAACCACAATTTTGATGGGTCCATCAACTTGAATGAATTTGCAGTTTATCGACTCAGATTCTTTCTCACTCTTGTTGCCGTTGCGAATATTTTTATTATTCCCGGTGAGCTCACAACAACCTGGTCTAGAGTATGACTAATAAAACGCTGCGTCAACACCAAACATCAACCACAACCAGCAATCTCGACAACACAACAAAATGTATCTGTTGACTAAAGTATCTATTGTAGGTGTAAAGTTCGTCTTAACTCGTTCGCTTCAGCGGTAACCATTTTTCATGCTTTGCTCGTGTCAACGTTTTTTTTTTGTTTATTAGTGAACATCGGTATCTGTCCAAAAAGTTCACAGATTGCAAAGAGTTCTCATAACTGCTCTATATATATATATGTACTTACCTATTCTTATGTATTTGTATTTGTTTTCTTCATATCATGTGACTCAAATTTAATTAGCATATTCCGTGCACAAACCTTGACAAGCAAAGAGAGAGAAGAGCCACACTTTTGGAGAAGTACTTAGCCCACTTTAAGATCAATGACACCAACTGAAAGTGACGCATAAATATTTGCTTACCACTGGAAAAGAGTTAATCTCAAGATTTTCTCAACAATGATTTATCTCTCAAAAGATAAAATCATTTTCATTTCATTTAGCTTACTTGATTGACAATTAAAGCAACTTAAAGCAACTCTTAGATATTGAAATTAATCTTGGAGCAGCAATCTTTGAATGTAATTAACCCACATAAATATCAATGACACTAGCTGAATGTGCTTAGGCTTGGCGTTAATCCAACGATTTTCACAGCTTACCATTACTTTAAACTTAAAGCGCTAAAATAAATAAATTAATTAAAATCATTTGATTAAGCTCGCATAAGTTAAGTGCAGTTATAATATTGAACTTATTTGAGTGACAATATTGCCAGCTTAAAATAACGATTAATCTTGGAAAATGTTTATGACTGAATTATAGATCAAATAAATCCGCTTAAAATGGGCACAACAATAACTTAATTGAAGCAGATGCATGAAGTGATTTTAGATGGATAATAAGGTACTAGTCCCACTAGGGCCCTCCCCGCTTCATGACCCGGAACCCATATTAGGTTTAGCCTATTGTGCGATCCGATTTAGTTTAACCCAATTCGTACATCACGAGCGCTTCGTGCTACCGTATCTCAATTTTGGTACTAGATGAAAACTGGTTGGTGCTAATTGGGCTAACTGCGATAGTTCGGTGAGAAAGGAGCTTCCCAGGGTGGTTAGTTTTTTCATAGTTCTATAGATCCATTAGCTTTCTAACATAACTTTCTCAACTTTATATTTGCGCAAATTCAGTCTAGCTTCCTAGTCACTACTATAAAATATAATTAAATATTTCAATTGCCAGCAAGTGTCATAACTTTACGACTCTCTTTAAAATAACTATCTCAAATAAATTAGTTAGATAAGACCCCAACTCAGCGAATCAGATAAGCCAAGTTTCTGCGTGCGTAAATTTATGGTCTGTGGATCCAAATATTTTGACATTATGTCATAGAGCTCAGAGCGGTAGCCGCATAGATAAGTGATACACATTTGGCTAGATGCATTGACCGTGGCCAACACGTACACTGAGAATAGCGGTACCGTAATAAATACAGTTGAATGAGCATAAGCCGCAGGAGCTGTTTGTTTTAAATTGAGCAAATGTTCCGTCCAACTGTGAGTTGACTTCATTAATCATTTATAAATATTCATGCAGCCGGACGCCTGACCACGCCTTATTGCTCTAAGCCAACAAACTGTTTCTGGTTTCAATGTTTGTTTTTGGGATACCCTAGATGTGGTTTTTCTGAGTGCCCAGAAAGTATTCCTGTTGTACTCTAATAATCTAACCATCTCAGCAAAAAAAATCTATCTGAATTTTAGAAAATTGCGCTAAAATTAAAGTTTTTCTTGTTTGTAGAAATCACTTCTAGATATGAGAAAATCGACGATTCCAAAAATTATTTCTTGTTTATTAGAAATATTTTCTATTATTAAGATATTCATATCTAAAACAGAAGTCACTCAAATTGAATTATATGTGAAATCTGATTATAATAAAATGACTTATCCTTGGCGCCAATAGTATGACGAATTTGTGAAATTCAGGGCAACTTTTTTCTGAGTGTAGCTGAATAGCTGAACTGACTTCAATATAGATTTTTACACAATTTAACACATGGCTCCATAGAAATAAATCTCTGAAAATTGTCTTAGATTCATAAGAAACTTTCTTCTGGTACTGGGTATGTGCTAGTCGTCACTTACTTTCTTTCTTTCTGCTTAGTTTATCTTTTTTGCTTGCTTGCTTCTTTTGCACACATTTATCATTATCATTTTCAGCAGCAGCTTTCCGTCATTCTGGTCTGTTTTTGCTGCTTTTTCTCTGCTCGGTTTCTATTTCTGTGAAATGAGCAACTCGAGTTTGGTTTGGTTTTGCTTTGCGCCAAGTTTAATGTGCGTATGAGTAATTTATTATAATTAATGCGTGGCAAACTGACAGTTATTGAGTTTAATAACGATATTTTTAACTTCTTTATTTACATTTTAATCAAAATGCTGAATATGCAAAAAAAACACACCTGCCAAAAACTGAGAAATTGGTGAAAGATTCAACTAGTTAGTCATTGTCTTAACGTTTTTTTTGGTCAGATGTGATGCTGGCGATGAAGGCCAGTTAGAATGAGGGCCAAAAAATCAAGCCAAATGCAAATGAGGTTAACTGTAGCTTAACGAGCGGCATCAGCTGTGAACTGAGAACTCAGATTGACGAGTTGTGATGCTAATAAAATATTGAAGCTCGATGAAAGCTCAGCGAAAGAAAGGCCCTAAACCAGAAAGTTGAACTCCCCCTCCCCCACTGATGAAGTTGTGCACTTAACGACATCATTAAGTAGCACGTTGTTAATGATCATGATGATGGGGGCTCGTCGCCGAGACGCGTGTCAACTTTGTGGGTGGCACTCAATTTCCCAGTTTTCTCTTTCATTTTCTCCAGTCAGCAGTAAACGGCATGAAAAAGTTTTTCTTATGCTGACTTTATTTATTGCCCATTATTCGACAAAGTGCACAGTCAATAAATGCATTTGATAAATTGCAAAATTATGAAATGAATAAAAAACGGCTTAATGACTTTCTGTTGCCTCATAGCCAGAAATGATTTCGGTTTTTGTATTTGCTATTTTTTGCACACCACAAAGAAGAAAACCAACAACCGTTAATGCACAAGACAATAAAGTCTAGAAATATGTTATTTGTGCTTACTTTAATACTGACATTACGTTCAGCATTGCAAATCGCTGGCAAATAACCTCAAAGAAATTGAAGCCCACGTTTGGTTAACTCTATCCGTAGCAGCCTCATTAGATCGTTATGCCAAACACACACACGCTGTAATTATAGTCAAATTATCGCGCTGCCTTATACAAAACCCGCAAACTGGCTTAATCGTATTAAAAAAATCGCAATTGATTAACAGTGAGAAGATAAAAAAACACGTTAGAATGTTCTAGTCGAGAGAGCTCGACTTGCAGATACCCTGAGCCAAAGTCGTCTATGTTGAGATAAATAAATACTAAATAAGAGTAAATTAATTTATTTATGTGCGTATGTATGTATATATGCACGTATGTATATATGTATGTATTTATTAACGCATATAAAGAATTAAATTTTTTCCTTCATTAATCAAAATGAATATATGTATATGTATATAAATAATATATTTTATTTTTAAGATATTTTTAGATATATGTATCTAATTATATTTATTTATATTTTTGTATGATATTAGTCGACTTTAAATAAATAAATAAGAAACGTATGTATATAGGTATGTATGTATTTCAGTCTACATATATACAGAAAATATTTACGCATCCTATGTGTAGTTCCGTACGCATATGAAATTATCGAGAAGTTATCGATAAAATGACTTAGACAAGATATGCACATCGTATACGAGAACTTGTACTCCAAATTCCCTCTCGGTCAGTTCGTGTAGATAGACACACAGATATATCTAAGTCGACTCGACTTTTAATGCATATATACTTTTTTTTTGGGTCGGAACAGTTGCCTTCCGCCTGTTGCATATTCTGGCAAAATTTTATTACACCCCTTTCGCCCCTACTCAATGTGTTGTCTGGGCATTAACAAAGATAAAACAAAACGTGACCCAAACTGGCAGCCGTCAATAGCCGTCATTAGATGCCAACGTATTGTTGCTGTTTATTTATTGTTGTTGGCTGACAAATTCTATGGCCAAAAGCGTTGGGAAACTTAGTTGAGAATGTGACGGAAAAAATTGGTGAACAAGCAGCGAGAAAACGAGGCTGATTTCAATCAGAGTCGATGATTTTTTTCTCGTCATTTTTCTTTTTCGGACTTTTGACAAATATTTATTTGTTTTTGCAACATAAAATCGCGGTTAGAATGGTGGGGCACCAGAGAGGGAGGGGAGCTAACAGCCATGAATCAGAAGGCGGTCAACGGAAACGCAGCTGAGAATTGAAATAAAATAATTTGGTTTATTTTTCTTATTGATTTAGATTTTTGCACAGGCTGCCAATAATTGTAACAGATTTCCAGAGAAAAGATCAAATAAAATAAAAACAAAACTCAAATTGTTTTTTGTTGTTTCCCATTGTTGTTGTTGGTATTGTTGTAATGCGTGGCATCAGCTGCGTTGAAGTGCCTGCCCGGGCTGCGTCTCTTGCCATTTGTTGTCAGCTTAACTTGATTGCCACAACGGCAAGCCATTCAATTTATGGCTCTCGTCTTTTGCAGCTAAGTGGACCTCTGAAATGCCAACAATCAATGTTTTTAGCTCTCAATTGTATTCGCAAGTCAATCAAACTAATAGATCAGCTATCATAAATAAGGTTTAATGTGGAGTGACATTTGAATGAGTATGCATTAATATCAATTAAATAAATGTTCTCTTTAATTAAAGTTAAGTCATTAATATTACTTTGTAAATTGCTTGAAAACTGGCTGCAGTTATATGTATATGCTGATACTCTTTCCTTCTCATAGGTCTATCTATATTTTGTATTGTTAACTGTTGAATGAATTCAGCCAACAGACACAAAAAGAAGAAAGAGAAATAGATCATTCCCATAAATTATATATATATATATATATATAAATATATATATGTCATTTTGTGAGTCACAAAAAAATGCATAAATTATTCCGATTTATCTGTGTCTTTTTTTGGTGCCATTCTTGAGGAATGAATGATTACTAATAATTAAACGTTATTTAGAAATAAATGGAAATGCTCTAGCCAGCTCGACTAGAAGATACCCTGCACATAGTTTTTAAATAAGATAATAAATAATATGTCAGTATTTATTATATATAACTTGAAAGACTATATATTAACTATTGGATTGAAGTATCTCTCAGAGTTTCAAAGATCTGCTTGCTCATACAGAGGGAAATCGGTACGACTTTTCATGCTGATCAGGAATATATATATCTAACATATCTAACACACGTTTGCACCACTTCATAGCAATAATAATAGCAATAATAAATCTGAACAATTAAATTTTATTTAAGTTAACGAAGGTCTTTAAAATAAATCAATTGTTAAATACATTTTTATGCACTGCAAGTGTATCTCAGAGTCACATGACTCCCTCTCCCTCTCTCCCTCTCCCCCACTCCCTTCCTCTTTCTCTATGTCTCCCACTCCCTTGCTTGCCTTTCTCTCGTTGTTTTCTGTACCATTCTGAAATTTATTTATAAGCATTAAGAAACTGGTTTTTTTGCCGTCTTTGAGTCAAACCCGACGACAACAATAACTACAGCAATTCCAATAAACAATGCGCTGTTTAAGCCAACAGCGAGGCTAAGAGAGAGAGAGAGAGGGAGAGTGCTTGAGGGGAGGTGTTGCCGAGGGGGATTGTTGCTTATTTGTGTTTTGTTTTTGTATGAGTAGCTGCAGCTTGCAATTTGACTTTGACTGTTGGCGTCTGATTTCATCTTTTGATAATTGCACGCAATTTTCACGCGGCGCCCACACACAACAATAAACACACACACACTTAATACACACACACACACACACACACACACACACATTCAATACACACACTCAGCCACATAAACAAAAACTGGTGGCACTTAAAATTACAATTGTGTTCGAGAGCTGACTTTATATGGCTGTCTTTGAGTGCATATATTTTGTGTGTGGGTTGCGGGTTGTTGTTCAAATTGAACACACAACCAGCTACTCAACTGAGTTGGCCACTTTTTTTGTTGTTTGTTTGTTTAGTTTTAAAGTCAAGAAAGTAGAGATTTTTAATAACATTGATTGGCAACGCTGCAACGCTGCTGCATATGTATGCATTTTCCGTGTCAAACGTATGCGGATGGCGGCATTTCCTTCTCCATTTCCCATGCGTTTGCCCATTTCCCAGCGAGGCAGGCAAACAACAGAAACAACAGAAACAACAGAAACAGCAGCAACAAAAACAACCCACTTCTCCAGCCTTTTATTGCTTTGTTCTCTGTCTCCGTTGTGTGTGTTGTGCTGTGTCTGTTGGTTGTTGGTTGTTGCCCTTTTTTGGTCTGCACTGGGCTGCATTCGCTTGGCTTGGCTTGGCTTGCCTTGTCTTGGCCTGGCCAAGTTGGGGTTTGGCCAAGTCCATGCCTGGCTATAGGGCTAGCTTGATGCTCTAATAATTGCAGAGACACGTTTTTACTTAACTAATCTACACTCGCAGAAAACAGGCTATACAATAGCAAAATCCTTCTTGAAAATGCAGCTGGAATTTAATCTTGATTCTTGCAATAATTATTTTTTGCTTTGGTTTAGCTTTTTCTCTCAGACAAGAGTTTTCAGTTGCTCTTTTTTCGCAGTGTATGAACTGCAGCCTACTCTGGTTTTGGCCCAAGTCAAATTTGCTCAATCACTCAAGTTGGTAGCTTCATTTGCAATCGAGCACATTTCGTGCCAGCCAAAATGGCACAGATCTTATAAATGTTAGTCAACTTGGCCAAAGGTGCAGCCACACACGAAAGCCAACTACTATTTCTCAAGAGTTGCCGCAAAAAGAAGCTGAAATACTTGAAACAATAAAGTTTTCGGCTAAGCTGAGGCAGCTTCTTGGCCAAAAGTTGCTCTGCTTTTATTTCATAGTCAAAGTTATACGACAGAGAAAGTTTATCAGGCCATCAAAAGCATAGTTGCCAAAATGTAGTCACATATTAAAAAAAAGAAGGTATATGAAGAAGCTTGCTAAAAGCCAATTGCCTTTGGTCGAGGCATTCTTGGCCAACTTGGGGCTTATACGGGCCTGCGGGCGGTTAATGAGTGAGTGGGGAGCAGAGGAGATTGGCGAAGGGCAGCAAATTGTTGGTAAAGTGCTGCTGAAAGTAAAAGTTGCCGTTGAAAGGGTACTTTTCAGCTGCACTTCAATTTCAGCTGCAGGCAAACAATATTATTATAAACACATTTTCCAGCTGTTTTTGGCCAGCAAACCGGTTTGATACGCCTCTTAGGTACTCCGATGCATCCGATATGGCCAAAACCTGACCTGACAGCCAGCCTGCTGCTGGAGTCGAGTAAAAGTAAAGTAAATTTCATTTATGCATGCAAGCAAGAGTAAAAACCACACACAACTACACACAGCCAGACACAACCACACACACACCGCACAGCTGGGCAAACCAATCAAAATACGTCAACAACTGCAGACCAAAATATATTTCCAAACAACGGCAGCGGCAGCGGCAACTGCAACTGCAACTGCAGCAGTAACGATAACTGTAAAGCTAGCAGCAACTAACTGCCAATCCCTCCAACTGTTTTCACATTCGTCACACGTAGACAACTCCAACGTACACTAAAAACAATATTGCCCAATTTTGGAATACAAATTTCAAGCTCAAAAGCAAATCTACACTCGAAAACATAGAATGTGTTCTGCGAGACAGGAAGTGAACAAACTTAACTTGATTGCTTTTACAACTGCGAGTGGGTCTCCAGAACTCTAACGCCATGAATTATATATATCCTCGATCAGCAGCACTCGCACGTTGATATAGCCTCCTGCTATGAAAAGTAGTTTCTTAGTTTCGAAGTTATCGGGATGAATCTTCGCAGATAGTATTGTATATTGGAGCCAGACGGATTGCATTAATATTGCATATAGCTAAAATAGGAATAATCGGATGAAAGATGAGTTCGTGTTTGATATTTTGTATACCACAATACCAAGCCCAAAATTACCTAAAATTGGCAAATGTAAGCCTGTTTTGGAAGTGCTTTGGTTATCATTCTGAAACAGTTATTTATTTAAGTCAAAACTCTTTCAATTCTAGAACTTGTATTAAGATATTTAGCTTTTATTTTAGCTATTCAAGCTCTTCAAACAATCCTTTTGTCTCTCATTTTGTGAACTGTTTTATCTCAGTGTGCAGATTAGCATATTTAAAGAACTGATTGAGTCTCCTCATAATGGAGTTGATTTAATTCGTGATTTAAATGACACACACACACACACATACATAGACATACATAGCACACACACACACACACACACACACACGTACTCATACATACTTCGATTGGAATCCTTTCACCTTGTGGACTGGGGAAAGGATACAAAAGCTTATCTCCGAATGCAATATGTGCATCAAAGGGTCTTTGATTGGTTTCCACCCATCTTCGCTTGGCTTCAGAATTTCGCTTTTATTGCAAATATAGAGACACAGGCAGAAGCAGAAGCAGAGGCAGAGGCAGAGGCAGACAGGAATTTCTATTCATTGAGCAAATGCATGTTTTTGTTTTGTCTTTAGAATCTAGGTGTGCGAAGAATAGCACGACTCACTGTATGGAATGCTTTGAGTTGGTTGCTCCCTTTGTTTTGTTCCAATCTTAAAGCATTCACTTCTTCGACTATAACATAGATACATATATATTGGTTTTGGTAATGACTTGTTTTCTACATTTAACTGTAATTTGCTTATGCTAAACAAAAATAAATAAACAAGAGATCCAAAAACTAATAAATTTTGTTATAGGAAATAAGAAAAATCGACTTCAAAGCAATTTAATTTAATTCAGTTTAAATAACCAAAAGAACTAAAATCCATATTCGACTTAAGTTTCTTTGGTTATTTATTGAACAACAATTTTCTAATTATTTTTTCAAGGATAATCAGAAAAGCAATTTTGTCATAAGCACATGCAATTCACACATACAAAACACTTCAAAAGTGCATTTTACAAATATAATAAAAGCAATTGTAAAGTGGTTCATTTTTATCATTATTCGAATTGTCCAAATTCGTCGATTTATTATTATCTAATTATGAAGTTATAGTCGATATCCTAATGTTTGCCGTAACTAACATTTTTCTAATTGGTTCTGATGCGCGTAAATTTCCGATATTTGTTTAAATTAAAAATTTCAACACATATTTCACTTTGTGTCCGAGTTGTTGTCGTCATTTGTGCAGATAGTTATCCGATGGCTAACCGCTTGTTAAGTGCCGCCCTGTGATTATCATCAGCATCAGCATCAGCACCAGCATCATCAGCATCATCATAGTCAACATCCCCCTGCCCGGTTGTTGTTGTTTGTTGTGCGTTGTTGTTGTTGACTGACGAGCAGGTCTGCTTTGAAGCAGTCTGTCGGCTGCTGGACAGGACCATTTGTCAGTGTCCAAGAGACAGTTTTAAAGATGCACGAGAAACACAGCAGCTGTGGCAGCAACTGAAGCTGCAACTGCAGCTTGTTGCTCGTTGCTGATGATAGCCAATCCATTTTGAAGCTGTCCGCGGCACAATGATTGCACTTTTTCCCCTTCTTTTTCTTCTACACCAATGCCTATTTTGTATTTGTGTAATTACGCATTGCGTTTTCAAAATTGTGCGCAATTTTCCAAAAGTGTCAACGCACGTCAAACTGCAATGTTTTCAGAAAATGTTAATTTGTTGCTGCTGCTGCGGCTGCTGTTGTTGCATGCTGCTAGTTGTATGCTGAATGTGACATTCACTTTTTGTTTACGTTTGTTGATCCACGCCGCAGCTGCAGCTATTTCGAATACCCTGTATTCATTTTAAAAATTGCTTAACAGAGTATTATAAAGTTGTGCAAAAGAGACAAAAGAAAGAAACAAAAAAGTTTCTAAACAAAATGTGTTTTCCTTACTGAGCAAAGCACAGAGTTGTTAAGTACAATAAGTGTGCGATGGTAGCAGGGTATCTGCTAGTCGATCACTCTCATTTATTTGTGTTTTTTGTGTGTCTCTGGTGTATTTGATGCGCCTGGAATTACATGAAACTCATTACTGCATATGTTGTTAAGCATTTTACCTGTGGCAACAGACGGAAGGAAAGTTGTTGTGGTTTTTGTCTGTCTGTCTCTCTGTCTGTCTGTCTGTTCATATACATGAGACAGCAAAAAATTAACAAACAAACAAACCGAAAACCAAAAAAGAAAACAAACAAATTTGAACTACGTGAAACCCTGGTTGATTTCATTAATTGCTGTAATATCTTGCTACTTGCCACTTACAGCACGCCTGCTTGGCTTTAGCCAATTAGCCAAGTCATCGTCACTAAGTTTCATTATTGGCTCGGCTCAACTGTGAAGAATTGTTGCTCTATAGTAATTCATTATACATACATATGTGTTTTTTTGTTCCCATAGAAACTTGACTCTGACACGAGACCAATACATGTAATAATGAAATTGTGCTTCAATTAGTTCAGCTGTATTTTATTTACCTGATTTTTAAATGCAAACTTCGTTTTTTTATTATGTTTTTTCAACGAACTGAAAATGCAAGTAATTGAATTCTTTTGAGATAGAAATATTAAATAATAAATGGCAAAAGCAAATAATTGCAATGAAAATAAATAATCTTTAGTTACATAGAACATAAAGATTTGCTGATTTTATTTTGTTATATTTATGTACAGGCTGCTATGTGTTTTTCAGAAATCAGAAATAGAATCTTGTTCTTGATGTTTTCATAACTTTATTCATATAATTGGGGAACCAGCAATGGTCTATTGTGCTCCCTTCTGAGCCTACAGCTCCTCCAGCAACCCCAGCTCCTGCACGAATGCCAGAATCTTTGTTGGGTTGAGGGTTTCTATGTCCTTGGACTTCATGACATGCTTGCCTACGATGCTGCATCATTTCCTAGTTGAGGCGACTTTCATAACTTTACTATCACACAAAATAAATCAAACACTTTTTGTTATCTATTAAAATGGCCTTCAATTTGACCCCAAAATGTTCAACTAATTCAAATGTTGCCATTTTTATGCGTTAGCTGTGCTCAGCTTCATAAATATTACATTTCACATTCAATCTGCGCTTGAGGGCAAATGGCATGGCAATATTCGATTTTAAACTGCAATTCAAGTCGTAATATTTATTTTATTCTCTGCATAAGTACCTCGATATAGTTATATTGATTTCGAAGTGCAACGTTCAACTTGACAAAAAGCGACGAGGCAAAGCAAAATAGTTGAGCAACATGGCAAAACTTTTAAGTAGAAGTGACAGGCAACAAAAGTGTGGAGGTCTAAGTGCAGTCTATAATATCAATAAACATTTGCACAACTTTCAGGCAACTAAAGATTGTGATATGCTTTCAACATGTTGCAAGCAGCTTATGTAAAATGCAAAAAGTATGCTTATCCTGCGCATGGATTTGAATTAAATTGCGCTTATAAATAATGTGGCCGACTGGAGGAGCTAAGAGGGCAAAGCCAGGCGAAATTGAGTTATATAATTAGCTGCTGACCCAGAATCAGAGTGAAGAAAGCAGCAAGCTGAAACACATTGCGACAAACGCGAGTTTGTAATCGCATCTACATTATATATATGTTTATATATATATATAGACTGAGATATACACAAGTTTTTGTTATTGTTTTTGTTTTTGTTTTTGTTTTTTAGGGTGATATCAAAGCGCTTACACACTTAATCGAATTTAGCAAGAGTTTCATTCGGTTTCCATTAGCCCGATGGTAATGGATGATTTTCCAATTACCGGCCTGCCAGTTTGTGCGACAAGCCCTCAGACCTCAGGCCAACGTTGCGTATGCGTAATGTCATCCCAGTCTGACGCACATTCGTCATACGCAGCGTTGAGCCGAGCCAAGTGGGTGTGTTTGTTTGAGTAAGTGCGCGCGTGTGTGTGTGTGTGTGTGTATGTGTGTGTGCGTGCCACCACACACACGCAAAAATGCAAATTGACGATGATTGCCTGGGATTTTTTTGTGGTTTTGACAAATTGCCCGCTTTCTCTGTTTTGCCATTGTTGAAGATGCTGCGGCTAAACAGACAGTTTTGGCATTTCAAATGTGCACATATTCAAGTGTACATGTGCGCTAATGTGTGTGTGTGTGTGTGTGGGAGGGTGTGTGTATGGGAGTTGTATGTGTGTTTGTTTCTCTGTGGGTGGTTACACATTTTTTTTGCGCCAGCCGCATCAATTCTTAAATATCGCTGCCGCAAGTTTCAAAACACGTCACAAAACCATTTTGCTGCCACATTGGGGCAAATAGTAATCCACTTACACGAGCCAACCAGCAGCTGTGTTGACCGTACAGCATGTGGCATCCAACAGAGCGTTTCACATTGTCGAACGATGAGCGATGAACTACAACAGTTTGGTGCACACAAAAAGTGGGAGAACCCCAACCATCATTTGTATGGCTGAAATATGTTTTCAGCTTGTGACAGGTATAATTTTCGTATTCTTTTTTTTTCCATTCATTTATTGCTATTCTTATTATTATAATTGGGGAACCAGCACTGCGACCTATAAGGTCTATTGGGCCCTTGTGCCCCCTTCTGAGCCTACAGCTCCTCCATCAACCCCAGCTCCTGCACGAATGCGAGAATCTTTGTTGGGTTGAGGGTTTCTATGTCCTTGGGCTTCATGACATGCTTGCCAAGGATGCTGCATTTTTTCCTAATTAAGGCGACGCATTTTGCTAGGATGTGCATTGAGGATTCCTCCTCGCTTCCTCAAACCCAGCATACATCGCTACTATAAATACCTAATTGGGTTAGGTGACTTCTCAGTCTACAGTGTCCTGTCAATAGACCGGTGAGTATTCTGAGCCTATTCTTCCCCGTGGATATTACTTGCTTAAATCGTTTTTGATTATAGCCACCTAAAAGACTTCTGGATTGTCGGAGTCCTGGTGCCTCTGCCCAGCTCTGTTTTCGCGTCTGCCTTTCTTCGTTTCTGAGTTGCAGCCGTATTGTGGGTCTTCCTATGCCACAATACGGTTTGTTTCTATTCTTATGTGCCACACAACAACATACTTCAAACTTATCTCTTTGCTGCTGATAGTAAATAAATCATTTTTTTTCTTTATTTATTTATAAAAATTCTGGGCTTGACTCGGCTAACTATTTTTTAATTTCCCATTTGTTATAATTAACAAGCCATCAACTTATTAATATATTGTTTAGCAGCTGTTCGTCTGCTCTCAACTATTAATTTTAATTTGCATTTTTACAACGGAATAATTAAAAATGCAAAAATGATTTCATGCTATTTTTTTTTTGATATACGCAAATTAATTATTATAAAAGCCGCACGCTGTACAAAATATTTCAGCAGCTTTCAATGTAATTACCTGGAATAAAATTGCAGGCAATATGCCACTGTTAGCTGACACAGTTAATGGAGCGGTCACACGGGACGGAGAGGGTGAGGTGTGGATTTAGGTCTTGCGGTCGGGCTGCACATAATTTTCCACTTAAATGCAACTGTTGATTGACACATGGCTGAAATTGAATTCAACTTTTTTTATTGCTATCAATTTTTTATGTCCAGCCAAACTGCAGACATAAAAACCAAAATGGCAAAGGCTTCTCTCTGGCTCTCCATCTCTCTCTCTCTCTCTCTCTATCTCTATCTCTATCTCTCTCTCTCTCTCTCTCTCTTTCTGATATTGTTAGACCCTTTTGCTTATGGTAGTACATTTTGAAATCATGCACGTAGTTCACAACGAATTGCAGTTGCTGCCAAGCTACACGGAAAGAAAAACAAGCTCAATTACAAAAATGTATTCTTGACATGAGCATAAATCTTAAACCAAGACCAACTTTAAGGCAAGTCCCTTAACTTAAGTTTTTTTTTCACTTTTCTTCAGATATGCAATTTTATTTATATTTATTATTTATATTTTTGGATTGCATTTTTTGGCTTTGCGCCGTGTTGAATTTCAAAATAGTCATTGGACTTCTCACGTAGTTTTTTACAATTTGACAATTGACTTTTCCTCTGTTTTTTTTTTCCACTTGAGTATTCTCTATAAAAATGGAACTGTTTTGTTTGCGACCAGTTCAGTTCAGTTTGCTTGTAATTCAATTGGTAAATGTGTTCGTGGCCTGTGTATTTTGCTGTGTTTGTCATCCTGCTTATGCTCTCAGCTAGCAGCTTTGTTAAAGTCCACAAAGAAGCGACTAAAGTGAAGCTTATGTATTCAATTAGGCTTACAGATTAATCTGATAAGTAAGTGTAAAGTGGCTTGGGCTTTAGGGGAAACTTACTTCCCATATTTAAATGCGGAAAAACTGTATGATGCAGATGGAAGGAACCACTTTGATTTAGCCTTCCCACTGATATGTAAAATACTCAAACATATTATGAATCAAACGTAAAAATGTCATAAATATCGATAAACTAATACTTTAAATAATTAATGTATTTAACAGCCGAGTTGAGGGTGTCGCCTAGTCGAGCTGCCTCGACTAGAAAATTCGAACTTGTTGTTTATGTTGACCAGCGATGAATGAATTTTAATTAACTTAATACAACATTGAGTTGTTCATGGCTGGGAAGCCTAATCTAAATAATGTGCTTAACTGTTTCGCTTATACAGTTTGGCAGCGGGCTACAGTGAAAATCGACATTATTGACCGCTAATTTCAATTTGTTGGTCTCTTTTTCGTGGGTAGCGTGAAAAGCGTGAAAATGTTGGCACAATTGCTCAAAGTAGACCGGGTCATAAATTTTCTGGGCATTACATAATTAAATGGCCAGTTGGGTTCGATGGCGGTTGTGTTGTGGTGGGCTTGGAGTAGCGTGGTGCACAGTTAGGCAGCCATCCACAGTCAGCCACTGTAAGCCAGAGTTGGCTAGTTAGACAGTTGGCGTGTGCGCCGTCTTCAATTACTTAAAATTCTGAAGTGCAGCGGTAATTGAACATTGTCACGCTTAGCCAAGAGGAAGTGGCCAACAACGGGTATGGTAACTGTTAACGGCACTTGCTTATAGCCGGGCCAAAAAAACAACAAGAAAAAAAAATGAAAAATGAAATAAAATGGGGAAAAAATAACAAACACAAATATGTTTGTATATGCTGAACAATTATGGTCGCGACACAGTGCCGGCAATAAGTCAACAACCTTTTTGGCAACTCGCAAATTTACGCACGTACAACTCCGGACTCCCCCCCATCCCCCTTCAAGGGGTTATGGCGCAGGGGGGCGTGAGTGATGAACTGTTGGGTGGTTTGATTTGTGGCCCGTCTACTCTTTCGTGTCAAGCAACACGCGGCAACTGCCCTCAAGTTGCAAAGTTGCCAAAGTCTTGGGCAAAAGTTTTTTTTTTATTTCTGTTTCTTTAGTGTTCTTTTTGTATAATTTTATACACTTGCTGAATATGTTACATTTTTTCATGAAGAAGTACGTATACTGTATCCCAGTTCATGGACTTTTCTCTATCTATCTACCCAACTAAATCCCTAAAAAAAAGTCCGGAAAGAATAGCCAAGGGCAGCTCACCTTATTATTCACAAAGCATATTTCCAAAACAAAAGTTTGTGACTTAGAAGGACAAGGGTGTCCTTTTTTTTAAATATCACTGTCGATTTATTCTAAAATCTAAAAAAATACATGTCTACCCTCCTGGCCTTATTCTTATTTGTGTTAAACAAAATTTTAATTTCCGGTTTTGTTACTTACTTAATAATAATTTATAATTTAAGATGTCACATGCACAAATATTTTAAATAATTTATTCTGTCATACTTACTTACTTCTAATTTAAAAATGAATTTTTTCAAAAAATAAGATTTCTTATTTATACTTTTGTGAAACACATTTCCTAATAAGCGCAAACAAATCTAAAATTATTAAAGAAGCTTTTTTAACCTGAAGAATTTAGCTTAGTATATTTAGAAATTATTATTTTGATCAAAAAGGTGATTTCCTAGATGTAAGTGCAATGGTTTATCTGAAAGATCTTTTAGTTTGAAACCTAACTTGATGTAATTTTGTCTGTCATTTTGAGTTAGCTTAAACATGTGCTCAGCGAGGGTATCTTCTTCGGCATGCCAGACATTGCTCATGTTTTATATTTCTTTTTTTTTGTCACCTTTTGAAGTCAGCCGAGCATTTAAAGTTGAGCAGTCAGCCACGCCTTGGCGATTTTCGCACACGCCAGCCATTAGTTGATAATTTTTGATGCGCTCGTCTGGAAAATGCGAGTGGGTCCAGTGGTTAGCTGAACAAAGAACAAAATTGGAATAACTTGAGTGACTCTCGGTTTGAGTATAAAATGTAATTTTGTTTCGATTTTGGCAAGCATTTCAGCTTTCGGCTTTTGGCTCCTGGCATTTGGCATCTATTTTGGCTAAGCCCTTTTAATGTAACCATAACTTTCTGCTGTGCCAAAAGGGATAAAAAAGATATACATTCATATAACCCAAGTCAGTTTACGTGACTTTCATCTCAATGACACTCGCCTAGCACCCGCTCCAAAAGAGACAAAATAAAAAAAAAACATCCTTTTTCTTGCCTGTTGGCCATTTGATTTGCAGGGACTTCGATTTGAATTTTAACTCACACACACATCAACACACACGCACACAACACACACACACATAGACAGATATCGTTAAGTGTTGCTCTGAGGGTTTTCGATATCTATCTAGTAGATACAACAAATTCTCAACTTTCGTTTAGTTATTTTGCTCTTCAACGAAAACTGCAACTTATTGGTGACCCCCCGGGGAACTTTGACAAACGCACACACACACAGATACACAGACACACACATATGTGTGTATATTTTCAAATGTTTTGTGTAAGTACAGTAACTGTTGATACATTCAGCGGTTAGTGAAATTTAGTCTGTATTATGACTGTTTAATAAGATACCTTTAATTGCACAACTCTTTTGCAGAAGTCACTAACAAAAATCTTGTTGACAGTTTAATTTGGTTCGGTTTCAACCACAAACATCCCAAGGGAACAGCTTGATGTGAAGTCTTTCTGAGAACAGATTAAACGTGTTTGCAGAGACTACTGTCACACTTATTTCATCTGTCATATATAGTATAGGAGTATATTTCGGTACCTGAATCCAATACTTAAAAAAATGTTGAATTTTGGTTGTGTCTTAAACGTGGTCTGAATTCCAATCGATTTAGTTGCGGTTCCGTTTAGGTTCCAACTTGACACCCCGACTTCCCAGGGAATATAGGTTCCAGCTGCACTCTCGCGTTTGTTTATTTCTCTTTTGAAATATTCAGAAACACACATGACTTGCTTTAGTATGAGTGTGTGTGTGTGTGTGTATGCGTGTGTGTTCCAGGTATTGATTTTGTTTCGGTTTGCATGCGGCTCTTATGAAATATTTATAATAATAAAAAAAACATATAGCTACAAACATGTGTTTTTCTCGCGCAACAACTGTAAATGCCAAGCAGGGTGTTGGTGATAAAATATTATAACTGTAATTTTCATTTGTGTGCTAGGTGCGGGGGCGAGGGGGGGGATTGTAGGTGTGTAAGGCAACCTAGGTCAGCGACTGTGGCAGTGTTGTGGCTACGGACCTAATGTGGTTGCCCTACACTGCCCACTGAATGTTACTTACCCCGAGCACAAAATTCATATTTCAATTCAAAGTCTTTTCTTTTTGGGGGATGGTCATTTTGTGATAAATTGCCATTGACCCAAAGAAAATATCCTTTAGCCGGTTTTGATTGATAGCCTGCTTGCATCTGGCTGTAATGAGGCAAACTGTAGAAATTGTGGAAAATATCAATTTTCCATCTAACCCAAAAGCTGTCAACAAAGAGCCTCTATTGGCTGCTGTGCCCAATCCAGATGTCAGCCTTAATTTGCAGGGATTTGTAGATGAAATGCAAATGCTTGCAGCCTTAAAGGGCAGACGCAAGCATATTTGCCAAAATTGTTAACTGTGAGCACACACACACACAGAATTAAGAATATTCTCGCACAAAGTCAGACCAACAATCCGATTAGAAATGAGTAGCAAGAAAATTACTTCAAACGAATCTGAAGGCTGTTCATTCCAAATTCTGGATTAAGCGAACTCAAATCCAGAATATATTTTGCATTTTAGGTTGTTGCTTTTCTTTTCTTTTTTTTTTTGCTCTCATATTTAAGATTTTTTGATGCGGCAACGAGAAGTCTGTCTGTCAATCGATGAAATGCTTTTGCTTGGCTAACTTGGCCTCAACTGTAAACCAATGTTGGCCAATTAAAGCAACGAAATGGCAACAACAACATTGCAAACAAGCGACTAACAATATTTTCGCTGCACAACAACAACAACAACAACAAAAACAACAACAACAATGACAAATGTTAACAAGAAAAAGGGCGCGTTTGTCAAGTTAGGCAAATAAATAAACAAAGCGACGAAGGAATGGACGGAATGGACGGAATGGAGAAACCGTTGAACTGACAAGCGAAAACAATGATGATGGTCAACAATCAAGGAAGCACAACAACAACAACGACAACAACGACAACAACAATAACAACAGCAACAGCAATTGTGGCAGAATGACAACCCTGACAAGCAGTGCAATGTCGATTAACTGTTATTTAGCCGGTGCTTAAAATGGCTGCCAAGCCATTTCCGCTGCGCGCGCCAACCAAACTGCCAATGAAATTGCACTGAGAAAAATTTAGCTCAAATGACCCACAATCAAGTATTCCAAATGTTGTTTATTTATTTAATGTAATATAATTTAATGTCGACGCCATTAATGATTTTCCAACATGGCTAATGAAATGGAAACAAGCATTTGCAATTTGAGTAAAGCATTCACAATATTGTTGATTTATTTATTATGATTATTATTTATTATATTTATATGATATATATATATGATGCTATTAAAAACTTAATTACAATTTTTATGAATTTACCTTAACTCCCCTTTTCAGCAATTCACTCAAAACGAGCTATTTGAAATAAAGTTTCAGACTTAAAAATATTAAGTGACATAAATTCAAAATACTTTAATCGAGTATTAGGAACTACAAATTCCTGATCCGTTTTCTGTGTGTACTCGTTGTTGCTGTTGTTGGTATTGTTGCCGCAGTTTACCGTTGAGCGAACCGGAAAGTAAATGAAAGTACAAATTGACGATTTGTTTGATTTTGGAGCCAAAGGAAAAATCTACTCAGCAACAACAACAACAAAGAGTTGGTGGTACGAGATTTGGACTTTCTTTAAGGCGATAATTTAACGCACGAATGGCTTAGCTAAGCGCTGTAAAAAAGAAAACAGACAGACTGAGTGACAGACAGGCGGACAGACAGGAACACTTTGAGCCCAAAATAAATGGCAACCCTTAAAAAGGCCCTTAGTACAAAGTTTCTTCTCGCTTGCTTTCATTTTTTCAATTTGCTTGGCTGATCCCCCGTCTGGAGGAGGTACAGGGGGCAGTCAGAAAGGGGGCAGCCAACATTTATTAAGTAATAAATGCTTGGATTTTGTCGCTGTCTCTTGTGACGAGGTCTAATGAAACCATTTTTGGCCAAGTTGGCCGCTGTTGGCCGTAAATCATTTTAAGAGCAGTTGAAGCAGCCAAAACAGCTGGGGCAGGTGTTGACCTGTTTCGCTTAGCATTAGCAGCAGCGGCAGCAACAAATGACACAATTTTCTAGTTGTCATTTGGCAATCGCAATTGTGAAAAATATAACGACCTTGTGGCAGAAGCAGGCATAACTTTGCAGGAGGCAGGCAGCTGCCAGCAGTCAACTGGCAGCGGCGTTTGTTGTTGTTGTTCTGATTGTGGGCCCATATCACATTTGGCTGCCTGCCTCTCTTGCTTGCCACATGGTTGCCACAAACAGTATGGCAGCTGTCGCAGCCACTTTATCTTCTTGCTGTTTGTGTGTGTGTGTGTCAGTGTGTGTGTCTGTGTGTGTTTGCTCACATATATTTTATTGCCCCCTTTTCAGATGAAGAGCAACACGTGAAACAGTGTGCAAATGCGATCCTATCAAATTTGAACGTTTGCCAAACCAAAACAACTGAATAACTGAGAATGCTGTAGACGAGTGAGCTCGACTACAATATAGCCTGAAGTCAGCTATTATTATATAATATTGGTCAATTTCCCCTTACAAAGTTTTGCACACCCAAATGTGAGCAAGTGTTATGAAGTCAATATCAGAATAGCTTTTATAGTCTTTGAGATCTGCTTGCTCATACATACGTACAGACGGGCATGGCCATATCAACTCGACTTTATGAAATATATAGACTTTATGGGTTCTGAGATGCTTCCTTCTAACTGTCTCAAACATTTGCATAAATATATTATACCCTGTTTACCATTTATCAATATGTTCAGGGTATAAAAAAAAACAGTTCAGGTCCAATTTTGTTCCTTTTGTGCATTTGCATTTTGCGATTCAAATTATGCCAAAAATTTTGCGGTTTCTGATGCAATTTTGGGCGTAAATTGAGTTGCAGTCGTTGAGTATTGTGACCGGTGGCACACCTGGCGTACGTGCAACGAACATGCCTTTGCACATTACGCATACGTAGTGTGTGCTGTAAAATTCATGGAAACAACATAATTGAAAATTCAATGGAATTAGTACAGCACTCAGCTGGTAGCCTTTGGCTGCATATTTTGTTTGCTTTCGAATTCCAGCGAAAATTATCAATTGAAATTCAATCGAATTGTGAATAACTAAAGTAGTTGAGGGAGCATACATACATAGTTCACGAAATAACACTGAATTCGGCGGCAGCTGAAATATTGCTTACAGTTTGTTTAAAACACAACAACATCAAAATTGCGCATCCTGAGTTGGGAAATGATGCTTTTAGAATGGATGGCTCCAACTGAGATACGGTTTGGTGTTTAAAAGAAAAACTTTATTCATCATTGTTCAGTTTTTTGTTTTACATTTGTTTACATCGATCAGCTTTTTAGGAAGACCAATAGCTTGCAATTAAACAAATACGTAATTAAATTAATTAATTACAATAATAATTGCAGATTCTTAAAGTGAGAGAAAAGCAAGTTGCAAAGGCAACTAAAATAAAGATACACATAATGTAAATAATTTCGCTCATCACAATGCTCAGCATTAATAATTCATTATTAGCTTTTAGTGGCGCTGAGCTTGCTGGCTTTTATCACACACGCACACACACACACACACACACGCACACACGCATAGTCGAGCTTATTATCTGCCTCATGCACACACAGTTGGTCACATGGCGCGTTCTGGGGCATAAGCCGGGCTAATAGTAGTTTGAGGAGACCATAAAGTAAAAGCCACAGAGACACATTAATTTACACAAGAAACGGACAACCGGCAAACGGACAAACGGACAAAATGAACACAACCGGACAACGGACAACGGACAACAGCAAAATTGATGTGAAATTTTGCATATGCGGACCGCTCCCATGTGGCAGCTACCACAAATTGATGGTGCTGTGTGTGGTCTGAGGCTGGTTGTCCGTAATTATGCAAATGTTCTCGGGCGACCCTCGTCAGCCAGCTCCGGCACGCTTATCATTGTCAAATCGAAGTTTGATTGTGGGTAAGCGCAAATGTTTGTTTAGGTTTTATTCTGGTTCTCATCAAAATTTATATTTAATTTGATTAAAATGCCTCTTTCCTTACTTCGTTCGACTGCTCGAGCGGAAAAGCCCTTTTTGTGTTTTTTGTTTTAATTGCCTTTAAGTGCAAATAAGTTAAAAAATGCAAAGCGGCTTGGGAGCATATAAAATTAATTAATACTAATCATATTTTAAGGTATGATTTCCGGCGTGCAACAAGCTGCACAGAAAGCGACAAAATGAAGTGAGAACGCTGATAAGCTGACAACAGCAGAAAAGTCTGCAGAAACTATAAATGAAAATTGTGCAATGAGAAGCTCTCAAATGAACTTAAGCAGGTTTAATCAGTGTCTCAAAATATGGCCAAACTTAAATTCAAATCCAAAGCGAGACAAATTGTTTCTTTTTGAAGCCACGAACAGAGCCAATTAGAAATGCCCTTAAGATAAAGTTTGTAAGCCGAAACGGAGTCAGAAAACCAATGAAACCAGTGCTGCCAACCAAAACAATGAGACCATAAAACCTCTAAAACAAAAATCCCAGTTTATTTCACAAAATAATATGAGACATATTGTCCTTGCCACAGCATCCGGACACACAAAGTGTGGCTCTGCTAACACAAATCATATTTAGCATCGTAATTATTTAGCTGTACTCGCCCCCCGAGCTGTGCACAACAACACCACACCAGCCACCCAAGCACACACTCAACCACCCAGCAACCCACCGGAAGCATCATTAAAATAATAAATCTAATGGCCAAGCAGCTGGCAACTGGCAACTGGCAACTGGCAACTTCAGCTAAAATACTCGCACTTCAGATTTGAATAATGGGCATTCTTCCTCCACAGCCATTTATTTTCTTAACTCAACTGCTGACTGAGTTTGCCGTGTGTGTGTGGCACGGCACACAAGTCTTAAGTAGGAAATGAAAATTTAAATCTCAATTCAATGAGGAAAGCGGAAAATAGCCTTAAATAAACATGCAAATATTTGTGTGTGTGCAAACTGGAAAACACCCTACAAACTTTAATGCATATATTTTGATCGTTTTCATTCGATTTCTTGGGAATAGTAAGTCTTAAACTAATGAAAATTAGCAGGCAGTTTGTCATTATAATCGCTGGTTAAAATGTTTATCACTCATTTAATTTGTTAGCTTTCTGGTTAAATCAAAATACACTGAAACAGATTGTTTTAGAGTTTAAGTTCACTTTTTCTACGATATGAAGTCACATCAAGAATTTAAATCGGTTGCGAATAGAACAGATTTAGGCCTAAAGCAATACATTTTCTTTAAATACCAAAAAGCAGTTCTTTAACTGAATCTGAAACTAAGCCAAAACTAAAGCATATTTAAAAATATAATAATAAAAAACGGAAGCAACGATTAAATTCTTAGCAATTGCACTCACTCTTCTGCCAAATAACTTCAAATACTTCTTATTCTCAACAAAAGTGGCAATTAATTAATAATGAGGAATCACGAAAACGCTTAAGGATCCTTAAGAAGCAAAAAAAATGTGCTGCAGAGCACATTTTGCGTCAACATTTTCAACAGAGGCTGTCGTCGAAGCTCAATTTAAATGCCTCTGGGAGTCCTGGCCGGATTTTTGCCAGTTAAAATATGCCTTTGCTTTTGCTATTTGCAACAATTGTTGCATTCTTAAAATAATAGCTTTTTAAGTCAAACTTCTTAACTGGGATGCCGAGAGAGCTCTTCCGGCTTGCTTCTTTTTGTTTGTCCTCTAAATAAGTTACGCGATTTTGTGCCACAGCACAGCTATTCCCAACTGAGTACTGATTAAACTCCATAGGCACTGCACATCAATAATACAGAGAGCCAGTGAAAATATGTCCTGGCTGCAGGGTATGTTAAAGCTGATTACAATTGGAATCCGCATATTGAACATGGAATCGAATGTTGGCTTATTTCGCTGACTGCACACATATAAATTGCAGCTCCAAGAGGCAAGAGATAAATAAATTGTATTCATATTGTGGGAAAATATTTACGCTTGCTGCTTTTCACACCCAACCGAAATTCAACTCAACTCGACTCAATCAAAGCTGGCACTAAGCTGCCTCTGCTGGCGCACATCAAAGCGTGCCACGTGCTACAATTTGTGGCCCCTTCGTGCTGTTATTGTGGTTTTGGCAGCAGGTGTTCGATTGGACGAAAAGTCGCACAGTTAAGGGCATGCTGATTAGCATCAGCTTAATTAGTTTGGTTTATTTGCATGACCCACAGGCCGACGAACAATCAAAAACATGCGTTAAGCTATTTATTTAGGCCTGTCTTGAGGTTACACTCAGAAAAACAAATGGCTCTGCAACCTCAAAGAACACGCACACTGAGTCATGCTTCCACTGCAAATATGCATTAAATGTTTCCTAACAGGAAATTATCTGATCTTATCTGAACTATGAATTCAAACTATTTTTAACGTCGCATTTTGACAACCCTTGCACTTCATTTTAGTACAAACTACTCGACTTTTCTTTGAGTGTAACAGCACCCTCATTGAAAAATGGGTCAAATTAAAGCATGACTCTGCTGGCTGTCAACTCATTTTGACCTTGCCTAGTGAAAATTTATGACTGCTTAGTTTGGCACTTTTATTTAGTTGGCCATTGGCCATTGCGGCTGCGGGTTGGCCATATTCGTAGCTTAATGGCTTATTATGATTATGAATTCATTCCGACAGCAGCAGCAGCAATTACAACAATACTTAACTACTCAAGCGGCAAGCTTTGCTACACGTCAACATGCCCCACCAACCAACTGCGGCATTCAACATCATTCAACGTCCTCATCCTCGTCTTCGTCTTCTCGCCGCGTCTTCTCTGTTCGACGTCTTCTCTCGTGTTAACCAGGCCTAATAAAACATGGCACAAGGCCCGAGAGCAGCTGCTTGGAGGCGCCGTGGTTAACTGCATGTGGTGCCTATTGAGGCGTAGGAGTGTGTGTGCTTATACCCTGTACATAATCAAAATGTGTGGCATAATTATTATTTATGGTATTATGATGGCGTTTATTTAAGCCCGTTTTTTTAATAATTCTGCATTAGGCCGAATAATTTGAAAATGATTTTAGAACTTCGCTGTAGCAAAAGCTGCATTTGTTGAATTTTTCAATGCTCTAAAATATTTATTTGAAATTTTGTAATTCAAAGTTTCAAATACGATTTTAGTTCTTCTTCTTGGCATTAATTGTGATTGTCGGAACATATCAGAATTATCGCGAATATTGGAATTTCTCTGGATTGTCGAGCATGATCTCGTAACCAGCTGCCTGCCGCAATTTTGAAAGTCATTGGCAATCCACCCATTGCGAAGTTCATCTGGGTACTAGGTAGTCCAATTCTACATTCACGCATTTATTAAGGCTTGGTGTAAAGGGTATCTCTTAGTCAGTATTGTTCTTCTTTTTCTTTCGAATAGGGCACTCTTATTACTTGGCTCATATGTGTTTGTGGTTAGAGCAGGTGTGCGCTCTGTGGCTGCCCCTAGAAGCATGCAACGTGCTCTTAACGCACACACAATCAAAAGCCACGACCACAGGCAAGAGGGCTGTGTGTGTGTGTGTGTGTGTGCAGATTGTGTGTGTGCTTGTGTGTGGGGGACTTGTTTGGCTGACGTTTGTGTTGATTTTGTGAAGCCCATAAAATACACGCGCTCGAATGCAGATAAAAAATATAATTAAAAAGTGTTGTTGTTGCTGCTGGTGCTGGTGCTGCTGCTGCTGCGTATGTTGCTGCTGTGAGTAGCTGCTTTTGTTGTTGTTGCTGCTTGTGGTATGTTGGTGCATAATTTGCACAGCAGCTACAGCTGAAAATCCTGTTTGACTTTTTATGTCCGCTGCGTGACTGTTTCACGAGTACAAGCCTTAACAATCTGCTCGTGTCTATGTATGTGGGCTTTGTGTGTGTGTGTGTGTGTGTGTGTGTGTGTGCGTGCGATGGTGTGGGTGTGCGTGTGTGCGTATGCTTTATGACTTTCCTCATAAAGTTAATACAATTTTTGGTTCGGTTTTGCATGTTGAAAGCTCATCGCATATAGCCTTGCTCTATAACTTGCCGGCTTAATTTTGTCCATGAATCAACACTAGCTGTTAGTGGCACTTAAGCGTTGGATTAATCCTGCAGCGAGAACATCTAATTAAAAGCTAGTGTGTGGCAGCAATATACAGATTGCATCCGGAAGCTTTCTTAAGCCTAAAGTCGCCTTAACAGGCAATTTAATTAATCTAGTTCCACAGCCAGAATAAAACTGGCTTAATAGCCAGTTGGCTGCTGAGCTGCAGAGGAAAGCAATCAAAATAATTGCTTATTAAAATTTATTTAGCTGAGCATTAGAATGAGACTGGCATTTTAGCTTTACTGTTTTGGGTAGCTGGTGAGCTTGAGATAAGAGCATTTTCAATTATATTTCATTAATACAATATTTCGAAAACTAAAATATTTGTAAAAATGCATTTTTGAAAAGTCTTGTTTTTGTAGGCGTCCCCAAAAGCGATACCAAAAAAGAGGAAATATTTGTATAATAAAGAAGATGTTTTTTATAATTTATTGTTATTATTTCTTTATTATTAAGAATATGATAAACATTGGCTTCGAGAATATATATGAGTTATTAATTCTGCTTAAAACTTTTAACACCTTACATCCTTGACTAAAACTAACAATCTCGAAGAGGCTCGTCTATTCTTCCCCTGTGAATTGAATACTCTCTAGTTTATTAAATATTACTAAGAAGGTAGCACTAACTGCAAAAATGCTAATATTAACAGTACAAATAATATCCCT
Source organism: Drosophila cognata (assembly GCA_035041535.1). Lineage (NCBI taxonomy): Eukaryota > Metazoa > Arthropoda > Insecta > Diptera > Drosophilidae > Drosophila > Drosophila cognata. The sequence goes on along the minus strand of JAWNLC010000571.1, from coordinate 338,323 downwards.
GATATTATCAAATATCATTTAACAATTATTTTACAGAGCAGTTCTTTTTTTTAAGATAAGTTAATTCACTTAAGCTTGCATCACATTTTAATCAAATGCCTTATATTTTGAATAAGCAAGGTTTCAGTTTAATCGATTAAACTAATATGAAAATATTCAAATAAAATGATTTATATTTTGACAGAGCATACTTTCAGTTAACTCAATTAAACTAATATGAAAATATTCAAACGAAGCATTAAATGGTCGCTTAAACAGACATTTGCATTCAGCTTAATCGAGTGAATTTCATTTGCGAAATTTTAGCATAGATAATTATTATGCACATTTAATTGTCCATATTAAATAGCACACTCACACACACTGACACACACCACACGCATATTTGCTTAACTACCTCGGCTCAATTGTGAACATAATGAAATAAACAACTCGCATTTTCATTTGAAATCCCAAACTTTGATTATACAAATTGCAATTTGAATCAGCTAATGACAATTAAATATACATATTTATATAATATTTGTGTGCTCTTTTATTTCTTTGTCTCTTTACATCACAAAACCACTTTTGTGCTGTTGATGCTCATACTAACTCACACACACACACACACACGCACACGCACACACCTGCCCCCACAAACACACCCACTCACACCTTGCGTGCTTCTAACTCTCGCTATTGCTATCTCGCTCACTCTCACCGCCACCTGAAAATGGTTTTTGTAATGTGTTTTTAATGCTCAACTAACTTTTAAACTAACGTCTATGCGTCATCCTGTTATGTCCTGCAAAAAAATGAAAACAACCAACAACCACAATAATAATGTCACCCAACTCCACAACCAAACCCACCCAAAAACAACAACAACAACAACAACAACACCATTGACATCATTATAAACAACAACAATAATAATAATAAACAGGCTATTGCGCGCCGAGCTGTATGCGCTGAGGCGCAAGGTCGTTGGTGGTGCACAATCACAACAACAGCAACAACAACAAGAGCCACTCGATGCCACACAACAACATGACCCACAACAACAACAACAACAACCACAAACAATGAAGCAACAGAAACAACAACAACAACAGCTCCTCGAACACAACAACTACAACAATCAACACAGCGACTCGAGTCGCCACTGTGCCCGCTGCACCACTGAATTGGGCCGCATCACCAACCGCGGCGCCCCCTGTCGCGTCTGCAAGCTGCGCGTGTGCAAAGCCTGTCGCGTCCATCACGCTCTGGACTGGGTGTGCGTGGTGTGCCACAAGCAACTGTAAGTCTCTCTCTTTCTCTCTCTCTCTTTCTCTCTCTCTCTCTCTCTCTCTATCTCTCTCTCTGTGTACCTCTCTCTCCCTCTCTTTCTCTCTCTGTCTCCCTCTCTGTCTGTCTGTCTCCTCCTATATCACTTTCATAACTCACTCTACACTCAATGTACTCATTCAAGCACGCACGCATTATTCATTCACTGGCACTCATTCAAACTATGTATGTACTCAAAAGTACTCATTCGCACACCAACCAACTAACAATAGCTCCCATATATGTGAATTTGTGTTTTCTGTGTGTGTGTGTGTGCTCGATTTTATATATATATGTATATTTTATTTCTGAATTATCTTTGAATGTTGAATTTATTCAGTTGAGTTAATGCTATGGTTATCGGTAAAGTTATGTCAACCTTATGTTTATAGGCGAAATACTAGCAAATCTAAATGAGCAGAAAACCTAAACATCTCTGATAATATCATCATTAAGTATTTATAAAAAAACAAATATTATAAAGTGAATATTCCTGGTGTTATTTCATAACTCTTCCAGTCGAATTTCAAAGTCCTAAACTTCTTAATGTCTTCACCATGCCCAAAAAGATATGCCATGCCAAATAGTACGTAGAAGAAAACTGCTCACTTCTATCTCCAAAGTATGCTCTATATATATATATACTCTCTATAATATATATATATATATATATACTCTCTATAATATACTGAATATACAAACAGACAACATATATGCAAGTAAGAATGCTCTAGGTGAGAGAGCTCGACGAAGAGATAAACTGAACCCAAGTTTGTACCTAGCATATCCTACTCGTTTTAGATTTTCAAACCAACCAATTTCTATATGCATATACATATATATGTATATATGTTTATCGATAATGCATATGGCTTTCAAATTGAATTGAATTTCGAATTTGAAGTCTTTGGCTAATACAATCAGACAGACGGACATGGCTAGCTAGACTCGACTGTTGACTCCGATTCATAATATATAGTTCATTGGATCGGATACGGATAAGCGCCCATTCTAAAATTAAAATGAACGTGAATTTCGAGCCGGAATCTCTTTTAGAGGTCAAAACATTATTAAATTGGCCATTTTTTCAAAAATCTGATCACTATTGACCAAGTTATGGCTCTGGGAAGTTTCGACCCGTCCCCCCAATCACTTTTCGAGGGTATAATTTTGGCATAGAAATGAGGATTTAGATGTGGCTTTAGTCTGGAGACTGTTAGCAAAGTTTGGCTGTGGAAAATATGAACATTAGTGTTAAATAAGTGTATCAATAATATAATTTATGGAGAGTAGTGAAACGCAGAAGTGCACCTCGAAGATATAGTAAAACTATTCATGTACAGTGTATCAGCCAAACAAGTAGACTCGACTATTCTATTCTGGGTTTGTTAGTTCTTATTTCTCTGACGATCTTTTGTGCAGATTGTGCATTTTTAAAAAAGCAGCGAAACCAGCACATTTCTGTAATGAAATCTAATTTTTTCGCAGCGCAAACGAAAAACTGCCAACTTATGCTTTCACAAGAAATTTAAATTAGCTGGTTTCCAGTTTCGCAAAGTGGGGATTCATATCCCAAAAGGGCATGCGATGACCTCATGCGTTGCATGAGGCAGGGGCAGAGGCAGGGGCAGTGGCAGTGCCAGTGACAGATTCAGTTTCTAGTTGCACTGCAGTATTATTGTATTTTATGCGGCTGCTTCCATTTGCAATTGTTGCCGCAAAATGTTGTTGCACTTTCATTTTGGTTACTTTGTTATCAACGTTTTACGATGTTTCCAGTTGATGCCCACCCGCTGCTCTGTGAAAAGTTTCCAAACTCAATTTATATTTGATATTCAATTTTCATTTACGTTCGAACAGTGGGAAATACGTGGACCTGTGTGTGGGTGAGTGTGCGAGTGTATGTGTGTGTCATCTGGCTGAATGCATTTTTGTTTTGTTAAGGCTCAAAGCAAAAAATGGTTATTTCTCCTTTGTTCTTGTTGGCTGCATGGATAAGCCTTAGGCTTAGCATCCTGTCAACCCACTTCTGCGTCCAAAATTACTTTTTACTCAAAAACTATTTGTGTTGTGTGCAGCAATAAATGAAATTTTCGTGCACAGTTGGAGTTGGAGTTTAATCAATCAAAAATATTCAAATTTCCATTTACCTCAAGATTACATCTCAAATTGAAAAATTGAATATAAACTACAATTAATATTTGATTTTTATGTTTTTGAACGAAAAGGTCTATTCTAGAATCCATAATGACAACCTTGAATTGAGTTTTATTATTTTTTTGTTCTTATTTCACATTCTGGATTTGGGATTGAGTAAGATAGTCAATGGAGCTTGAAATTCTGTATTTTACACGCTTAATCTTTAACTTGTCCTTTATTTTTAACAATGCAGAAAAATAAACATTTCTGCGAATTTTAATAAGAACAAAAAACTTTAAAGCGATTTTATTAGTATTTATTCAATCAAAGAAGCTGCAGCTCTAATCGTATTCTGTGAATGCATTCAGTCATTGCACTTGAAATAAATGAGGTTAGTTTGAAATTTCCTTTCAGATACACAGAGAAAAAAGAATGATTTGTAAAGGAAACACTTAGTCAACAATTTTTCCTTCATCGAATGCTCATTTTTAAACTCAAGTCAAAAAGAATTATTAGACAAATATGAAGACGTAAGATTCTTAATTGAAATCTAATCTTGCTTAATGATTTTTTGCACTGTATTCTATTTTTAACGATTTGTAATTGAAAGACAATTATTTACCAGATCTTAGGTCTCTGTGTAGGAAGCACTTTTTAATGGATACTTTTTTCAAGCGAATTTCATGCCGCATTCACTAGATAGTTTCAACTTTCAACTCAATTAAAAGTTTTTGGCAAGAAACACAATTTAACGCACACAAATATTACGCATACGCCCTGTTTCATACAGAGTTCAGCATTTGTTAACAACGAATGTAGAAATGGGTGCTGAAGTGACTACTCCAACTGTAGTTGTTGCTGCTGCTGCTGCTGCTGCTGATGATGATGATGATGATGATGATGATGATGCTGGTGCTCGCGACCCACACGCTGGCGGAGTTCAGCTCAGTGTTAATTGCCAAGCCCCGAAATAAGTCGTTAAAAAAATTGAAACTGAAAACAAGGCCACTCGCAAGACTCTGAACCAATTAAATGTTGGCCAACGCACAGCAGCTGCAGGCCATCAGGTATGCAAATTTGTTGCGTGCTGAGAATTTGCACAAGATGCTAACTGCTGAGACTGGCTGCCTGCTTGGCAACCACATCCACATCCACATCCGCCCACAGGTGTCAGCCAAATTGACGCCTCCCAAATGGCAGCCAGCTGTCAACGCAACAGCAACAGCAACAGCAGCAACAATTGCAGCTGCCAAAACAGTTTGTTGATTGCCCCACCCCTAAACTTATAGTATCTATATATTGATAGCTGACTACTGCTGCTGCTGCCTGCCTATCTGGCTGTCTGTCTGTCTGTTTGATTGGAATTTGTTCATAAAGTCTGAAACGCCTGACAGTCTCCGACTAACTGCGCCCTCAACAAAGCACACAGAAAGAAGACGCCTCCAGTTGCCACCCGCCTTGTTTGTTCATTACTGTTTGCCAGCTCTGTGTTGGTGTTGCTCTGTGTAACTTGGTGTCTTGTCTTCATTCTTATTTGCAGGGTATAAATATTTTGTCATCAAACATGTAACGCATTTGAGCAGGTAGCTGCAACTCCAGTTAAACTATGTATATACATATATATTGGATGCAGCAGAAATATAAATATTAAAAACATAAATAGAAAAAATTACAATAATTATTTTTAATTTTGATACTATTTTTCACAGATAACTTAGATAATTAATAAATGTATACTTTGAAGAGCAGTAAAGATGGACAGTTGGTTATGTATGTGTTGATTTTGTGTGTATATAATTCTGTGCAGACTTTTGAATTAATAAGAATCATAATCATTTTGGAAGTTAGTTTTGCAGACATGGAATAATTAAATCTGATTTTCACTCAAAGAAAAATAGTCTTATAAAATAATTCAGCAAAAGTAGCAAGAGTATTTCATCTTCGGCGTGTAGAGACGAGATGAGCTCACTTGATGTAACCTTTATGTGATTTACTTTTTTTGGGTGCACAATATTTTTTTTCTCTTTTGTGGCAAGCAATTGTTATTGCTTTTGTCTCGACACTTGGTTCAGTTTGTTGGCTACTGCTGACACGGCCAGACGTATACATTTCATATATACCATATATATAGTATATATATATGTATAAAAAAAAACTTATACAAATTGTTTAAGATATGTTAACGGATGTATTTTGGTTTTTCAAATGGCATTTGTCCTGTTGTTGCTCTTGCAGGGAGATCCAAGCGGCAAGCGGTGAGTGGCTGAAGGAAGCTTACGCATCCTGCGAGGCAGTGGATCATCTGAGCACCAGCGACGTGCTGCGCAAAAGCATACGGCGCTCCTGGACCATATCAAGTGAGTGCGACTTAATTCAGAGTCTGCAATTTGTAGTACAAATTTCAATATTATTCTAAACAGATCCCGAGGACGATCCGAATAATCCGAATGCGCAGCAGCCCATCGCTGATAATTTGTATCCACAGCAGCAGCACTTGATTGAGGCACAGTCTGCCGGCAGTTATCCAACACTGCATCAGCTTACGTTGCATCAACACTCACTCCATCAGCAGCAGCAACAATTGCAGCAGCAGCAGCAACAGCAGCAACAGTTGCAGCAACATTTACAGCATCAGCAGCAGCAGCAGCGACAGTCGCATTATAATAGTGGCAGTGCCACGCCCATTAGTGGCAGCAAGTGGGCGTTGGGCAGACGTGTTCTACGGCAATCCACATTGCCCAGCACACTGAATAACGATCCCAATCTGAGTGGCAGCGGTGCCAATTTGTCCAACTACAATTCAGCCAATTTGACAGCGCCAACTTCGCCCCACAAACAGCAACAGAATCCACTCTATCCGAGTGCCTATAACAGCGACGACATAATCCACATGAATACGGCAGCGGATTGCGATAACTACGCACAGATCCAGCTGCAGCAGGTGCAGCCACAATTGGAGGCAGCTTCGGTGCCACCGTTGCACAGCCATCGGTTGCAGGTGCGTCGTCAATCGACGCTGCCGGCGAATCCATGCCAGGCACAGGGGCCACCCAGCATTTACATGTCGACGTCACCGAATCGGGTCTACAGTCGTTCGCCGGAACGATCACCGGGTGAACAGCAGCGTTATCCGCCCTTCACCAGGCAAACATCCTTCCCGGAGCCACCGAGCAATTATCATCGCACCAAGCTTCTGCCCAGCACAGCCAATCTAAATAATCAGCAAACACAAGCCCAGAACTCAACTCAGGCTGCGCCACCTCTCAACTACGAATCGCAATCTTCGAGCATGGCTAGCGATGAATTGGACTACGCCCAATCGTATAACAAGCCACGCATGATGCGTCAGGCGACGCTGCCTAATCCCGATCAGCATGTCAAACTGTTGCCCACATCGCCGCCCAAGCGTCAAACATCGCCCTCATTTCGTCGCTCGCCGGAATTTACACGGCAGCAAACATTGCCCAATCCGGAGGCGTTTGGCACTGGGAATACGCTGACGGTGCATCAGACAGCGCCCGCCAAATTTATGCCCATCTCGCCGAGAACCAAGCAGAATTTCCTATTTCCCAGCGTACAGAATCCGCGACAGTTTTTGTCGCAGCAAAATGTGCCTACGGTGGGTGCCACAGATCTCGGCAGCGGTGGCAGTGTGGCAAGTGCCGCTGGCGAGCAATACTCGAGCAGCCAGAGCGTGAATATTCATCACTCGCGCGATCCGCACGCGAAGATGATCAAGGTGCGCAGCCACAGCAACGAGGAGTACTCCAACAGCAACAAGAGCCACATTGAGAATCGTCGTCTGCTGCCCGAGATTCCCACCAGCCAACGCTCCTCGAGTCGCTCGCCCAGTCGCCTGGTGCGCCAGGATTGCCTCAAGGAGCAGGAGCATGGTTCGCGCACCTTTGGCGAGGCCAAGCAGCAATTCCATCAGTTTCCCGATGTCAGCGAGGAGCGTGAATATGTCGACTATTTTGGTAATAGTGCCACCAGTTTTCTGGAATCGGATGAGGTGCAATACGAGAAGAACTACAATGCCGGCTTCAGCAGCGAACCGCGAATTATCTACAACGATGGCTCCGACGATGCCAGCTACAAGCCCAACCACACCCGACCCATCTACAGTGCCGAGAACATGCTCACCGGCATCGACAACAATAGCTATGGTGTTGCGGCGCCCTTGGCACCTGGCTTTTACACGGACATGGGCGGGGCCGGGCATGTGATGCAGCACAGTGGAGCCGCCCTGCCGCGCACCCCCCTCATGCACAATCGCATGAGGAGGCGACAGTCGCGAGAGCTGCCCGTGCCCCCCGAGCTGAATAACACAACCGAAGCAAACTACGCTCCTGAAGCAACAGCAGCAGTAGCATCGGGATCAGGAGCAGCAGCAACAGCAGCAGGAGCAACTGCAACTATTTCCAATGAGCCGGATCGTCGCAAGCCGGAACAGATGCGTTCCGTTTCAGAGGATTCGGGTGCCAAAACGGCACCCAAGCCAGTAACAAGACGCTCCTTCTCACATCCCGAAAAGGAATCGACGGTAAGTAGCTTCAATAATTACCTAAAACATTATTTTTTGATGGCAATATTCAGATTATTTCACTTAGATATTTTACAAAATACCTTTCAAATATAATAAACAGTTTAAGATTCGCCTGTGCCAAATGAAAATGTTGAAGTATCCAATTTATGCTTGCAGCCACCAAAGAAAGCGGAGACCTCAAAGATACCCAGCCCGCGGCCGCTGGCCGATATACTGGATAAGACGCGTCTAGGCGCCGGAGCATCCAAAATACCACAGGCCCGTCGCCGGAACAGTCGCGGCGAGGAGGGTAAGTCCGAGAAATGTGGCTAGAGGCTAAAGATTTCTAGTAGCTGTAGTTTGCTTTTGTGCACCCAAACAGCAGCCGAGTAGAAACCCGTAGCTGTAGCTTAGTTGTAGCTAGTTGCAATCACTCGAGTTACTTACACATCTATATATTATATACATTGCACATATCCCCCCGACACTTGCCTGTACCGTTAACCCGTATACAGGTAGTAGAGTTCCGCAGCATCACTACTCCTTCCATGAACTGCTTAAGCACCAGAACTCTGATTTATCCAACCGCTTGAAAAAAACGCCACTTCCCGTTAACACAGTACCAGACAAACAGGAGCAGGATAAGCAGGAGCAGCAACAAACTGGAGTAGCGGACAAATCCGGCAACGAGCCAACGAATGATAATGCAGAAGGTGGCTCAGCAACGGTAAGCAGAGACGCCTCAACTTCTCAACTCCTCAACCCCTTGCCTAATCCCAATTGGCACCTTTCAGCACACTTCGACTTTGGGGGAGCAGGAGCTGCAGAATGCAGTGGAGGCAGCTGCCGTTGTCTTCAAGAAGGTCGTCCTGCAGCGGCGCAAGGAGAAGGAGAACAAGGAGAAGGCCGCCGAGGAAGGTGAGTGTCAATTACTAGTTCTAACTGTAACTTTACGTTGTAGTTTGTGTGCGTTGGTGTGTGTTGGTGTGTGGCATAATTAGCCCTTGGTGATGGTGAACTGTTTGCAACCCCAACAAGTTTTTCTCCCGCTGGGATTTCGCTTTTTGTCTAATTTTATGCACTAATTAATTAGGTGGCAGCTTCTTCCGGTTCGGCAGGAGGTGGTAGCCCCGCGCTTGATGTGGGTCATCACTGCCTTTATCATTTTCATTAATTTTCACTCATTGGGTTTTGTGTGGCAGCCCCTAAGTAGTTAAGTATAATTATATAAGTATTTAGTGGCAAGGTAAATTAACTTTTCTCTGCTCAATAGGGACGGTTCGAAAGTCAAAAGTTTTCCTGGAATTCTTGTTCCTTTCTCTTTTCCCTTGAGGAAGCCACCCAAGCATCTATACATTTTTAATAAATATCGCAGAGTGCTTTTGAAATGCCTCCTGCACTTTTCATGGATTGTACAAGTTCTGGTACCCTCAAGCAAAAAGTGAAATGAAAAACCTAACTAAACTCCCCGCTAAAATGAAAACATTTTCGCCTGTCGCCTGAAAGTATGCTTCATTTTTTGTGTGTCTTTTAAAAATATTTATCAAAGTCGGGACATATTTGAATCCTTTATTTTTAAATATAAATCATTTAATGGCTATACTTGTTATATAAATGTTATCTTTTGTGAGCATTTGAACATTTTAGAATTAACTGTGTTACACTCAAACAAATTACATTAAATAAAGGGAAAGTCTGAAATAATTTTAAAATATTTGTGTACAACCAATTTTTTTTCAGCATAAATGAAAACTCTAAAATTATTTAAAAACCATTAATCTCTGTATCAATAGAATACAAATATTTTTATAGTCAGTCATAATATTTAAATTTGAAAGTCTGATATTTGAACAATTTTCACCGAAACATTTTCTAAGCGTCTGAATAGCAATTTTTTTCTTGAAACCAAATTTTTGTCGCAGCCTTGCAGATAAAAAAGTAATCTGAAATAGGTAAAAAGCCATTAATTTGCTTAAACAAACTGTTTATGTTCGAAATTCACAAATATAAAATAAATCAAAAAATACGAGTATCAAAAATGCAAAAGAAACTGATATTTGATATATTGCAAATATTTATATTTTTCTCTGAGTGCACACTTGAAACCAATTTTGGTTAGCGACCGTGAAATATTTTCACACAACCAAAATGGCAGCGAAATCATAAATCGCCCACATGTGTGTGCGGGTGTGCGCGTGTGTGTCTGTGTGTGCATTCATCTTCTGTTTTTTTGTGGACCGTCTTTTGTTATGTTTTAATTTGCTGTTTGTTTGCCGAGTTTTCCCGGGTGACAGCAACTAGAAACCGGACTTTGTCGCCCACTCCTTAAGAGCTTTGTATTTTGTGGGGCTTGTTGTCTAAAATGTTGTACCGTTAATCTGCCAGTGTGTACCACCTGTCTGTGGGCGTGTGTGTGTGTCAAAGAAGAGGAGGTGCGAGGGGTCTTAAGCGAATGAAATGTTTCCCTTTGCGGCACCGCCAACGGCTGGTTGTACAACACACACAAAAGCAGCCTGCTTGCATTTCCGCCGCCGCCTCCGCCCTTGCCTCTGTTTGAGCAAACACAACACACTTATCGAGAAAGGTCTGACGAAAGTCAGAAACAGGCAACCACTCTGAAGGATGCCGGAAATGCCTTCCTTTTAAGTCCCGTATTGAACGTGGACTGTTAAAGTTGAGAACCCTGAGAAGAAATATTTCACAGACACACATGCAAAGCGTTTCCTTAAGCACTTATGGGAAATGTTAGATCTTGTGCAAGAAAAAATGTAATTAATAAATTTTCTTTAAAATAATTTAAACATTAATATTAATAATTGATTTACAATAACTTGACTTATTTTCTTCAACAATTAATTAAAATCAATGTGGAAAGCCCAAAGCGTGAAAAATACTTGCTTATATGCAAGAAAATATATCATTATTCAGTTTCTTTTGAATTCTACAAGCTTTTTATTTACTAAAGAGAAAGTTAACAAGTCAATTCCTAAGCTACCGGTAAATTAAGAAAAGATTTATTTAAAATTTTACTTAAAATCTCTCTCGATTCAACTACAGTGAGTCAAGCAGTGCTTACTGACTTTTTTAAATTAATCAAAATCGATGTGGAAAGTCCAAAAAACGATGTCTCAAACGAACATCTAACATATTTTATTGCCAGTTGGATTTTATGGTCAGAGAGCCTATTTAGGTATTTGTTTGAAATGTTTCGCTAATTTTGTCTCTAACTTGCATAGCTTTTTTTGTGGATTTCTAGGTTGCTTATATGCCAAGAAGCAGCTGTAATATTTTGTATATTTCAAAATTGGAGTTGCTGGCTTTGCCCTACAATGCTTGGAAAGGGGATACTTTATTGAAGAGCCGGTAGAATTTTTATTGTTTCATTTGAGCTGCTTGCATTTTAATGATATGTGTTTCTTCCAGTTGTTTAATATAAAATATTTGTTAATTTAGAAGGGCTGCTTGACCAGCCCTTAGATTAAGGGTTGGTATGGAATATGGATATTTTTTCTAGCTATATATAATTAATCGAAAATTGAGCTTTAATGTTGCTGTCTGCATATGGGATACATGGTATATAATATAAGCACACACACATATTTATGTAGTTAATTTAAGGGTCTTTAGTATGTATATAACCCTCAGCCTTACAACTAACCCAATTCTGTGTACGCTAACAAAAATATTGACCCTAAAAAGTAGCATTGCAACCACTAAAAACTCGCTGTAAGAGCTCGAGTAGTGAACATAATGAACATTAACCTAAGCCACCCTGATCATTAATCAAACACAACTAACAAAAGGTAAAAAGAACCAGAACCAGTATTTCACCTGTGTTAAAACCAGTATTTAGCCCATTATCTGTCATGCTTCGTGGTGTTGGTCAACGTCAGTCAAATTGCGACGAAACACAAAAACAAAAACAAAAATTCAACCAAAAAAAAACCCACCCTGTTAATTTACAGCCTCGCCGCAGAATGTGGCAGCTGGCAACGTTTCGGGTGTGGATGCCATGGAAACGTCATCGTCATCGGAGCTGGAGTTCAGGTGCAGCAGTGGCACCAGCAACGGTTTCAGTGGACGCGCACTTCAGTCGCAGTATAGCGTTGAAGCCGATGAGTTTAAATTAGTTTTTCTCAACTCTGACTCCTCGTCGTCCTGCAAAGAAGAGGAAGAAGAGGAAGAGGAGGAGGATGCAGAGGATACAGACTCCGCCTCGAGTTCTTCCTGTTCCACACGCCAGTGCCACAGCATTGTGAGCAATGTGGAGGATTGCGATTGGGATTACTTTGAACCCTCGATGATAGCGGCGACAACAACAACAACAACCACAATGATTGCCTATGCCAGTGCCACAAGTGCAACGCCAACGCCACCACCACGTCTGCGTCGCCGTTCCAGTGACTCGAGTGATTCCCCCCAGCTCCAACGGCGGGGCCATCAACTGCGTAGCTATTGCTCCAAGATTAGGGAGAGCGACACGGGCACCGATGAGGAATTGCAACTGCCCCGCACTGAGAGTAGCTCCCAGACGAGCTCCGATCAGACGCCAGCAATGCCACTCAGCATGAAGGCAAGGATCAAGACACGTTTCCTCAAGAGTCACCATCATCATCATCATCAGCACCACTACAGCAATCGCTGCAATGGCTGCAATGTTGCCGCAGCAGCAACCACTCAGCCCCAATATGTGCCCATTCCTGTGCCGGTGCCGATTCCAGTGCCACTTGCCGCCTACCACAGCTGGCAACTGGAACATCCGGCGACACCGTTGCTCGAGCAGGACGAACAATTGGCCGCCTCGTTGCAACAGTTGTGGCAGGCAGCTGCCGCTGCAACCACAACGACAACAACAACACCGAATTCGCCGCAATTTGCGGCAGCAGCAGCAGCAATGGTTGCCTATTCGCAGCAATTCGCCGCGGCAAGCAACATGTTTGACGCAAAAAGCAAAAGCTGCCAGCAACTGCCAACAACAGCAGCAGCAGCAGCAACAGCTACATCAGCAGCAGCATCAAGAACCAAGCCCAGTTTCTTTAAGTCCTCTGCGCCCGAATTGAGCGCCTCGCTGGGCTCGCTGCTGATGACGCAGTCGCTCTGCTCCACTGCCTCCACGTCTTCATCAACAACGTCCGGCTACGGCACAGCGGGTCGCAGCCTGGAAACATTAGCCGGCTGTCTCTGTCTAGCCCAACAACAACAACAGCAGCAGCAGCAACAGCAGCAGCAGCAACAGCAGCAGCAAGAGAAGCAGCGGCAAGAAGAACAACAACAGCAGCAGCAGCAACAACAGCAACAACAAAAGCAGCAGCTACAACAAACACAGCAGCAACAGCAGGAGCAACAGCAACAACAAAAAGAACAACAGCAACAACAACAACAAGAGCAACTACAACAACATCACCTACAACAGCAGCAGCAACAGCAACAACAGCAACAACAACAACTGTTAAGCAGCCAAATGGCTTTGAAGCCAGCTTGGACAAGTTTTGTTGGTTTAGTATCGCCGCGCATGCCGTCGTGTGAACAGCAAGAAACGCGTCGCTCTCTCTACGATGCCGACGTCGATGTCGACGTTGACGTCGTCGTCGCTGCCGGAACGCCCACAACAACAGCACTCAGATTGTGCAATGTGAATGATAAAAGCAACAGCAACAACAATAACAACAACAACAATAACAGCAGCAATGTTAAATTTAGCGCACATGTTGTGAGTGATAATAATAAAAATAATAAGGCAACGCTGCCAAATAAATGCCAAAAACTATGCGAAACTAAGCAAAGCAACAACAGGAACAGCAGCAACAACAACAAAAACAGACAAGCAGCAGCAGAGGCAGACAGACAAACCTACCTGGCCAGTAACGAAACAGTGGAAACAGCAGCAGACGAAACAAATATACATAAAAATCAAGTACAAGCCACAACTTTAACTGCTTCAGCTGCGGCGGCGGCTGCTGCTCCTGCGATAATAACTCGTTTTTCGGTTGAGCAGCAACAACAACAACAACTGCAGCTAGATTTGCAGCTAGCAAAGAATTTTAACAGCAACAATATCAGTAGTAATAACAGCAACAACAACAACAACATGTCGGAAAGCGAGCGCAATTTGGGCTGTCTGCGCAGCGAAAGCTATGCAAACAAGAACAACAACAGCAACAACAGCATCAGCAGCATTAACAGCAGCAACAACAACAGCAGCAGCATTAACAGCAGCCTTAACAGCAACAACAACAGCAACAGTAACAGCAACAGTAACAGCAGCAGCGACGCTGAAGATGAGCGTCGCAGTCGACGCAGGCTGGTGCAGCGCAGCTACGATGTGGCCCAAGCCATGCAGCAGCAGCAGCTGGAGCAGGAGGAAGCGCCACCCATGATGCATCACAGCACCACAGACGGCAGCAGTAGCAGCTCAAGTTCCAGTTCGAGTTCCTCGTCGGCATCCTGTGATTCGGATGAAATGGGAACTGTGGCAAATTGTCGCCCGAAAAGGCGACGCTTCAACAAGGTGTTTGTGGTCAATCAGCGGCAACTGCGGCGAAGTTCAAGCAGCGACGAGGGCGATTCCTCGTCGGAAGCAAATCTCGAGGATTCATCCGATAATGATACGGACACAGAGCGCACAGATTGTGGCATAAAACTCAACTATGTTAAGCGAATAACAGAAGCCGTAACAGAGGCAGTAACAGAAACGGAGGCGCAGGCAATACCAGAGCAGCAGGAGCAGCTAGGGGCGCAGGCAGAGACAGCGACAGAGGCAGCACGTGATGCTAGCAGCGATGATGATGAAGATGATGATGTTGTTGATGATGAAAGTGAATGCCGAAGCCGCAGTCGTCGTCGCAGTCGTCGCATTGCCAACTCAAGCGATGAGCTTGCCAACTGCATTGTTGTTGTTGGCGGCAGCACAGATAACAGCACCAATGACGACGGCGGCGTCATTCTGCATCGCATGCGTGCCTTGCCAGACGGCGACGTCGATGCAGACGCCAACGCCAATGCTGCTGTGCAGGAATTAGAGCAATCATTTGAATTGAGTAGCGTTGCTTTGGCTGCCTGCGATGAGTTGCACAGCATTTCGAATGATGTGAATCGCTTGTTGCAGTTGCACAAACAGAATTCACAGTTGGAATTGAAATTGCAGCGACTGCGACGCGGCGTCGCTGAAATCAATGAGGATCATCTGCTGCTGCCGCCCAGCACCGAAGCAGCGAAGCCAAACGAATGCAAAACAAATACTGAAAAAGAAGAAGTAGCTAAAGAAGAGGAGGAGGGGAAGGGTGCGCTGTCTGCTTTTTGCCATTCCCTGAAAAGTGTTAATGTTGAAACGAATAATGACGAAAACAAAGCAGCACAACAAAACAGACACTGGCAAAGTAAAGAGCGTAAACAGCATGTAAAAGAAGAAGCAGCAACATCAACAACAACAACAGCCTCGCTTGGTTTTTCATGCCAACAGCAGCAGGTAAAAGCAAACAGCGATAATAAAGTGACAGCCATGCAAACAGCGACGTCGACCATCAAAGAGCGAACAGCTGTGCAAACGCAGACAGTGGCAGTTGGTGTGAGAGAGGCAGATTCAAATGAAGTGAGAGAGGGAAAGGCAGAGGGAGTTCGTGTGCGAAGCAGCGAAGCATGCAAAACAAACGACTTAAGCGACTCGTTCGACTCTCACTCTCGGCCCATAACGAGTAAAGCACCTGAAACGAAGCAGCAGCAGGTAGCTGTGAGAGCGATAGATGGTGAGCGTAATAAAGAGAGCGCAATTTTGCTCTCGCAACAACAAGAAGAGCAGCTACCTGTTGCTCACGAAGCCGATTGCGCAGGCGAAACGAAGTCAAAGTCGAAGTCGAATGCGAAGTTAGTCGAAAATGAAATGTTAAACGTTGCGGTTGAAGAGACAAACGCGCGCCGAACGCCGAACAACAACAACAACAGCAGCAACAACAATAATAATAATACAAATAGTAGCAACAAAGTTGGCCATAATGACGACGATTTCACGGCACAAAAGACGCTTGTTGTTGTTGGCCAACATATTCGCTGTGACGTAGCCAATGTGAATGTGCTTGAAAGTTGTGAAAACAACGAATACGACAAAATATTTGGCAGTCAACAAGAACTGTGCGCAGCAACAGCAACACAAATAGACACAACAACAACAATAGCAACAGTAGCTGCAACGACAGCAGCAACGACTGCTGCAACAACAGCTGCAACAGCTACTGTTGCGGCTGCAGCTAAAAATTCACTTTCAGCCAAATATCGCAGTTTAGTGATGATTACAAAAGAAACAGCAACAACAACAACAACAGCAGCAAAAACAACAATAGCAACAACAACAACAGGAGCAGCAGCAGGAGTATTATCTGCAGCAACAACAACGAGTAACGACAACAACAACGATTATGAAATGCCAACTTTTGGCAGCAGCAACAGCAACAACCACATTGCTTTCAGCCAGAACTTTGGCAATGAGTCACTCGGTATTGAGTTGACGCCAAGTGAACGGGACTTATCACGAGATTCCTACAGCGTTGATTCCCTCAACGAAGTCCCACCCGCAAAACCTTTGCCAGATGATGGCCTCGCCGATGATGATTCCTGGGTGGAGGACCTCAGTCAGGCAGAGGAGGAGGACGAGGATGAGGCAATGACCACAACACCCACAGCCACAGATTCGGAGGGAGATGGTGAACTCTCCAACGGACGTCTCATCTATATGGATAGGGATCGGGAGGAGGAGTTGAGGGGCTATAATCGATCGGCAATTGATTTTACGCTGCACACAATTGTCGAGGAGAGTTGCGAGGAGAGCGAAGTGGCCTCCATGAGAGCGGATAATGAACTGGATGCTGAGTTGGCGGAGGAGGAACAAGACGAGGAGGAGCTGGAGCAAGATCTGGCGGAGCGGAGACGTCAGCGCACCTTGCAACATCATCATCGACTCAGCGCCTCCGAGTTGGAAAAGTATTTCTTCTTTGGGCTGGGCGATGGCAAAGTGATGAGCTCCATTGATACGCGTTATGAGGATACCGCCTCGGAGGTGAGTTCCGAGTGCTCCGAGGGCATGGATTCCCTGCCCCATGAGGAGCAACTGCTCATGGATGCTGGAAATAGTGCGGCCGATTTGGCTTCATCGCGTCTGGAAAAATATTTCCTTTCGGGTTTCATGGGTTTCAGTGGCAGTGGCTCTGGTGGAAACAGCGGCGAGAAGCAGGCGGAGAGCGATGCGAGTGGCGGCAGCGTGGGCAGCGATAGCGAGGGACATCCGAGTCCCAGTCAGCGGCGCAAGCGTTTGGTACGCGCCCGAGGCACACCCCGTAGTCACAATTCGTCCCTAGACAATCTATTGTTGCCGCCGGAGGCGGATGTTTTAGCGGACGCCACGTGCTGTGCTGTGGCAGACACCTCCGAATCGGAGGCAGGTTGCGACGATACCGTACTCCATTTGCCCAGTGCCTGTGAGCGAGCCTCCGATGGCAGCTCCTCGGATACGATTAAACGCAAGAAGCAGCTGAGAAAACGCCACGATTCCCTCGATGAGAAGAAGCTGCATGAGGATCTGACGACACCTGGTGCCGTTGCCGAGCATCTGGCCACAACGCAGGCCAAGAAGCAGCAGCATCATAGTCGCGACAGTGGCTTTGTGGGCAGCAACGATGATCTGTTGAAGACCAGTCCCGAAGTGGAGCCACAATGCAAATCTCCAACGCCTGCTTTAAGTCAGATTAGCGAGGATCGCGAGAAGCTGGAACTGGAGTTGGAACCCAGCACAAGTCAAGCAGCAGCAGCGGCAGCGGCAGCGACTATGACGACCACAAGAAGGATAACTCTAATCCCCAACAACAGCTCGAATCTGGTGCGCAAGGATAGCTTCAACAATTGGAGCTCCGACGAGGAGACCAATCTGATGATGAGCAAAATGCGTCAGTTCTTCAAGACGCTAATTGTGGCCACAGCGAATGCTCAGACGCAGAATCAGAATCAATCGCAGGGCAGCACGCCCAGCTCCGTGAGAAGATTGGCCTGCAAGTCCACAAAGACTTCTCGTCCAGCTCAGTTGGCGTATTTTGAGAATGAATTGACGCGTCTGATGAAAACGGTGCCGGGCATCAATGATGATCAGGTGCGGGAGATTGTTGAATATCTGAGCAGCGAAGATACCTGGTCGGATTCGTATGATTCCTCGGACTATACCAGCTCCGATCTGGAATGCAATGAGCACAAGGGTCAGCTGAAGGCACAAATCTCGGCCAGCTGCCAGCAGATAATCAACAAGTTCGAGGTGGACGAGGAAGGAGTGCGGGGCGATGGTGGCTTATTGGATGAAACGCATGCTTTAAATGGAGACTCTGCCTTTGTCTATCAGAAACTGGTGGCTTCATTCAGCAAGGTGGCCGTGGAGCAACCAGCTCAGCCCGTCGAGCTGCAGCAGGAGGATATCCAAGAGGAGCAGCGATCCCCGCAACTCTTTGCCAAGGTTATGCAACATATTGGCACACGGCTGGTTGCGCTGATGCACGAGGTAAGCAGTGGCAATGAGACGCCCACCTCAACGCGACATAGTCGCCGGCAGCAGGTGAAGATCTCGGCCAGCACCACCGAGGATGAGGAGGATGAGGCGGAGCAACTGAAAGCGTTGCCTCTAAAACAACTCAAATTGCGCAGTCGTTCGCATGATTTGCTGCTGGATGGGAATACGCCGGGGCAGGCACATGGACATGGATATGGACATGGCCAGGCGCACATGCTGCATGCTGCACATGCTCAAGCAGGAGCAGTTGGAGTAGTAGGAGCAGCTGGAACAGGAGGCGTGGGAGCAGCGGGACCCGCTTCCGGCACGGATGCGACAACTGGCGAGGAATGTGGCATTGCCAGCGATTATGAGCGCTTCTCGTGGCGCGGCAGTTTTGAGTCGGCATTACTGGCTAATGGCGATAGCAGAACGAGGCTCAGCCAGCTGAGCCAATTGGACAGAGACAACTCGTCGTCTGCGTCCGCTTTGGCTGTGGCAAAGCGCAGATCTGCAGGCGACCTTCTCTTCAGCCAGCATCAGCAGAGTCTCAGTCGCGAGCAGCTCGATCGTGTGCGCTCCTGTGGCAGCATTGGCGGTGGCGACGCCCACCATCATCAGTTGGAGGCATCGCCCGCCAAGCCCTGGCTCTCCTCAGCCGACTCGGCGAAGGATGTGCGTCGCTCCAGTGTCCCCGATGCCATCTACGAAACGGACTCCAGCGATGAGGCCTCCAATTCCAACTCCACACATCGCTCAACGTTGCCACGCAGCTTGACTGGCAGTGGTCAGGTGGCAAGCACCAATTCGCTGCCACGTCTGCCCACCACCAGTGGTGCATCTGCTCCATTTACGAGCACGCCCATCGTGACCAAGTCACAGAATGCTCTGAACTACACGCCAGCATCCACGGCGACGGGCAGTGCCAAGAGTGCTCGTTATCGCTCGCCAGGATTGGCGGCAAGAGCTGCGGCAGCCAACAGCAGCAACAGTGGCAACAATAACAACAACAATAGCAACACTGGAGCTGGAACTGGTGCTAGTGGTTCCACTGGCAGCAGTTCGGGCAAAAAACTCGGCGGCGGTCTTCAGCAGTTCCTTTACTCCAAGCGGGATGCCCGCAAACGTCTCAACTTGTCAGCGGGTGAGTTTCCCTTACTCCATCTTCTCTTAGCCCCGACACCCTTGACCAGTACACTCAGAAAAAATGTCGAGGTTAATTTCAGAAATTCGCCATACTTTTCCTTTTCAGAAAGTAAATTTCGAAAATTAAGTTTTGTTGTGCTTTCTAAAAAGCAGCGCTTGCATTGCTTAAATTTAGGCTGCATTTTTCTCAAACTTAGCAAAAATATATCTGGTTTTCAGTGTGCATTTTGTTTTCTTGGTGTGTACATGAAGAATTCTTACAACAGACTTTTTGTTACTCCTATATAATATTTATTAAAACTATTTTCACATAGTCCTTAGATTCTGAAAATTGATCTGAAGAAACTTAAAATGTTTCACGGGTATTCCAAGCCGAGAGAACCCTTCAATAACAGGTAAACTCTAATAGAACAGGCCAGAGACCAAATTTTATTACCAATTTCTGCATTGCAGTAAATATTTTTTCTAAGAATCAGGGTTTTGCCTTTCTTAAGAAAATTATTTCTTAATATTAGAACAATTTCTAAGAAATAGAAAAATTTATTGGGCTTAAAGAAAATGTTCTTCTTGTACTTCAAATATATTACCAAAAAAAAAACAAGAAAGAAGAAATATGGAAAAAAAGACCTTTTCCAAGTGTAGACCCTTTTACATACTGGCTGGTCACATGTTGCGCATATTTTGCATATTTGAAGAAGTTTACCTTTTTCACATGGCGATTGGCTTCGTTGACTTCCCTTTTGGCCTGGCCTGGAATGCCAGCCATCCAGGCGACAAATTGGCATGCAAGTTATTTGGGAGTTAATCCTTATCTCCGCTACTAGGGCCATAGCCAGGGGCTCGATAGGATATTGAGTTATTTCTTCACATTTTGCCTTGGCTTCTGCAGGTGACTTAAATTGAGTTCAGCGTTAAACTTCTCGAGAACTGTTAAAGTTTACAACACTTTATAATTTATAAGCGATTATTAACATCGTAAACATAAATCGATTGTGTTGCTTACTCATTGAAGGTGATGTTAAGTGATAGTATTGAATGCGGAAGTATTGAAATTCCCGATTAATTGAGTGGATAGGGTTAAGTTAGTTAGACAGGATGAGCTTGTTTAACTGGATGCTTGGGTGAAGTCTTCTATTTATCAAGGCCTTCGCTTAATATTGATTTAATTAAAGCTCATAAAAAATATTAATGCCACAACATTTCCTAAGCCACAAGAAACGTTTTCCATTTATTTCTCTGGCATTATGCAAATTTAAATAAACTAACCGCACGAAACTCAGAATTTAACAAAATTAAAGTTAAGCACTGAAATAGTCACAGTTTCTGTCAATTATGAATCACTTTTAAAGTGCTAAGAGTAAGTTTATTGTTGCTAAAAACTTTCCAATATTAATTAGCCATTCTGTGACTTAATCATCGACATGAAAAACCATTTGACAAACCATTTCAGAGCTGAACTCAACAATTTACTTGATTTACACTCAAATAAAACTGTGCCGAGTCTGGCAACTTTTTGTTTTTCACATTGAGTTCCAGTTCGACTGTTTGTTCCGGGTTTATTTTTAGTTATTAATAGCTAGACGTGGTTTGCAGCTTACACTCAGAAAAATAAATCGCGCTAAAATTTGAAAAATCGCTCTCCTTTCTGAAATAGTAATAAAATTCGATATCTGCAATGTTATATTGGAGTTTTTCTGAGTGTATGCCCACAGTCAGCTCTAATAGAGATGAGATTCTCACTCCTATCTCTCTCTGGGTATGTGGGCTTCGATCCCGCTGGGGTCTTTGCGTCCGAAATCAACTCGATCAAGGTCAATTAACTGTATCCATATGAAGCGCTACGCTTGTTGCCAGCACTCCACGCAAGCTAAAACAATTTTCACACTGTCGATGCCAAGTTCCGCTTGTTGGGGGCGTATATACACAAATATATATATATACATATACATACTTATATAATCTATTACTGTTGTTGGCATTGTTGCCTATTTATTAGTTGGCCCAAAAAAGCTGTTTTGTTGTTTTGCTGTTTGGCTTTTTGGTCAATGAAACTTGAAGTGGTTTGCTCCATCTCTAAACTGGAACCTTGCGAGGGGAGCGCTTTGAACTCTGCGGTTTTGCATGGTTTCCTCCACTAGGAATGGGCTCGTGCCAATGGGCGTAACTAGCATGCAAATTAATTGGAATTACACGACTAACTAAATTCATGCGAAAAATTTGAAAATGTCAAATTTATTTTGGTGGTTTTGAAATGAGAGAAGAGAGAAGTGAATGCCACAATTGAGATGATGAATTCAAGTTTGTCTAATCAATTATTTGAAATGCTTAAATTTGGAAAAAATAAGTTACACGTAGAGAAATGACAAATTCAAATTCAATTATGTTCAAAAATAGAAAGGTTTTATTGAAAGCGTTGCGAGAGCGCCCAGCATTTTGATGATGAAATGGTGATTAAATACCCAACATTAATTATTTATAAAGCCAAAAACCTATTTGAATTTCATCGTTGAACACAAATAAAGTTCAATTAATGCTGATGATGAAGCAAGGAAAACTCAAATTCAAATTGAAAATCACTAATAATTATATTATAATTATGAATATTAATCCATGCATAAAATATTAAGTGTTTCATTGCGATTAGAAGGATTTCATTCGTAATGGGAATGGGAGCTATTAAATAATCGTGGTTGTTATTCGCGTGATCTGATCACGGAACCATCCCTAATGCAAATCTCTCATTGAACTCTTTTCAGTGTTTGGGTTGTTTGAACAGCAGCTTTGTGTAACCAAATCGTTTGTCTTTTTGTCTGTTTTGACTTGTTACCAGGAAAATTAACAATTATGTGCTTGGCTAGGGGTTCAATGGATCTCGGGCTGAAACCGAAACGCAAACCGAGACTGAGACTGAGATTGAAGTATGTACTCAATGGCTGCTTACAATATTATTTAAGATGTTGACGTTGATAGAGTGTCTTTTTTTCGGTTTTGGCAAAGTGACTTGTTTATTTCCTGTATTTGCGACTGTTTTTGGCATTTTGGCATTGCGATTAATGCGATTAATGTTTGTGAACCCGAACAAGGCAGTCGAGAGAGTTGACACAGAGCTGATTGTGTTTCTTGTTTACCGATCAGGTCGTGCTCGAGTGCACCACACAGTGTGGTGCACCAGCACCAGCACCAGCACCAGCAGCACGGAAGTGGCAACCACCCAACACAGGCAACACTGACCGTCCGGCATTTTAAATGCTGCGTTTAAAAACTATTTGCATACTTACGTTTATTTAAATTGCATGCAACCAACTCAATTTAATTAAAATGTTTGCTATTGCGGAAATGGCAAAGTTTTGTGGCGGCACCCCGTATTTGAGGCACACTCAAGCGGCACACCCGTTACTCATTTTCTTCTCTCAGTGGCGCTTGTAATCGAATTAACCCTTTGGCCTTTTGGCATCTGCGTCGCGTGTTGCTGTCTCTGTTGCACTTGCCGCTTGCCGCATGCCACATCTCATGCGGGAATCATTTCGTTAATTGCACTTTCATTGCCCCCCACAAGAAAAGTTCAATATTTCAATAATTGAATATATAACTTAGATTTGCGCCTCGCTGGGTTCTTCTCAGTTAGCGCGATACGCTTAACGCCACCTGATCACGACGCGCTCCACAAAGTCGAATACGAATTCGGAAACGAAAACTAAAATTCCAAAATCGAAATCGCATTCAAAAACCATATAAATCGCCACACTACGTCAAACAATTCGCTTTGCAAGTGAAAGTGTTTTTTTTTTTTAGTTTTTGGTGGATTCAGTTGCGTTTCTTTATTTGTTTATTTTCTTTTCTTTTTTTATTGAGGTTTTGCTTTAAGTTTTTTGAGGGCTTACCTTGAGAAAGGCTAATACAAAATTAAGTTTTGTAAATCTATAACCCAAACATATATTACTTAAGCCTTACTTTAATTGGACTGAAAGCTAAATACATATTATCCACAATTCGTGACATATTTCACAGCAAATATACAATTGATAATTCAGTTATTATTGCCTAGCCATTTTTGGGGCGTTATATGACCCAGTTTTAGTTTCGCTTTGTCAAGCCTTCAGTTCCTCAATTCTACACATTTCACAGAGCTCAATAATAACAATAATGGGGGTATCTAATTGCGAGCATGATTCAAGGCGTCTGTCTGTCGACGAAGTTCAAGTGCAAAATTCATGATTCCAATTGAATTGAAGCCACCTTGAATTTTAACTTCCCCCACCAAGAGCAACAACAACGGTTTTTAGATAACACATTCGAAATACTCTAAACCACAATACGTGTCCAAATGGTGAGAGCTTTTTCGCTTCCAGATTGCTTATCGCACCCATCCCCAGCCCATGCCCCAGCCTCAGCCCCAGCCCCAGGCCCAGCCCCAGCCCCAGCCCAGCCCAGTTAGCTTATCAGCCAAAAACATCGTCAGTCCACAAAATAACATAAAGAGCAGCTGGCAATTGGGTTAGCAGCAGTTGCTGCTCGTATTGTTTTTTTTGTTTGCTTCGCTTGTTGCCAAATGCAATTAAGTTTTTGTTAACAACAACTATAAAAGTAGTGCTAATGACAGCAATGAGAGCGCTCGATGAGCTCTGCTCGATGAAAATTTAAGCTATCTTTCGAAAACTTGATGACTGCCTTCATAAGTTTCCTTGGCATATTCCCCTGACGGGATAAGCCTTTCGTTTAGTTGATCTACTTCCTTGTAGTCCATAGAAAGGTTGATCAAAGGTTTCTCATCATCTAAGTTGGGATTTAACTTTAAAGGGCTAAGCTTAAAGTTAAAGCTTAAACTAAGCTGCATACTAAGCAGATCTTTGAGAGTATGACCTGGTTTACATGACTAAATAAATTAATATTCATATCTTATCGATTGTTTTATTTATAAACAAAAATTAATTTGTGATTAGATAGAAGAAAACTTGCTAATCCCAACTCTAATGAACTCTATGAAATGCACAAGCTTATATTAGAAGATGGCTAACAAAAGCAAAATAAAACTTTCCTTAAATGAATAAATAAATAAAAAAGGAAATTCTTGAAATTGGTTGGAACTTAACTTCTAACTAAATTGTAGTAGCACTAGCAGCCAGAGCCTTACAGACCCCAACAAATAGGGTAAAATAATCTTACAGTTTGCAGCAATAAGTTTTTTTATACATATTATATAGTTTTAACTGTAAACATAAAACTAAGTCAGACCAAAATCTGAACCCGATCGTGAAGTTAAGTCTATGACAATGGTTCAACTTGCTTGCGACACGCTTCTCCTCCACATAGAGCTCAGCGTCTAGTCTATTATCAAAAATATAGCTTTCTCTTCTCCATAGTTACTACAACCCTTTTGAAATTGACAAGTACAGTGAATATCTCTGTCAGTGAACCAAAAGCGTCATCAATTAATGGCAAATAGATAGTACTTAAGTTCAATTGAGAAAAGCGAGGAAACTGCTTGGGCAGAAAATGAGAAAAGTGTCGCGTTTAATTGGCAAGAAGCGGGGCGCAAGTAAAACGCCAAAAGATGCCACCGGCTACAATGCATTCGTGCGACCCGCCGTTGCAAGGGGTGCAGGGGCAGCAGCTCCACTTGCCAGCGTTCACAACTATGGCAAATCTGTGAAGACAAACCCAACGGGTGCTGTGGGCGTTGAGGCCACTCCGGCAGCTGGCCAAATACAATATGCGGCACTGAATCGTTTGCGTCATAATCAAAAAGTTAAGGCCACTCCCACTTGCCGGAGTAGAAGGCGTTGGTTGCGCCTCTGGAGCGGCTGTTGGAGTCGCCACCGACGTCGACAGCGACGCCAACGCAGCTTCACCAATTATTGGCCAAAGAAAAAGAAACTCAAATCTTGTTTGAATTGGGCCAAGTGTTGTGGCTGCTGTTGGCGGAGCAATGCAACCGGAAGAAGCTATCACTACGACTCCGCGGATGAGGAAGAGGAGGAGGAGGAGGACGATGACATAGATGCCAAAGTTGCCGCCTACATCCTGGAGATGAAGCAGCGCGAACTGTCGCAAAGTGAGCAAACGGATGAGCTGAAGCCGGCAACTGAGACGTGCCTCATGCAACCATCAGCAGCAGGTGCAACAGCAACAGTTGTTGTTGTCCTTCAGCGCAGCAGCAGCGCCCCACCACGGCAGCAGACGCAGCGGCAGCAGCGCGCCTGGACCTGGGACGATAGTCTCCGCTCCAACTCGGATCGCTTCCTTGAAACGCTCGAGGAGGATTTGCCAGGCGTCGCAGCTGCTGCTGCAGCTGCCGCTGTTGCGGGGGGTGAGGGTGTTGGGGAGGGGTTGAGACTGTCGCTGAACTTGCAGCGACGCACGCCGCTGCACGTTACCTTTCGGGAGGTGTCAGGTAGACGGCACTACATTGCAACATTTGCTCGCCTGCCCCACCTGCCTGCCTGCCTGCCTCGCACAGAGAGAGAAATAGTTAAAACTTCCTTTCAGACATTTTCTGCTTAACCTTCTATTTTTGTTTTAGTTTTACACTCAGATAAAAAATAAAATACCATATTTTTGGGAGTGTCGATTCTGAATTCAATTAGAAAAAATTTCCAATTTTTAACATTTTGCTTTTCTCATATTTACAAATTATTTCGAAAATCAAGAAAAACTTTCTAGTTGTCATTGCGGTTTTCTCGTGGCTATCTTTTTTGTGCGTTTCGCTTTTTTAACAATCTATAAAATGTGGTTTAGAGTTGATTCTCTCTCTGTTGCACTTGCACCACCACCCGTTCCACTTGCCCCATCTGCATGCAGCTTTCACGTGCCACGCTTTCAAAATGCTGCCATCAAATTGAATAATTATCTTAATGCTGTTATTCATATTGTGCTGTGAGTGTTTGAGTGTCTGAGTGTTTGGAGTGTTTAATGAGTGCGGCTTAATTATGGCTAATAATTGAGGAAATAACTTAAATTAAATTGCGTATTTCTTTTCAATTCACAGAGGAAGCCAAGGTCGCTGCCGAGGAGCTCTCGCGTTCGCCAGTGATTGGACAACGAGCCACAGATGCCGCCGCCGGAGCTGCCTCCAGTCCGATACAGTCGCGCGCCTCCAGCGAGGCGTGGCCAGCGCAGTCGGATGAGGACATCGATCGTCTGGTGGCAATGCATCAAAATCGCAGCAGTCTCAGCTCTCTGGGCGTAAGTTTCACATACCCAAAACACCCCAAACCAGGCCCCAAAACTGATCTTTTGTTTTTCGGATCACAGGTTCGCTCGGAGTCGATGGCCAGCGTTTATTCGGGCGCCGGCGAGGGTCGCTACGGCACTGTTGTGGTCAAGGGTCAAGTCGAGTTTGGCATGCAGTACAACTACAAGCTGGGCGCCTTAGAGATTCATGTGGTGCGCTGCAAGGATCTGGCAGCTGTGGATGCCAAACGCAATCGCAGCGATCCTTATGTGAAGGTAAATGTTCGAGTTATACTTACTTAAACAAGAAAGAATGAATAAGGTAGCTGGTCTATAAACCCAACTGTTAGATATTGACAAATATCCCTCTAAAAAGTTTTGCACACCCGAATGTAAGCAGATGCGGACTTGCTGCTGCTAGTAATGAGATCAATATGGGACTATATCTTGCATTTGTTTGTCTGCACTCATCACTTTCATCAACCAAAAAGATACCCTACTAAATTTGATTCGCACTTCACTTTCAGGTTTATTTGCTGCCCGACAAGTCGAAGGCCGGCAAGCGCAAGACCAAAGTCAAGAAGCACACCCTCAATCCCATCTTTGATGAGACGCTGCGTTTCCATACGCCCATCTCCAGCTTGGAGTCGCGCACCTTGTGGCTAACTGTTTGGCACTCGGATATGTTTGGACGCAACGATTTCCTCGGCGAGGTCAGCGTTAATCTTCAGGGTCGCCTCTTCGACAATCCACAGTCGCAGTGGTATCTGCTCCAAGAGCGAGTAAGTTCAGCACAATCTTAGCTCGTTATTGTCAAGTTTAATTAATGTTTGTACTGTTGCAGAGCGAACCATTCGATGATGTGGCCACCTATCGCGGCGATATTGTTGTGGGCTTGAAATATATACCGCCCGAGAATTTGAAATCTTCGATTTTCTCGCGCGGCTCCAGCCTGACGGGCAGCTCATCGAATCTGCGCAAATTTGGTGGCAGCATCAAATCGGTTGCATCCAAGTCGGATCGCAGCACCAAAGGTGGCCAGCTGCATGTGCTGGTGAAGGAGGCAAAGCATCTCAGTCCCATCAAGACCAACGGCACCTGTGATGCTTTCTGCAAGAGGTGAGTGATCTGGTCAGATTTGACTGTTGAGCAGCAATTAATGCTTCCCAATTTTAGCTACTTGCTGCCAGATCGCACGCGCAGCTCCAAGCAGAAGACGCCGGTGGTGAAGCGCACCTTGCATCCCAGCTGGAATTATACGTTTGTCTATGAGGATGTTTCGCTGGAGGATTTGTCGGAGCGTGCCCTCGAACTAACCGTTTGGGATCATGACCGTTTGGCCAGCAATGAGTTTGTGGGTGGCATACGCTTCTCCCAAGGCACCGGTAAGTGTGACAGTAAATAAAAAATTGACTTAAACCATGACCAAAATTCCTTCTGGCTCTTGTCTTTGAATAGGTCGCAGTTATGGACGACAGGTGGATTGGATGGATGCCACTGGCAAGGAGCTATCACTCTGGCAGAACATGCTCGATCGTCCCAACTTTTGGGTGGAGGGCAGTCTGGTGTTACGCTCCAGCTTGGATGGCATACGTACCACATTGCCATAGGCATAGAGTTGCCTGCCACACAAGTTGCATTGTAGTAATTTATTGCCTAGCCACACACACAAAAATACACACCTAACTACACCGATCCCCATTGTTGCAGTTAGAGTTTTTGACCCCCCCTCCCCCCCGCTCCAAACACACACACACACACCTATATTGTATTGTATTTGTATTGTATTGTGTTGTACTGTATTAATTATGTAATAGCCACACACAGAGACACACACACATATATATAATAGGATTCAAAGGATGACAAAGCATTACTAGAAACTTAAGCATGAATGAAATTCAATATGTTTACAGATTGTATCGATTTTTATTATCGAAACTTAAGCACGCAATTTAGAACGATTTAGAAAGATTTTCAATACTCGAATACGGCGGACAGATACTATATGTATATATATATATATATATATATATATTACTATATATCTGGCCAGGCATCAGCATTAGCATTGGCATTGGCGATGATACTGCAAAAATTATCTATATTGTATTGTATAATGTTTAAGCAGCACAATGTTCAAATACGACAAAAACAAAACAAAGAAAACAATCGCAAAATTGGTCAAAAGACAAACAAGAAAAGTTTATCAAATTATTGCACTAATTATAAGCTGGATGATATCCCAGAAGATACTGAGAATTGTGAAGCATACAATTTGATTGCTCAGCTAAAATGGCAGCATATTTGGGCACTTAAGATGTGTCTTTATTTTTTGTGCAAAAACAAATGGAATTTGCAATTTTGCATACTGTATGCATTAAAAATAAAATAAAACGATAATAACTAATAAAAGAAGAAACCGACATTAAACCTTAAGATATGTAGTACGACATAATATATATGTACTAGTACCTACCCAATAATAATAATATTCGAGAGAAATACATATAACAAACATTTTTTGTAAATGCAACTTTTCGTTTTGTTTTCCTTATTATTTTCCCCCCAATACTCTTAAGTGAACGGCATTCTAAAACTATACATAATGACATACACCATATATATCTATATATATCAATCCAGACTTCAAGCATATCGCAAGCACTGTGCACGTAATAGAAAACTAGTGAGAAAACCTAAATCAGCTGGGCTTCAAAGTACTTTCTAAATACGCATACAACTCTCATACGACTCGTGACCCACCAGAGCTCAAGTAAAAATATCAGCCAAAAATACAGAATTACTATATACTATATATACTATATATATGTCACACTCCCTCCAACCTCATGTTGCTAAAAAAAAAAAAAAATCTATTTGTTGTGGAATTTTTATATACACTACCAAGGCAGCTCCCTAAGGCGTTCAATAATACTTAAAAAATGTGTTAAAAAGCCCAAAATACATATATAAAAAGGAGAATTGAAATTTAATATAGAAAAACGAATCTTATGAATGCTTTTTGTGTAAGTTTACATTGAAAAAAACGTAAATTCATACAAATTAAAAATAAAATAAAAAACGTTGAATGATACTTAAAACCAAAAAAAAAAAAAAAACCAAGATTTATAGGAAATGTTTTTTGATAAAAAGAAAATTGCTGAATCACTCGTTGCCTAAATACCGCTTGTCTTTTATACTCAATGAATGTTTTCGAAACACACACAAACACACCAAATTGGATGATGATGAAAGTGCCCACGGGGAATGAATATGAATGATATTCAGATATTACTATTGTGTAAATGTGGGCATTCGAATATTTCTCGACATCAACATCAGATTATGATATATAAAAGTCAAACAATAAGCAGCAATTATTGCAAAACTAAAAAGTAAATGGTATTTAGTAGCATATTATAGAATGATAAAACTTACTTACACAGCCGGATAATATTGTTATTATGAATGATTTAATGAAAAAACAGAACTAATTAATATTGATAACCCAATCATAGTAAATGTATGTAAAGCATAAGTAGTTTATTTATTGTTGCTCTATTGTTCAATGTAGTACTAACACAACACATGTATATTTTTTTACTTAACCCACAAGTGGAGGCCCCTAAACTAACTGTAAACCTAACTCTACCTAACTAATCCAATATATAAATTGCAGTGAATTGTGTTTTAACAATTGGTACTACCTTACCTTAACTCGTATTAACTTATATTCACACTACTCACTCACTACTCACTCACATGGTGCTATATATAGAAACTCCTCGTTGTATTTACTCTGGAGTACCGAGAAAATCATGAGAACTCTTTTTACCTATTTACTGTTTACGGCATTTTTTGGATTTAACTGAACTATTGTTAACTAGCGTTTATTACACGGTATTTCTAATACAATCCTACAACATATACATATTATAATTATGATATATACAAATACATATAAAGTCAGTTATATACACAGATATACAAGAAATACATAAGTAGCCAGAGTAATCCTAGCATTAAGGTGAACCGCAAACTGTTATAAAAAAGCGATCCCAAATCCATGGCAAGAACTAATTACCCGATTACACAAAGATTGGATGGGGACGCCGACGAGAAACACATCATCTAGTAATTATGTATATCAGAAAATATTTACGTACTTATTGTATTTGACAGCAATTGCAAAAAGTGCTCAAATCTAACAACTAAGATTTAAAAAAAAAACAAATGAAAGTAATAAAAAATAAGAGTTATTTAATGAGGCCAGACTTTAGAGTTATGCGCCCAAAAAATGTAAAAAAAATTTCAAAAAAAAATGTGTTGCGTTAATATACAAGATAAAAAAAACCAATTGTGGAACACGATAGATCGTTATATTAGAGTTTCTTTTCTCTTCTAACATGCAGAATTTGGGATATGGAATTTGCGACTAGATTTTATGCACACTTTTGTTCCATTCCCAAAGAAAAGCTGCTGTGATGCATAATATAATATATATTTTTAAGTGGTTCGAGTTAGGGGTACTTATTTTGAATGCATAGTTTATGTAAGGACAATTTTTATTGAAAAGATAAATGGCATCTTGCTTGTTTTGGTTCGAGAAATCGAACAAAGTCCGGAACGGTTCGGAAAGGCGCAGATATGATATGGCTATATTCAATTAGATGAGAGATGAGATACCTTTAATAATGTCAACCAATAATTTAGAAGAAAAACACACACACACACACACTAAACATATATACACAAATATAAATATATATTTTCAACAATTTCTGCCCTGGATATCTATATATACATACATATATATAATCTAGGATTAAGGCCAATCTGCGGCCCCATACCCTCCCTTTGCTATACAATTTTTTTCCATTGAGAGTTTCAAACAGGGCTAAGCGACCTCTATTTTGTACTATGTAAGACTTTCTCTAGCTCTTAAAATAAACAATAACAAAAAAAAACACACCAGAAATCTTTCAAATTGAAGCCGTAACATTTATGGCAAATAAGTTAGTAAAGAAGTTAAATGCAAATGTTTACAGACCCCTTTACGAAGACACTTTACTTATACATAAACACATATATATATATGTGTAAGCAATTAGTACAGGATACCAAGAGTTTACACACACACACACATACATACAAATACAAACATATATATGTATATAACTTACATATTACAAAAAATGTTCGAATACTGTGACCCAAAAAAATCAATCAAATAAAAGCAAAAATTTCACATCTACTGACAAACTTTCGGAACTAAACTGTGTGTTCTTTGTGTGTTTTCGTATTTCTTTTAATATTGTGTATACCCTTGCAGAGGATATTTTATCGCTCGAAATCTCGAAGTATCAATGAAAGTTACATTTCAGATGAGAGCAAGTGAATTGTGTTCTGCAAGGGTATCTAAGCTTCGGCCTGCATAAGCTAACTGTTTCTACTTGTTTCAATTTCGTTAACTTCCGCCTCCGCGTCCGCGTCCGCTTCCGTATCCGTTTCCGCTTCAACACTGCTCCGCACTCCTCCATTGAGCTCATTTAGCTTAAGCTCCTCGGCAGGCTGTTTAAGCACATCATCATCATCGTTC
Organism: Drosophila cognata; assembly: GCA_035041535.1. Lineage (NCBI taxonomy): Eukaryota > Metazoa > Arthropoda > Insecta > Diptera > Drosophilidae > Drosophila > Drosophila cognata. The sequence goes on along the minus strand of JAWNLC010000571.1, from coordinate 305,914 downwards.
CTGGCACGGCAGCAGTCGAAGGACAACAGAGACTCGCCCCTGCCAAAAGCCTGGCCATCCTCGAGTGTTATGGGCAATTGTCTAAAGCCAAGCAAACAAAAAAAGCAAACAGGTAGTTTTAATATCGCCATTTTAGCCAACATCCCTAAGCGCCTGTTACCTGTTATTCGTTTCCGGCAAAAAGAGCGTACATAATGCGGCAAACAGCAGCAACGCTGTCAAAATCAGAGGAGGGCCTGCCGCAAACTTGCTGCCCAAATGGATTAGATAAGGGGAGGCGAAAGAAGCCGCCGCAGCGGCCAAGTGAGCCGTTGCTATGCCCCTGGAGCGAACACAGGTGGGCAGCAGCTCCGACGAGTACTGCGAGGTAGTCGTATAGCACATGGAGATGCCCAGCCGGGTTGGGAGTGCAAATGCCAGCAGCAATGTTGCATTCAATTGTTCGCCCTCGTAGACGAGTGCCAGGCCCAAAGCACAGGACATCAGACTTGTGGCAAGCATCGCCAGAAAACAGGTGGCCTTTCTACCCAGACGAGTCTGCAGCAGACCCTGCAGAAAACCAGACGGTAGCACCACCAAGGCAAACAGCGAGAAGATCACAAACGGCGACAGACCCAATCCCTCCACATTGCGTGAGATGGTATTGAAGCTGAGCGATGTCAACATACTGCAATAAATAATATACGTACAGTTATGTATATTATGGTACGCTCCAAAATACTGCATATATGTATATGCCACACTCAGAAAAAAATCGCATTGAATTTTAGAAAATCATAAATGCTAATGTTTTGAGCTGCATTTTGAATATTAGACATATTTTTTAAATTTTGAAAAATTATCCCGGAAATGTAGAAAATAAAGCCTGGTTTTTAGAATTGTACATTCTGAATAGTAATGTGAGTTACACTTTGCGATTTTCTAAAATTGAGGAGCATTGTTAATCTGATCGTAGTACTTACAAAGTCAAGACCATAATTAGCGCTGTTTGGCGCAAATGGGGCGTTCGCAGGAGATCCAACAACGTTGCCTTTTGCTGTTGCTTATCCTGTTTGCGTTTGTTCGCACAATGTTGGCGAAATGCTTCAAAATCTGAGGGCAGCACCTTGCAACCATTAAAATGGGCGATGTGCTTCAGTCTGGCAATGGCACCCTCAACGTCGTTGCGTGTGATCAGCCACTGGGCGCTCTCCTGCACCACAAAATAGAAGAGGCCCACAATCAGCTGCAGCAGCGCTGAGAAAGTCAAATAAATCCGCCAGTTGCCAGCCAACACAGAAAGCCACGGCGCTACCAAAGCACCCAAACAACAACAGAATCCAAGTGTAGCGCTGATAGCCAAATTTCTTAACTTGGGCGCCAAGTACTCCAGCACTGAATGGGGGGATGGTGGAGAAGAGAACGAAAGCGTCAGTCGAGCAGAGCTGATTAAGAGGTGAGCAGATACGCAATGCTTACCCAGAATAAACATGAGATAATAATTTGCGGTTGCAGCCAAGCCAGAGATGCAGCGGAAGGCGCTATACTGAAACAGATTCGTCGCATACGTGGTAAGAAAATCGCCCACAAATCCACACTGATTGGCCAAGATTACAACACGAACGCGTCCAATATGATCGCCCAGCATGCCAAAGGAAAATGTGCCCAGCAAAGAGCCCAAAAAAAACATCGACTGCCCAATGCGCGCCTTGTACGCATCCTCACAGACCCAATTGAGCTAAGAATAAATGGTATAAATATTAATAATAATTAAAATTACTTTAATTAATAAATTACACTATAACACAGTGATAAATATATACCGAATATATTTAAAATCAACACAAACAATTAGAGTTAGCTTCAGTGATATGTATTTTTAGTTTGTATAATATTTTATTATTTTTATTTTATATTATTTAGTTTTCCTTATTATTGTGATTTATTTAAGTTTTATTTTATTTATTTATTCAAATTTGTATTTACTCACCTCGGCATTCATGCTACGAAATCCGTAGTCATATTTGTATATCCAGCGATCGCAACTCTTGCTGCTCACAGTCAGATTGTGGCCATCTTCGAGCCACTCGATCTTCTCCAGACGCGTGCAGTAGGCATCCTTGCCAAATGGAGCGTAGATGGCGGCGATTTCGTCGTGACTGCGTTTCTCCAGCTGATCGTGATAGCACCAATGTTGAGGCACAAATCCGATTATGTTCTGGGAATAGTAGTGCACAGTGGTGGTAAACGCTATGTAACCGAGCAGCAGCAGCATTAGATACTGATAGCGACCGGCATCCCCGCACTTTTCCAGTATTTTATCAAAATCCATAATGCGATCCTTTCTATCTACTCCACTCTATACTCGGCTCCGGCTGAGATTCGACTAAGACTAAAACCGTTGAGCCACAACCACACATGCAATCCGAATGTCTCATTCCGATTCCGATAAGATAGTTGCTGGTTGTTTGCTGCCTTATCGCATTTGCGTGTCTACCAGCGCTCTTTGTTTCCATCCGTCTATCCGTCCATTACGAACGAAATGTTTTATTATTTAAGTAAATTCGCGTATTCACATTAAACTGCACAGAGAGACCGGCGTCTATCTGAAGCGCCGCGCTCGCGAGAATTCCGCATCTATGTGGGTGTTTGTATATATATATGTACAGCTGTACATATGCTCTATACTATATCCGAATCGTGACGATACACTGTTTGTTGCTGTTAGATATTTTCTTATGCCAATTCGTAAATCTAAATAGCGTGATTTTTAAGTTTGTTTTGTATGAACGATGAGAGACAATATTTATCTCAAATTCTACAGTCATATACAACATTTGTGGTTTTAGAATGTTTATTTAGTACGCATCATGACTGTCGGTTTTGTATCCGCATAGAATCTGATATCTTATTAAATTTTTGTGAGAGCATTTTATCTGAAAGCTGTCATATATAATATCGCACATATAAAATCATAAAATATAACCGTCACTAGTCATATATTCCCGTACATGCAAAAAGTAGACGAGCATCTTTGTAATTAAATCTCTAGCACTTAAGCAATTATACAAGTTGTCCGACACACAAATTAAGCCAAATGAAAATACTTTGTGTGCTTAAAAAAAGCCTTTTTATTGATAATAATAGATTTTTGCATGTTTCTGTAAATCAAAATTGCGGCATACTCTTAGGGTCACACTAAATTATAGCTCAGCAACACATTTTCCTTACTGGTAATTGAAGGGTTTAGCAAATACACGATCCAGCGTCAAATTTCGGTTCCTATATTGTCTAAATTGATCTCTTGCAGAATATGCGGCATACTTTCAGGGGCTCACATGGTGAGTGGAATGTTTATACTTTTCTAAGCAAAAATGTCTTACAACTATTTATAACCGATAACCTATTGAATAGAAAATAACGTAGTATAAAAAAACAGAAATTTTTATTTAATTAATTGTTAAATGTTAAAAATGAAATATATGATAACAACAAACTTGATTACATTTTATTTATTTCAGTGTAAACGTGCTCATTATAAAAATGTTTTATTATATTTACTTTTCCGGGTCGCTTAGTTAGCTAACTGCCATCGACACCATGAAATAAGTTAAGCATTTTCACATTTTCTGACATTCTCGTACCATTATTCTGCAAGTCATTTATAATACAAAGAGAGCTACACAAAAAGAGATATGTGTCTATTACACACATATATTAATAATATTTTTAGTCTGTTTATTTACTACAAATATAGACTTATATGTAAAAGAAACAATTGGAATATAATTAGGAAGAATACTGATTTTGTGCAAATAATTATATTATATTTTAAATTCTGGGTATTAACGAAAGAGTGACTAAAGAGCGGCGTCAGATGGTGTTTGGCCATATATATATATAGATTTGCAAAATATGCTTGAATGAGTTTTTAATTTATTAAACAAATTCATGTGGGGACATAATGAAATCATGTTTTGTATACCATCTTACATCTGTTTATTATTCATAGTTCATTATTTATAAGCAGATGTATACATCATTTTTTAAGGCTTTGACGAGAGTAAATATTATGACATTTGTACATTTTAATCTGTGTGCCTAGCTAAGTACTACAAACTTAAGAGGTAGTCGAATGATTAGCTTCCCTGTTGTATATGTTGTCTAGCACTGCACAACTTTTGCAGGATATGTTGTAGTCTAGCACTGCTCAAGTGTTTACAATTTATTTCACATAGAGAATTTATTTTCATAAGAGAAGAGTTTCTGTTGTGTCTCAGCGTCCAGTTTGTCATCGACATCAGCTGTAGTCTGCGGCTTAGTCCTATTCCTTATAAAGTCAAACATGCGTTCCTCCCGCCCAAACAGCTCCCCCTCTGCCAAATTAATAGGCAGTTTCCTGTTGCTCGTCTCGGGTAAGCGGAGGCAAATATAGGCGCAAATGAAGAGCAGCAGGCACATAATAATCGAAGGCAGTGCGTTGTAGTATGTGCCCAGGAGCAGGATGTAGGGCGAGAGCAGAGAGGCAGCTGCTCCGGCCATGTGAGCCACAGCCAGGCCACGAGATCGCACACAAGTGGGCACCAACTCTGTGGAGAACAACAATGCGGACCCAAGGCAGACAGAGATACCGAAACGAGAGACCATCGTCAGACTGACCAAAAGCACGTCGCCGGGTTCTTTGCACAGCGTCAAAACTATGCCGCTTGCTGCTGTAAACAGTCCTGTGAATAGCATCGATAGCACCGCGGAACCCTTGCGACCAATCCGCTTCTGCATATCCGCCTGTATTAAGCCAGAGGGTAACAGCGTCAAGGCGGTCAGCGCAAGCATTATAAATGGTGATATGCGCAGACCCTCAAGATTCCGTGCCATCGTATTGAAGCAGATGGTAACAATCGTGCTAAAATAACAGACAGCATTGGAATAGACACATAAATGGGGACTAGTCACTATAACACTTACAATACAATCAGCATTTGGATTAATACTCTGCGCAGATGCGGCGTCTTGAACATGTCCATCAGCTTGTCCTGTTTGTCTTTGCCTTGCTTCGCTTTGTTGTTGCAGTTTATCTGGCAGTAGCTTCGAAATGCATTCATATCCTCATCGTTGAGGTGGCGACGATTCATTTTGGCTACTCTCTGTAATCGCAGGACAGCGCCATCGATGTCGTTGCGTGTGACCAGCCACTGGGCGCTCTCCTGCACGAGGGCGTAGAAGAATGTGACCAGCAGCAGCGGAACCGAGGAGCAGATGAGGAACAGACGCCAATTGCCCACAAGTATCGCCAGCCCTGATGAAGAAGCCATGCCCAAACCAAAGAAGACACCCATGCTGACACTCAAACCCCAGTTGCGAATTGCCGGAGCTATATATTCGAGAACTGCAAATAAATGTATAGAAAATGTAGTAAATATTTTTGCAAAGATTTTGAGAGCGATGCTCACCCAGAATATACATGAGATATGTGTTGGTATCCACGGCAAGGCCAGAAACGAAACGAGTTATCGAAAAAGCAGTCAAACTGCCAGCAAAGATGGTTGAGAAGTCGCCCAAAAAGCCGCACCAATTGGCCAAAATGAGCGCCTTAATCCGGCCAATTTTATCTCCGAGCAGGCCAAATAAAAGCGTGCCACACATGGAGCCCACAAAGAAAAAAGATTGCCCCACGCGTGGCTTGTAAGCCGCATCGCAGACCCAATCAAGCTGTTTACACAGCCAGATAAGATAATGCCAATAATATTTCAATAACATAACTCACCTCAGTGTTCATACTCCTAAATCCAAAATCGTAGTTATAAATCCAGCGATCGCAACTCTTCTCGCTCACAGTCACATTCAATCCATTTGAATCAACACTTTCCAGTCGGGTGCATGAAGGTTTCTTGAACTGATTGTAGATGGCTTTGATCTGGACAAAGCTGCGATCCTCCACCTGCTCGTGATAGCACCAGTGATCGGGCACAAAACTGATCACATTCTGGGAGAAACAGTGTATCGATGTGAGAAACATCAGTAGACTGTAGAGCCCTAGCAGTAGATACTGATAGCGATGGCTATTGCCGCACTTGGCCAGTATATCATCGAAATCCATGGCGCGCGTCAAGATAGCAGCCATTGAGATTGAGATTCAAGCGACACGGTGGCTCTCGATTCGTTTAGTTTTTATTATTATTGTAGTTATTGCTGTGTGGGCGACAGCTTGTCAGTCAGCCAGTCATCACTCGGCCGATGCCACACGTATACTGCCAGCTGACGTGATCGCTAGCTGCCTCTTTGGCGAAAACGCTAAGAGCGAGTTTTGAAAAGCGAAAGCAAACAGCAAATAGCAAACCGCAACCAGCTGAGACTCAACTCGGTCTAACAATATCGTACACACACCATAAATAGTTGCCTCTGTATTGCTCTCTCTCTCCTCAGCTGATAAGCGCTCGACGCAAAAATTAATCGTATTAATAGTGTGCCACTTGATAAGCCACCCGGTCTACTAATTGGATTACGCTTCTCGACATTATCAGAAGGGACCCAGCTTTAAGAAGCATCGCTTAAGGGTTGTAAATTTAGGCAACTTGCATGTTCACTTTCGATAAGCAAAGCAAAACATATAGTGCAGTACACTCAAAAAAAATCGGTCTTCGTTTTAGAAACTCGCCAAATTTACTTGTGGGTTGTCGCTTTCTAATATATTTTATGCATGTTTAAATTTCGCGGTTGATTTTTCCAAAATAAAAATAAAAAAAATACGTCTAATTTCCAGGGTATTATTTTCAAAGTGTGTACACAGATGAATTCTGATCTTAACTTATTTTTTACTTATATTTATAATAGAAATAAGGCCATATTATTATATATATATATTGGTTTATGGCGGGCATTTTAATTTTCAGAAAATTGTTCTTTCTATAGACCCGAAAAACTGTCTAATTTCCAGGCTGATTTTGATTGTTGGTCGACTTTTCTTCTGAGTGTAGCTGCAAGGGAAATAAACAAAAACATGCTCTTTAAAGTTTTTTCACTCATTTTACTTAATCTATGACTTTAATCGACTTCAGAGCTTTGGCATTTCGTTTAGAATGTTTTTGTTGAAACTCGAATTGTGTTTTCGTTTATAAGACTATAAATTGTATAAAATAATAAAGTTTTCAATTAGAAATACCATTTGATTTATGGTCTCCGCACAAAATTTATTGACATTTTATTTGTATTTAATTAAAGTAGACATATATATATATACATATATATATATATACATACATATATGAAATTCTTCGAGCATCAAAATTATACTTAAGAGGCAAGCGTTTCTGGATCTAGCTATGCTTTCTGGATTAATACGTAATTTTACTTTAATTAATATTATTTGATAAACGCAATTTATAAGTGAAACTATAATTAATAATATTTTTTGATGGAATGTTATATAATTTTGCTTAAATTAAAATGAATATTGAATTAATAAAGAATCGTTAGTTCGTTCGATTCTTGAATTGCAACTATCTTATCTTATGTATCTATAATTTCCGTCGTTTTCAGCTCTGCCTGGAGCTCAGTTTCCTTTGAGTCCGGCTGTTTGCGCAAATGCTGCAGAAAATCAAACATTCGCTCGCCCTTGCCAAACTCCTCCCCCTCAGCGAGAGTTATCGGCAGCTTCCTGTGGCGGGTCTCGGGGAGCAGCAGACAGACATAGGCACCCAAGAAGAAGAGCACGACCAGGATTACAGAGGGTGCCGACTTGAAGTACGTGCCCAAGTGCAGAATGTACGGTGATAAGAAAGATGCCGCAAAGCCAGCAACGTGCACCACAGCAACGCCACTGCCCCTCACACAAGTGGGTATCAGTTCGGTGCAGAGCTGTGAACTTGCACCATCCGCAATCGAGACGCCGAAGCGTGCCACAAGTGTCAAGCCGACTAGTAGCACTACGCTACCATTCTCACCCTGTGCTATAACGAGTCCAGCTGCTCCTGCGAAAATACCCGTAATTGCCATCCAACTGAAGGCGGTCATCTTGCGGCCAGTGGCATCCTGCAACACGCCCTGCAGATACCCCGATGGTGGCAACGTCAACGCCGTCAGCGAGAACATTATAAATGGCGATATACCCAGTCCCTCCACATTGCGTGCCAGGGTATTGTAGCAGGGCACCACAATGATGCTGTGAATATTCAGAAACATATTAAAGCGTGCCAGGTTTTTTTTTCTTGTGAATTTTGATTTGCCGAGACTCGCTTATATAACAGCAAGCAATGTGAGCTTGTTTTGCTGAAAGCCACATAATGTCGAGAGAGAAAATGAGATATGAACACGGCGAGATTAAGTTGTGATGCCAGCAAGTAAATTTCCAGTCGAACATATTCGACTGAGCACTACTCTGTCACAAGTTTAAATAATAGCTAATCAAAAATATGCAAAATCAATTTCATGCATAACTGGAGTTTTGAAGAATATTAACATACCTAAAGCCTCATCATCTTAACTCTTAAATTATATGAGATATTGAGTGGACAAGAGCGTATGTATATGTACATATGTATGTGTCAGGCTTCACTTTGGACTGATACAGCTTCGATCAATGAATAATCTAAAATATCGGGAGATATGGGTTTTTCAATTTTTGTCTTACCAATGTGAGGTTGGGGGGTACACAAATCCAAGATACTTGAATATATTTTGTATGAGAGTATTAAGACGCATAATGCTGGATTAACTCTCTTTTGAAGAGTGTTATCAAACATCTACCTCATAAACATAATTAGTCAAGCCTTCAAATAGTGTAAGATGTTGATTCTCGCTATTTACAGAGGCAGGTGTGGACAAGAACGGAATATAGTAAGGTATAGTACAGTATAGTACAAATCTATAAGGTAGATTGCCAGGATATTACCCCATCAATTAATGGAGCTAAATGATACTAATCAATTTAAGCTTTGAGTTACATTGAAGATATTGTTGACATAGTTTCAAAACTCTAGCAACCTCTCATTAGTCCAATATACCCTTTTTAGCTTCGGTATTAGAGTATAAAAAATGCTTATTGCATGAGGAAGTCTCACTTACAAAATGAGCAGCATTTTAAATGCGCTGCTGCGCATGCGTGGCGTCTTCAGCATGTCAAGCAGCTTGGCTGGCCGCTCCTTGCCTCCGCCTCCGCCCTCGCCTTCGCCATCGCCCTCGCCGTCTGCTACCTTGTGGTAGTGCTGCTGACAGTAGCTGTTGAAGGCCTTGAAGTCATCATCGCTGACCACGCGTCGATTGATTTTGGCAACACGTTGCAGACGTCGGATGGCGCCATCGATATCGTTGCGTGTGACCAGCCACTGGGCACTCTCCTGCACCAGGGCGTAGAAGAGTGTGACCAGCAGCAGTGGCAGCGAGGAGCAGGCGAGATACAGGCGCCAATTGCCCACGAGCACAGCTAGCCAGGAGGCGCAAATTAGGCCCAATGAGTAGAAAATGCCCAAAACCGTGTTTAGACCCACATTGCGCATCGATGGCGAAACGTATTCAAAAACTGATCAATGAAATACATGAAAAATAAATTGGAACACATTTATGCACGGCAATTGGCAAACACTTACTTAGAATAAACATCAGATACGAGTTTGCGTCTGCGGCCAGGCCAGAAACGAAACGAGTTATCGAAAATGCAGTCACACTCCGTGTAAAGATGGTCACAAAGTCGCCCAAGAAGCCGCACCAATTGGCCAAAATGAGCGCCTTAATCCGCCCAATTCGATCACCCAACACGCCAAATAAAAGCGTGCCACACATGGAGCCCACAAAGAAAAAAGATTGCCCCACGCGTGGCTTGTAAGCCGCATCGCAGACCCAATCAAGCTGTTTACACAGCCAGATAAGATAATGCCAATAATATTTCAATAACATAACTCACCTCAGTGTTCATACTCCTAAATCCAAAATCGTAGTTATAAATCCAGCGATCGCAACTCTTCTCGCTCACAGTCACATTCAATCCATTTGAATCAACACTTTCCAGTCGGGTGCATGAAGGTTTCTCGAACTGATTGTAGATGGCCTCGATTTGGGCAAAGCTGCGACCCTCCAGCTGCTCGTGATAGCACCAGTGATCGGGCACAAAACTGATCACATTCTGGGAGAAGTAGTGCATGGACACGACGACCATCAGGTAACCATACAGTGCCAACAGCAGATACTGATAGCGATGGCTGTTGCCGCACTTGGCTAGAATCTCATCGAAATCCATGTTTGGCTGCAACTTCAGCTTTTAGTCATTATTTGGTAATCTTAATAGCCAATTGTAGCCTCAAGTTAAGATCTACATGAATTCGATTTTGAAAGTAAAAATAAAACAAAATTGATAAAACACTTTTTTAAGAGATTATTTTAGGCTTACGATTTTTTCCGCTCACTTTTAACACATCCAGTATAATTTATGCTGTTTTTTTTTCTCTGTGTAGTGCTCAGAGTTTTTAGTGGTAATCTCCAAAGCGTTTTATTAGCCCGCACACATATTAAATCGAAATCGATTTTCAAAGCAAACCCGTTCCGCAGACGTTCTACTAACGAGGCGTGTATTAAGCCAACTGGTTGTTGCTGCCACCCCGAGAGACATATTTGAAGACTGTTACAACAAGCACTGGCCAATTTAAACAAAGAGCGCTGTACTCACTCACTCACTCTCTCCTTGCCTCTCACCTCTCTCTCTCTCTTTCACTCTGTCTGGCATTTGAATTATGCCAGCAATCGGCACATAAGCATTCCACATGTGAAATTCGCTGCGATATTAGTTATTGGCACCGACCACTGAAGATGGAATAGAAACGCGACTCGAAACGAGACTCAATATTTGTCAATTGTAAATACTTCTGCTGCTCCTCCAATTAAAAGGTATATCGACTTGGTCAGTATGTTTGTGTTATATTTATTCATCGCTTAGCCATCTGAAAAAAACTTGTAATGCAACTTCTTAAAGTGTAAATTGGATAAGTTGTAAATTGGCAAAAGTTTCAGTCCAACTTTTTCTATGGCAAAAGTTTCTTGGCCTTGTAAAACTTGCAACAGATGTTTGTATAAGTGGAGGCAGATGCGTCATTTAAGTACTCTGCCTCAAACCTGGCAATAAAAATGTGTTTCTTGTAAAAACAGATGTTTTCTCTGCATATATTCCACATTTCAATTTGGTTACTACTTTTTTATGGAAATTACTTCTGAATTGGCAACGATTTAAAAAAAATGTAAACATCTGTTTCAACCAGTTTCCAGACTTTCTGCTTCAATCTTATCTTACATTGCTGTTTAGGAAGTTGGATAGGGTATTTCAGAGCCGGCTCTATGCAGCTTGACGACTTCCATTCTGGCTGTGTTTTTAGCGCAAACACAACGGCCAGAGGCCAGATTTCGTTTCAATGAATTTAAATTATTGCCACTTTATTGCTTCGATTTGTGAGCTAAAAATAAAAGACGCTAATAAATTGAATATTTTTTTTTTAGATTTTATTTTTGATTTTTGTAGTTTTTGTTTCGTTTTTCAATAAGTATGTTGTCTTCAATTACAATTGCTATTTTTATTTGATATATGCTTACATTTCACAAAGTTTTTTCTGAATAATTAATAATAGTGGTTTGTTGTTGTTGTTGTTGTTTTTTTTTAAGTGTCGAACTTGTGGTTCAACTTTTGCATTTGATTTTATGTTCGGTTTTGTTTGTATTATAAATGTAGTAAACGCATTTTGATAACAGGATACGATAAGACTTCTATGTGTAGACAATTAATTCATTTGATTGCTGGTCTAATACAATCCACACTATGTACCATATATATACCTATATATAGTATATAACTGTACACGTACATACATTCCATGCAATATGTGTGTGTGTGTGTGTGTGTGTGTTAACTAAATTTCCATAATTAACAACTAAATTGTAGGGTATAGCTGCATTCTAATACGAGTTCATTAAATTAGTTTGAGAGTACAAATAAGTAGTATAGCATAGTGCACAATAATAATAATAATAATAATAATAATAATAATAATGATAATAATATTAAACTTATCGACGACTTTTACATTTACACAATCAATTTGATATAAATGATGCTCATACATAAGGATAGGGTATACATTTACTTTAAGTAGACTTTATAGCTATAAATAGGAGATAAACAATTTACATAGGGTCTCGATGAGCTGAGTAAATGGACTATTCAAAATATGACATACGTGTACATAACATATACATATACATAATTATTATTCTTTATAAATCATGTTCATTTCAAACTTTGCATACAAAATACATACACTACCTAAAATACATACAAAACAATGTTTTTTTTTTTTTCTCATGCCTAACTGTGTTTGGAAAATTACGCTCGTAGACTAGTTAAATTACATGTTATAAAACTGCCGCTGCTGAAATATATATAATGTCAAACTTCTCTAGCAAAAATATTTTAAACATACATTTTTAGAAAACTAAAGATTTTTTCAACCAATAAAACAACATTTTCGAAATAATGCTGTTCTCTATCGACTGTGCCATGATCAACCTTCAATGCTGTCATAAAATACTTCTTCATTTTCTGCTCGCTCGGATTCTGGTTCCGATTGCTCCTCAAAGTCGTCTACATCGTAGGATGTCAGGGATTGTAGACTCTGCTCCTTATGCTGCACATGATGCACCTGAAACGCCCACGCATTATTTTGTGGCATGCCAAACCAAAGGGCATAGTCAGCTTCCCCCGCGTCAGCATCAGCCCCAGCTCCATCCTCATCCTCAGCTGTGGCTGCATCTGCACCAGCATTTGGTGGCCCAATGGAATCGCTATAACCATAGTCGAACGTGACCAGCAGATTGTCGCTGCCACAGTCCATGGAATCGGGCGTTGTATATTGTGTGTAATACGAATCGTAGGCCGTCTCCTCGGATATATTCTCATCATCCTGCTCTTTGATATATTTCAATGGTTCCATAAATGTGCGATTTTTCTGGTTGTTCATTTTGTAATTGTGGTTGTTGTTGTTGTTGTTGTTGTTTGTTGTTTGCCATAACTGCCAATTGTTGTTATTGAAACGGAAATTTGGCTTAGTTGCAATATTTGCCAAATTCTGTGCAATCGAGAAGAGCAAAAGAAAATAGAATATATATATCACAAATTTGAGTTCACATCGGTGTATCGGGAGAACAAAAAAAGAAATGCAAATTGGAAACACAGAAACAAGGCATTTTGGGTATTAAAGACATAATATTTATGGTTTTAGAGGCACCAAAAGTTAGATAAAACACAAAAGTATCTCGATTAGCATTTAGCGAAGAAAGAGTTTAGAGAACCGCAGCCAATACTTAAAGTTGAGGTTGTATATAGTACAGTAAATAAACAAATTAACGACTGCAAAGCATATCCGTTTCTCCAAAGATAATCAATATATTGAGGTGCTTACTTTATGGATCAGTTTTTGGTATAAATTTGTTGCTGCCTGCATTGGAAATTAAAGAGAGAGAAAGAGACAGCGAAAGAGTGTAAACGTCTGTGTCTGCGTGTGTGTGTGTGTATCTGTACCTGTGTGTGTGTGTGTGTGTGTTTAAAAACTACTGCAAAACTAACTACAAAAATACAAAGAGTACCACAAAATGAAAGTCAAGCGAATTGCCTGCTTTCTTGTTGGTGCAGTGTTGGATAAGCGAATAAATAATAAATAAAAGCTGTGTTGTGCAAGGGTGGTTTTTGTTTTTTTTTTGGGGGGGGCGGTGGTAGAGGGGTAGCTTAATCTACAAAAGTTTACAACAAAATTAGAGAGAGACTTACGCGTATAACATAATTGCGGCAAAGTGTCTTAGTTCTTTGTCTTTGGCTCGAAACAAAAACCCGACAAACGATCTACAGTACAGAACAAGCTGAGTTGTGCAGCACTGGCGAGCTGAGCAGCTGAGGACGAAGCGAAGCGGATCGGATCGGAGCTGAGATCTGATTTGAGCTGATCTATATAGGCGCCTCCTTTAGTTATCATCGTTACCAAAAAGTAAACCTCCCGATTGTCGTGTTTTGTTTTTCTTTTTTGTTTTTTTTGTTTTTTTGGTTTTGTTTGTTAGCATTTTCATATTTTGTGGCATGCAGCTTAAATTGTTCACCACCAACGTCAATCAATATCAATATCAATATCAATCAATCAATCAACACACCACCATAGTCCACACATTTATATAACAATGTACATGATTTTCCAACGGTATCCGGTTATATGTGGCATTTTGTTCTTGCAGTTTTACAGAATCGTTAGGAAGAGTTTTTCACAATTTGGTTTTTGTTTTTTGTTTAGTGACAGTTTTCAATAGGCTGTTTTTTTTTTTTTGTTGTTGTTGTTGGTTTTGGTTTGTTGGGTGGGCGGGCAGGTTTTTGGATTTGAGGATATATATATATATTTTTTTTGAATATACAAAAATAGGAATGACAACAAACATTTTGTTTGTTGCGTTTTACGTATTTTGATTTGGTTTTGTTTGGTTTTTTTATACATTTTGGAGTAGACAGAAAGAAAAAAAGTAAAAGTAAAAAGAAATTACAGCATTAGATACAAATATTTAGTGTTTACAGCACTTTTGTTGTTGTTGTTGTTGTTCGATCGATTTGAAACATGTTTTAATATTTGTGTGAGTTCTCGAGTAAGGCGTTTTGTGATTAGTTTCTTGAACGTTGACCGAGCAGTATGATAATGCTGATGAACATTATGATGATGATAATGATGATGTTGTTTAGTAGTAAAAATGATTGATTGGCGAGCAGTTGGCCTGGCATAGTAAACATAATCATAATAAGCTAGCACACATACACATTTCAGCAGCTGCGGCTTAAGCAAAATTCAATTTCCCACATTCGGTTTGTTTTTGTTGTTGTTGTTGTTTATATTTCTATATATACACATATATATATATATATAGATATATGAGTATGTAGTGTATATGTGATATATATATATATGTATATGTATATTTAAGACCAATAAGTAATGATTAATTAGCATTTAAATTAGGCCAAACGAATTGGTAAGTAATCGGTACGTACATCAACTTACATCGATACATATAGATAACAATAATCAGTTTTTCTTTAAATATACATACATACACGCAAAAAAAAACTAAATAATTACAACTAAACACGCTCACACTGAATTAGAAACCGAGAGATGTAGTACAGCTTATAATAATAATAATAATAATAATAATAATAATAATAATAATAATAATAATAATGATAACGATATGTAATGATAAACAATTTACATCATTTGTTTTCTTTTCTTTTTTTTTCCTTTACGAGCTTTGCATATAGTAAATGATGTTGCACTTACGAGGAGTATGTACAAAGAAAATACTATACATCCATATAAACACACATACATATGTATGTATGTATAAAAAAAAAGCGAAAACATTTGTTGTTGCTGTGTCGCGTGCAATTGTTGTTTGTTATTGTTACTGTTGTTGTTTATTAATTAATTAAATATAGCGGCAGCTGCAGCGACTAATTTGCATAGCTGCACCCAAGGCAAGGCAGTTGGAGGCGACGCTCTTTGTGGCACCTTTCACTGGTCGATGACCACACACTCAAAAAAAAAACAAGTAAACAACACACTGCGTATGCTTGATATGATATATAAAGCCCTTTGATGGCATGCGTGGTTAGGGTGAGCAGAGGAGGCTGAAGGGGTTAACAGGCAACACGGCGGCATTGAGAACAATTTTTTTGTTTTTTGTTTTTTTGTGTTTTGTTTTTTGTTTTTTCATTTCATCAGTTTTTCATTTAGGCATAGGCACGACGATCTTCTAAACGGCTTGGTTGTTAGTCAGATAGATAAACATAGTTCTAAATAGTATGCTAATCGTATATAAATCATGTTTGTTTTGTATGCATCGTAGGTTAGTTGGTATGGTTGGTATGGGTATTATTTATAAATCAGTATGCACTTACTTATCTGACATCATGAAATAAACACCTTAATTTCCGACAATCTTGAAATTCATTTGAATGCCTCAAATTATAATTCATTTGAGTAACTAACAGATCAGTACAAGCAACAAAGTTAAGACATGCTCAAAATTAGTCAAAAGAAAATTTGAAACACTTTTTTCTTAAGCACAAAAATAAATATTACAAAAAATGGAATTTTGCCTCAAAAAGTATGGGCGAATATTCCAATTTAATCTAGTTCGTAAACATTTTAAGAAGTTCTAATCAAGAATTTTCGATATGCAAACATTTTTCTTAAAGATTTGCGAAATTTCAATAAATAATTCTGATCGATTTTAGAGTTGATGGAAATGAATTGGAATCGGTTTAGATACAAAATGGGGGTTTATTTCAGGATGTCGATATATATATATATAAATATATATATATATATATATATGTATATGTATGTATGTATGAGTGTATGTATGTGTACAACGTATATGATTTAATATTATGTATAAATAAGATTTGCTGCTATGAATAACTAAAATCTGTGTTTTCGGATTTCGTTCTTGTCCCTATTGCTGTTGTTGTTGTTGTTGTTGTTGTTGTGGTAATCGAAGGCGTTATTAAAACAGTAATAAGTAATATATGTATATATATATATAGTAGATGTATATGTATCTCATTATTATCAGTATCAGTATCAGTATATATCGTAACTAAGATTATTATATTCATTTGAACCAACCCAATAATGTTGACTTTAAAGTGCGTACCTTGCCACTATCACTGTCGCCATAACTAGACGTGGGCGTGGCCAATGTTGCTGTTGCTGTTGCTGTTGCTGCTGCTGCTGCTGCTGCGGCTGCGGCTGTGGCATCCTCGCGCGCCAACCTGCCACTTGCCACAGAGGCACTGCTAAAGCGTCGCGACACAGTCGGCACTGGAGCCGAACGTCGATGATAGGCTGACGACGTTGTGGAGCTCGTCAACTGCAGATCCTTGCGCAGCGTTGTGCTCAACTGTGCCGCTATCGAGCTGGAGCTGCCACTCAAATTGTGATGATGATGCTGCTGCTGCTGCTGCTGTTGCTCTGGTGTGTGCTGGGCACGCGACAGCGAGTCCAAGTGCCGCACTCGAGAGCTGAGCGTTTCGCGCTTCAACTTGGGCAGCGGCGAGTTCTGAAGCACACGCGGGGACGGAGTCGTTGTTGTTGCTGTGTGGTTGCTGCTGCGATTGCTGGACGAGTAGGGTGTGGTTGCCAGCGGTATCGATGAGGAAGTCGAACTGCGACTCGTATTGGTGCTCAGCGAGTGATTCGAAGCGGAATCGGCACGTTTCAGACTCTGGCTGAGATTGCCAGTGCTGCGACTGAGCGAGGATTTGCTGCTGCTGCCATAGGAGACACTGCTCGAGTGGTTGTTGTTGCTGCTGTTATTGTGCACCGTTGGCGGTGAGCGACCCGCCGTCGATAGCCTACCCGTTGGTGGTTTGCCGGCAAAGTAGGCGGCAGCTTTGCTGCCCGGCAGCGGTATTTTACTCGGCTTGCTGGCGCTATTGAATTTGCGATAGCCCTGACTACGCAGCGGCGTCTGCTCAAAGCTGGCGCTCATCACGCGGGCGGCAATCGTGCTGTTGCTGTTGCCGTTGCTGTTGGTGGTTGGTGTGCTGCTGCCTAGTGGACTGGGCGTGGCCACATTGACAATTGTCTTGGAATCATTGGGCTCGTGCTCGTGGGCGGATTCGGTGCTGCTGCTATGCTGTTGCAGCTCATCCATTGCCAACGGCACCATTGCCTTCATGCTGGGCGTGCTTATTTGATCGGAGCGCGGTGGCATTGCTGTTGTTGCTGCTGTTGCAGTTGCACTTGCTGTGGTATCCACGGAATCGGGCACCCCCCGTCGACTAAGCATAATGGTCGTCGATGCCGCAGATCGATTCGTTTCGTAGTCATGCTGCGATGTCGAGTTCAGATACGAATTGGTGCTACTGCTGCTGTGCAGTCGGGACTCGAGGACACGCAACTGGGCCTTGGTGCCCTCCAGTTCAATGTTCTTCTCCTCGAGCTGGAAGCGCAACTCCTCAGTATCCTCTTGGCTCTTATCGAGCCGCTTGGCCAACTGTACCTTTAACTTGCCGGACGAGTCCAGTTTCTGGGCGAGCACCTGGTTCTGTACGGTAAGCGTGAGCAGATGCCGCTGCAACTCGAGCACATTCGTCTCCAGCAGTATGGCCGAGAAGCGTTTGGAGTCTGTTATGCGACATTTGGTATTGCGAGCGCCGGGCGTACTAACAACGCCATCCAAGCGACCCAATTGCTGCTGTTTTCTTGTATCACTGCCTGAGCTTTGATGGAATGCCGCCTCCGGCTGCTGATCAATTATGGGTTGGAATGTATTGTTGCAGCTGCTGCCGCTGCTGCTGCTAATGTTGTTGTTGTTGTTGCTCAGGCTCGGGGGGCGACTGCTGTTCGAGAGCACCGTCGTCGCGGATGATAAAAAGTTGCGTTGACTGGAGCACTCCGACTGGCTGGCGCTGCAAGAAGACAAACAGTTTAGTTATTCATCTATATAAATCTGATTTATATTTCTCCCAACCTGGATGAACTTTTGCTTTGTTGCTGCTGCTGCTGCTGCTGTTGTTGTTGTTGCTGTTGCTGTTGCAGCTGCAGCTGCTGCACACGCGAGCTGAGCTCCAGTTTCTGGGCCATGGCCAGCTTCAGCTGCTCCTCGAGATCCTTTTTGACGCTGATTAGCTCCTCCACCTGATCACTCATCTTGGCGGCCTTAATGCGACCCGTCAGTGTCTCCGCCTCCATTTCGGCCAGTTTGTCGAGCAGACGATCTCGCTCTTTGCGCAACTGCTGCAGATCCTCACGATTCAGTCGCTCCACCTGCTCCCGAAACTGCTGCGGTGTCATGCCACCAGCATTCCCCTTCTGACCCTTGACAGTCGCCGACTGGCGCTCGTAGGTCTGCAGGTGTTCGACCTCCTCGCGTAAGCGATTCGATTTGCGGTGTATGACATCCAGCAGGTTGAGCAGCTCATCATCCGATTCGGCACAGCTCAGGCGATTCGATGCTATGGCCACCTGTTGAATTGATAGTGTCATTTATACGTTTTGTAAATTGACAGAATTGACGAACTTACCGTCATAGCACCGTTGGTGGAGGAGGAGGCACTGTGACCCTCCTTGGAGGAACTGGTCTCCGTTGAGAAGCCGGAGTCCTGCACAACGCTGCCGTTGTTGTTCTCTCCGCTCTTTGGCTCTTTCTTGCCGCTGTGCGAATTGCTGCGACTGCGCGTCAACGATGACGCCGACGATGGCTCAACTCCAGCGGATGCGGCTCCGGCTGCAGCTACTGCTGTCGTCGTGGACGGTTCCTTGTGCGACAATTTACGCTTCATGCGTATCCCCGGCTCCCATTCACGTCTAAAGGGGCATAAAATTCATCAATAAGATAAGAAATATTTTATCTATTCAACACTTACCTGGCTGCTAATGAGGAGCTGCCACCACCACCACCGCCGCCCACAGAGTGACTGCCGCCCAAAGCACCCACCGAACTGGACGTTGTGGGTGTTACGGATATGGAGGCCATTTTATGCTTGAGATCGGGAAACGTTTCGATGACCAGATCTCGGAATTCCAACAGAGCGCCAACCTCATGCTGCAGCTCCTGCAGCGACTTAGTCTGTTCGCTGTGTATGGGATGATGTGGATGACTGCCATAGCTATTGCTGTATGGCGCATGGTGGCTCAAATGGTTCAGATGATGATGATGATGCAAATGGTGTGGATATGTGGCGCCAACCACTACAGTGGCTGTGGGGGAGGCAACCACTGTGCTGGCGCCACTGACGCCGCTACCGCCAGCACCACTCGTTGACATTAGATGCGGATGGGGACCGCTCATTGGCAGGCACTCCATGGCAACACCACCAACACCAGCGCCACCACCACTGCCCAATAGCTCAGAGATGCGTGTGCTGCCACCGTTCCCGTTACAGTTGTTGCTGGTCCTAATGCAGTTGCCGTCTGTCTTGCAGTTGGTGCCATGCGTGCCTCTTGTTGCGAGTAGTTCAAAGCCGTCATTCTGCAAAGATGGAAAATCATATAAAATATATATACAAATATCGTTGTTTACTTGATTGTTCATTTCGACACATTTTAAAAAACCTAGTTGCGGAGGGAGTTGACTTTGCATTAAAAAACTTCAAGTAAAAATATAAAAATTCAAAAATTAAATTATGGTCAATCTTTTATTTGAAATACTTTATCGGTACATAGATTAAAATATAGTTTTTAAGCTACTTAAGAGCTGTATTTAAGAGCGAAGTAATCTGATTGAATGAGAGGCGCTTGACCAAGGCTTCAAAAGCAGAAGCAATAGCTCAAAAGGGCTTAAATAGACATAGCCAGGCTAATTATCAGTGAGAGCGAGCGAAAGAGATAGATAGACAGATAGAGGAGTGTAAAAAGCGTATTAAAAAAAAGATGAAAAAAACTAGTAAATTCAATTCATCATCGTGTGGTAATCGCTGGTGCTCAGGAGCAACGTACAGCGATTAGTAAATGACACAGAAATTATGATTGATGTATTACATGGCCGCTGACCCATGCAGAGAAAACTGTAGCAAAAGTGCAACTGCAGCAGCAGCAACTGCAACAAACAGTAACCACAACAAAAAAAAACAATTGCTGCAGCAATTTGTGACAATCAAGTTGCTTTGTTGTGGGGTCTCTCTCTCTCTCTCTCTCTCTCTCTCTCTCTCTCTCTCTCTCTCTCTCTCTCTCGTCTCTCTCTGTCTCTGTCTCTCTCTTTGTTTGTCTCTTTGATCTGCGAAGATTATCTTGAGTATATAGAACAGCACGTCTATGCCAAGTAAAAGTCTGTTTTGCAATCTTTGTGAGTGTGTGCTGCAAGTGTCAGAAGTGCCAAGTGCCAAGCGAGCTTTCACTTGCCAAGAATTTTCCACACAGCACTTTCACATATGCAATAAACATAAATTTTGCAAGTCGCCTATTGATCAAACAAATGGCCTAGTGCTAAAAATATTGCAATCATTAAGCTGTAAATGGCCAATTTTGAAGTTGCCTCTTGGTTCGCCACAAAAAATATAAAATAGTTAACTTAAGAAATCGCAAAAATATTTTAGATTGTAATTTATACTTAAAGTTACAAAAAAATTCGTGGTACTTATAGATAATGTGGCGTGGCAAAAAAATTCGAAAGATTAGACCAAAATGCTTGCATATTTCTATTGCGATAGCTTATCATTATTATTGCAAAACAATAGGAAGACAAATTGTACTCCCG
Organism: Drosophila cognata; assembly: GCA_035041535.1. Lineage (NCBI taxonomy): Eukaryota > Metazoa > Arthropoda > Insecta > Diptera > Drosophilidae > Drosophila > Drosophila cognata. Next base: position 284,671 of record JAWNLC010000571.1, on the reverse strand, counting down.
CAAAAACCAATTTACCCCTTTACCCTTTGAAAACAGCGTATAAAGCAGAAGAAGGAATAACGAAACTAAGCTGATTGCATGCAAGTTGATTGACTGAACTGAGCGACTGATGCTTGATTGCTACGAAAACTTGGTCAATTTATAGATGGCAAAAATATTGAGAGACAGATAGAGAGAGAGAGACAGAGAGAGAGAGAGAGAGAGAGAGAGAGAGAGAGAGAAAACTATGATTGCAAATGAAGCATGACAAGTGGCCCACATTCACAGCCCAGTGCTTTTGGGCCATTATTTAACAGCCAATTAACGGCAAGGCAAGGCAAGGCAAGGCAAAGCAGGCAACAGGAAGCAAAATAATTCATAATTTTTGTATGTGCCATTGCATTGCATAATCACAATGCATTTTAATACTTTTCTATCAGTTTTCTTCACATTTATTTTTCTCATTTTTTTCTTGTCTATATATAAGTATTTTTTTTTTGTTTTTTTGTTAGCCCTGTCAGATGTGGCCGCTTTGCCTGTGGAGCGTGGCGAATGCGAAGCCATGGGAAGCACCAGCGAACAGCATTGAAGATCGTGTAATTATATAGCAAAATCCATTGTCAACCACGAAATTGAAACCGAACAATTGAAACGCCGACTGTCACTCAAAAAAGTGCTCAATGTCGAGAGTCATCTCGACTGTCTATCTCTCTGTCTATCTCTCTGTCTGTCGCCCTATCTGTCTGTCTGTCACACAGTTCCCAAACGTATAGCTCATATTTTGTGCTATGATTTTGTAGTCGCATTATCTTCTTTGTACAATTAGCCAGCGAAGTTGGCCTTTTGGCCTCTTGCGACTACTTGAGCTGGTCAAGCGATAATAGTTGGCCAACTAATTAAGCACAAGTACATAAATCTATTCGCGTACACTCAGAGAAAACACATACACTTATTTCAAGTAATAAAGGAAAACAGTTCTTATCGTCTTCCTCAAATTTCAATTTTAATTTCAAGAATGGGACAAGAATTTTCATTTAATAAGAATCAAAATTCTAGTAGAAAGTAGAAAATGCTCTTTACAAAATATATTCTTAAATAAATATGCAGATTTTCTAGTTTCTTGATCTTGATTAAAAGCTGACTTAGTTAATTTGTGTGATGTTATCGAGATTGATTCAAGAACTTTGTAACTTAAAATAACATACAAATATTCTGCACAAAATAATAAACTGCTTGATATGAAAAATATCCAAACAATCGGCCGTTTTTGAGTGAGAAAAATGAATTGAAGAATAGCATTAAAAACATTCTAGAAATACGGGTTTCATTATTTTATTTTCTTGAGAATTTTCTTTACTAGTTTTAAATCTAAAATTGGTAAGTTTTTTTTCTCCAAGTGCACGAGTATCAACTATATGGCAGATATGTATAATAGACACAAGTGTTTTCTTGTCACTCGACGCGAGGCGTAGTTCAAAGCTGCGCCTTCTTAACTTGACTTCATAAGAGGCGTCGTTGTAGTCGTCATGATGACGATCATTGCCAACATCATCATCATTGCCAACATCATCATCATCGTCATCAACAACATGATTGCAATTGACGTGGGCGCAAACTGTCGTCTGTTCCGACAACTGCCACGCATTGCTGAATCTTCAGGTTTTTGTTCAGGTTCTGTTCTCGTTTTTTTGTCTTTATTTTTATTACTCTCCCGGCCCAATTGGGTTGATCATCATCATTATCATTGTGAGCCATGACAGACGAAAAAAAAATGAATGGAACTAGGGGCACGAGAGATGTACATACGTTGCACACTTGGCGCTTTGGAGCCGCTCAATTAAGCTGCCCACCACCACTTGAGGCACACAGCTGGCTCTGTGATGTTGCCACATGAGTCAGTTGTTAGATTGGAAATCAAACAGCCAACGCATGGAAAATTCTATTCGCCAACTCGCAACGTTTTTATGTTGACAAGACATGCGAGCCCCGTTCAAGTGAGTATTTATAGAAACACTCGTCAATCTAACTGATACTAGCAGTATTTAATACCCCCACAACCTGTATCTCTCTCTAGTACCAGACACAAAAGCCATTAATAACACAGCTCACAGCTCACAGCTCACCATAAAGAAGCAACAATCAACCAAAGTCAATAAACAAGTATCCATTCCATCCAGCAACTGCACATAATTAAAACAAATGATTAAGAAAGAGTTTTGCGTATGCGAGAAACGTGAGAAACTAAAGAACTATAAATAAATAATTTAACAAAAATTAAACATCTGGAAATGTCAGAAAATTTCAAATGAGTAGTTGCCATAAAAATCGATTAGCTGTTGTTTACAAAACTGGCAAAAAATAAACATTTATTGCTTAAAAGATCACAAAGATATCTTTAAAGCGTTTGGGCTTAAAGAACTTTCCATAGAGTGGGTCCTATACGACTTCATATACCTGAGTATTTTATGGGTATTATAAATAAGTTATTATTGTTATGTCTGCACATAAAAATCATTTAGGAGAGTTCGGGGATTTTTGAAAACGAAGTGTTTTCTGTTTTAGAAATAGAAATTGAATAGGGTGTTCCCATTGATAAGTTGTGTTCACAATAGTCCACCAAAAATATGTATATATATAATTTTAAAGAAGTATAATAAATAAGATTAGAGATATAATTTAACAAGGTTAGATTAAGAGTAAAATGTTTTTAAGTAGCACTTTTCATTAGAGTAGTAAATAAAACTAAATTTAGGAGCCTTTTAGATAAAGTAGCGTTAAGTTGAGCCCAATTAGAAGGCATCTCAAGATTATACCCAGTAATTGCGAATCAAGTGCGAATCAATGCTGACTTCATTCAGTTTATTCTAGTGTTTCGTAAGGCCTCTAAAATCGATAGCTGAACTGAATAGGCTGAATGTTAGGCCAGTCAGGCCGACAGACACAGTCGCTTGGCTCGCTAGCACATTTAACTGTGACAATTGATTTGTTGTTTTGACTTTGCAATGTGCCACACACCCCCCCCCCCCCATCCCTGCTCCTCATGCCATAGCCAGCTAGAAGCGCCGCGGTGCACAGTGCCTGGCACGTTAGTTTGATCGATTTTCGGCGCTACACTTTTCAACCCATTTTCTTACGCGGGTTGCTTTATTTGTTTGTTTCTCAATGTGCACCGCGTCGTATACGTAATGTGACTTTAAGCCAGGGGCTTGAGCTGGCTACGCTCCAACAACTAGCGCAAAAAATATAAATAAAAATAATTTCACTGCGCTTCTAACACACACACACAGACACGCACACACACAACAAAACAGAAAATTTCCATTTGTTTTCTTTATGCTTTTTGTTTTGGTTGCCCTCGCCAATGTTGACTGTGATTACTTTCCCAGAAATTTCTACATTTCTTTTGTGGCTCTTGTTTGTTCGATGATATTCGTATGAATATTGTTGGGAGCCTAGAAAAAGCGAACCGTTTCTGTTTTGTTTTTGAAGTGCAACATTTTTCAATTAGTGCGGCGTTTGCATAACCTCTGTGCACATGTATAATATGTATGTGATTTGTTCGAGATGTATGTATGTAATTAAGCTCATGTCTTATAACGCATTTTGGAGCGCTTATTAATTACATTGCCTGGAAGCGTCTCTCTTGCACACATGGCTCAGGCTCATAGCATTTTGAAGAGTCATTGCTTGCATCGCACACATGGCGAGGCGACGACTCCGACTCCGACGACGACTACGACTACGCCAATAATGTGTAATTTTCGTTTTCATTTTCAATTCAATTTCGATTTGAATGCAGTTTTCATGTTGGCGTTTTGTTGGGGTTCGGCCGCCTCTGACGCAACTCCACACACAGCTCTAAGGCCACACTTTTCGACTCAATATAAGTGTTTGAGGGGGGGCAACGTTTTGGGGCTGGAGCTGAGGCTGGGCCATTGTGCGTTGGCCAAACTGCAGTAGGATACATTAAAAGACAATTGCATGTGCTGGCTGTCTGGCTGTTGGGCTGTCTGGCTGTCTGTCTGTTGGGCTGTCAGTGACTGCAATCTAAACATCTGTGACTTCATAAGCGCGAGTTAGTGCCAAGAGGCCATTACATGCTACAGTGGACACTCGATAAATAGAAAGCTCCATATTTAAAGTTAGCATGATCTAGTCGAGAGCGCAACCCTGAACAGATAGAAGGACTGTTAGTAGTTTGTTCATATATCTAAATATGTTTCCAATAATAATTTGCAATTTTTATTCGATCTTAATTGTCAATTTTTATTACTATAGGTTATCGATATGTATCGATATTCGCTAAGCATGAACAGTTATCGATAGCATGCTTATGGCATTTGAGCATTTATATTCAAAATTTGAAATCTCTAGCTCATACAGTCTCTGAGATCGACTGTTGAACCAGATGTAGAATATATATTTGTTTTATGGGGTCGCAGATACTTCTTTCCGCCTGTATAAGGTATAAGGTATCCCCATTTTAGATAGTCATACGATATTTTTTAATTATGGGACATAAAAGCGAACTTTTTAAAACTTATGGTTTTTTTTTTGACAACTGGTTCGCTTTATGCTTTGGCCCAGAGTTATAGTTATGGACTCAAGCGATTTGTATTCAAAATAGCCTTGATCGAAACATATGTGAAATATTTAGTTGCTACACAAACAAATGTTGCACAACTATAAAATACCTGTGTAATTGAATTATTGTAATTATCAGGCCATAAAACTGCAAGTTACTTTTATTTATTGTTAAGTTAAATTATTTTTATTATTATAATTCTGAAGTCATTAACAAGATTAAGCAAACTGCACAACAAAGCCAAAAAATTCGACTGTGTGCCGCTTGCAACATGTTTCATATGTGGCAATCGCATAGCAGCAACAACAAATACCAGCTGAAACAAAGCCAGCAATTGTCTAAAAATTGTGTGTTTGTTGGGCTCTTGGCATCGGTCGTTTGCTGTGGCTTTTGTTGGTAATCGTCGTCGCACTCAACCGATGCATGTGTTGTAATTAAATTAACAATTTTTCGACACTTTTACAAAGTGCCCCACAACACACCAAAATACACACAAAATTGTTTAACAGTTACAGCACATCAGCAACAACAACAACATCAACAACAACAACAACTCACAACAACAACTCGCAACAGCAACAGCAACAATAGCAAATTACAAGAAGAAGAAAATAAATAAATGCAACAATTTTTGTACAATGTAAAAATCATCGGCTGTTGGACAAGTGACGGCGTCTCCGTCCGTCTGTCACAATTTCCACTTGTCTGCATTTATTTTTGTGGCCTGGCTTAGTCACATTTTCAATTCATGTTTTTCTTTTGCTGTAATTATCTTAATTATATAAACTGCCTTATTAATGCTGCATTTGTTTACATGGGGCAAATTAATGAAAATTACGCTTTGATGTTACATGTTGGATAATGAAGGCCGCACTGCAATTTTCTGTGCCTTCTAATGGAAAGCTGTGAAACATGAAAAATGTTTTAACAAAATCCTTGGCAGACTGTTAAACACTAATACATAAAATGTGCAAACGCCTCAAAGCGTGTTTAAAACGACAATGTGAGGAATATCATAATAATATCGGCATTCAAAAAATAAGCATCAAAATTTGTAAAATGAATCAACCGATCAATCAATTGGCCAAAATGTGTTGCAAATTCTTCAATGAAAGCTGACAGCCAACTTAATTAACACCATTTATTAATTAATGCGAAAAAAAACCGCAATTCTCGTAAAAACAATCTTTTAAAATTGCCGCAAAACTAATTCAACTATCTGCTGTCCAAGCGAAATAGCTCCATCATATTTTTTTGATCGCAAATTTTCCTTGGCTCCAATTAACCATAAATCACAGCACGATTGCCACCGCCAAAAAAAAAAAAATAACCAACTAACAAGTATATCTACCAAAAAAAAAAAATGGTGTTTTCAAAGTCCATTAAACATAGCCGGGCATAGATAAAAATTATGTAACGCCTGGCAACAAACTGTTCCGCAAAAATTACAGCAAAAAAAAAAAAAAACAAATTAATTAAGCACATAAATTATGCAGCGTCAGACGTTGGCCAAAAAAAAAAGGTTATTAACAAGTTATTTAAGACAACATAAGGCGCCAGTTGTGGGCAGTTTTGGGCAGCCGTTAGTTTGCTTTAAATTAATTAAGTGTTTTACAGTTTTAATTGCACTTTTTATATTTGCAATTTCATTTCATTTCGCTTTTTATTTTTTATGTGTGACTTTCGCCAACGTTTTGTTTAATTGTGGGACAAACCCTCGGCAAATATAGCATGTATTTCATATCCTTTGGGAACTGCTCGCCTACAAGCAAAAGTGTTGCCTCCTGTTGACAGTTCATTGTTGGCCGCTATCATTGTTGGCAGTTGTTGGCAGTTGTTGTTGCCGTTGTTGCTGTCTGTCTCTTATGGCCAGCTAGCTGGCGGGCACACCTCTTGCTGTCCATTTGCCAGCGATTTCTAATCGATTTTCCGCCGCTGCCCGCCAGCCAAACATGTGAAAACGGCCGCTGGCCATACAAACAGACAACCAAGCCATGCTCTAAACTAACTAAGCTAAACACACACACACACACATGAAACTAAAGTGAACACTCAGTAATATTAGAAACACTATTTCAAAACAGGTTAAACCAAATCTGGAAATATTCGATAGTAAAAGAACGACATTAGCACTAGCAGGGGTCGGCAGCTAAAGTTGCCAGACTTTGCAACATAGTTAATCGAATCGTTAAGTTAACCGTTGTTCTGCTAACTGCTAAATAATATAATGATATATGACTATATTATAACAACTTGGAGAATCTTAATGTGTTTATTTTCCATCCATAAGGAGGCTTTTTCTTTACAATTATGTATTTTATTGCTATCGCAAATCGATTTGTTTCGTTATTCGTGAAACGGGTGCAGTTATCGATAAAATATAATAAACTTAATTTGCGAATTTCATAAGACCAACTTCGATTTAGATCTTCTTCATTAACGGTTGCCCATTAGCGAGCGTTCACTGTGAATGTATATATACCATATATATATATGTATATTGGAGCATGTCATAGCATATGGGGCGCAGCTTGGAGCGTTTGTCGCTTTTAACTTTTGTCAATATTTCATTGTTGCCACAATATGTTGCACGCTTTCACACACCAAATACTCTTTCACACTTTTGATTGCTGCGTTGTTGTTGCCGTTAGCTTGTTGCTCGTTCTGCCAATTATATATATGTATATATATATGTATATATAATGCTCACGCGATTTGATATCAACCGGAAGTTGCTCACTTTCGAACAACTTTGCACGTCTTTAATTACAGTTCTGTTTGCAGTTGGAGTGGAGTTGGCCAATTTGTCGCCGGCCCTTTTAGCTGCATAGAATTTATTTCGATGCTTAATTTGTTTAGTTAGCCAACAGACTGTCCCAAATAGACCAAAACACGCCTTTTTCCGCATTACTTGGCTTGCATTTCATTTTCGCTGTTCAATGCACTTTTACAATGGCAAACAACAACAACAACAACAACAACAACAACAACGGCGAACAGCGAACAAAAACCAACAAAATGGCCAAGTTTGCTTTTTTTTTGGGGGGGGGGGGTTCTATTTCAAATACCCTGTGATATTTATTATTTATTTATATATATTATTTAAATATTTATATATATATATTTTGATTTTCAACAACCTTTTTTTTATTCTATATATTTTATTTCTTATTCAAAGCACAATCAAAGAATTGTATTTTAAATGCCTTATGAGAGACAAACTTGTTTACAGGGCATCTCCTAGTCGAGATATCTCTTAGATTGTTTCTTTTTTATTCGTTAAAGTACGTGCTTTTAATGTGCCAATGACTGCATGATTGTGCGATTATGCATCCAGCTAAGCAACAATCTGTCATTGCAGCCAGCCAACCAAGCAGACAAACAAATGTATAGACAGACAGACAGATGGACGGACAGATAGACAGACGGACAGATAGACTGACGGTCATATGGATGGACTGGCAGCCTGGCAGCCACCCAAGCGATTAATCTATCTCTGCATATAATCACAGTTACGTTCAGCGTTCACAGCGCCATCATTTTGTCATTTTGTCAATCTGGCAAACATCCGGTACGTTTCCCTTTCAGCGCTGATTTATTTAGAAATACGAATAGCAATTCGAATACGAATTCGAATTCGAATACGAATACGAATATAGGGGTAAACAACACACATATTATAACTATTTATTATGTGCAGTTTGTCTGATCCGAGGCGATACGATCGAATTTGTATAGCAGCTGCTGCTGCTGCTGCTGCGCCCACCTGCCACAAAATGTTGAAATTATACACTCACCCAAACACACCCATATACTCTGTATACATATGTGAGTGTGTGTGTGTGTGTGTGTGTTGCCAAAAATGGGCAACGCAATTTCAAAGCGCATTCAATTGCGTTTACTTAATATGGCTTATCAGCGCCAGTGGCTGTTAACTGATAAACGTCGCACAGCAAAAGGCTGCCAACAAAACGGTTTTCATTTCAAAAAGAAACTTGGTCAGCACAACGATAATGGAGAACTGGCATTAGTTGTTATTAAGCGCTGATAAGCATTTGGCCAAAAGTGACTCACAATGCAAGCAAACAAAAATGACATAAGAAAACAACGTTGGCAGACAAATTGTTTTTATATAGTTTCGACTGCCTCGAGTACGTGTGGCAATCAAATGAAGCGAAATGATTCAGTGGAAAAGATGGCATTAAACCTACTTCGTGGAATTTTAATTAAAGTTTTATATCTCAATCTTAACGAAAACGCTTCAGCTCTTCAAAGTTAACTCTGCCTCCAGATGATAAATTTGAGTTTGCTGCTAAAATGGAATACAATAAAATTGAAAAGATTTGTTCAATTACGCAACACACACGTTTATAAACCAACTTTGAATCTTAATCTAACTAAGCTGAGCAGAAATATATATATATATTCGAATAATTTGATTCATCCAATTGCCGACATCTAAATTTTACTACAACTCTAAAGAACCGACCAATTGTACGTATGGTAGCTAAATGATACTATATATGATATCTGATCTCAATGATTTATTGTTCAAATCTAAGGAGCACAATAACCCGCATAACTGCTGATATTGGTTATGATCAATAGTTAAAGAAAAAAGTTTACCCCTGCAGCAACTCATCTTTGGCTCAAGGTAGCTTTGAAAAAGTGAAACTAGTTCGCATAGGGACAAACAGACAAAGACAGACTCAGCTGCTGACCAAGAATATATATGCCTTATGCGATCGAAAGCGTATCGTTCACATAATGAAAGTAGCCTCTGCAAGAGTATGAAAAGTATATGAATATGTATCCCAAGATTACATCTATTAGCATGAACTCAACTCTAACTTTATCTATATATGCCCGATGTACAATCTTGGCAAAAATTAGTGTAAGTTTACTCATCAGACTCAATGCTACCAACATGTAATCTTTGAATACCTCACTCATGTACATTTACTAAAATGCAGATAATTAAAGGGTAATCTTTTATAGTGGACTCTGCCTCTGCATTGCGAGAACTTGAGAAATAAATGTAAGCATTTACAATTTACAACTTGCAATCCTTTCACTAAGTGCCAGCACAGGTAAGTAAGAATGCATTTTTATAGTTAGCAGCTAACTCATTAGCTGTGGCCATTCCTCGGCCATAAGTAATACTTGTTAGGGTGTGGAAGAGCAATAAAAAAAGTGTACAAAAGAAAAAGCCCGACAAGCAGATAGCTTTTAACAACATGTGACAAATTTTTATCGCCCCAGTCGTTAGCCTGTCCAAAAGAGAGCCGTCAGCAGCAAATGGGCAAATGGGCATTGCTGCTCTTTGACATGCCAAAACAGCGACAAAAGGTAAAAATATATATACATTTTTACATATGTGCATAGGGTATATATATATATATATATATATATATATATTTATATTTATATATATATATATATTTATATATAAGTACAAGGTATATATATGTTAGTAAATATGGCCCGCAGCTTTGTTTAGTTGTTACGTTTTCAGCTGCCGCAAAGACACAAAACCCCAACAGCAAAAGCAACAAAAACTTTCACTTTGTTTGTCATCGGAGGCAGCCGCAGCCGCAGCCGCAGCAGCAGCAGCAAAAATAAAAACAAGCGTTAAATATTTTATTTTATTTCGGTTCGTTTTTATTTTGAGTACAACAAAAGCGCACTGCACAAAAAAAAACAAAACAAAAAAAAAATATGAGCAAATAATGAGTTTAGAAAATTTTGTGGGTTCAGCTGTGCTTCGCTTATGGGTCGAAACATGCAAATGGAGGCGGCTTGTGGCATGCCACAAATTGTGTACAGCACCGTTACAAAAGTATGGGGGGGGAGGGAGACGCCGACCATTTCACCCATTACGAATGGGTCGTTTGGCGATTGGCATATCGGGCAATTGGCCAGGCCAAAATCAAAACGCCGATAAACGTCGGATGGTGTGAAATGGCCAACACAGAGAGAGAGAGAGAGAGATATCAGTCCAAACTGAACTGAGCTGAGCCGAACGACAAAAATGAATTATGAGCCATGACGCTTTTATGGTCTCTTAGCCATTAAAACAGATTTCCATTGTCTGCTTTTTGACCGGGCTTAGCCGAAAAAACCGCCAAAAACCAAACAGTAACAAATAAAAATAAATAAAAAAAAATAGAAAAAAAATTAAACCAAAAATACTCCGCAGCCAATGTGAAAATAATCCAAATGGTTTTTATGGATTTACTTGCAAAGCGGCCAACACAATTGGCAACAGTAACAACTACAACGTGCAACACCAACAACAACAAAAACCACAACAACATCGTGCAACACTTGGCAATTGGCTTGAAAATGCGTGAGACGTCACAGGGCGACAAAGAAGATGTTTTTTGGTTTTCGAGTGGGTTTTATAATATAGCGAAACGAACCGAAAGCTGCAGCTGTACAAATATTGTAAAGATCATTAGACAAGCTTTGTGTTGCGACATTGTCTGAGTTTACTTTTTGTTTTTCGCCTTGGGCTGCTGCTGCTGCTGCTGCTGTTGCTGCTGATGATGAAGCTGATAATGAATGCAAGTCAATAGAGGCACAACAGCTGCTGTGAGGCATCAGAATAAAAGAAACTGGTTTAATAACCAATTTGTTTAAGCAAAAGTGAATCAACATTTCCAATCTAAAATTGGCATTAAGTTGAGATTGTTTAAGAAATGCCAACTAGAACAAGTTTAAAGAATAAGCTCATTAGACGTCAACTAATATTTGGACTGTGGTTCAGTAGATCATTAATGAATTATTTATGAACATCGGCTAAAAGATCTCATACATCCGTCGGGGGTAAACTAAACTAAACTGTTTTAAATAATATGCCAAAAATATATTTGACTTGCTGATAGATTCAGCTGTTGTTCCTGATCAAGAGAATATCTCGAAAAATCGACTGCATTTGTTTGCAAATGGTTTCAAATTTCAAAAATACAGTAGAAACACAAATATTGCTTTTTTTGACAGCACTACTCATTTCAAACTCAATTACTACCATCAAATCCATAACAATTAAGAATCGTAAGTGGAAAATTGATTATTGCTTGGCGCTGTTCAAAAACAGGCTAGCCACATAACAAAGACCAAGTAATTTAATAACAATTTGTCTTACAGTGTTTGCCCTCTGAGCTTTCTCCACCCAAGGGAATGCTCCGACTCTGACTCTGACTAAATGAATGAATGAATGAATGAATGAATGAATGTCATTTTCATTGAGCCACACAACTGTGAAGAACATGAAGATCTGTAGGCGAAGAACTCACTAAAAATCAGATCAATAGGCCAAAAGCTAGTTACACAGTTGCAGTTGATGATGATGGCTGGTGGCTGGTGGCTGATGGCTGCCTGGTGAAAGCAGATCAGCGTTGCAAGCTAGGTTAAAAGTTCACTTGAGCTAGAAAACTGAACAATAACAACAAAAAAATAGATCAATAAAGAATTGAGAATGAGGTAAGCTCAAAGAGAATTCATAAATCACTCGGAATGGGCTTATAAATAGCAACAAGTGAGTTTCATTAACAAACTGGCAACAGCAACAACTCTTGGCTAAGGCCAACAGAGTTGGAGCTAAGTGCAAATCGCAGCACTTAAAACGATTTTAAGCAAATTTATTAAGGCAATTATTTGATTACAGTAAACGTTTTACAGCGCCTCAAGCGAAACCAAAAATATATACGAAATAAAAGGCCCAAAGCAAGCTGCCAAGTTTGGTAAAATGACACAGTCACAGACACAAACGATTTATATATAAATATATATGTATATATATATACATATATGTATGTATGTATGAATGTGTATATATATTTGTATGCCACAGATTTATCTTTACATATGTATTTATGTAGTTTACAATCAATTTAACTGTCTGCCAGATTTTCTACTTGCGGCTGTGATAGTCGCATAGTCAACTAGCCGGCAGTTGCGGTTTCCAGTTTCATAAGTCTGTGTGCGCGGGTGTGTGTGTGTGTGCGAATGTGTGTGTGTGCGAGTGTGTGTGTTACTGAGAAATTTACATAATTTTCGTTAGATTGACGCGACTTGCGAGTAGTTTTTCACTAGTGCTTATACCCTCTTCAAACGGTTTGTGTGTGGGTGTTTGGAGTTATGGTTATCGTTATGGTTATGGTTATGGTTATGGTTATACAATAGACCGCTGACATTTGGCTAATTGATGCTGGGTCGCCCCTTTAACAAAGGTGTTTTCTTTTTTACATTTTTTATTAATATGTTTTCGCCATTGTAAATTTGTATCTTTTCCTATTGATATTAATTTTCAATTTTCATAAATTTGTTTTGGGCGTTTTCATTTCATGTGTTAATTATTTAAATTTCTAAATGTTTTTTAATACCAGCCAAGTCGATTAAGCCAACTCCGACTGTCAGTCTGTGGGATTGCGCCAATCTCAGACATTATGGGAGCTATAGACTTTCAATTTGGAACATTTGCAGATCAAAATTAATTTATTTGATCTATAATCATCTGATTAATCTGATTAATCAGTAATATAACCAGATATATGATCGATCAACTGCAATAATTTCATTTACTTGAGCATTCGAATAATAAGTTTTGTAGTAAATTTATGTATTAATTTGTTTTCATTATTATGACTTAATTTCTTAATATATTTATTATTAATATTCAGAAATTATTTGAAACTTTCTTTTTGTATTAATGAACTAATTGACTACCATTTCTAGGGTATTCCAGATGCAAAATCACATTTATCACATTTTTGTCGTACCCTGTTTTTGCGCTAGCCACATTTGGCTGCTAGCCTCGTTTGTATTACGGTACTCGTGTTGGACACACATATAAATACACACACACACACACACACACATATATGTCCAATCCAATTTCCATTCAATGCGAATTGAATTGAATTGTGGCATGGCCTGGCGAAGGGAGCAGGAGACGGGAAGGGTGGGGCTGGCTGGCACGGGCTATACATTTTGTGGGGCTTCGTGTGGCATTTGGTGTGTTTTGTGTTTCATAAATGGTCTGATGGTTAATTTTTCGTATGCTTGATTGTCACATTGGATTATAAAGTTTTGTCTACCATTTGCAGTTAGCAGTTAGCGGAGAAAATTGATGTCTCTGACATTTAGGCCGACATATATGGGCCGAGGAGGCATTATGCCAATTGTGGCAATGGCAAACCCGTTGACTGCCTGACAACTATTAATGGCAAACAGTTTAATTTAATTATGGGAAAGGTTTTTCGTTGTCAGTTTGATAAATGACAGTCAAGGCATTATTTAGTTGCTGGCTAAGCTTAGTTAAATTATTATAAAAAAAAAAACATCTGCAGTTGCTTCCGGTCATTAAAAATCACTTAATTATAATGTCGACAAAAACATTTGGCTAATCATAGATTATACAAAAATTAAAAGTAAATTGAATATAAAAATGTGAAGGTTAAATAAAAATTAAAAATTAATTTAAAAAAAACACAAAAAATACATTTGAACGATTTGCATAAATCTACGTGCATATGAAAAATGTGAAGCAACTGCAATTATCGACATAAAATATTTACTAATACTAGTGCTAGTATATATACTAAATGTAACTTGCATCGCTCTGAACCGGTCAACAAAAATATTAATAACAACTTTTCACTTTTCGTAGCGGAAAATGTCACTCAAAGTCAATGGAAAATTTTTCATCGATCAAACGCAAATTTTTACTCTGATTGGAAAAAACAAAAAAAAAATAAACCTGAAAGTTGAAACACTAAACTGAAAATCCCAAGGATTATCCAATAAGCACAAAATAAATTGAGCAGTTTATAGATGTCAAATTAATGACAGCCCCATGTTTAAAGTCAGGGTGCAGCTGTGTTAGAGGGGAGACTTAAGGTTTAATGTCAGTTGGGTTCAATGCCAGCTAAGATGGTATTTTCATTAATCACTCACAGACAGACTGAGCCGACAGCCAGACCAACAGACAGGTGAGTGTGAAAGTGAAATTCTTCGTGGCGAGGTGTTAATGAAGCCAAAGTGAAAATATCATATCATAAAAGAGAACACCGAAAGTACATCAAAAGTACACTTAAAGAAAACGAAACACACGACTACTGACAAATAATAATTACACCATAAGCTCTTAGAAATCAATTGAGAATGTTTATGGAGAGAGAGAGAGTGAGCTCGACTAGGAGCTACCCTAAATACAAGTTTTCTTCACCTATGCAAAGTATTTGCTGTGAAATATTATTAATCGATCTGAGAGAATATTTGAGAGATAATCTATAGTTTGCCCAGGTTTATAGATAACAGTTCAGTTCAGTGCAATCGGTAATCGATGTTTATCGAAATTTTGTAACCTATCGGAAGCTATCGCTCAAATGTAATATATTTGATCTGCGTTGGTAAATGAGATCTTATTATTTACAATTGAAATCAAGATCAAGAATATACATACTTTATGGGATCGGGATCGGGATCGGAGTTACTTCCTTATGCCTGTTACACAACTTAATTAGACCCACTTTATCCATTGTCAATGGTTTCAGCTTATAAAAAGTGGCATATTTCACTCAAAAATGAATGTTTTTCCTTACACAATCAGTTAACAAACAACATTCTAGTACACAAATGTGGTTAGATGGATAACAAAAAGGCGAAGGAAAAAATTGAAGCATATCAGATGCGATTTGCGTCAGACAACATGAGCTGACATGTGTGAAAGCGAGGTGTTAACAGCTACTCAGGCAACGTTAAAGTGAAAACCGGCGACTGACTTGACAGCGAATTGGCTGATAAGCCGCGCTCAGTCTGGCTCAGTAGACAACTCGGCTTAAAGTCGGAGCTCTTGAGTTGGCATTGGAGACTTTTTTTTTTTTTGTGGAATTTTGCTGGCAACGCCTTAGACTGAGTTTAAGTGTGGCCATTGTTATGCCAAGTGGGAAATACTTCAAGGCCTTGAGACTGCCAGGCATTGCACAGCAATCTAAATAGTGACTAAGTGCAGCCTGAAAGCCAAAGTCAGCTAAGAGGTAATACATTTAATAATTACCAGCTATTAAGATGCTGCCTGCATACGAGCTTAGCCTAGTTGGCGATTCAAGACAATGGACTACGCCTCCAACTATGACTTGGCACTGAGTGGCGGCGGCAGGCGTGGCAAGAATAAATTTGCAATTTATGGCATCGAGTACACTCTGCGAAAAACGCTGTGCTACAGCATTTATGTAAAACGTAGCCAGCGAAAAACGTTGATCCACATTCAGGTCTAACCAAGTTAGAATTCCCATATTTATTTAGTTGCAGCCATACACAACAAAAAGTTCTTGAAATTAGAATTGTTTTTGTTGTTTCTTTAATTTTTGTGGTAAGTGTACACAGCCATTTTGGGTATGGGAAGTCACGTTAGAAGCATGGCACCTTTCAAATGTAAACATAATTTTAAATGCAACAATAATTAAAAAAAAAATAAATAAAAAAACAACTTTGAAATGCGGCAACACAGCTGCTGCATAAGCGTTTCTTATTGGTTTTTTCGATATCTGATATTACGCTGGAGATTTATTAGTTTTGCGGCTGCTTTGCAATATTGGCAACGGGAAGCCCCACAAAAAGAACTTTAGCACCTTTCAAAAAATATATATATATATATATATATATATGTATACAAACATAATCTAAAATGCAACAATAATTATATAAACATTTTTAGAGGCGGCAACCCAAATTTAAAAAGATACCCAGCTGTTTGCTTAGCTTTTTGGTTTTGGTTGGTTTTTCGTTAATATCTGATTTTACATTGGAGATTTATTTGTTTTGCGGCTGTTTTGCTGCTGTTCGATTGGCAGCAGGCAGCAGGCAGCACAGGCAGCACAGGCAGCAGTTGGCAGCAGTTGGCAGCAGTTGGCAGACAATGACCTTTTGGTATGCCGCTTCAGTGAATAATGAATCTGACTAATACACCATTAATTGAATATAGTGAATATAAAGCGAGCAGCTCGTACTTGGAGTTGGAGTTGCAATTGTTTTTTTTTTTTTCGTTTTCGTTTTCGTTTTTAATGTATTTTGCGCAATTTGTTCGTTTCGCGTGATTTCTGTGTCGTGATTTGCAGTAGCAAATAACAATTTTGTATTTTGTTCGGATTGTTTATTGCAATGCAATAAGCTGCAATTAATTGAGCAGCTGACTATTTTTATTTATTATTCAATTTTTCTCGTTTGAATAGATGTGATTTTTTTCTGCTTTTTTTATGCACTTTTTTGTTGTATGTTTATCAGCAGGTGAGTTTGCCTTCGACGCGTCCGCTGCTGCTGCTGCTGCTGCTGCTGGATGTGGTAATTGCATTGGCTATTAATAATGATTGCCGGCAAAGGCAAATGAGATGCCTGTCCACTGATTAGCCGGCTGACATTTTACACCAGCAGGCAGCAGCCAGCAGCCAGCAGCCAGCAGTCGGCAGTCAGCAGAGAGTCGAGTAAATGCTATTTATGTTGGCTACTCTCTTATTTATAGACATGATGGCGTGCTAATTCTGCAACACGTCTCCCGAGGCTGCCTCATGGCAACAACAAACTGCCGCAAATTCATACACAAATGAGGTTTCAGGCTGCAGCAGCAGCGGCAGCAGCAGCATCAGCATCGACAATGGGGCGTATGAACAACAATGGCACAAAAGCCAAGCAACAATATTTGCAAGCATAATAATAACAGCAACTGAAAGCGTAGCACCTGGGAGCATTAAATACAAAACTCTCAGTCGAATGCAATGAACTCGAGATACTCTTCTCTACTGTAATTTATTAGAAAATAAATCAAATCTATATATAAATGTCTACGTTGTTCAATTTTGTCAGAAAAATAGAGTGCACACAACTAATACTGCACTACAAATTAAGAGGGGAAAAAAACCAACCACAGTCTGACTCAAAACACGGCTTGTCTAAGACCGTGAACATGAACAAGTCTGTTTCAGGCCACGCCTCGTTACACAATGTTCTTCTGGTCGAAACATGTTTCTTATTATTCTTACCCATGATGAGGCAGATACAAATAATGTGGCATGCATCGCAAATAAGCAGTTAACCAGCCGGCAACTTACCTGTAAGAGAAAAAGAGAGCAGATTATTGCATAAGTTAGTTTGTACTTTAAATACAACTTTGCATAAACTCTAAGATTAAATAAATATAAAATAGTCATTCGAGTCCAATCAGAATTCACTCAAAGACATGAATAAATTTATATGAGTTCTTTAGGATTTTCTACGCAACCTTTGCTGCAGCTTCTCCCTTGAAAAATATATATTTACTCCTTGGAATTGAGGTATCTCCCTGCAAACGTTGCAAACCTCGCCACAAAACTATATTACTCTAATGACAGAGTATAATATAGTTATTATTATGCGCAGTCACACTATTCGGTAGTAAAAATTGCACAGAAATGCGCAAAGTGAAAATATTTCAACAATTTCTACAAGTTACATTGGCCTTCTGGCTGCTTGTTGTTGCACTTGTTGTTGCTATTGTTGGTCGCGTAATTTGCATGCCAAACGCAACAAACAATAAGTAAAAAAAACAACAAAAAAACACAAAAAAAAGAAATGCAACTAATAACAAACAACAAGAGCCACAACAACTACAACTAAATAACAACTAAATAATAACCACGGAGCACAGCAAAGATCAGTGAACTTTTCGAGTTTTTCACTCGACTCTAGTTTTCCTTAATGAAAGTGAAAATAATTGTCGACTGATGACGTCACAGCATTACAGCGCTGTTCTCACTAGAAAGTGCGCCACAAATTTTATGATTTTACACATTGATTATAAAATTGTTTATTTTCCTTTTATATATATGTATATACGGAATATATCAGATGTTTTATGCACTGTGATTTTGATGAAAAAAGAATAAAGAAAAAAGAAAAAACAAAAAACAAAAAAAAACAATCGTGAGTTGCAAGTGACACGTTTTCCATCATTAAAAATTATGATTATGTGATTAATGCAATGACTATAAAAATGTCATTACAATGGAACAACACACGACATCTCACGTGTGACACATTGCCAAAAAAACACAAGAAACACAAAAAAAACTGATAAAAATTATATAAATAATAAAAAGTAGATCTACAATTGTCATGCTATGCTTTGTATTTTAGCCCAGTTATTAGGCATGCGAGTTCGAGTTTGGCGTGCTGCTTAATTAACACCTCAACTTGGCTTTAATTAAAGATAACAACAATAACAACAATAACAAAAAAAACTGCTGGGCAACAACTACCTGCTGCTGCTGCTGCCACCGCTGAGAAGGCGGAAATGCGGCGCTTAGTCACAGTCACAAAAGAGACGCTGTTGACGCATGCAAATGAACACTTGAAAAATGTGGCAGCCAGGGCCACAAACAATGCAACAACAAGCCAACAGCAGCTGAAGCGGCAGTGCACAGTGAGAAAACTCAAGTACCTAAATTAAAAATCAAATCAAGATACGCAAAGTCAAATCGATACCCTCTGTGGAATGCATTTCCCATTTTACAAACTTGTTTTATAAATACTCTGAAGCAATTCAAAGTGAATAAACAGCAACAGGCAGATGGAAGCAAGTCGAATCCCATAATGTATATATATATATTCCTGATCAAAATCAACAACATACTCGATTTAGTTATATCCATGTGTGCTTCTCTCCGAACTTGCCAGTTTCATAGACTATAAGATCTTCAACTTCAACTTCTACATTACATCAGTTTATCGATAACTGTCCTCTTTGCGCGAATATCGATACAAATCGATGATCGATCAATTCTATATAGATATAAGCCTTAAATATATATATATATATATATATATATATATATATATATGTATGTATATAAGCAGCTAAGAACATTCAATCAAATTTAAATGATTATCAAAAAATGTAATTCAAATAAAAAGTTGAGTTGAGGAGTCGAATCGAATCGAATAATTCAAAGTAATTTTAAATATTTATTGATAGCCAAGATTTAAAGCCGCTGACGCTTTAAAAAACTGAAAGGCACTTAAAGGGTTGTGTTAAATGATTGTCGAAAATGTTTGTACCTCCAAAATATGATCAGTTATGGCCATTAGCTGGTAGACCCAATTGTGAACAAACTACTGTCAGCCAGTTAACAGCTAGGATCTCCTCGTCGAGCTGGATGTCTGTTAACATGTATTTTCTCAGTGCACTCGTTTTGAGCAACTGATATTGTTTCTTTGTGTGTAGACGCGTGCAAAGTTAATAAATAAAGCAAAAGTTTTAGATAGCCGGCAACTAACACTTAACTTAGATGATGACGCTGCCAACGACGGACTGATAATATTGTTGCTGCTGCTGCTGCTGCTGCTGCTGCTAATGATGATGATAATAATAATGACGATGATGATGATGAGGTTCAATAAACTTGGCAGGTTGCGCGGTTGGCCAAGTGGACAAACAGTGGCCATTGGCCAGGCTAGCGAATCGAGGCTCTTAACCAGCCAAGCGACCAGCCCAAGCACTTTGCTTATTAAAGTACAACAACTACCAACAAACCAACCAACAATAACAATAATAACAACAACAACAGCAACAACAGCGTCGTACATCAGGCGAAATTTATTATGATGATGTTGTGTGCATAAGCCAACAACAAAAGCCAACAAAATAACAACACCAACAACAACAACAACAACAACAACGTGGGCAGGCAACAATAAGGAAAATTTATTATCGGTGCGGCATCGAACGGTTTTGACTTTGGCTTTTAGCTTTTAGCTGTGGCTACAACATGAAAGTTTTCCATACATATACACACACACAACTATATAGCCAAAACGGAAGGGCCGACAATTGCATGGGCAGCCGTCACTAAAGACAATGGCAAATGCAATTGTAATTCCCTTTATTTGTGGGCATTTAAAAAAAAAAATATTGTTTTTTTTTTTCATGTACATGTTCCGCTTGAGGGCTGAACGCCCTGTAAACCACAGCCCTTTACAGTGACGTGTCGCACAGCCATCAGCTATATATATATATAGGTATATAGTATATATAGTATATAGAGAAGCGGCAAGTCACCAATGATCTAACCACAACAAAGCGATTGAGCTGGCGGCACGTAGCAAAGCCAAAGCAAAAAGCCGCAGAGCCAACTTCAGCTGTGGCTCCCAAATTGACAGCTGACAATGAATACACAAATATGCATATAGCTGGATAATGCAATCAACCAAGCTTTAAACTGAAAACCAGCACCCGCATACAAGTCTAAGTGATAGAATAGCACAATAAAACTATTAAATCTGATCTTTCCGCTTCTAGAATCTCTTTCGGATTGTGTGTTTCTATGTCTTTCGAGTTGATTATAAACTAGATCTTCTCCTAGCTAAGACGACACATTCTGTGCTTGAAGAATTCCCGCTCATTGTCACAAAATTGACATATCTGGTTTAGTTAGGTGACTTCTTAGACTTATCCTGTCAAAATTGCTCTTCATTGATATTGCTTGCTGAAATCGTTACTTTATATACACAGAGAGAGATTTTACAGCAGAAGTCTTGCGTGATTTCTCAGTTACGATTCGGGTCCTATAATACACATCTCTGAACTTGGCTGTCCATTTCCTATCATTATGAACAGAGCCTTAAATAGTTGTTGTGCATTAAAAAATGGTGCATTTGCCAAACTGCAATTGAGCTGCCAATGTAAAGACTGAGAGCAGCAACAGCTGAAAGTGCACTTAAGTTTACCCATGATGTGGTAAAACACCATGTGCGTCTTATCTTGACTTTAAGATAACCTCATCTTAAGCAAATGTGCAACGCCTACTGTTAACTTAAAGTATAGTGTTACTTCTATACTTAAGGCAAACACAAAAATAAAAATGCGAAAAAATTCATGAAAAAATTACACGTCTGGCGCAAAATACACTGTGGTTAAATTATAAACGGGCGAATGAACAGCAACCACAACAATAACAACATCAGCAACAGAGTCAAAGTTGGCTGCTAACCTCCACTGAAGGGCGCATAAAATAATAAAAAATAAAAAAAAAAAACATGGCTTGTTGTAAGATATCTATTTATATATAAATAATTATGCACGTGAATGTGAGGGAGGGGTGGGCAGAGGGTGGGGGATGCAGTGGAACAGCTGACCGCACACAGCCAGCGAAAGATTTGCATTAGCAGTGCTTGCAACAATATGAATACACGTATGAATGCGAGTATGAGTATGAGTATGAGTATGAGTATGAGCATGAGTATGAGTATGAGTATGAGTATGAGCATGAGTATGAGTATGAGTATGAGTATGAGTGCGAGTGCGAGTACGAGTACGTGACAGACAGTCATTAAAAGCGCTTTAAATGCACATAATAAGCTTTGATTGCCATTTGCTTATTTGGAGCATTATTTAAGTTTCATTAAGACATGCTAAATGACTTTCGAAAGTACCCAACTGGAAGTCCGAGTTTGAGTCCGAGTCTGAGTCTGAGTCTGAATTATAGTCAAAGTCAAAGTCAAGTGATTGACGCGTCTCGTAAAGCCAAATGCGTACTGGAAATTAACGGTCAACACTTTCGCTTGGCCAGGCTTTTAACCGCTTGCCATTTATTTCTTTTCAATTTGAAATGTGCGCTCAGCAGCTGCAGTAGTGCAGTAGCAAATGGAAATAAAAATAATAGAAAAAAATAAAAGAAAACATATCGCAGCTGATATATTAATTTCATTAAAGTTAATATTTTCATTAGCCAACTTTCTGATCTGTGGCCAATGATAGCGGATAGGCGTCGTCAGGGGAAGGGGGCCTTACATTGTGACAGCCACTGAGAGTGAGTATGATTTAATTGTGAGCTAGATGAATGGCTTCGAAATGAAAGGAACTCGGCGAGTACACAGTGAGAAAACTGGAATACAATATAAACAATTCTAATTTGATATAAATTATAATTATTTATATAATTAATTTATTTACATTATTTATTTTTATTATTTATTTATTAAAAATTTTAAAAAATGCTGATAAATATTAATATGGAAAATTGCCAAATTATTGTTTTTAATATTTAAATAATATTATAATAGAGCATTTTAAATACTTAATTCAAGCTAAATATATACTTGAATAAATAACTCATTTATTAGAATTGGGAACGCTCAATCCTCACTTGAAGTAAGTTTTCTACTCACTTTAAGAATTTATCGAACTACTAAAATATTACTTGAATCACGAAACTGGACTTGAGTCTACGGCAAAAAGGAATTGACTTTTTCTCTCTGTGTAGGAGGTGGTGCGATAGCAATTTTTAATTGATTGGCCCAGCAAATTAATGAGTGCGTTCAACCCGCTATCTAAGATTGGAGCAACGGGCAATATACAACCAAAAACCCCGAACCCAACCCAAATTAACCCGACGATTTCGCATCAAAGATTTTGGCCAAAAACTTAAAAAGAGTCAAGCACACACACACGCACACTCAAACACACACACACACACATCGTGGGTTATACAATTGAGAGCATGACGCAAGCAGTTTACAAAAGTTGTTCATCGAAATTCAAACGAAACTCGCATATGGCTTCAAATTTGAGGTAGGGGAAAAGAAAGGGGGTGTTGGTGGTGTTGGTGGGGGGTGTGTGAGGTGGTTAGGCAAACGCTTTCGATGCGACTTTAGTTCCGGCATAATTTAGCACCAATTTGTGTTTGCTTTTCACTCGACTAATGGCGCACAAAACAACAATTGGCTCTCTCGCCTCGTACCGCTAAAAAGGTCATGGTAAAATTGGTAAAATTGAAATCGAAATTGGTCTCAGCCAGTCGCCAGTCGGGAAAGTCAAGCAAGCAAGCAAGCAGCAAGCAAGCAGCAAGCAAGCAGCAAACAAACTGCGCCAACTGCAACTGCAACTGCAGTCATATCTAGCCAGATATCCAAACAATGGCAAACTAAGCAAATAGAAACGGAAAACCACTGAAAAATCGACACCACTAAATACACACACACACACACCTTGTAATTGCCCCCAAAAGTGGAAAGGTTCGGTTTGAAGGCCACAATTGTAAAAGCTGTTTTTATTTGTTTGGTTTTTCGTATTTTTTCTATATATATATATATTTTTTTTTTTTTGAGGCACCTCCCCTAGCTAATTAGGGTGCCTCTAGTGCCTAAGCTTTGCTCTGCCTCATTTTCGAAGCTACCCAAAATGACGAGACATGCGCCACGGCGCTCTTTGAATGGGGGATAAGACGGCACTCACGAGTACACTCACATACACATCTGTGTCTGTGTATGAATAATACGTATGTGGTTAGGCGCACGGACAGCTGACGTATCTTGCATATCGCATGACACATGCCAGACACCAGCAACAAGATTTCCACCTGTTCAATCGCTGTGTTTGTTTGCCTTTTTTTCACTACTGTCAACATGTCGGCAGACGGAAAGCAAAAGCCAAGCTGCAAGCACAATAATCCGATACTAGGAAGCAAAACAAAGTGAGCTGCAGAGAGAGAGAGAGAGAGAGAGCGACAGAGAGAGAAAAACGTAACAGCTGTTGCCAAGCAAAGATACAATGATAAGACGAGGAAGCTTTTAAAATCCTCGTGCCTTTTTTTTTTGCCAATTATTTGAACTTACGGCTTTAAGTGGCACTCATTATTTGTACGGAAAGCCATACTTGAAAAGCCCGGGTTTTTGAAAATCGGTTCAGTTTTGACGAAGTAATTGCAGTGGCAAATTTGAAACCGTCCCTAAAAGTAATTTTTGGGAGAATAAAATCGAGTTAGAATTGTGTTTGCAGAGAGTTGAAGTCATGATCAAAAAAAACTTATTTTTGAAAATCTTTCTGATCCATCGTATTCCAAACTTTAAAAGTTGCTTTAATCTACAGTCGAAACCAATTTAGGACAAAGTTGTAAGTGTTGCAATTTGGAAATCATTTCAAAAATGTTATTCACAACAAAATTCACTTAAATCGGAAATACTGCTACACAAATCCATTAAATTGAATGGTATATTTCTGTAATTAAACCATTCATGCGCTTTCAAAACACCATTCAATTCAGAATGAGTATAAAATCGGAACTAATTGAGTACATTAGCCAACCCATAGAACTGTTAGCTTTAATTGATTTCGACTGTGCTATTATATTATATACGCTCAAACATTCATTTGTGGCAACCATTAAATATAAACTAAGTGATCTGTGCTTAGTAAGCATTATTTATAGTATGAATATTTCTGTGCAGTCATTGTATACAACTGATTGTCAATGGGTACTCGGTAAGTCATTCACACTCAATGTGCGAGGTGCGAAACAAAGACATTCCACACTCACTCCTCGCTCCTCGCTCCTCACTCATCGATCAATGGGCGGGCAGCAACCTCGCCTTTTAATTGGAATGCCAGAAAGTCAGCTGCCATTTGCTGGCCGTCTGGCCGTCTCTTTTAGTATGTGCCCCCTTTTATCTAATAAGTATCTTTTGAGCCATGTTAACTATTTCAAAATTCCAACACTGTTAGACAATGAATATAAATAGCTAAAGGCCTCGTCTTTCTTATGGCTATCTAATTTATTTAGTGCAACAAGAGTAACCGACCAAAGTGAACGGAGCAGCGAAAATTGTGGACGCAGAATATAATATTAGATTAGGCTCGTGGTCTTCTAATCAAGTTGATTAGATCTCATTTGAGCAACACATTCTTCATTTCAGCTCGAAGCTAAAGCTCTTCCTGTCAGTTTAAATTAAGTCAAGATTTTTCATTCTTCAAACAAGATTCTTCTTTGTTTTCCTTCATTACTGCTTAGTGGCTTAAGGGCTTAACATGGTCTAAAGCAAATGTAAGACACTCCTGTCCTCGAACTGTAATCAAGCTCTAATAAATATATTTAAACTTGACACCGTTTGGCTGGCAGTCTGTCAAAAAGACTTTGCGACTGTCTGTCGCAAATTCCGCCGTTTCCATCTCTATTTGCATTTGAGAGTTGACAGGAAAATACGTGTTTTAGTTTTTTCTAGATTATTATTTTGTTTTTGGCAAGCTCAACGAACGGCAGCCCCGAAATAATAATAATAATAATAGCAACAAAAGCAACAACCAAGAGGCCAACACGAATAATGGCCAGGCACAAAAAAAACGTTGTTTAGCTGTTGCTTAGTTTTGTTTCTATGTACTCGTACTTGGCCCAAGGTTCATGGCTTTATTAAATTGCTTTAGCCACACGACTCAGCGACGCGGGAGGGGGGGTTAAGGGGAGTAACCACTTCCAACTGTGGCCCTTACTGGCTTTGGCCATTAACACTGAAAGCGCAGCCAATTTGTTAGCCAGTTTTTGGCTGCTTTGTTGCCTTTTTTTTTTATTCGAGTCTCTCCGTTTTAACACACAAATTAAGCCAATTTTGTAGTAAACACACAAAACACAGATATCCAAGACAAAGCAATTGAACATCAGCAACCAAGGTTTTTGAGTTTGGGAACAAAACATGCTTCAGATTCTTCTCCAGCTGCTTTGAAAGTGTTTTGTTCTCAAGATCTTAGTCATAATCCAAGCCCAACGGCTGCTAATTTAAGTTCGAATTTTGAGCCATGTTATTGCCATAAATCATGCTGCGTTAAGCCAAAAAAAAACACAACATTAAAAAATAAACAATTTTTGGAAAGTTGAAAACATCAAAGCGAACTAAGCGGCCAAATAAGCTAATTAAATAGACAAAATGGGAGTCGACTGACTGACTGACTGACGGCGCCAAGAATCGAGTCTGTTGAGACAATAACCGGGGGCATAAAATCGATCAATATATGCAGAAGGACAGACTATTTATTGCTATGGCAGTATAAATATTTTATTGCTTTTTATTGGTTCCATTCAAAGTAGTCCATAATGACAGTGAGGCACTCGCAAAGGGGTTGAAATTAAGTATCAACTTGAAGAATATATTTAGCTACTAAGTTTTACCAACATAATTTCCTAATGGAGCATTTAAGGAAGGAAGCATGTCTAAAGTTATATCTGCTTGATCAGCATAAATTGACGAGGTGAGCTAGAACTGGAGACGTTAAAATTAGAATATAACTTTTCGTTTAACATATCGATACAAATCGATTTCCGATAGTAATAATGGACTCAATGCTTGTATCATATCGATACAAATCGATTTCCGATAGTAATAATGGACTCAATTGCAATTGATATATAATGCAGCCAACAATATTATGGATAAGAAACACAGATCTTGTTAATCAATAATACACTGCAGATAATTATAAGTAATTAGTTATTAATACACTGCTATCAGCAGTAAGTATTTAAAAGCTGGAAACAGGGTATCTGCTAAGCGAGCTGTTGCACACACATTTTGTTCAACTTATTTTGCTATGACACTGTATGATTAATCAAATTATAGTGACGATGGAAAAGGCCACTTAGAACAAATTTGAATGTTGCTGCCTCAAGCAAAAGCTAAATTGGACTCAAATCTAACCAATTATTATCACTCTAACCGTGAAAGCCAACAATTAAATGAATCTGTAGCCAAACCTAAGCCAAATGATAAATGCAAATGTTGTCTTTCGACTGGTGAACTCGTCTATAGCGATTCAATCGATAAACGACAGCTATTCATAGGAGTGAAGATGGAAGCTGTGCTGTGCTCATCGTTTGGTTGCAGCGCATTTAACAGATGACTACATCCAATTGGAGGCGACTCCCCATTTGCATTTCTAAGGCAATCATAATTAGATGCTTGGCTACTTTTATGCGGTGGCAAACAGCACGCAGCAAGCAGCGAGCAGCAAGCAGCATGTAACAAGCAGCAAGCAGCATGAAGCAAGCAGCAAGTTGAGCACTTGCCGCATGAATTGCACTTATTATACGCCGCTTAGGTGCAGCTGTAATTGTATTCATAAGGCGCAGGCTAATGAGGCGGCGGCATTTTTATTAGCGCTTATGTAATCGACGACAACGTTTACCTTCGCCAGAGAGAACGCCAGTCGAACAGACTCAAGGTCTGCCTCCGTTACATGACAAGATGATGGTAATGACTAGGAGGATGATCATGATGGTGATATCGACCCAGCCCAAAACCATTAGAGACACACAAGGCGAAAAAAGGGGGCATTCTAATGGAGTTTGTCACAAGTATTTGCAATTAAAAATTAGAGTTTTAGTTGCTGATGGGAGAATGAGATTGGAAAGATTTATTTTTTTATGTGTTTTTTATATATTTATTTATTTTGATACTTTTTAATTGATTTACTTTTTGCGTCTTACTTTTTTCGCTCAGTGCAGTGGCATTTGCATCGCTGTTAGGCTGTCGAGCAGCCGTATAGCGTCTTTAATCGCCGCAATTGAGCAATTGAACGCACTTAGTTAACTGGGCCTATTTAATTGTGCTGACAGTAGCAAATAAATTCGAAGGCAGTTCGAGGTCTTTTTCCCATTTTTTATAGGTAAATGTAAATGGATCTGGATCTGGGGTATATGACAATTTAATTAGACGGTTCACCTTATGCAACTGGCAACTGGCAACTGGCAACTGGCAGTTTAATTTAATGGGATATAAACCAACTGATTATAGTTTAATTGATAGCCGCGGAAACGGGTCGATTATGACTGCCAATTCGATTAATGTTTACATTCTGGTTGTTGTTCTTGTATTTGATGACAGCTGATTAACGTAAAAGCCAAGCTAGTCGGTGTGGACAGTAAAACATTTCGTTTGAATTTGTGATACTAACAACATTTATTTTCCAATTATTTGGAGTTTAAATTTATTTTATTATATTTATTATTTATATTGAAAAAAAGTTTAAATTACAAATCGTTACATTTTTCAGCTAATAAATGATTATAAAAAAAAATAAAAATAAAAAACAACACTTTGAATCCTCAGTTCTTGTCTTTAAACAGAACCGATCTTGAATTTAACAACAAATTAAAATGCTTGTTAGCTGAAGAGGACTTAAACCACACAGTTCCCAGAAGGCACTTCATTTTGCTCACATTGAGAGAAAAAAAAACTTGAAAGTGTTCCATTTGATTTGAAGATGTCTTTTGTCACGATTTTGTAAGTAGCACAAAGCGGGCATTTAGCCATAATTTATGGCCATTTCCCAGGCAATGGGGTCAAAACTTTGGCGCAAAATGTTCATTCCCATTGCACATTTAAATCAGACAGCATTTTTGTTCATTTCATTTTGGAATGTAAGCAATACACACAGAAAAATGCATGGTTAACTTTTATGCATTTTATTTCATTGGCTGCGTGCAGGCAGCGTAAAAAAATGCGGTTGGCTAATTAGTTGTATGGGCAAAAAAGAAAAAGAAAAAACATATCAAATGAAAAACCTGCTTAACTGCCGGCGTCATTGATAACAAAAACAACAACAGCAACAACAACAGCAGCAGCAAGCTGCAACAAGTACGAGTTAAAAGCTGACTTTGGCCGTATGACTCCGTTGGCTTACAAACAGTTAAAGATAACCAAACATGGCCATGTGATGCACTGTCACTGGAAAAGCGCCATAAAAGACTTGTTTGTTTGCATGCTGCATCGAAAGGCTAGTCTTGGGTGTGCGAGTGTGTGTGCTGGTGTGTGCTGGTGTGTGTGAGTGTGTGTGCTGGTGTGTATGCTGGTGTGTGCTGGTGTGTGCAAGTGTGTAATTGAGGACATCGACTAATATTCATGCCAATCGATAAGCGAGTCGTCCGCGACTATAACTGGAAATACATATTAAGTATACGATGCGTTGACAGGCCTCAAAAGCGGACACCAGACACAAAAACAACAACAAACAACAACAAAAAAACACACACAAAAAATAATAAATAAAAAAACCCATCTAATATTTTGTTTATTTGCCGCGGTTCAGTGGGTTTTGAGGTGTGCGCGTTTCTACACACGCACACACACATACTCACATATATATATATATGTATATGTATATCTTTGCACGCACATTGTCCTGCCTTGGGAGTATCCTTTCCAAGTACAATTACCTGAATGCCTAATTGCGAGCAAAGTTCGTTGACTTATTGGAAAGGTTATGCATAATTTATGGTGAAATTGTATATTGTATGTGATTATTCTCAGTAATCGTGTGTGTGTGTGTGTGTGCTGTGTGTGTTGGTGTTGGTGTATGTCTCATAAATTTTCCGCTTTAAAGGCTGTGCTCGCTGCTGTTCAGAGATAGCTCAGCGGCGCCATATGGGCAACAAGTTGGGCCCAAAAATGAAATACGAGCACAACGAGAACAACAAAAAGTGCATAAAAGATGATGGAGAAGCCCAAGCTGAACAACAACAACAACAACAAAAAACTGGCCAAACTGGACAGACTGGCAAAAAAACAAACAAAAACATAAGCAAAGGCAAACTGAACATGAAAGAACAATTAGATTTAGCACACCGAAATTTAAATACTCTTTTAGATAACAGCTTAAAGCGATTCTTGCAATTGGCAATTTATCGCAAAGTAGTTCAAAAATATTCTCTGAAATGTGGGTAGCCATATCAAATGAGTTTGATTCAGATATCGAGGAATCCAAAACAGTTTTTTTCTGCTCATACTTAAAACTCATCTTTCTAACATTAATTTAAATGGCGACTAAATGATATACTCGACAGATCTGATTCGATCTGACATATGCCTTAGGCAAAAGTATCCATTCTTTGCTTCACTATTTTGTGTGTCAGAGAAGATTTAGATAACATTTATGGAATGGGATAATAATATAGTTAAATATATTAAGGGAACTCTGTAGTTGAATTCCCAAAAATAATAATTGTGATTTCGTCTATTTATAAATAAACAAAAATATAAAAAAAAAAATCACAAAATTCACATTTTAGTTGGATTTTTCCAAACATTTTTGTTTTCGATTTTTAAATTTTGTAGTGAAGGCAATTTTGCTGGCAAATATTTATTTAAAGTCAAAAAATCTAGAACATTATGTAAGACAATTGGGAAATGGAAATTGAAGATGTAAATAAATAAATAAGGTAAAAAATCGACAACTATATGTATATGTAGACTCAGCTATTGATCAAGCATATATATGTATATACGACATGTATTTGGAGGTGATTCTTTCAATGCGTTACACACTTTCCCACAAAATCATAACAACCTTTTGCAAGGGCATAAAAATGAAGTAAGAAAAAAAAAGCAAAGCAGCCACCAAAAACAGTTGAAAAGGCAACATTGTCGTGGCTGTTTGAATGATTCTGCTGCTGCTGCTGCTGCTGCTGCTGATGTTGTCGTTGGTGCTGCTGCTGCTGCTGTTGGCCACTGTTGGCCACGTTTAACGACGATGACCTTGGCGACGCTGGCTGGCTGGCTTGCAACTTGTTGCATCTGCTGCGGCTGTTGCTGCTCGCGACAGCTGCACAGCAGGCAACGGAGACGCCTGAGAGACAAAAACAACTCGAGACTCGAGACTCGAGCCTCGAGTCGAGACGGCGACACGCATTGAGAATCGCTGCAAATGACTTCCTCGCCCCCATTCGTCTTGCGGCCCCCCTCATATTTGGCTTAAACCCACCCGCTGTCTGTGGCATTTGCCGCTCAGCGCTTTTCTCAGCGCATTTTTACGGTAAATTTAGGTCGTCGTTGTCGTCTGCAACTTGTTTACACGGCAACGCCAATAACTTGACTAAATATAGCCACCAAGCGACATGTTAGTAATGCGTCTCTTTTTTTTCCTTCTTCTTTTTTGGATTTCCTGGCCAAAATGCATTAGCATCGAACAGGCAACAAATAGCAGTATTTTACAAACGTTTTCATGAAAATTGCTCATACGACAGAGCGAGCCACATCCGTTGGGAAGTTAAGTTATCCGGATTGTGCGGATTTGTCTTATTTGGGGCATGACACAAATTTGGCAAACGGCAAGCAGACAACATTGTTAGCTGCTTGTTGTTACTGGTGGTTGTTGTTGTTGTTATTGTCGCTGCTGCTGCTGCTGCTGCTGCTGCTGCTGCTGCTGTTACTGTTGCCTGTTGCCGTCGTTTTCTTTTGAGCAATTTAACAATTAAAAACACGCGCTCTTTTGGTTGCCGTCATTAACTCGTTAATCCACGCGAATATAATTTATTATAATTGCACATATTTTACATTTCGCTTGAATCATACAAACTCGACAACCGCCTGGCCAAAACATGACTTGGCTAAGTCTATGCCCATGTCTACGAGCATGGCCAAGTCTGCTTTCGGCCTCGCCTCGCTGCCCAATTCAATGCTCGATGTTCTTCTGGTCAAAACATGTTTCTTATTATTCTTACCCATGCCGACTGAGCCAGACACACATCTGATGAGGCATGCATCACAAATAAACAGTTAACCAGTTCGCAACTTACCTGCAAAGAGAAAGAGAGAAGAAAATTGCATAAGTCAGCTGTATTTAAGCTAAAACTTAAAATAAGAATAAAAAAACTTAATTATGTCGCACTTAATAGTGACTGCATGAGTTTGCACAAAATAATAGTCATTAAGCTGTAATTGAAATTCACTTAAATGCAATTAATGTTTAATTTAAGTGACAGATTACTTTTAAGTCTATGAAGAACCAATTTTTTTCCGGCTTTTGCATATTTATCTGCACATAATCTGCATATACAAATAAAGTGTGGAAGAAATCATCTGCCACAAAAACGAATAAATCTTTATGAATATAAATATAATAAATATTTAAATATTGCTGAATGATTGCAGAACTTCATTTGGATTGGGAAAAGAAAAGCAGCTTTTCGCAGTCAAAGATATTTCCATGTCATAAAGCTACCAATTATTGGAGTGGAAAAGTCAGGGTATTTCCTTGGCCAGAGCATTCTTGACTTGATTTCATTGTTGTCGTTATTATTATTGCCCTACAAGACGACAATCATAAAAGTTGAGTTCTTGGGGAGTTGTTCTTCAATGCGCTGCCAAGCGAAGCCCAAATAAACAACCCAACAGACACATCATGCGAGCAGTTTTCTGATTTCCTGACATAATACCTCGACTATTAAAGTCGCTATGTTTGTGTTATGAATATTTTACAATTTGTTTAGGCAACAAAATGCGACTAAAGTTGAGACACAAGACAAGGCAAACATGGCCAACAGTTGGCAGCACATACATCAAAAACACAACCAAGAAGCAACAACAACAAACGCAATCTTCAACATGCAGGGACAGGCAACATTTTGGCAAATGGCCAACTGGCAACGGGAGGGAGGGAGGGAGCGGCAGCATGCACACATAATACAAGAAATAACAAAAAAAAAACAAAAAAAACAAATAAAATAAAAAAAAGCTGTGCACATTTCAATTTGGCAACCGGCGACGAGCAGACTAAGACCGAAACTGAGACTGAGACTGAGATTGTTTGTTTGTTTGTGTGTTGCTGTGTTGCTGTGTTTATGTGAAATTCAGATACTCACGGCATGGATCATTAGGCAGACAGAAAGCAGACTGAATTTGTTATAGCGCCGTGCCACAGGCAAATGTCTTGTGTTGTGTTTGTGTGTGTGTGTGTGTGTGTGTGCACACATGTGTGGAGAAAGTCGGAAGCGTGCCGCCGTCACACGTAAGCCACAGCAAAAGCAGCACCAACAGCTGAAGAAGCAACCAAGTTTACATTGCGCTGCTGCTGTTGTTGCCCAGTTGCGGGAAAATTGCCGAATTGTGTGAATTGCGGCACTGAGCGCACTGAGCGAAAAATGGGCGTATTCGCTATTCTAGTAACCCATATATATATATATATATATATATATATATATATATTTGTATGCGAATAATTGCAAAATGGTACTCAACAAGCACACAAGTAAAACAAGTTAAAAACAAACATTTCTTTCCTCGTTATAAATTAAAAAAATAAATGTAATAAAAAAAACATATTAAAATTAAGAAATATATATGTATATAAGACTTAAAAATAAATAAATATATAAATTTAAATCTACAATATTTAATATTTAATATAAAAAAAAAAATAATAAATGAATAGAATAAAAAATGAATTTTTATTTAAAAAATGTAAAAAAAAAAGAATTTTTTATTTTAAATAAAAGCTGATCAAAGCAATTTCAATTCACTTAGAAACTGTTTTTGTGTTTTTTCCCCCGGGTGTCTGTCTACATTTGTAGCTCTCTTTATGGGAGCAGCGTAAGCCAAAAGAGGCCAGGCCAAGACAAGCTGGGCGCGCTGCTGGCCAAGAGTGCTCAACGCTCAACGCTCAACAATCAACACTCAACACTCAACGCTAATCTTGGCCATTCTGTCACAGCCGTAAAGTGGAACAATGCAATTGAATGCGATAAAAGCGATTGCATTTGAAGCCAGTCAGACACAATTTGAGTAATGTTTTATTATTGCCATTGGCATTGAACTGAGCCCGGTCACTGGGGGAAACGTCATTAATAACATAGATGGCCATTAGTTGCAAGTGCAGCTACACAAAAACCACATTAGTTATGCTTTTGTATTTCGTTTACTTTTCTTTCGTTTTTTAATTAAGAAACTAAATTTGAGAGTGTGCAATTTTTAATTTATTTTCATGCCAAAAACCCGAAAAATAATCATTTGTCATGTGGCCAAATACTTGATTGCATTCGATTGTGTGTGGCAACACCTTTAAGAGGCACAACCCAAATGGGTTGCAAAATGGAAAATAGAAGATGAGAAAAGTGTGTGTGTAGTTGTGAACTCCCACGCCCAGTTAAATGGCGCTTTAATTGCGCTAACTGAATTGCTGTTTGGCCAGCATGTGAAAAACTTTCAAAAGAAAAATGGGAAAATAATGCCGCTAATTATCATTAGTAATTTTTACCAAGAAGCGGATAAGAAATACTCTGTTCCAGAATGCTTAAATAGAGAGAAACTGTCGGACAAAACGGAAGGTAATTTTCTGTCTGTTGTAAGTTGGAACAGCAACAACAACAAAAAATTGTATAAATTAAAAAACGAAGCTGGAAGCAGCTGAGCAGCCTGATTTCCTCCTACAACCACCAAGTGGCAACAAAACGTGGCCAAAACGTCATTAGTCAGAACTAAGAGAGGGACGGGGGGATTTGTGGGAAAAAGAGGGCAAAAGAAAGCCAGCAGTAGCCAGAGAGTTACCAGAGTTGAGAAAGCCAACGAAAGAACTTAACACAATTTGCACTCACGACGAGCGCTTTTCCTGCCTAAACGTAAAAGCTGCAAAAATGATCTTCAATGTGCATCTCTCTTTCGCTCTCCCCGCTCCCCGCTCTCTGTCTCTCTCTCTCTCTCCCTCTCTAAGTGCGCTGACAACCGCAAGTGGGTGTTGTATCCATTGTTGTTGCAGCTCCAGTTGCGAATGCGACCGCGAAACCTGAAACAGACTTCAACTACGCACATTTCCCATTTCCAGCAGCTGTGACTGATTGCAGCCGATTGCAAAGAAAGAAGAAGAAATAAATAACGTATTGACAGTCTCAATGCCCACTCAATAATCAAGCGTAAAATTGCGTTTTATAATACAATCAAAGCCTAACTGTCCAAGTTACGTTATGCCCCATAAACACATCGAGTAATTGCACACTCCCAAATGCAATCATTCTGTTCAGCTTAGGCAGTCATCACTGTTGTGTGGAGTGCCTTTTGTAGCCAAAGTACAAATTGCTAGCTGGCTTGATAAGTGTTTATTTTGGGGGATGACTGATTGTGTGCCATGGTCTATATAACACGTATGTATGTCGTCTATGTATGTCACTATCTTTTAATAGTGCAAAATTCGCTTGCTAGTAAAAAATATTATATTATAGTGTTATAAAAATGTATGATAAAGGAAGAAAATAAACAAGTATTTAATAAATGTTACTTAAGATATTTCAAAAATTAATCATAGAAAATATTTGAGGAAATAAAAGAGCTCATTAATAATATTGGATGATGTCCATTCGTTATCATTCCTAGACTCCTCCGACTCAGCAGAACGTTCTATTTGAGACAGCTTGACTGGGAGATACCCTAAAGTCAGCTGTTGAAGTTTTGCTTACGTTACGTGTGAAAATATACATTTATGTTTAACAAAATCTGTGTGTCTTCTGCAATCTTAATGAAATGTTTGCGCTTAACAATATGTATATGAATTGAAAATTGTCTCATTTATTGCAATGAGTAATCGATTATTATCGATCAATCGATTATCAAATGAAATAAACCTGATCTGCAAATGGTTAACGAGAAGTTAAATTCAAATTCTTATTATACAGTCGGTTGATGGCCAAATCGACACAACTTTTGTGGTTATGCAGTATATTTGCTATCTGCTGCCGACAACTTTATTATATGCTTATGCGCGTTTTTAATGACTTCAGTTTATAAATATAGACTTAATAAATTATATACTTCCAAGTACATAGAAATCGGACATGAATTATGAACCCAATTAAGTTACCAACCATGTCTTAAGTGCTTTCAATTGAAGGTAGCCCTCTGTCCGTCCGTACATAAATTGAGTTGATGGGCTGCTAATGTGCTAATTAAACTGCTGCTGCATGCCCCGATTGCTGTGATTGCAACTGGTCTCGATCTGGTTATTAATTTTCTCTTTCATTGTTTTGCTCTTGGCAAGAGTTGGAGATAATAATCGGTTCTACGAGCAGTACTTGTTTGCCTAGAGATGCGTAAAGACGCATTTAATTGCCGGCTCAGCGACTGAGTGTGTATGTGTGTCACTGTGTGTGTGTGTCACTGTGTGTGTGTGTCACTGTGTGTGTGTGCCACTGTGTGTGTGTGTGTCACTGTGTGTGTCTGTGTATCTATGAGATACGCACACAGCATGCAGTGCGGCACTTTTGGGTCTGTGTCTCTCTCTCTGGCTTTGGCAATTAAGAGTGTGAATTTCAAGCCATAAAACAGTTGCAACATGTGGCACGTTGCGCTTGTTGTTGTCGTCGCTTTTTCGGGTGAAAGTTTGTTCTACAGTCTACAGTCTACAGTCTACAGTTGTTGCGGCAGCTGCGCATTCGTTACAGATTTTTCTTGTCTTGTGGGGGAAAAAGTGACAGCTTCATGTGGCATGGCTCGGCTCGCTTGCTTACTTTTTTTCCATCTAATTTTATTTTTTTCTTTTAGTGTGTCAGCTGCCGCTGTTGAAAACTTGAAAATTTCTAGTCATAATTAGCTCAAACTCATATCTTATCATGGCAAATAATTCACACACACACACACGCACACACACATTGAAAATATCAAATTTTGCGAACAATGGCAAAGTCGGAAAGAAAGTTTAATCGCATGTCCAAAACCTAAGTAGATGCTACAAGTGATTTACTTTTTCTATAATTAGTCGTGTATTCTGTAGCAATAATTAAGTTCAACTGAGTTGGAAATCTACCAGAAATTTATGCTAACAAATCTTAAAAGAAGTAAAGTCGTCGATTTAATGTAAACAAATCAATAATAATAATGATAAATAATAAATTCAATAACACAAATAAATATATAACATAAATAATGCTGAGTATCTCCTCGTCGAACACTTCTGCAACAAAAAAGAGCACATTTAATGTGTTGCTATTATTATTTCAAATCTTGCTACCCAAGGCGATTATATGGCTAAAATAAATAAAGAAAAACAAACCACTTAATTTCACAATAATTGCCTCCAACGAAATTGAAAACGCAAATTCAAATTGTATAAACTGAAAATGCAAGCAGCAAAAAACGCGTCAAACTCGAGTTGAGCTCAAATCAGGAAAGTGCAAACATTCAACACTGGTGGCAACAGCAACAGCAGCAACAACAACAACAACAGCTGCTCGACAGCCGGCTAGCGATTAAGTGGGGCGGAGGGGGCAGGTTGGTGGGTGGCTGTAAGTGCCTTCTATTTGCATGGCAGGTGAAAAGTCTTTGGGACAAACACAACAGGCCACAGCAAAACAAACTTTGCATCTGTTTCACCCACTGGCGTGCAATTTCATAATGGCGTCGTCAGGCAGTCAACAAGTCAAGAGGTAAAAACAACCAAAAAAAAACAAAAAAAAAAACAGTCAACAGACGGTAGTCGGCAGTCGGCCAAGAGACGACGATGCTGACGACATTACAGTTAGCCGAGACGCCGTCCATTTGATGATGGGTTTTTAAGCAGTCACCCAGTCAAGTCAACCAAAGTCGAGACAATGCAATCCGCAAGCGGTGCACTCAAAAAAAATAAATAAAAAAATGGGGCGCAACGGACCAAAGGGGCAGAGGCGGGAAGGTTGCGGGGGAGGGGTGGGGTGGGGCAGAGGCCAGACTGAACTGCATCTGGCACAGAGTGCACAATTGGCCCGGATTGCAGTCGGCGAAAGAAAGACTTTAAGACTTGTTTACAGTTGCTTGTCTCTGTCTGCCTGTCTCTCTCTCTCTATCGCTCTCTCCCTCTCTCTCTCTCTCTCTGTCATGCCCTTACCCAAAAAAGGTTAGCACAAGTCTCTGATGCTGATTGCAGCAGCAGTCGGTTGTCAGTCGTCGGTTATTCAAGCGGATTTTTCTCGTGAATGATTCACAATGTTTAGCGTATGATGAAATTGGAACATATTTTGTATATTGGTATCAGTAAGGGTATTCCGTTTAAGAAAAAACTCTGGGATAATTAAAGTCACTTTGAGAAAGGAAAAATAATAATAATAAAGAAATCATAAAAATAAAAGTTAAATAAATAAAAATAAAGGTTAAAAAATCTTTTGAATAATTTTTGATTTTTAAGTTAGAAGTCAATGCGGAATAAAATTACTTTGTGTAATAAAAATAAACATAAACAATAGGCATTAATTAAATAATTTTACAACATTTAAATATTATTAATTTAAATAAATATTAATTTAAATATTTATATTTAAAATATTTACAAAATGCACTAAAAGTAGAACGAAAATTCGATTTATTTTATTTGTAACATCGAAAGCCTTATTTTAATTATGATTTATGATCTTCAAATGAGGCCAAGATGACCTTAAGGTGATCAAAGTCTGGCTTAAATATTATATTCTATATTCCCATAGAGTTCCATTATGAAGAAAATACAACGATTTAGGCAAATTCTTTAAGTAGTCAATATACCAAATGCTATCTGCAGATCAACTTAGGAAAGAGTATTCAAATTGGGACAGTTTTTTTGCTGAGCATTGTTCGTTTTTGGGTTTTCCAAACAATATTTGAACGATTTGTCAACTGTTATTATTATTGCTGTTATTTTTGCAACAACAACTGAAAGAGAAAAAATATAGGCGAAATACGATCGTAATAATAATAATGTTCGGCAACCGAAATTGTGGCATGGCTAGTTACCGCATCGAGCGTCGCGTCGCCACAGATATGAAGATTTTTTGTTGTTGTTTGTGTTGCCAGTTTGCCAGTTGCCAGCAGTTGCAAGTTGCAAGCAATAATTGAGCTCATTTTTTGGTTGGTGTATTGTTTTTATGTAATTGCCATGCAAAAAGGAAACACAAATGGACAATTTGTAATTATGTTTGATTGCAACAATTATTCAAAAATCACCAACAACAAAAAAAAAAAAAAATGAAAAAAACCCCAGTCAATTGGCAAATGTGTTTCGGCCAAAATGACAACAGACAGCACAGCTGCGTGAGTGTATGTTGGCTTTTTTTGTTGACTGCTTGCTGTTAACGAGCATATTAAATGTAATCAAAGGGGAATCTAAGACAGCAGCGACGACAGCAGCAGCAGCAGCAGTGAGAACTCAGAACTCGTCGCCATCAGTGCCTTAACTTGGCTCTTTCAATTAGCTGGCGTCGGTTGCGGCCCGGTCTTTAGTTAATGCCAAATGAGGTCATCATATCCGCGCAGTTGTCTGTGTTGTTTTCAGTATTTTATGATGAGCCATAACATTTTTTCGCGTGTTTTTTATTTGTTGGCCACTGACCGCCAAAGGCTTTGAAAAAAAACCGAGATACTTATTAATTAAAAGGAAATGTTCTCAGCAGTTGTGTTCTTTGTCGTTGCAAGGTGAATCATATTGTTGCACGTATGCTTCTCCTTATGGCAATCGACTGAAACTCCATTACCAATGTTTGACAGTAGTTTGAAAACAACAGTGAGTAGTCTGAGAAAGTGCAAGTAACTGATTTATTATTATTATTATTATTATTGCTTGACTTTTACTCATTTTTTCAACCATTTTTACCGATTTTATGATTTTACCTTATCCAATTATTATTATCCAATTCGACAAGCAATGAGCCACGATAAGAAATTAAGGCTTAACGAGTTGCCAAAATGATTATTAACTGTTATTAACGATCAGTGAGCTTTTCTGACGAAATGTTGGGCAACAGTTTTAACACAAAAAAAAACTTTAATGCCTGTGTTCAAATCCATAATAAACAATAAATAAAAAAATATGTATATATATAAATAAAATGTACAAAAAACTAATAATAAAAAAACAATTAAAATAAACCGAAACTTAACATTTTTGAAAAATCAATTACAGAAACGGATTTTATTTGGGGACCCATTGAAACACCGGAACAGAAATATAATTTAAGTGAAAATCCAACCAAATTATTACCCAAGAAGTCAAAGCCGAAAATATTTTATAGCAATTTAGTTATCTTGAAAATTGCATAACAACAACGATTAAGCCTAAATGCATTTAAAAGTAGCTCTAAAAAATGTTGGTGTTAACAATATTATTTATTCCTCGTCCATTGCAATTATTTGGTTTTCTTTTTTGCTACCAACCAAGAGCTCCATTTAAAAGTTGCTCGAAAAGAAACCATTAAAAATATTCTACTTGGAGTCCAATTAGAACATTATTGATCGAAGGAGTTGAAGCTATGAAAATGAGTTTCGGCTGACTCGTTGCCATATCGCAATTGTGGCAAGTGCGTCATGGCTGATGTTAAGCTCCACGCATTTGGCTCAAATCATTTTCAGACAGTGCTTAAAATGCCGAAGCGTAGGCAACCCGAAAACAAATCCGAAAATTAAAATAAAAAACAATAAAAACAATTTTTATGCTTATGCGATTTTAATTACGTGACTGCGTACTTTCAGCATTGAAATTGAATTTAATATGCAGTTATTAGCCAGCCAGCACACACGTACGCATTTGACACAGATACACACGCACATGCAAACAGCTACAGTGAGCGATCGAGAAGAGGGAACACATTACAGACAAGAAGTGTATAATTAATATATACAAGTTGTGGAAAGATGTGTAACGGCAGATGCAAGCATCTATGACCCCATAAACAATATATATCTATATATATATATATATATTCTTGATCAGCATTAAGAGTCAAGTCAGACTGTCTGTCTGTCTGAACAATTCCAGCTCAGAGAGCTAGTGACTCCAATTTTGGAAATGGCATATCAATTTGGTTTCATTTTATCTACAACTGCCTTCCTTTTGCGTATATCGATTTAAATCGATTTCTAATACATAATACACCAAATCATATTGTTGATCAACTGTAAAAGTTGTTAACTAAAACTTATTTGCATATTGAATAAACTAATGTCAGCAAATCTATTCTGTATTCAATCTATTCAATCTATCTCATTTATCGAGCTCTCTCGACTTCTACTTCTGATTAAATATAAACCGAATTTGCATTGCTTTTAAATAAAAATTTTTCTTTTTTTATTCTTATATATTTATTGATATATTTTGACATATTTGTATATTCAGTTATAAGTAATTTGGCCCACAAGCTTAACTCAAAATGTTGGCTACAGCTGACGACGCAGCTAATAGGCAATTCCGAAAATTGGTTTGCAAACAAAATTCTTAAAAAAAATCAATTCAAGTAGCTTATTGGCAAAAATAAGTGTTTGCTGCTGGGTGTGCTGGTGTGTGCTGGTGTGTGCTGGTGTGTGTGTGTGTGTGTGTAGCTGCAAAATACATATTTGCTGAGCAAAGAGAAAAGCCAGCGAATCTCGCATGTGGCAACCTGTAATTTACCCTTCAATCAATGCGCAACAAATCAGTTGGCAACGCGCTGCGGCGCCAATCACCACTCCGCTCCCGCACACCCTCCCCTATACCCCTACTGCCCCACCTAACCACTCCCCCCTCCCACTGCTTAACTCTTGTTTTGGTCTTAACTCAGTTGGCAGCACATTTGGGTTAACTATTGGCAGTTGTATTGTTGGTTAACTGTTGTCTGACTGCCAGCCAGATATCCATATATATATAAATAAATATATATATATAAATATACAGTTGCGGAAGAGATAATAGCACCACTCTCACAATAAATCTTTTCAAAGTTGCACTTGCCACATTTGTAAGTTTAAGTACCTTATGAAGTGGAAGAAGACTCTTGTAAAAAAAGGGAGCGAGAAAAATAACAAATTTGTTTCACAGTTTTCAACTTATTTAAATTTAATTAAAATTAAAAAATGGTTTAATTTTTTTTCACTTTCTTTATATATTTAAAATAATTCCAGGAGCAATTCTGGCTTTAATTAATGAAGGAATTCAATATATTAAAAATCAGCATTTGAAGTTCGTAAGAAAAAATGTCGTAGTGATGGTATTATTTTTTTCGCAACTGTACATTTGAGTGTGTGTATGTGTGTGTGTGTGTGTGTGCCATGAATGACTAACGGTGCGCAAGGTGATTTTC
The DNA here is from genome assembly GCA_035041535.1 of Drosophila cognata. Taxonomy (NCBI): domain Eukaryota; kingdom Metazoa; phylum Arthropoda; class Insecta; order Diptera; family Drosophilidae; genus Drosophila; species Drosophila cognata. The sequence goes on along the minus strand of JAWNLC010000571.1, from coordinate 242,500 downwards.
TTTTCGGGCTGGTTTGCGTTTGCAAGTTGGTCAAGACAACACACAACAAAAGCATGTTTTGTAGATGCAAAGATACAAAATGTGGCTCACAAGTCGACAAGTGTTCAAAATACAATTTGTAGATACTTTTTGCATGTGTTTGTATCTATGAGTGTATCCGTGTGTGCGTGTGTGTGTGTGTGTGCGTGTGTTGTAAATAGCTATGAGCCATGTTTAAACGCTGTTTCCTTAATGCTGCAACTTAATTGCCTTAAATTGACAAATCCAACAACAATAACAAAAACTTGTTGCACTTTTCAAGGCAAGCAAACATTTCCTTTGCCAATCCCCCAAAAATAAATGAAAAACTTCCCACGTAGCACAGCAGGTTGGCTAAAAGAAGAAGCAGCTAACGAAAAACCTGTAGAACGCTGGCAGCAACAAATTTTCAAGTTTAAAGCCTAATATGGACACAAATCGTGCTGATCCAACAAAATTCACAGTTTGAACCAAGGAAAGGCAACATCAACAACAACATCAACAACAACATCAACAACAACTTCAAGACTGGCAAAAGAACTCGAAACAAGTTAGTTACGCTTGGCTATTTTCGACTGTGAGATTCTCTGTTCTTAGACACAGCTACATTTGATTTGATTCCAGTTAAAGTATACCTCTTAAATTTTAAATCAACAAAATTTAAATCATTTTTTTTGCCTATCTCTGTCTCTTTCTCTCTTAACGTGCCAATTTCTGTGCCACCAATCTTTAACAATTTTTTTTTTGTTCTGTTTCAGTTTTTTCTAGATCAAAAGTCGCCACAAAGCCAATATACCCCATAAACCGCATTTACAATAAACGTAGAACACATCTGAGACCATCTAGAAGCAAAAAGCGTGCTAAAACTGAAGTTGAAGACGAAGTTGAACCGGAGTGCAGCGCAAAAGGGCAAAACTGACAATTGTTGATGTTAATGATGGAGAACACAACAAAAAATAAGCAGCCACAAGAGCAACAAGAGAAGCAACCACTTTTCTAAGTGGGTCAAACAGTTGAAGATGCTGCTGCTGCTGCTGCTGCTGCTGCTGCTGATGCTGATGTCGATGTGGACGAGGATGCTGAAGTAGATGTGTTTTCTGTTTCAGCCGAAATCATGTCACAGCGCAATTCGTCATTTAAATAAGTCCCGTGTCACACTTTTGACATTTGCACGAAAAAACGACAAATCAAACATAATTGATTGGCAATCGAAAACGATTCAAAAAACTTAACTAATGATACACTTGAAGAAATGTGCGAAATTTTATTAATTGAATAGACTGAGAAATTACAATGTTTTATGTAGAACGCTTAAAATAATAATGAATACATTTAGTTAAATATGTTTATAATTTGCAATAATATTTACATAAAGTCATTTTCTTATTTTATTATTATTCTATTTTATAGATGGAAGACTGCGATAGACAGCGATAGTTGCTGTTAGTTGTGTGTTATATACCCTCGTTCAGGGTATTACAATCAACATCAGACAACCATATTCTATGTGAGAGAAAAACCTTTGCGCTTTTACAAGACATCCAAACCAAACTTGCCCAATGTGCTTACTATGCTGCTTTTCACAACGCTTTTGCTTACCAAGATATCTAAACCAAACCTACCCAATATGATATTTCTAATACTCTGTACATATTGACCAAAAATCATTCACATCAAACGACTACAACAATTAGCTCCTATAGGAGCGATAGTTCGAAAGATGAGTCAAGCTCTCCAAGTCAAACGCACTCAACATTTCTCCAAAGATATGTACACCCTCATTCTCCTGATCAACATCAGATAACTATATTATATATCTTCCATTTAGTTAATTTTTTAAATCTATATAGAAATTTCGATTTATAGGAAATGAACTGCAATCTTCAAGTGTATATAAATTCCAACGTATCTAAAATAAGCGTTCCTTTGCTGTTGTTGTTGGCGTTGTGTCTCCACAGACGGCACGCGATCGCCACCAAAAACGAATGCAACTTGGATCCCGAAGCTTGCAACACGCGCCTGTGGCACAACTCAAATGCAATTCTCGGTTCTTCTTTTCCGGTAACATGCGGCGTATGCGCATTTTGAGCACACTCAAGTGGGTGGCAATTGAGCAGTCGATGAAATTAAAACAGCAGCAACTACAGTCAACACTCGATAAGCCAAACTGTAAATTATGCTCAAGCAGAGCAAGCAAAAATGTAAACAATTAAATTAACTCTCACAAGCAGAGAAACTTTAATTAATTGCCACAAAAAAATACCAACATATCGAACGTTCACTGTACAACTGGAAAGTGGGTCGCGACTTTAGCAAACAATTGAAATAAAAAGAAAAGAAAAAATAAACGCACTTGCTAAAGTTCAATTGTGCGCACAAGGGTTAAGTGCCATTCAAAAAAGAAGAAAAAAAAAAAGGGTGTGATGACAGGAGGAGGGGGTTGGGTTGGGCAGGGGTATGCTGACTGAATGCAGACTGCATTTAAATTTAAAACTTTAATGTCATGCACCAAAGCAAAAGAAAATGCCGACGCATTTATCTATGAGAGAGCAAGCCAAGAAGAAGAAGCACAAGCAGACACAAAACAGAAGGCAAAAGAAAAAGCATGCAAGAAAAACAACAACACCAACAACCAATTGCGCACGTAGCAGCAGCAAAAGCAGCACAAGCAGCACAAGCAGCAGCAGCAGCAGCCGATAGCAGAAGCGACAACAACAACAACAAAGAAGGCATTAGACAAACAAAAACGGCAAACAATATTTCCGCATTCCGTCAAACACACACACACACACCCAAGCACATTTGACAAATTCGCCACAAAGGCGGCGAATTTTACGGCGAATGTTATGAATCAACTTGATTTGCGGGTGCAGCAGCGCTGGGTTACAGGGGGGTGGGTGGGGAGGATGTTCCGTCATTCAACCCGAAAATTGCCGGCGAATATTGCAAAAAAAAAAAAAAAAAAAAAAAAAACAATCAAACTGAAATCGAGAGAGCTGAGCTGAAAGAGTGTTTAACCAACAATTAACTTGATTTCAGTTGTTTTTTCTTTGTGTATACCCTGTGCATAAGTTAATAATTTTTCCAACTAGAAGTGTATGCAACTTGATGTATAGTATTAGTGATGAAATTCCATTAAATCTTTCTATATATTCTCCTGGATTCAAATAGAAGTCATTTTATTGCATAAGTCGAGTTTGTAAGCTGAATTTCAATTGCGCTTATGCAAACAAAATGTATTTTTATTGACATTTGCTATCAAAAATATTAGCACCACCCTCACAAGAAATCGTGAGGGTTTCGTTTTTAAGTTTACGGTATTCATTAACATGTTTTTAGAAGTGAAAAAGACTCTTCAAAAAAAGAGAGAAAGAAAACACAATTTTCCTCAACGCTTTTAACTTATTTAAATTTAAATCAAATTAAAAAATTAAATAACATGAGAAAAAGAAAGTGAACGAACAAAAGCAACTTTTTCAAATACCCACTTACAATTATGGAAATTGGAAATAAATTAATTTTTGGAACTCTTCCCATCCATATATATACATATATATACATAAATAAATATACAAATCTATTAAAAATAAACATTTGAAAAAATTGTTATTTTATTCGTAAGTGTTAACTTAGGTTTTAAGCATATTTCCACATTTGTATAACTCTGAAAGAAGATCCACAATTAATAGGTATAATTGGATATCAGCACTGGGTATCTGCTAGTCAATCACTATTTTGGACTCGAGCACTTTTACTTGGCGATCCGATTGGAAAGTGTTGCCAATTTGCCGATGTTGTCGCCGTTGTTTTTCTTGTTGTTGTTGTTGTTAACTGAGTGGAAGTTTAATTGTGCGCTTTATAGCGCGATTTATGAGCCAACTTCGACAACAACAACTCGACGACTTTGTCTTGGCCAGTAGCCATTTGGCCAGTTGCCAAATTTGCAATTTTGTGGCTCGTGCGTGTGTTTTTTGATTATGATTTGCAGGGGACTTTGGCTTAGTTATGACAATTATGCTCTAAATTAAATTGTTACAAAATTACGATTATTTGCGATTCGCAATGGAAAACTCTTTGAACAGCCCACGCCACGTCAACACATAGAAAGTAGAACAAATCGTAATAACAATAATAGTAAAAAACCACAAAGGAAAAAAATTCGAACATAAACTTTAAAATTTGCAAATAAATAAATTAAATTTGCCAATTGCGCCAGTTCACAGTTGCTAGGAGGGTTACAAAGAGAGACAGAAATAGATAGACAGAGAGAAAGATAGAGAGAGAGACATTGAATACAGTGAAGCAAAGCGAAGTGAATAATGTGTGAAATTTCACATATCAAAACTCAAGTGAACAAAAAAGAAACAAGAAACGAGAACAATAAGCACACTAGTCAACAAAACATATTTGAGACTTGAAATTAATTTATAGGAATAATTCAAATCGATATCTAACACATTTGGAAACTGCATTAATAACAGCCCTTTCCATGGGAAGGGCCACGACCTCATCGTTGTCGGCATTTTTTTTATTATTCTGTTGTTAAGTGCTCGAAATTGCCGTTGTAACAACTTCAGCAATACAAACAAATTCTCTGCGTGGATTATTTTTGTCAACATCAAGGTTAAAGCTCGACCCGAAAGAGCAATATACTCAATTGCATGAGCATATGGTGCGTGTACTTATACACACACACCTATACACACATACAAACTGAGGCACACACACCACATACAAATAGGTATTTCTTGCATAGGAAATCAGCTGTTGTAACATTTGGCATGCAGATTAGATTAATATGAATAAAGAGCAAGGGGAAAAAAGAAGAAGGAAAAAGCAGAAACTCGATTTGTGCAAATCACGACTGAATCACATGAATCACAACCAATAAACAGCTAACAAAAACATTCGATATTCGATGGAAAAAGAGAACTGGAAATAGTTGTTTTTGTAGTTTTGCGCAAGTTGATTAAAAAACATCAGAAAAAATTGTGTGTACAAATTTCAAGTGCATTTTTTTAAGGGGAATACCGTGAATCTGAGCAAAATCTAACTTAAGACAAAATGTTGTAAGCGAGATGACGTCGATTCTAAAAAAAATTGAATGAATAATTGAATGTTGAAATGTTTACAGATTATTTATTATGTATTTATTGATTTATTTTTGTATTAATTAATGATTTAAATTTACATAATTTATTTATGTAAGGTTTTATTACTTATTTATATACAATTAGTCATGTTTACATTAAAGATGATACCTTAAGAAAAAACTTATATTTAAAATTTATTCTTATGATCTGCTTATACATTCTGCTAAAATAAAAAATGGATAATTTATTAAATCAAAATTCCCCAATTTTGTCGTTTTACACAATTTTTGAATTTTTAACTACATTTATTTTTATCACGCTGCCTTTATATCGAGGTTGAGTTGAGAAAAATGTTAATATTAATATTTTCCAAACAACCTGTTAGGCCCTCCCCACCCCCTTGCCTGTCATCACTCTACACACGCATTACACACTCAACTTGGTATCTCTCTATTAGAGTACAGCAATTTTCAATTAGTTTTGCTCTCAATTTTGCTTTCGGTTATTTTCAGCAATTAGCCAACAAAAAATAGAAAACAAAAGTTGGAAAAAATGGAAAGGCGCTGATGTTTTAGTTGGAGTGCCTAATTAGCTAAAATGTACGTTAGGGGAGGAGTAGGCAGGTAGGGAAGGGGAGCCCAAGAATTCACAATGCTGACCAACAGATTTTTTTTTTGGCGACAATCGAATTGTGTCAGAAAAATACGGCGAAAAAAAACCAAACAACAATAAAATTGCTGAATTATTAAACAACAATCAGACAAGCAAAAAAGAAAAGAGAAAAAAAGAAATGAGACGCGCTCTGAAAAGAAACAGCAACAACTACAATTAAAACTGCCAACGGAGCAGTGCAAAAGTTAAACAAAGACGCAACAACAACCACAATAACTGAAATTATTGCTGCTTAAATATGCCAACAATGTGCACATACACACACACACACACACACAACATATCACATACACACACATGCAAGCTTATATTAAAATGAGCGAGTGCTCGTAGATGCTCACACACACACACACACTTACATACACATATGCTCACACATGCATGTACACGTAGAAAAAATTTGAAGTAGATAATTTAAAAGGAGTCAACTTTTCTTAAAACCAAAAAAAAACAGGCAAAATCAATCCAAATCAATTATATATAATTTTCTTTTTTGTTAATTCAATAGATTTTTAATTTTAGTTTAAGTAAAATTCAAATTTTAGTTCAAGTACATTTAGCTTGACATAAGATCAAGATAACAAAAGAAAATTAAAGTTAAGTAGCAGAATAAATCAAAGGAAACTCATTAAGACATTGTAATACAATAAGTATTCGAGTGGAATTAAAATTCAAATTTCGTTTCAAGTGCAGTTAGCTTAATTGTTTCTTCTTTTTTTTTGCTGTGTACTCGTATTCGTATTCCGTATTTATACATTAATTGCCATGTAAAAAAAGTGGGGTGGGGTGGGGTAGCGTAGTTGCTTCTTCTTCTTCTTGTTCGCTTTCGAAACTCGAGACCCGCATGGCAATAAAAATGACATGCAGCTGGGCAGCAGAGATAGAGATGGAGTGAGAGAAGGCGGCAGAGTGGAGTGGGTGGGTGGAGTTAGGAGCGTGTGCATATAATCAATCCCAAGTGTAGGAGATGTATGAGAGAATGAGTGACAAAACAGACTGAGGTAGAACATGGTATCAAATGGAAATAGCAAAGTGACGAGAAGAGTGCTGGTAGTGTTGGGAGTATAATAAACACATTCACACACACATACACACACGCGCAGATAATAACAAAACTCCCCAACAAAATGACCAAGCAAAATGGGTGGCAAATAAAACGAAAGAAAAGAAAAAGAAACAAAATGAGAAAAACACACAAATTATGATGAAGTAACAATTAAAACTTAAACAGCAGTAGTTAGTTTCTAGCTTAATTAACAACATAAACAAAAGCGAGGCCAATGCCAGACGAGAAGCAGAGACAGAGAGAGAGACGGAGAGGGAGAGAAGAGAGAAATAGGGATACGCCTTGGGCATTCAATTTGCTTTGCATGTCGAACAACAAAATGGACAAAACAAACATTTAAAAAATTTGTTTTTCTCTTTTTGAGTAATTAGATAGAAATGCAACAAGGTATGCACGGGTGAAGAGTGGGAAGGGGTGGGGAGAGGAGGGGAGTGGTCGCTGGTTAAGTTAGGTCAGTTTACTGCAAAAATAATAAAAAAAATAATACAAATTTGACTGAACCGCAATCAAGTGCAAGAGATCTTAAGCAAAGCCTTTAAGTTTGCGCAGCTTATCGGAGGTTCTTTGTGGGATTAAAATAAATAATATTAGTATTTTAAGTAGCATTTTTAAAAGCTTAAGATAAGATAAATGTTCTTGATAACTATAGTATACATAATAAATTATATTTACTATAATAAATATTTTAGATTCATACTTCTATGCGTAAATTTTGGGGTATTTATAATTGTTTTTAAAATGGTAAAAAAAAAGGAAGATATTTAGCAACAAGTTCCATATGAAAGAGAGACTAGTAGATACTCTGTAGCTGAATGTTTTTTTTTTATCTTTTTCGATCTTAATAAAATCTCTGTTTATATTATATATCAATTGGAAGGCTATGTCTTAATAATTACGCCTTTTGTTGCTATCGGAAATTGATATTCACGAAACGGAAGTCTACACCTCTCTAGATCGAGTCAACTTTTAATGCTGACCCAGAATATAGAGTTGCGGTCAAAATATTAATACGGCTGTATAATCTTAGATATTTTAAAAACCTTATTAACCATATTCTATTCCATTCATCGATCGCTGAAATGATTAATATTTCGCCACAGATTTTATAATAGGTTTTTCGATTGGCACTGATCTATGTTATCGATTTAATATTTTTTATACTTTATTTGACGCTGACATTGAATACATGTCTGTAACTTCGGCTATATATACTCTTCTAGTTTAGATATTTAGAATACAAATGTAATTAGCTTAAAATAAGTGTTGCACAGCTTTAGTTCAATCTATACAAAAACGAGCAACATTTTGTTGCAACACATTACTTTATACATTTTAATTCTGATTTCTCTCTCTCATAGCATTTATCAAAGAAATCTTTTTTTCTTATTTTTCTCCCACTTTAATTTCCGGTGCAACAAATTACGTGAAAAAATATTCAATTTATTATCATTTCAATTTCTCAGCTGAGATAAGTGATAAAAGAGAAAGAATGATGGGGAGAGGGAGTGCGAGGGGTAAGATTTATTTATATGATTTAATTTAGTTGAGTTTAGGTTAGTTGCAGATACACACCATTTATCTAGTTGATCTCATTTAAAACGGGTCTCAGAGTAGGTGATGATGCTGATGAAGAAACACATTCAATTTAATCCAAATGAAAGCAGAGCTTGTTATGTATCTGATATATATATATATACCATACAGTTATATATATAAATATATTCACTAGTCACAATCGGCACTTAAAATCAGCAAAAATATATTTTGCATAACTTTGAAATTCACCAGAAAATTTCACTTTTATTTTTTTTGGATTTTTATTTGTATTTTTCTTGACCGGTTTTGTTATTTTTCTTTTCATTTAGCTATTTCATAATAAGCACAATTTTAAATATATGACAATTTACAAATTCATCGAAATATATATTTATTTACATATGTGTGTATGTATTTCTGTGTGTGGGTGTGTGCGTGTGTTGATGTCTCTCGTATGTAGAACAGCGATCGAAAGAGCGCGACTTCGAATTCGAATTCGATCTCGAATACTGAACGACAAGGAGACAAAAACAAAGCCGATGATGATTCAGCTGTTGCAGAAAATATGCCCAAAAATAAGGAAATAAAAACAACACACAGCGCACAACACAAATGACTGTTTAAGGCACCCAGGCAAAGAGACGCGTGTATCTGACAGATACTTTTTTTCTGTTTCTTTGTAAACGAAGCGCGGCGAAAAAAAAGGCGTCCGCACGCTTCAACGGCAAATTGTACAATACAAACACAACAACAGCTGTTATTATTTTACCAATGTTTAACATTGTGCTGTTGTTGCTCAAAGAGTGCGCACACATACTTTTAACAGTTGCGCTCACTGTTAACACTAAATGGGAGAGATCGCGAGAGCGAGAGCGCTTGAGTGGAAAATAAACTAGGGCTAACAGTTAGCATCATGACTCATGGCAGTTAGGGTTAACTAGCGGAGAGAGCGAGTGCAACTTAACAGTCACAGTTTGAGCACAAAGCGCTGAATACAGAGAGCAAGACGCGAAGAAAGCAGAGAGCGCTGGAGAGTGCGTGTTTGCATTAACAGCAGCATTAACAGTGGCAGCTGCATTTGTATCTTTTTGTCTATTTTCTTGATATGCTTCAATTGTTATTTTGTTTATTCATTTCTTTTAGGCTTAATTTGTGGGTAAACAAATGCCGAGCACAAGCTTATCCATTAGCAGCTAATTAGAAGCTTTAAAGGTAACAAAAATATATGGCAAAGGCTAATGCACTTGAGAGAACAAAAAAAACAAACAAAGCAAACAAAAATAGTAAGAAAAAACTGACCAAATAGCTTTAATTGAAAACTCCCCAAAAGAAGAAGCGACAACAAGTGCATCAAAGCAAAACAAACAAGTCTAGACACGATAGGCACAAAAGAGAGACATGAGAGATAGCGAGAAAGAGAGAGAGTTCAAGTTGACCCAGTGTCCACTTTGCTTCTTATCGCTTAGCTGCTTAATTACACGCAACGAGTGACAAGAATGACGGCTCATAGAGAGTTAGCGAAGGAGAGAGCAACATAGGCGCATTAATAATCTACACAAGTGCGAGTGAGTCGAAATGCAAAGGGCAGCTCAAAAGCAAAACAAACTGAATATGTTGTTGTTGCCATGACGACGGCAAAAGCTCAAGGAACGTTTAATCAATGACCTGTTCTAGCATTGGGGGGAGTGCTGAGTGAGTGAGTGAGAGTGAGAGAGATAGTCACTTCTGGCATTTAACGGCACGCATTTATTTTTTTGGCTTGATATTTATGGAAATTTGATAAACATTTAAACGCTTTTTTATTGCATTTGATTAACATAGTCTTTTAATTGCCAAACAAACTAATAAATAAAAATATATATAATATATATTTATGTAAGATGTTTCCATGAAAAAGGGAGCAAAAGCTCAACAGCTTTAAGTCGCCGATGGAATATTCGAAGCTTCGATTTAAAAAAGCTTTTAGCAAGTATTAAAATGTGTAAATATTTTAAGCAATAACTATTTAAGACTAACTATAGAATTAAGCAGAGCTTTAGACAAATTAAATCCACTTAAACTTAAACAGCAAATATATTGAATTATAATTAAAATTAATTATTGAATTATATTATTAAGTTAATAAATATTTGTTTGTTATTTAATTGGAGTATTCTTAAATTCTTATATTAAAGAGAAAAGCGAAATCATTTCTGCGGCAGATTTATCAATAAAAATATTTTCAATTGAAGTTGGTGATTAAATATTCCACTGGAATCCATTGTGCCTAAGCCTGAAATGGAAAAATTATTTCTAGTTCTATATTTCTCATTTCTCTATTTACCTTTTCCAGTCTATCAAAAATTAATTCCAATAATTCAAATATTTTCCTATTATTTAATTAATCTTATATCATTGAAATAAGTAGCAAACTGGTTTTCCTTCCAATCCATGCAACAAATACCCCCATAAATCTTATATTTCTTTTTTAACTTTAAATTTAATATAAGATTTTATTTTAAACTTTATTAATTTTAGTGGACAGTTAAATAAATATATTTTATATTATAAGCTGTTACACATTAAATGACAAATTCAAAAAACCTTCTTATAGAGCAAACAGGAAAAAAAACCAACATTCAGGAATCGAAATACAAATATTGATCGTAAAAATGTAAACATAAGAGAAACAAAAATATTTAACAGGCGCGGAAAAGGGAGGGGGCTTGGCTTGGGCAAGGGAAGGAGTGGAGGGGATGGCCAATAGGGAGCTGCTACAAATATGTTGTGAGCATATCAAATGATCCAGAAAACAAACAAATGTAAGAAGAGGAAGAGCAATTGCATACATATACATGAACAACCACACACACGCACAAACATTTACATTTACATTTATGACAAGGGGTTGATGTGGCATGTAACTTGCCACTTAAAATGCAAGTAGAAAGACCAAAATTGATTTCATGCATTTGACACAAACACACACACATAGGAGCATATTATGCAGAGAGCGAAATTGTACAATTGATAAAGAGAGAGAGAGATCGCTAGATTTAGCGCCCACGCTATGCAATTTTTTCTCCAACTTTAGAAAGTGTCAAACAAGAGTAATGATCAACACGACGGACAGACAAGCAGACAACAAAGCTCAAAAAATTTGGGGTAAACTGAGTTTAAAAGGAGAAGAGACTTGCTCTCTCGCTCTCTGAGAGTACGCACAAAATGGCGTCAAAGGCTGCTGCTTCTGCTGCTGCGTTTGTCTGTTAATGAAGCTTATGAGCAGCAGCGCGCGCACGTCACAACTCACTAAGCTGCAGCAACAACAACAACCAGAGAGAGGGAGACCGCGGGGAGAGAGAACACAAAAGGAGAGCAAGCAAGCAGCTGAAACACGGATCCCACAGTCAATGGCTGCACCTGTATAGCAGCAAGCCATATTGCACGCACACTCCCCCGCCCCATCCCCCCACCCACGCGCACATGCGAGACAAAAGCACAGTTACTGGGGCTGCTGCTGCTGTTGGGTTCATTAATGACGACGTCTCGCTACGTTCGAGCGATCACCAACACTAACAACCACAACAATAACAGCATTGTTGATAATCAAGCAGGAGCGTTCAAGTTGAGTGTAACACTTATATATACCCTGTAACCTACAATATATTTACATAATGAATAATAAAATAATTAATAAATAATAATCAAATATAATTTTCAAAATTAAAAACTAATTAAATAATAATTTAATTAATATACTCTTACTACTAACCTTCATTAAAGAAGTGTTGCTTAAAATTACAATCAATCGATCCATCCTGTAGCCAAGATGTATATTTTAAGTAATTAATGATAAAATAGTAAATAAATAATAAAATAATAAATAAATCTTACTAATTAAAATAATACATATACTCTTTCTAAAATCTTCATCAATTTTGAAGACATAAGTAAAATAAATTAAATTGTTGCATAAAATTAAAACTAAACGATGTACTTTAAATTAGATGCGTTATCGATACACAATTTTGCTACATTCGTTTTGCAAATTTTCATACTACCCCTCATGCACACTTTAATTGGCTACAGGGTATAGGCAAAAAAAACTTACAACAACGACGTAAACAATTTCATTAGTACCATTAAAAACGCATATTTCGCTGGCCACATAAAAATAAAATGGTAGCTAAGCTAGACTTGCTGTTGTTGCTGCCGCTGCAGCAGTTTAATATCGCACAACAGCAGAAAAAGAACAGCAATTTCCGCGCAAACGCAACCATTGCGCAGCTTTATCAGAGGGAAGGGGAGAGGTGGGGCGGCGTAGACAGACAAGTGCAGAGAAAGAAAGAGAAGCGACGCCAGAAAAGCTCGACGCAGCCAAGCATAAAACAGATAATAATAAATTATATGCATGTAAAAAATTTTAAAAAAACCAAAAACGGCACGATCAATGACTGTACCCCCTCTCTCACCCCATCCACCACTACTCACCCCCGCCGCAAAATGCAACGGAAATGGTCAATTGCGCAATTCGAGAACAAAGAGAGTGAGATGGGGAGAGAGAAAATAAAAGCTCGACTTACCTTTATTTGACTGAACGCCGACGCAGCAGTAGCAGCGGCTGCGGCTGCTGCTTCCCTGGCGACGCCGACGCCATCCGCGGAGCTGGCATGCGTCGATGGAGACGTTGCGTAGACAAACAGCGGCAGCGAATTGAAATTACGTAAAAAGGCGCCAGCGCCAGCTTCGACAGCGACGCCAGCATTAGCATCCTTAAAACGCCGGCAGAATAGCAATTGTTTATTGCAGGCGGCAGCGGACGCCAGCAGGGGCAGCAGCGTGGGCGTTGGTTTCGACGTTGGCGTCGCTGCTGCTGCTGCCGCCTCTGCCTCTGCCTCTGCTGGCTGCTCCGCTTGTTTTGCTGTTTTTGTTGTTGTTTTGGACGCCATTAGCGTATCGCAATTTTCTTCCTCTTCTGTTGTGGATTTTGTTGCAGTTGTTGTTGTTGTTATAAAACGATGCTGGCGTCGCTGCTGCTGCTACTACTACGCTGCTGCTGCAAGCGTCCTTTGTTATTGTTGTTGCAATTATCAACTGGCTGCCGCATGTTGCAAATGCTTACGCATAGAAATGACCTCTAACTAAATTATCTTCAACACACACACGCACATGCAGACACGCACACACACACACTCACACACACGCGAACACTTTGTCGTAGCAGCAACAACTGTGCAGAAAAAAAACTCAACGTTTTGTTGGTGCTTGTTACACGCGTTGCGTTTTTCTTAAATTGTATTAAACGAATATTTTTGTATTCTTTCGTTAACTTTTTGCTTGCTAAATTTGCTTTTTGTTTAAATTTGCAGACAGTTTAATGTAACCGTATATTCCAAGTTGAAAAATACGAAAATCCATGTATCAGTCTGGCAACACTGTTGGGTGGAAAAAAAATACCAACAGCTGGCAAGTCTGGTCAAATCAGGTGAGATTATTTTTTTTTGGAGACACCAAAAATAAAATTCTGAATCAAAGTTTGCCGCTGAAACAGTATCAAAAATACATGGTACTACTTTGTTACAAAATTTATCAGTAAAAAATTCCGGCAGCAAGCAACACGTTGTGTTTTCATTAAAAGCCAATTAGCCAATTAGCAGCAAACAACAACAACTAAACAATTTTAGCGGACACAACAAATTTGCGCTCGCCGCCGGTTAAAAAGGTTACTGTTCCCCGGAACCTATTTGTTTCTTTTTCTTGTGTGGTGATCTTCGGTTACTAAATTTCTACGTGCAGACACTCATTACAAACTGCTCTCTGTTTGCTACCACCCCCAAGGTAAGTATTTATTTAAATATAAATTATATTATAAATTTATTTTCTATAGTTGCCACATTGTTTGAATATTGTGTCTCTTTACAGATAATATCGATCTGGCCAGTCAGTCAGTTACCGCAACATAGTCGTGCTGCTCTCGTTGGACAAGTGTTGGGCAATATCAACACACACACACACACACACGTTCCCCAACACCGAAATATACATGCGCACATCTCTGTCGCACTCAGGCACATATAATTTGTCATACGGTCTCTGTCCGCTAATATCGTCAAATCGTCATCATCATCGTGTCGGTCTCACTCACATCCGCTCTGCAGCAAGAAAAAATTTTATATCGTAGCCGTAGTTGTCGTCGGGGCGCCGTTCTACTCGCAGTGCTGCAATATTTTCTAGACTGTAACTCGGACAAAAGCTGAGAGCCTGAGAAAGAAATATAATAAAATAGCCAGAACACAGAGAAAAGTACATAAAAAAAAACTAAAGCCAGCCTATCGCAGCTTCTGTGTTTCGTTTGGTTTTTCTATAAATATATAAAAGCATTTTTCACTCTAGTTGTTAAAACAATCAATTTTCTCATTTCGTGTGCAAATCGACAAAAAAAAGAACAAAAGCAAAAATCGAGAAAGGAGAGAGAAACCTACAACTAATACACACACACACTCACACACAAAATCAAATTTCAATCAGAAAATGGCGTTAAAAAGAATCAATAAGGTATGTGAAACAAAAAATAATAATGAAAAAAATCAAATCGAATTGTTCAAATAATTTTGCAACAATTTGCAACAAAAGTGCAAAAAAATATATAAATTGTGATTAGAAATTTCTTGTGCGACAAAAGAAAAAATGAAAAAAATTTATGCAAGAAATGTGAAACGTAGAAAACGAAAGACAACGAAAAAAAGACAAAAAAAAACCGAACCGAATACGTGAACGAAAGAAAACGTGCAAAAAGCAAAAGAAGCAGCACAAGGAAAAATTGGCGATGACGACGTGCATTAATTACTTACTACAAGCTTAAGCTTAACAAAAGAAAACTAAAGTTTAGATTTTTTAGCTTTGCAATGGAATTCTAATAAGAATTAGATTTAATTTATAATACATACACGCGCATATATACAGGCAACGTGTACGTTGTATGTGTGGATTGGTGTGCTCGACGTTTCCGTTACACATGTGTTTGCACCCCCTTCCCCCAATATGCATGTATGTGTGCGTGTGATTGCAGTAAATATTGCAAGCCGGCCAACCTGGTCCAAAAAAATGCAAGCATATTTGGCCAGGCAAAGTTACCCAACACTTGCGTATATATGTATGTGTGTGTGCATATATATAGCTAGGCACTTACACACACACTGACAAACGTTGCTTATGCTTTTGTTGTTGTTCGTCGTCGAAAGATCCAGCAAAAAAATTTAAAACACGGCAGCGCAGAAAAAGAGCGTATAATTTTAACCTAACCTTACTTTTTTATTTTTTTGCGCTGATAATTCAGAAATAGTGCTTGCACACACACGAACATATATTTATATATACATATATATATATATATATATATATATATATCGAATTGTATAAGTGTGTTTGTGTGTGAAAGCGGCTAAATTTCGTTGAAATTTTATTTATTTTATATATGCAACAAAAGTTAAAACTGCAATGTTAATTTTTGATTTTCGTTAAGTTTTGCTGCTGTTGCTGCTCACTCGCTCACTCCTGCAGCAGCGAGCCTGCAGTTAACTTACATTTCAATTGCTGTTAAATGTTTTGCGTATTTTTGTACTTAACGAGAATTTATTTTTAATGTTTTATATAGTTAGAAAAATTACAGTTCGATTTGAAGTGCGGCCGGTTCACTCACACATCGACTCATAGTAGTAGCCCCCACCAACACACACACACAGAGTGTCTTTGCACAGTCACAGCGCCAGCAGTAGCAGTGAGTCGAGCAAAGCAAAGCAGCATATTAACTTTGCCATCTCGCTCACACACACATTACACCATGAGACGCCCAAAGAGAGCGAGTAGCAATGGTTAAAATCGACGGCAGCTGCTTGCGCTGGCTCAGCTCTCATCTGGCCTGACCACCATACACAGCGTTTGGCTCTTTCTTGCACGCTCATGCAAAGGCGAATGGGGCAGTACTAAAAGAGGAGGGTGTCTCTGTGTGCGTGCGTGTGCGCGATGGCAACTCAATGTGTGTTGTGCTGAGTAGTGTTGCAAAATGTGTGGAGGGAACAATAATTAGTATAAAAAAAAATAAAACAAAATATAATTTACCATAATTTACTTTTAAATAATGTATGAGTAAAATATGTAAATGATGTTTTAAAAGCCAGCACACGCAAACACACAGGCAAATATTTTTATATACATGCTTGTGTTTTATATGTGAGGGTCTGCTGACTGTCTCGTCGATGCTGACTGCGGCGCTAGCTGAGCAGCAGCAGCAGCGTCATGGCCATTGAATTTTTTCCTTATAATAAACTTTTCATGTTCAGTTCGTGAAATGAAAACGAAATGCTGTTAGTAGAAATTAAGGAAGCGCATTTTTATTGCCATATGAATTAATAATAATTTTTACTTTTCTTTATTTTATGTAATTACCTTCGTGCTCTTTTCGTCCACCTTTCAGCAAAACACTATTGCAAGCAACTGTTTTGGTTAGCCCCCACCCCTCTTCTGGCTCTCTTGGTCCGTCAAGCCAAGGCATCACTTTGTTGTTGTTGCCGTTATAGAAATTCAATCAAAGAAAGAAATGAAGATGATTGAGCCGGGCTTGCTCTTTCTCTCGCTCTCTCTTGTTCTGCGCTCTCGCTGATCGTGGATTGTGTTTGTTTGTATGCGTTGTGTGCTAAACGACCGTTAGTTTGTTTTTATTTGAAATTTAAAGCGAAACGAACGCTATCACTTCACTTGTCTTTGTCTTTTTCTTCTTTGCATGAGTCATGCCGTCGGCGAGACGACGACGACAACCGCATTGTATGCAAAGAGAGAGCGAGAGAGAAGAGTCTCCCCTCGAACTTGGCGATTTTTTTCTATGTAACAATTTCATGTTCTTGTTGTAATTATATACTTTTTCGCTCAACAGGTACAAAAGTCTGAAAGTGCGTGGCATGTGGCACACAAGAAAAAACGAAAAAAAGAGAGCGAAAAATAAGCTATTTTTGAAATGCGTTGCGTATAAATCGTATTTCGTATATTTCTTACTTTTGCTTGACGCGCGACGGTAAAATGAATTGTTTTTTTTTTAAAGTAATTTTTTGTTTTTGTGTGTAGTAGTTTTTGGGGGCTTGTTCTGCTTCTTTGTCCTCTGTTCTTCTTCTTCTTAAGCGCAGCATAACAAGAGTAACAACAAAGAGCGTTGCCAGTCAGCCGTTTTTCTTGCTTTCTGCTTTACTGAGCTGCTTTTGCATTTTCCACTCCGCGCCCCTCCCATCTTTAGTATATTTTGTGTCAAGGCTCTCGTTTTGCTAGCTTCCGCAAAACCAGTGTTGCCATTTTTGGCTAGTTTTAGCATTGAGAGCAGAGTTGGAAATATGAACTTTTTTTGAGAGCTAAACATTATGAAATAATTCTTTCAGTCAGTTAGTCTAAATAAAATAAAATAGTTTCAGCCTTGAGAGAATAATTGAAATGCTTTTGAAAAATTTTAATATAAATTCCGTTAGTAATAAAATAAAATAAAGTGTATAAGCGGAAATTTCTAGCTAAAAGTATTAGTCATTTATTGTTTTATTTTCTTTTTGTTTGTGAATTTATCTTTCTGGCAACACTTCACATTGAGTTCATCTTTTTTTTTTAATTGTTTCGCTATTAGTAAAGAAATAAAATAAAATATACAAAGCGATTGAACCAAACTTCTAGTTATAAAGCATTAGTCAGTTATTTAATATTTTGCTATATATACAATATATATATATATATTTTTTTTGGCTATATATATATATATATATATTTATATATATTTTTTTTTTTTAGCTTTTTCCGGCAATTTTGTTTGGGTTGGTGATTTATATTTCTGGCAACACTGTTCCTCTTCCCGCATCGAGCTCATCTTTTTTTTTTTAAGTTTTGGTACTCTGTTTTTCGCCGGTTTACTTTACACCTATTTTGTTGCCCATGTTGGCTGGCTGGCTGGCTGGCAGGCAGCTGTGCTGCTGTTGGGGTTGGAGCATCGTACAGCCATAGGGGGAGTGGGAGGAGGGGGAATAACAGCAGCCGCTCAGCTGTGTGCGTGCGACTGTTAGAGAAGAGGGGTAGGGGAGGGTGAGAGAGAATGAGATTGCATATGTATGTATGTATATATGTGTGTGTGTGCGCGCCTTCTGCTGCTGCTGCTGGCTTCTGGTTCGGGCCAACGAACTTGATTTTCGCGTCATTCGCATTTGCTGCCTTCTTTTTTTTTCATATATGCGAAATACGAAATTTTCATATTTCTGTTTTTAAATTTTAAATGTGACCAAATTAAATAAAATAAAATCATATCTGCAACGTGATGCACATCATGAATAATATAATTTAAATATAAAAAGAGCAAGAAGCGAAAGAACCTTTCGTTGTCTTTTTGTCAAAATGTTTGTTTTTAATCATAAAAATATTATACAAATTATAATAACAAAAATAATAGTATAAATTATAATAATAATAATTATAACTAATTTATGTTTTTATGTTTATAGGAACTGCAAGATCTGGGCAGAGATCCACCTGCACAATGTTCAGCTGGACCAGTTGGAGATGATTGTGAGTACAACGTTTACATAAACACACGCCACCTCTCTCTCTCCCACATCAGCCCATTAACCATTCCATCGATCTTCTGCTTCTTCTTATCAGCTGCTTTTTTTGCATTATGTAACTGTGCGACGACCGACGACACGAGTAATCCTCCCCCTCCCTCTGCTCTCTCTATTTCTTTATCCCTGCTCTCTCGCAGAGCTTTCTATAAATAGAGCAGACACATCTCATTTAGCTTTTGATCTGCTGCTTTGCCTTGCAGTAACATGACTCGGCACTTTTGCACATGAGCATTTGGAAAATGGAAGTTTTCCAGTAATGGAAATTTGTCTGCAAATTACTTTCCTTATCATCGATTGGCTTTATTGGAAAATCACTTTAATTGAAATTTTCGATAGCGTTGGTGTCTAGAAATATATGCCATTGAAAGAATAGTTTTTTTTTTTTTGGTAAATATTACATTTTTCTTTTTTAAATATTGCATTGGTTTTTCTTGAAATATTACATTAATTTTTCCAGTATCAAGGTCATTTTTGTTGTAATCCTTATCGACTCAATTTGTGGGGCACGCTCAATAAAGTTGCAACAACTTCAATTACACGTTAGCATGTTTTCATTTAACTGTTAATCACACACACACACACATGGGTCAACATTGTGTGCTTTTTAAGCCAGCTTTGCTTTTTGCTATGGAGGTCACCTAAATGACGTCACTGAAAAGTGAAATCGTGCAATTGGAGTTGTAGTTTTTTATGTTTTCTGTTGCTGTTTTGGGCACACTTGTGAGTAATAAGCAATCGATGTCATCGAAAAGTGCAAATCGATAAAACCCACAGATCGACATTTAAATATTACGTTGGAAGTTTTTTTTTTTTTTTCGTTTCCAAAATTACATTTGCAATTCCATGCATGAATGAATGAGAAAGATTTCTTTGTTGAAATTATTAAATAGGTTATTGGGTTACTAGACTTAATTTCTATATTACATATCCATTATATTTACGATCAGCTGAAGTTAAAATTGCGAGTGAAGAATAGATTAGATAAGAAACAATTATTCATTGAAGAAATTCAATGATAATATTTTTATAAAGTGCATTTGCAATGGAATCGATTACAAAGCGCATTAATCATACAGTTCGTTTGATCGCTATTTCATGTCTATATTGATAGAAAAATAAATGAAAATAATAAATGAAACCAAAAAAAAACTTAAATACTTTCAATATAATACTCTATTATCTACTTAAGTATATATGAATATGTTGGAAATATATAACAATATATTTTCTCCTTCGTTCGTATATGATAATATTTTGTTGTACCTGAGGTATGCTTTTTTTAAACTAAATTTTTATGTACAGTAAAATAAATAATGGATTTCTCAAAAGAGTAATTTATCTGCTTTCCCCATACATTTTTTCATAACATTTATTTATTATTTGTAAAATGCATATATTTTCTTTATCTTATGCACATACAAATATTACAAATTGGAAAAAGAAAGAAGATCGTTAGGGAATTCTCGTCGTCCTCTTCATTCTGTTCGCGTTCTCCTCCTCGCTGCTTATCTTATTGATACAAATACGAATACAAATCAAATTAAAGCCGCATTAAGAATTTTGCTCCACATAACGTAATCAGAGAATAATTAGCATATACAGCGCAGATAATGAGATAACCTATTCTCTGTTATAGATACATATAAATATATATGTGTGAGTGAGTGTATTTGTCTGTCTGTGTATTCATATTTATCAGTTTCCGCTGTATTTTTTTTTTTGTGTATGGCTTTTTTTCTTATCAGAGGAACGATTTTAGTGCTTATCAGCTGTGCATGGAGTTTACACACACACACACACACATACACAGAAAGACATTACGTGGCTACTCCAAACAAAGAAACTAAATATAAATGATATTTACAAATATATATAACTACATTTCGATTTGTAATTAAAACTCAACCCTCCCACAATTTATTGCCGATAAGCTGAAAAAAAAAAAAACAACTCATTCAGTCGGAGTCACTTTTTTCTTTTCTTATTTTTTGTGTGGCTTCTAAAAACTTCTGTTCTGCTATAAATGAAATTACAGTAATTGTAATATACAGACACACAAACATCCGCATAAGCATAGAGCGTAAGCTACTCCCTCCCTCTTTCTTCCTTCGCTCGTAGCAGCAGCTGTGCACGGCCCAGTTCTCAGCCCCAAAAAGAGCTCTGCTGCTGCTGCTGCTGCTGCTGCTGATTCTATGTGTCTTTGTGTGCGTTTGCTTTGGTGACATTGAGCGTGAGCGAACAGAGCCAACAGAATGTGTCGTGTGCATAATGTGCACAAGCGAGATGGCATGCTAGGCAAATGGTGGTACTACTGCTTGCTGCCTGCTGTCAACGACGACGACGTCAGCTGCGGCGTCGCTGCCAAGAGTCGGTGCCAAGGCTCTTTTGCAATTGTTGTTTGTTTTTGTTCTTTTCGTGCACACTCGGAGAGGGCAGGCCGGCAGAGGGCGCTTTGGGGCGAGCCAAATTGAGTTGAGTCTGCAGTAGAGTAATCGAGAGCCATGGGAGAAGAAAAAGCAGCCGCGACGAAAGAGCGTGCAAAGAAAGAAGCAGAGAGCGGCGCTCTCAATGCATTTTTGTTATTTTTCTTAAGTTAAAGTATTCCCGAGGGGCGCATTAGATGTGTGGCCAATCTGCAATAATTCATCAAATACCAAATAATTAACACCCAGATGTAACTATATATATTAATACAAATTTTTCTCTCATTTTATTTGCAGTATTTCACTGGCAAGCTACAATAATGGGCCCGGTAAGAACAGCTGTCTTTTTCTGAGATGTTATCCCACACTGGACATTAATATTTGTTGTTGTTGGATAAGTTCAGCGACTCGAGTACAACGCGTGTGTGCGAAAAGGCAGGGATTATTAACCTTGGGTTGAACTGCTGCGTGTCAATACCATTTTATGCCGAGCAGGTGTCGATACTCGATTACCTAACTTCAAAAGGATCGCAGTTTTTTGGTTCCTCATAAGGCTACGTAGATAAATATGAAAAATTTTAACTTCAATCCCAGTTTTGGAATCGATACTTTAAACTGCCAGAAAGCTGCTTTGCTCTGAATTTGGTATTTTGCATTATGAATGCAAATGTACATAGAATTTAGCTTCAAAACATTGTTGCGTCTGTAATAATACCGTTATACCACCTGGAATAGGTTAGTGTAAATCTGTTAAAGGTCATGTGTATTCCAAGATCATTCTTACTTTTTTCCAAACAGTTATTAGTTCTGTCTGTAATAAAGGAAATAATCACTCAAATAACATATGCAATTCGTAGGGAATCTTACAAATTCTATAAATATACCATATTCTCAAGAGTTTTTCATACTATTTAATTTTTGCCTGTAACTAAGGTATACATATCTGTTGAATATAATATATGCTGTATAACACATAAGGAAAGGGTACCATTTCTGATTCAATAGATATAATGAAACATATGTACTTTATAATCACTATCAAGATTTATTCAAACCGAGCAAAAATAGAATTTGTTCTTGAGTGATTCGCCTTGAACTTATCCAACGTAAGCGCAGACTTTAATTTCTCTATAACTATAAATGTGTTTTTTTTTTTAATATTTGTATTAACTGTGTATACATATTTTATGGAATATTTACAGCCGGACAGCCCTTACCAAGGAGGTGTATTTTTCTTAACTATACATTTTCCAACAGACTATCCCTTTAAGCCGCCAAAAGTGGCCTTTACAACACGCATATACCATCCAAACATTAACAGCAATGGATCGATTTGCCTCGATATATTAAGATCTCAGTGGTCGCCAGCATTAACTATTTCAAAAGGTAAATCCAAATATATGTCATGTATACATAACTATAGCTAATCTATTTTCTATTTCTGTTTTTCAGTCTTATTATCAATTTGCTCTCTACTCTGTGATCCCAATCCAGATGATCCGCTTGTTCCAGAGATTGCCAGAATATATAAGACCGACCGGGAAAAATATAATGAGCTGGCACGGGAATGGACTAGAAAGTATGCTATGTGATGCGTTCCAGATTGCAGCAACAACAACAAAAACAACAACAACAACAAGAGCAACAACAGCAACAATTACAGTCCAACACCAACAAAATTAGCAACAGCAACAGTAAAAGTAACTTCAATGTTAAAATCAACAAAATTAACAGCCATGTTAAGTTCAACAACAGAAGCAACAACAGCAAAGCTAACATTTAACAATAGTTACAACAACATTAGCTCCCAATTCGAACGACAACAACAACAATATCAGCAAATGGAGCTGCTGCAGCCACGGGTGGAACGGAGGCAACGTACCAACAACAATAGCAACAGCAATAACAGCAGCAGCAAAAGTAACAGCAACAACAACAGCAGCAGTAACATTAACATTAACAGCAACTGTCAAAAATTGGCATCAAGTTTTTTATTTGAGGCCTGTGTATGAAGAAGAAGGATAAGCAAAAAAATAATTTAATAATAATTCAACTGAAACCAGAAAAGGAAAGAAAAGCAAAAAACAAACACATTATGTAAGCATAAAAACATTTAAAGCGAGAGCTAAACAACAACACAGCATCCCACAACACACACACACACACACACAACACACACACACAAAACACACACAACACATAATAAGTTTAAACAAAAAAAAATACAAACAAACAACAACTACAAATAAAGATCAGCTGGAAAAATTATTATTATTATTATATTATATTTAAAAATGAACCGGAAAAATAAAAATTACAAAAATTCAATTTTTCTGTCGAAACGCGAGTTATGCGACGCCCCCGCCCTCTTCTCAGCTTCCCACTTATTATTACATTTATAATTAACAAAAAGTTAAATGAAATACTGCGTTTAAAACAATATAAAGCGATTTTCTCTCGCTTTTCATTTATAACTCAACAAAAAACTTTAAAAAAAAAAAAATCCATAAAAATAAAAAATGAATTTTTGGTTTTCGTAGGGCAAAAAGAAGAGGAAGAAAATGGGTGAAAGAGTCACAAGTTGAGCTTGGAATTTGTAGGAAAATTAATTCTAGCTTAGATTTTGACCGATCATAAGCAGGAAATTAAACAGAATCGAAAATCGGCTCAGCGTTAGTCTGTTAACATTTACGGTTGCTGTAGAGAATCAGTTAACGGTTTAAGCTCTGAGCTGCAATCGGTTAACGCTACAGGTTCCTGTCAGGCGGTTGGGAAATGATCATTGCTGAGTTTTATCCGGTTTGCATTTCCGGTTCCTTTTTGATTTTTTCTCAGTTCCCAGCTTCAGTCGGTTAATTTGGATTAACGGTTGCTGTTTAATTTCCTGCCGCGGAATGTCGAATTTCATTCAATCGGTTAATTTTGGTTAACAGTTCTCTTTAGCAGTGCGGTTAATTTCGATTTCCAATTTGGTTCTCTTTAAAGTAGCGCTTTGCTTAAAGTGTGTTGCCTGCTCTCTTATATAATTGTGGACATGCTTTTTATTTTAGCCATCATATTTCAAAGCTCGACAAATTTCTGATTAAAAAAAGAGATATGTTAGGATTGCTCAATTAGACTGATAAGTTCTTGCAATTAATGCTGAGTTTTATTCAGTTATCTGCAACAGCAAACAAGTTGTTTATAAAAAGCACAGTTTTGTATGGTTAAGGTAAGGTAAAGTATATATATAGATATATATATATGATAATACTTTACTGATGAGGTTTTGCCAAATGTGATCAGTAAATCAATGAGATTTTCGAATGTATCGTGGGTATCAATGAAGAGATTATCTCCATTCGATTATTAATCAATTGTCGATAAGTGTCGATCGATTACCCCAACTCGGTTATTACATTTCAAATTTTCCTTTATATCGATGATTATCGATTTATAGATTACCTGAATTCGTTTATTAATTATTTAATTTTCTATTGTATCGATTGTTTATTTAAAAATACTTTTGGCAAAATGTGCATTAATGTTTTTGAGACACCTAAACGAAAATCTTGAACAACAAAAATAATATTTGTAGCTACCGCTTTCCTCTTCTAAATATTAGGAAATATAAGCAATTTTATAGTGATCGTTTTTTAGTAAACACGGATGTTATTTCAAAAGTTACTCAAGGCAAGTATTGCACTTAATTTTACATGTTGTTTACATTTGAATTTGTTTCTTTGAATTAGCTGTACTCGGTTCCCCATTAGCCAAAATACATTTACATAAATACATTTTCTATGTAAGAAGAAGCAGCAGAAGAAGAAGGGCCATGAGAATTGAGCAACAGCTGCAGCGGTGAAAGCGGAATACGGAAAATCGGCCAATGTGAAGGGCAGACGATATTCGTATCGTGGCGAATATCGTATCAAGAAGTGACAAAGAAAGAAAGAGCAAGTTCCATTTAACACACACATACGTGGAACAGTGTGCGTTTCCAGAAGCTGGTAACAGGCACAGCATGATAAACAATCATTTAATCAATTCGGAGACTCAATTAATAAACAGGTACAAACATGCGTCAAAGCCGTCGTTGACGACGGCGATGACGTAGCTGCGTCGTATGCGCCAAACTTTTATGCAAAGCTTTTTGGCGTCTGCATTTTTCAGCGGTTTTAAAATTAAGGTAAGATGGCACTTTTATATTCTCTTTTGGCGTTAATTCACAATTTACATATATGTTGTAGATTAAACTAGACAACAAATTGGGAATTTTTTATTTTGAATTATTGTGATTATATTTATATAAATTTTCTTCAGAATGCATTCTGAAACAAAAGAACTGGAATATTTTCAAATCCTGAACAAAATATAAAAAAATAATTATTAAGCCATCCATTTAAGTTACATTTTAATTATATCTGCAAAAAAAATCCAACACTTAAGCATTCAGCAAATAGAAATAAAATGGCTGTGAAAGTTTTGAAGTAATCAGCATAGTACATTATACATATGTATTCCAACAGACGGAAAGTTTTTGCATAACCTCATTAGTATATAGAATCGAAGAGAAGAGAATAGAAGAGATTCTAACTGTGACGTCACGCCGTGTTGCGCACTTTTGTCTGCTGCTTTCAGCTGAACGAAATAAGGAAATGTGAAATGTGCGCGCGGCTCTCTCTGCTAGCCGCTCTCTGCTCTCTGTTCACACTGTCAACCAATGATCAAGCGCAGTTGTGCTCTTTGGTGTTGTCGCCAGCAGTGACAAGAGCTTGTTATAAATATCATTCGTAATCTTCACTTACTCTTTCCGTATTAAAAAATATGAAAACTTTTTTGAAAAAATATTTATGTAATTAGAAATTGCCGCATTGTCTTGCATACAAGAGCACTACTTATTAATCTATACGGAATGCATTGGGTAATGTCATTAGTTCGCATCTGGGTATCGAACGAGCGCTTTTGTTTTTTTTTTTGCTGCTGTTACTCTCGCTCGATCGCTCTCTCTCTCTGTCTCTTTGCTTTGCTGCCGCTCTCTTTGGGTCGCTCGCTCTCTTTTTGTGCATCTCTCTCTCTCTCTCTCTCCCTCTCTCTCTGCGTTTGTCGCTTTCTTGCAGTGGCTGGTGTTAAGTTTTTGAGGGCCCAATCTTTTTTATTTGTATTTTTTTTTGGCGAGTTGCCTTTTGCCCCAGTTGACGTTGCCTGCTGCAGTCTTCAGTTGACTTTTAGCTGTGTCGCGAGTGAGGTTTCGCCCGAGTGAAATCTTCGTTCGTTCGCCAGAACATTGAGTATGTTAACATAAGAATATATACGTATATATATAAATATATATGTATAACAATCACACATCAAATCAAAATCAATTAAAGTGTATAAAAAATTAACTGTTACAAATTGTGAATAGTCGCACGTGCGAGAGATACACGTTTAAAAATTGCTAAATAAAGATTTCAGTTATGCAAACGAATCTCTTCCAACAAATGAGAAAATTCATATCACACGTGAAGCAATTTTGAAGGCAGCAACAACAATTAAAAAAAAAATTTATTTCTCTCGATTTGCATAGAACATTTGTATTTGAGCTGTTTCGCTTTTTAAACTTTGACAAAAGTGCAAAACAGCTTGGATATAATTTAAATTTATTTTTATTGCCTCCATTTCAACTGTCTCCATTCCCCCCTCAACTATTTCTTCATACAGGTCGGCCCCCTCTTTAGATTCAGTTAGCATCTCTAAACCGTTTTTTAGCGCCGGTTTCGGAATTCGCACTCTTTTGCAAATGATGACGGTGATGGTGAGGATGGTTGTAGGGGGAGTGAAGGGGACATGGAATCGGTAAAGCAGCCGGTATCTAAGCCAGTTTTAGAGCACTAATTACAAGTATAGTAGTCATTCGAGATGAAAGAAATTAAATAAATTAATAAATAATTAAATTAAATTATTTTCTTATCAGGAATATTTACACATACAATAAATCAACTAACTATCAAATAATTAAGAATACAAAATATGTGTTATAAACGCCGTTATTTTGTAATCATCCAAATATAATATTCATTAAAAAGAATTCAGCATTCAATAATAATTTTCATTAATTTTTTAATGCTTGCATTATTTTAGAATAATTTGCTATTTTTTCTGCGTAGTTAAATATAAAAAATACGAAGAAGAAAAAAAGGAATAAAAAGAATATAATAAGCAATGAATAAAAAATGAATAAAGTGATAGATTAATAAAATGCAAAATGCTGCCGTTCACTATACATAAATATTTATGTGCATATTTTATTTAATTATTTTCGCATTGTGTCCGCTTAGCTTTCCATAAAGATGAGCCCACGTCCGCATGAGAGTGTGGCGGCAGCCGAAATTCTCGCCGACTGTGAACTAACCTACAATCGCCAGCGACGATTGGGAAAGGATGATGCTGATAACAGCTGCTGGGTAAGTGGAGAAGAAGAAGAGTAGTAAAGTACAGCTGATGGAAGTAAATCATGTCTGATCAGAATCTGATCTGATTAAATCTGATCAGCACGTGCCAACAAATTGCGAATTGGCGTCGAAGCGAAACGCTCAAAAAGAGAGAGGGGGAGGGAGAGAGCTTAACGAAGATATAAAACTGAACTGTACAACTTGAGCTTGCAAATGAAGTCAAGGTCAAATTAGCTGCTTTTTATTATTATTATTATTACTATGGTTTGTTGTCTAGCTCGTGGCTTGTATTTGTGGTTGTTATTGCCATTATGTAAGCTTTTGTATACTTACCAACAACAAATTAAATACATCTATACAGCGAGAGAAAAAAAGGTAGAGTTTCAGTTTACGAATCTTTTGTGTGCAAAATTTGAAGAATTTTTGTTGTCTGCAAAAGTCAAAAACTGTGTTGGAAATGTACCTCGAAAGAGGCTTAAGCGAGCTTAAATTAAGTGAAAGAATTCTTGAAGCAAGTAATTAAAACTTCAAGAAATGGTGCATACTTATAACTAAATGAGTATGCAAGTAAAAAATTAGTAAAGTATTCAAATATAAAAGAATATACATCATGGAAATTATTATCACAAATTGGTTTAAAAAATGTATTTTTATTGAATTAAATATATTTATAACTATAATATTGTTAAGAGTGAAAGTACCTGAAAAGAATCTTTAAAAAAATCTTTTTGCTCATTTTATTACTTTTTAAATACATTTTTTTTATTTCTTAAGCCCCTTTTTAAAAAATGTCTGTACGTCTTTACAACAGTTGAACTTTATTATCTCTAAGTCGTAATTTTCTCTCAGTGTTCCTATGTGTATTTATGTGTCTTGAGGGCATTGCGAAAGTTCCACTCACGCGGAATTCCTGAAGTTCAGCTGCCGATTCGAACTTGAAACTGGTTTCGGTTTTTCCGTTTTGATATTTTATTGTTGTTGGTGTTGCCTTAAACAATTCGTCACTGTTGCAATTTTTGATGCAGTTCTCAGCGTTGAGCACATGTGTTTGTTGTTTTTGCTGTTATATAATTTGGGAGGCTGGTTACGGCTTGCACAACTGACATGAAAGCCAAAGCCGGCTGAATGAAATTCGCGCTTAATTTTCTCTCAATTCGAAGAGTTGCTCAGCTTGAGCTTTTTTTTATCTCGGACTCTCTCTGGCGCCCTCTCTCTCTCGTAGCTGAGAGCTTTCGTCTGACGCTTTTGGTTGGTTAAAAATTGGCATTCGTTTTAGATTTGATTTTAGTTTCGATCAAGTCTTTCAACGAAGCAGTTGCTGAAAAGTTCCTAGTTTCAAAAAGTGTCAATTAATCTAGTCGAAAAATATCTAATTGAAATTTTGACAGTGGCGAAACTTAAGCGTTCCCAAACACAACACAACATAACATTAAACAAGTGCTTAAGCAATTGTGATCATATTCAAAACTAATATTTGAATATGGAAACCACAGTTGTAACAACCACAACAACAACAACCACACAAGAATTGAAAAGTAACGGCCGCACCAACAAAAAGAAAAATGTACGAAAAAATATTTAAAAAAAAAAACTAAGA
Organism: Drosophila cognata; assembly: GCA_035041535.1. NCBI lineage: Eukaryota > Metazoa > Arthropoda > Insecta > Diptera > Drosophilidae > Drosophila > Drosophila cognata. The sequence goes on along the minus strand of JAWNLC010000571.1, from coordinate 213,063 downwards.
TTATTCAACTAGTGTACAACTATTACGAAACTATGCATTTACGTCAATGTGTAATTTGATGGCACATCCTGTTGATCGATGACTTGCCATTTTTGTTCTCTATTTAAGCCCTGTCAATAATGCCTTATAATGCAACGATTTTAAGTTTTTATTTTCGGTTTCGCAATGTGTATTCTATTGTTATTTTTTGCGTTGCATCTTGTTAAATATTTGATAATTGCACTTTTGCGTTGCTGTTCGGTCAGCTGCTCGCTGGCTGCTCTTACGCTTTTGTTTACCTGAGAAAATCAAAAATACACCCGTAACAAAATGTTATTGCAACACATTAGTCAAAAGTTAAAGTCTGAATTTAAAATGCAAATGCGAAATGCAAAAACTGCACAAATAGAAATATAATTTTTGCAAACAATTTGCATTAATTCAATTGAATTTCATACTTTTTAAAAAAGTGTAAAAACTTCATTCCCTTTTTTCTGTATTTTATGCTTATAAAAATCAATTGCAACTATAATTTCGATTTCGTTAATAATATACAATTAATTTCAGCATTTATTCGTTTAGTCAGAAAGCAGTGTGCACTAACATTTCTCATTGGCTGTAAATCTCAACAGCTTTGCAGGCGCTCAACTTACGCATTAGCAATAAAAATAATAATAAACAACAGCCAGTGCATAAAAGCTTTCCAAAAGCGTTTCAAGAATGCAGCAAAATCCGAATCGTGCAAATGTAAACAAAACGTCATCAAACCTGTTGGAGTAAACACAGACACACACACACTAACAAGGAAAAGCACTCACTCACACACACACACACACAGTCACACACACACGCGTGTAGATTGGCAGTTGTAATCCGATAATTGTTGTTGTTGTTGTTATTTTTGCTATTATGCATTGGAAACTGGATAAACAAATTAAAGTCAAGCCCCCAAGTTGTTATTGTTATTGTTTTACGTTTATTCAATACTTACAGACAGCCGTAAATAGCATTAGAATTAGCTATCAATGCAATCAATGCGAAAATCCAACTTGTGCTAGTTAAACTGCGGAAGTAAAGTTAAAAAAATGCAAATGATTTTTAGTTTTAACTTTGAACCGTTGCTAGCCAGTCGATAACTTGAAATATCTTTTTCAAATACTTTACTCTTTATTTTTTTTTTATTTTTTGGTTTTTAGCTCGATGGTCAACTAACTACGGAACCAACTACGGACGCCTCGCATCAGTTTCCGGCTAATGAGGAGCCCAATGTGCTGGGACATGGCCCTGATTTCGATGATAAACTCTCCAAATTTCAATGGCTGTGCAACTTTGACGATGTGAGTAGAAATATTCTTGACCTACAAATTTTAGCATGTTTTGGCAAATTTTTTATTGCATTTCATATATAATAATATAAATAATATAATACTCCCAAAACCAAAAAAAAAAAACATGACCTATAATTTTGAACATTTTTAACGGATTTTTTACTTTACTCATTGAAATTCTGCGAACAAATAAAATACAGGAATATAATATAATAATAATATACTAAATTAAATATTTATTTTATATATATATATATATGTATGTATATATAGGTACATATATATCTATTTTTGCATAAATATCAATTTCTCAAACTTTGCGTTCAATTTCAGAGCCAATTGTCGCCGCTTTTAATTGAGCGCAATTTGTGTAATTTTTTGTAGATTTTTTTTTTGGCAAATTTAACAATTTATGTTTTGCTCTTGGCCACGCCCTCCACGCCCGTTAATCAAAAAAGGCCAAGAGTCTCTCCTCATTTTGTGGTTTATTGCCAATGCTGCTGGCCACACACATTGTCGCTGCTCAGATACAAATGTATCTTTTAGTTGTTTAGTTTTGATGTGTGCATAAATCGTTGGCGAGTGCGTGTTGTAAATGCCCAAAACGCCGAAAAATGCAAAACGTGGCAACTATTGCCAAATGGCTCGTAATACAAATAGGCACGAAAGCGACACAGCCAACAATATAACACAACAACAACAACAACAGCAGCAACAACAACAAAATTACACAAATAACAACAACAACGGTCGCCACGAACTAAATCAAGGTCGATTTTATTATTAACCAAAAGCAACAACAACAAAAACAACAACAACAATAAAAGAGAAAATAAAGAGAAAAACGTGGTCAACTGAAGAAAAGAAGAAGCACTGCTCTTCAAGATGAGAGATCGGGCCAATATATAAATATATATTGTGTATACTTAATCGGTATATTGATTCTCTTGAGTGAAATACTTCAACATGATATGATATGATAAATATCATGTAAATGTGATCAAATATATATATATATATATTCGAGGAGAGTCCATTTAGCCATGTGCTTAAGTCCATCTGTCCGTCTGTGTGAATGAGACGATCTAAGAGCCTATGGATGCAGGAGATTTCGAATTTGGAACATCAGTTATCGTTCTGCATACGCACATCAAATAGATTTCATTTGATCGATAACTGCCACCGATAAAAATCGATTACTTAAATTAGTGTAAAGTCACAATCAATTTTAATTTTTTATTTTTCTACTCAGTTGTGTGTACCAGTTGTGTGCCTTACCATGGTGCTCAGCTGCAAATATTGTATCAAGATCATTTGAGAAATACGGAAGAATATTTTATGTTCATATGAGCACACATACATATACACATAGACACACCCACACTCTCAAACACATGCACATACATGTGTATGCATAAATTTATGTGCTCTTGCCAAGGGCGTAGCCAGCAAGAGGCACGATTTACCTTTGGGGGTGCCGGTTTGCAAAGAATTTCCACATAATTATTATTTTAAATACATAAATAATAAATAATACATATATAATATATAGAATAAGAGATGTATATATATGTATATATATAGTCTTACTATTATTTAGTATTTTGGTATTGTTTTTTAATCTAAAGTTTAGTCTTATAAATCTTGAAGTTTGCCTTGGGCTCTGTCCTCTGATCTCTTTCAAGGGTCTCCCAAGGAGACTCTTCGTCCATAAATATTCCTGAAATCGCTGTCAATTCTTGAACACTTTTCAAGTTATCGAATAAAAATACAGATGGTTAACTTAAGATTAATAAACTTCAAATTGTAAGCCCAAAACAGATTGCAAATGTAGAAAATATAAAATATACATTTTAGCTTGGCCTATTCAAAATAACCTAAACCATATTGGCAAAGGCTGCAGAAGCCACATTAAGCTAGCAATAACAATTGCGAATTTAATTAATTTGCGTTATTTGCGTAACTGAAACTTTGGCCATTTCGATTTTGGCACGTGGCCAAAATGGCAAAGGTTTCTTTCTGGCTCTGTCTGCAATTTGTTTTTTTTTTTTGTTTTTTGTATTTTTCTCTTGTTTTTTGCTAACAATTTTCAATGGTGCTCATTCGAAATGCATTCGGTGTTTGGCCTGGCCGTGAAATGCCTTAAAAAACGAATTGTTTTCTACTTTGGCTGTATACTCTATATCTTTTTATGTTTTATTTTCTTATCGTAGGCGCCCAACCATTTGAAGTTCAATCCGTATATTCGCCGCGGCTACCGCACATTCCTCTCCAACAAACTGTGCCTGCAGAGCATTTTTTGGTGGACCAACGAAACGGTGAGCAGAATCGAATGAGTTTCATATACAAATATTTATAACACATCTATATATCTATATATCTATATTTCCCCAGATCAACATCTGGAGTCATCTGGCTGGCTGTATACTCTTCATTGGCCTGACCATATTTGATTTTCACTTTCTGCGCCAACATGCCGAATTCACTGACCAGGTGCTTGTGGTCTGCTTGCTTGTGTGCTTCTGCCTCTGCATGCTGATGTCGGCCATATATCACATATTCTCCTGCCGATCCGAGGAGCATTATGAGTTATTCCTATCGGTCGACTTTCTGGGCATATCCTTGTCCTTGGTTGCCATCTACATTAGTGGCATGTACTATGCCTTCTGGTGTCATACGGTATGTGAATACACTCGAAGCTAAAGTGGGTTATACTCAATTTAAGTACAAGCCAGTGTGGAAGGTCGATTTTCTCTGAGTGTACTTGATGAGAGTATAAACTGCACCTTTTTCTGAATCTTGAACTTTGAACTAACTGTATATGTTTTGGTTTTTGTAGTTTCTGCGTACTCTGTACTCTACAATTGCGCTGGGCATGTTCGGCTTGGCCATCGCGGTGCAAATACCTCATTTGAATGTGTCGATGAATGGCAAAGTGGCTGTGCTGCTGCTTTGGTCAGCCTATGGCGTTTTGCCGTTGGGCCACTGGGCAGTTGCGATGGGTGGACTGGAGAATGAGCTGGTCGGTTTGATGGTGCCACGGATTGTTGTCATGTATTTGCTGTGTTTGATCGCGTTCGTTTTCTATGCGGGCAAGATACCCGAGCGTTGGCTGACGGGCAAAGTTGACTTTGTGGGCCACTCCCACAATTGGTGGCATCTGATCATTGTGGCCGCCTTTTATCACTGGCACAACACGGGCATCGTCTACGCCGAGTACCGTTTGAACAACGGTTGCAGTGCGCCACTGTTGGCCTAAAGGCCAAAACGGACTCTAGTTGTCAAATTGTAAATAGCCTAGTTGCACTAAGATTTAACTAATATTTAGTTGTAGCTGTTGCGAAATATTGTTAATTTATGTACATATAGACACACGTCCTGTGTATTTTAGGGTTTTCTGTTAGTCTACTTATCACGCCAATCGAGTGAATTTCAGAAGCTGTTATTAATTTTATGGCCACGAAGAATTTTGAATCTGGTTAATACTATTTTATACACATAGACACTTACAATTTATTAACGCAATTTAATAAAAGTACAAAAATAATTAAAATAGTCGCTAAAGTTTGGTTTTTAAGCTGAACTGATTAATTCTCATTGTTTATTTTAATTCGAGTAACAGTTCAACACTGCCTGCGTTTCAGAATTGAAAATTGTACCAAGTCGTACAACTGAAATTTAGATGTAAAGGTTCGTGAAATCACTAAATAGGTTTGCTTCTGCACTTGGTGCACTTATCGAAAATAGCAAGGTTTCAAAATTCTCAACGATCCCTGCATTAGAAAGGGTTGTGTCTTAACTGTGATACAATATGCAAATGCTTAGGTTAGTATCTCGGCTACTTTACTCACTTAACGAAAATCAAATGGTTAGAGTCTATACTAGACCTGGTAATGAACTATGCTGAGTATTACAGTATAGGTTTGTGCCTCAACTATCATACTAAATTTAACGAAAATTATAATGGCTTGTGCACTTACTAAATTGTACAAATACACGGTTTGAAAACCTGCTTAAACATTAAAGTTTGAGGGTAACTGGTCAAAGCTACAATTTCAAACTTTAAAACGTTACATTTTCAAAGCTGGGATTAAGATTTGAAAAACTCATCTTGAAAACGCCCAAACAATTACTTAACTGTGTGTTGGAAATACTTTAAGACAAAGCTAGACGTAGTTACAGCTACTCGGATGAATTTGAATACATCGAACTCAAGCGCATCGCACAAATTACATTAAAAATGCAAATGTTCATAAGTAAATTCATGACATGTCGCCGCCGCACATCTTGTGAATCATTGTTGCTGTTGTAGATGTGGTTGTTGTTGTTGTTGTAGTTGTTGTTACTGTTGCTGTGTTTGCCAAACAAGATGGCGCATGGCAAATGGGGGCTCCCAGTCATGGTATGGAAGGGGGCCGTGGGTAGCCCTTAAGGACTTGAGTTAATTATTCATGCAATGTCGCTGCCAGCAGTCGAGTAACAACAACAACAACAACAGAGGCAAGTGAAGCACTGTGGGTGCTATGCTATTTATGTAGCATGTACACACATACACACACACACACACACATACATTTAGATATATATATCTGTGTAAGTAGGAGTAGCGACCCTTTTTAATATTTATGAACACAACCGATTCTCTAATTATAATTAGGAATTGAAAAGTTAGCACAAAAGGACAACAACAACAGCAACAACAACAACAGCAACAACAACAGCAAAAGCAACAACAGCAACAGTAGCGACAACAGCAACAAGGACAACAAAGCACAAAGCGTAAGGCACGCAACAAAAGTTTGTGTGCACTGAATCATAATTAAAGGGGTGTGTGGGAGTGTGCTCAATTTTTGGGGGAGTAATTGGGGGTTGGGGCTTTGTTGGGGGAAGCACAATGTTCTCATTGGGGAAGTTTTGTTATTGTTCAAGCAGCACCAGCAGCAGCAGCAGTTGCTGGAGTTGCTGGAATTGGAGTTGGAGTTGGAGGAGCAACAAAATGGCGAATCGCATTTTAAATGGCAGGCACTTGAGATTTTTGCGAAAGGTTTAAAGATTTGCCAGATATTGAGGCAATCGAGGCATACAAGAGATGATATGGATTCCAAATTGAACAATTCATTTTGAGCATTGTTTTACTGGGTGTTTGAGGCAGAGTCTCTAATCAGATAAGCCAAATTTCACTTGGGCAGCTATAATCAAAACTGATTTAAGCAAATGAAATGGCTAAAAATAGACTTGAATTACATTGAATACTCACCGGTATCTTGACAGCACATTATAGACCAAGAAGTCTACAAACCAAATTTAGCATAATCAGAAGCCAAATCTGCGTAATTTGCGACCAAGAGGTCGAGACCTCAGTTAGAAAATATTTGGCATCACAGAGAAATGTGTTAAAAACTCTCAACTCGTCAAAGATTCTTCATTTCCTGCAAGAAGTATTATTAATGGAGAATCCATATACTGAAAAAACTCTCCATAAAATGAACAATTGTCTGCATTTTCGGAATAACATCATAATAGATGAATCAATATATTTTCCCAATATGGAAATTGTTACTTTTCTACTGTGAGAAATAAAATTCTAAAGAGCAGAAGCAAGAATGTCTATTTCTGGAAAAGTCATTTGCATAATTCGGAAAGAAGTCAATTTTAGAAAAATGGTGATGAGTCTGTCTTTTTGAAGGACCTACTGAAGTGGGCGCCATAGATCTACTGGGTATCAGTGCAGAGTCATAAGAGTAATAAGTTGGTTCGGATAAATGAGTACATCAGAAGTTATATATAATTATGATTTGCATTTAGTATGAATACAACAAATAAAATATTATATCGAAGAAGGTCTCACAGCTGCTTCAAATACTTCCGACTTACATTTCATGTACAGATTGAAGTCACTTTTCCACACCTCCAGCTCAGGTTCCATTTCACTGAGGCGCAGTTCCAGCTTAGAACTCCATTTTTTACTATGTATATATAAAATACAATATTTGTTTTTGCTTAAGGAGTGCGCCAAGACAACAAATATGAACAACCCCCGACAACAAAATAGACGGATACAATTTGAATACTGCTTCAGCTGCCTCTCTGGCAGCATCCTTAATCCCCCTGCTTAGAGACAGCAACAGACACCAGCAACATCAGCAACAGCAACAGCAGCAGCAACAGAGCAGCAACAGCAGCAGCACGGGGCATCCACATCCACAGCCACAGCCACTTTCACATCTAATTATGTTGCATGCCGCGCACCACAACTCAGTGACGTAATGAGGCAGCTCACGAGGCAATTTGCTTGCCGTCATGCTTCAATTGTACAACGAAAAAATTGAAAAATTTACAAAAAATTTCCTCTTCTCATTTTGATCATATTTTGGTTGAAACAATCGAGCGACACGCGTTGCCTGCCACAGCGTGAAATTGCTCTCAATTAGAATGGGGGCATTCAGCTCCCTCACGGGGATGGGGCATGGGCAATGGGAAGGGGAAAGTGGCACAACCTGCCAAATTACACTTGATCGGGGAGCAGATAAAAGCCGACAGACACAGGAACTTCAAGTGCATTTGCAGTTGCTGTTTTCGATAGTTTATTGTGGTACAGTAAACACTCGTACTCAAAAACACACAAAAAGCGATTCCAAATACTCATTCAGTATGCAAAAATTATTAATTAATATTTGTTTCATTTATTCAAATATTTATTTGCCATTTATTATTATTTATTTAATAAAATTGTGCAAAACGGGCAGAAGAAAGCAGCTGCCACTCCACAAAGTATATATATTCCTGATCAGCATTAGCAGGCGACTCGATTTATATATAGATATGTTCAATATATCGAAACTATATATGAGGCCTGCCTTGCTTTCTATATATTTTACAAATTGTGGGAAATAAATGAAATCTTTCTGGGAATTTTGGCTAAGGGCAAAAGTTAAGCTGAGGTGTTCGGGGTATCTGCTAGTAGAGCTGTCTCGATTTTGGAGCACTCAAACTTGCTCATACTTAGCCATATATACATACATATATATATATATATTCATACATATATTTGAAAGTGTTAATATGGTAATATCGGAGCGATCACTGTAAACGGATAATCGCCTCGATCTGAATCTGAATCTAAATGTGAGTTTCGCAGCCAGTGCCATAAATAGCTGGTCGCCTGGACTGACAGTTAAGCAAATGAACCCATAAGTCAAATCGAACAGCCGCTCTACTCAACTTGCCTCAACTCGAGTCGACTCCACTCATTTCTGTTGCTGCTGCTGATGTTGCTGCTGCTGCTGATGTTGCTGCTGTTTTTTAGGGTCTTAAGTGGGCTTAGTTAGGGAGCGACAAATGGCGCGACGTTCGTCGCTGGGCGCTGGAGCAGTTTTTGGTTGGTATGGTATGCTTTGTTGCATGCCCCGAATGCAACATACAGCATTCAGCATGCAGCATACAGCATGCAGCATGCAGCATGTAGCATGCACACGGGCTTAACTAGGCTTAACTCTAGCGAGGCGTTGCTGCTGTTGCAACTATTTTGGGAAACATTTCTCTTGTTGCATTCTACAGTTGCAGTTGCAGTTGCAGTTCATAATTTGACTTTGTCGCTGCATTTTATGCGCTTTTAATTGGTTTTTGCTGCAAAACCCCGCGCTCTTCCCCCCCAAAAATAAACCAACTCAATTTCAGTTGAGGAAGCGGGAGAGAGCAGGAGAAAGGAGAGAGAGAGAGAGACTGATAGAGACTGAAAGAGAGAGAGAGAGAGGGGGAGGGGGAAGGGGTGTGTGCGTCTGTGATTCTTTTCACTTTCATTTCACTTGCACCATTAAATTAATGTCCTTGCCAGCAGGCAGCAGTTCCTACACTTAAAAAAACGAATGCCAAGTTGGACATTCTTCATTTTACTCTTATTTTAAATAAAATTGTTTGAAAAAATGCCTAATTACGATTTAAATCATTCTCGAAAATGCCAAGTTGAATATGCTTCAGCTTCTTTTTTCCACTTTCAAGTAAATATTTATATTTATTTAAATAGTTTATTTACTGAATTAAGTTCAAAATGTTATTAAATTTAGAATTAATTTAATGAGTTGAAGACTTTAATTTAAGAATATAAATTATTGATTTAAAATGAAGTTTTACTTAGCGATAATATCAGAATTGAGTCGATAGTATTCCAATCTTGAGTTAAGACTTTCGATTTTAATAATATTGAACTTGATTTGCGTAGCAAATGCTGCCCTATTTTTCTGAGTGTCGATGGCTTTGAAATTAAAGTGCTTTCTTAGCATTTACATAGAACATTTAGCAAACATATGGCTGACGCCGAGTAACTTCATTTATTTTGTGCCTGCCTGGGTGTGAGTGAGACATAGACGCACACAGAGAGAGAGAGAGAGAGAGGGGTAGAGTGAGAGTAAGAGTGAGAGGGGGGTAAGTGGGGCATGTGGCACATTGGAAAGCAGGCCAAAAATGCTTGCCAGTTGAGCGCAATATCCATAAAATGCGCAGATAACCATAAGTCCTGTTTAAGTCGCATGTTTTTCGACCCAAGGCGAGGGGATGGTGTGGGGGGGATAATTCGTATGTGGCTGGGTGCGTGTGGCAAGTGCGTTCATGCTGCAGGACATTGTCGCACAGCTCTCTCCCAACGCTGTCGCCTGCCTCGCCTCATCTACATAACAATAAAATAAAAGGGGCTGCTCGAAATCTCCTTTTTTTCCTCCTTTTTTCTTCCTTTTTTCTCTTTTGGCATTAACCTAATTTTATATACATTTAATTTTATTTTATTTAATTTTAACACACACACACACACGCACACACATAGTCTGCTGTGAGGCAATTTTGTTTATCACCAGCGAATTCTCAACCTTATCTAATTTTCGCTAGATTTCGATTGGCTGCTCGCACGAAAAAGAACCTAGATAAATACTTAGATAAAAAGTGATTCACAGTCGAAAGTACTTGTAAAAAACAAATGCTGCAACCATGCGTCAATATTTGGTTGCACAATCTTCCAAAATTATGAAATGAATAAAGCCTTTTGATTCCTGCTGATCTTTAAATGAATCTGTTTCCTTTGCTGCTTTTGCTTGCAGTTGAACTATCCTCAAATTGAGAAAACATATATATATATATATACATATATATACATATATATATATATAAGTTCAGTTTTTATCGATTATAGATGTGAAATAATCTTCTGATTATGTAATTACTAAGGGTTTACTCATGCATTTGATTGGATAATTTAATTTTAATTTCCAATTTCATTTAGTAAATTTTCTTGGTTTTTGTGTTTTTTGTTTTGAGTCTCCAAACTTTAATTGATATAAAAAAATAAATAAATAAATAAATGGGCAGCCCATAAGTCCAATTAGGAATGATCTCTTTAGAGTAAAACTGTGAATGTCAAAGACAATTTAGGTATAAAGAATTAGAAAATCTTGGGAAGTCAAAGGCTGCTCAGATGCATACTTGAATAGAGAGTGAAATCTGTTGCATTTTGCTCTCCTCAAGTCTTACTGTCCTGATGTGTGCTCTAAAATTGGGTTAGTTGTCTAGGTTGACCCACAGTTGATACCTGGCTACGCCTCTGGATGTGACATTGTTGGGAAGATGGTTCTCAGAGTAGAGTTGGAATGGATGATTTGTATAAATGCGATATGTATATATACACATTTTTCTACTCGACATAGTATCAATTCCAATTATTCAAATAAAAGTTTAAATGCGTACTTTAATTAATTAATTAGTTTAGTTTAGTCGGGCTGATCAGATCAGGCTGTGATTCGCAATTTAATCTCTAATTAAAAGTGAAGAGCCTTACATAAAGGGACTTGGATACTTGGCAATTGTAAGTGCTTGTTCTGGCTAATAATAGATTGCATTTAGATTAATGAAGTCTGCCAATATATATTTTACAGTTAGAAAAGAAGTTAAATAAAACCAAATAAAGTTTACATCCAGGTAATAGTCAACTTCAGTTTGATTGCAATAGATTGAAGACTTTGGCTTAAATCCATCGTTAGAAGTTTGGCAAGTTCCACTTGACTCGAAAGAGTGAAAAACTGCTTGTGAAGTACATTTGCACGTCACTACGACAATGTGAATGCCAATGTGAATGCCAATGTGAATATGAGTGTGAATGTGAGTGTGAGTGTGAGTGTGATTCTGAATGACTGTGACCAGTCATAAAAAACAGATTTTCCGACGATTTGCTGTGGCGGTGGCATGGGGGCAAGGGCACCACAACTTTTTGCAGTGCCACAGTCATTCCACTTGCCACATGAGTCCCTTGCCCCAAGCCCACTCTCCCCTTGCAACACCCCACCTTCAAAATAAAAGCAACAAAAAAAAACATGGCCCTAGACAATTTGTGCGATGCTTGTGGCGCATATTTCATAACTTTTCCCATAAGCTGCCCCAAGATAAATGTGCACAAAATCTACACACGAATCGAGAGCTGCACAAAAAACTGCAAAACAAAAAACATGCCACACAACAACAAAAACAACAACAACAAAACACATTGTAGCCAATTTAGAAGCGATTTTTGAATAACTCGAGTTGCGAGAACAAGATTTATACAGCAAATGTGTTAAGTTGTACATCATTTGATGGAGTTACGAGACAACCTTCCCCTCACCCTCCCACCCTCCCACTCTCCTCCAACTCCTCATCCACAGCCCTCCCCACCCCCCCGCTGCTATCATTGAGCCAAGAAAAGTTTTATTTTTCAGCAAGCTGCTTTTATTTATGGCAATTGGATTTTTGAGTTATTTACATTTTGTGCTTAAGTGGGTGGGGCGGAGGTGCAGTGGAAAGGCGGGTAAGGAATTAGGAACTTGTTTTATTAAACTTTTTGCTAAACAAAAAGATTCTGAAAGTACGAAAAAAACATTTCACATTATGCATAAAACGAGAACCCTATTGGAGCTATATGTTGCATGAATATCGCAGCAGCATCTATCGAGTTTGGTTAGCAAATATTGGTAAAGAAAAATGATTTTTACTTAAGAGCACATTTTTCAACCGATTGCTCCTAGATATAGTGGCTCGATCTAATATATATATAATATCGAATATATTTCGAGTTTCTTTAAGATAGCTTCAAAACTGAGAGAGTTCAATTAGTTAGTTAGATAGATGGATAGATGTACCGGAGTGATGAGGCGAATATATTTATTCATTTATTTATCTATATTTTAATTTATTTATTTAATTAAAAATAAAACGTAATATTTAAATTTAAATTAAGGAATAATAAGTATGTTTTAGAATTCGGATTACTTTATATAGTCATAAAAGTCGGCTTCAAGGCGTTACACACTGCACGACAATACCATAATACCCTCCCTCGCAAGAGCTATAAAAATACGCAAAGGTTAAAATTTCAATTCGCTGGTCAGTTTTTTAGCATTTTTTTATTGCTTTCCTTTGGACAGAGGCATAATGCCCGGCTATATGACGAATTTGCATCTAAATCGAATGGTTCTGCATTTAAGGAAGACCCCCCTCCCCTTCTCCTCCCCCATCCCATGCTTTCCTGGAGCTTATAGAGCTGCGGGAAGGGATTCGCATTAAAAGGAGTAGCAAAATGTGTCCCAAGGCATCTCTGCATTTGCATAATAAGGCTCCAACTGGACTCAGAGGCTCTGTGGCCCAGCTTAATAGCACAGTTCTGATATCCCATTACATATATACATATATATATATATACATATATATTTATATATTATTTGTTTGCTTTAAATGGACAGGAGAAGACGATTGAGAAATCCTTTTGAATGCATTTCGAATTGCAATATTTTAAAATGCAAATGAATTATGAAAACTTTATTTATTTAACTGACGGAGAAGTTGAGCCATGCAGCCACTCAGCAAACTTCAACTGTATCGATATTTAGTAATTTCCACGAGGATAATAATTACCAGGAATCGACATTATTATTCTTATTATTGATAATTGATAGAAAGAGACTTTACACTGTAAACCTTGTCAAGATGGGAGGAGATCCGATGAAGTAATGAAAGAAAGAGAGCAGAGGATGACTTGGCTTCTTGGATAGAAGTCACAATTGTGCCTTAGGAATAAACAATTCTAGTAATAAACCAAGCTAAAAAAATGTTAAAATAATACCCAAATCAAAGCTGGAAGCATTGCACCCAGTTTGGGTGTATGACCTACAACTTAAATCTCGAGAATGTGCAAAGGTTTCAGAGTGGTTGGTGTCCTGTTCTATGTTAGGATTTGTACCCTCTATCGAGACCTTGCTGTACCCACCATACAGGGATAACTTCAGGTTGAAGTGTATCCAGTGAGTCTATCAAAATGAGAATCCGCTCGATAACTGCCTGCTGGCCAATAGCCTCTATCTTCGAAACAGTACCTTTTTCTGGGCCTACCCTGCAGAGCACTACCATTCTCAGGATCAAAGTATTTGCCATGCTTATCATTAATACTTTCTGAAACTATAATTATTTATATAAATAAATAAATATAAAAAATAAATAAATAAATAACTCTTATTTGAAGATGGTTATTAAACTGTAAACGAAACAGTCTAAAGAATAGTTTAAAATACTTGTTAAGCTTGGAATTCAGTTAAATTAATCACAAAGCAAGTGAAAACAATTGGTATAAAAACAGATCTCGAAAATAACGTTATTGATGCTCTGAAACGCATTCGAATAAATTCAAATCGATGCATTCAAATAGTTGATATTTAACAAGTGCAGTTTCGGGAAAAATAAGATTAGGTTTTCGGAAAACTGTAGCACTTTTTGAGCAGTATCCGAAATAGCACTTTGGTTAAATATTTGCGGGCTGTTGGGCGTGCATGAGTAATGTTCATTTATTTAAGTGGAGGTAGTTGCAGTTGTTTTGTGCCCATGTCCAGTTCTGATTGCTGCCGCTTAACAGTACTGTTTTTTTTTGTTTTGTTGAGCTGCAACATATCCCGGTTGCAGTTGCAGCTGCAATCTACGAGTAACTTTTACATTTAAATTTTCATTAAGTATTCTGCATACGCATAAATAAACTTGAACGTGCTCGAAAGCACACTGAATGCAAACACACCCGCACACACCCGCACACACCCACACACACACGCCCATAAACTGACAAAACAATCCCTTTGTTGTGCTGCCACGCCTCCCCCCACTCCCCCTTGCCTATCACTATTTTTCAGGGCGCTTTTGTGCATGCAGCGCACATGCAGCATTTTTTTTGTATTTTTTGTGTTCGTTTTGGGGCGAGGGGAATCCCCAAAACAAAAACATGAGAAGTTGCAAAAATAAATTTATATTATGTTCATAAATTCATAGAGCAGCGCTGCAGGACTGGGCAGGACATTTGGGCATTTTTGTGGGGCCCGGCTATTACAGCAATCTGCACACAAACAATGGACGCCAGCCATGTCCAGGATGTCCTTTAGTCCTTTGGCCGGCCAGGCCAGCCTGGCTGCTGCTGGCTGCCTGCGTTTTTGATATGCAAATTTCAACAGTGCGCGCACCCAAAATAACAGCCAATCAACTGTGTGTGACACACACACACACACACACACTGGCACACTCGTACATAACTCTGGGCAATCCTTTCAACATGTTGGCCTGGTCCAACGATGGCCATTAAATGGCCCAGAGGCACAGGTATTGGGCCGAAATGGTTGGGGCCGTGATGCGACTGCGGCTTGTTTGCTGTTTGCTGGTCCGCAGCGACGACATGCACAACGACAACGACAAGGACAACGACAACGACAAGGACAACGACATGGACAACGACAACGACAGCGACAAGGACAATGAGGAGGCTGCCCATCGATGCTGGCAGAGAGTGTCGACAATGTCGCTTCAAAAATATTGCAGCCGCAGCCCAGCACATTTCATGTCCTTGTTATACCCAGCAAACCAATTCAAATTTTCCCAAATTGAACGGGTATATTCAGGCGGAGGAAACGTATGTAACACACAGAGGCAGCATAAATATGTTTGACTTTAATTTAGATTTTTAGTTGTTTAAAATTAATGACAACATGAAACATAAATGAGCCTCCATATTTCTAGTCTAGTTCTATACATATAGCAAATATCGATAAATATCGATTTTCCAAATGTCGTCCTGTCTCGCTAAATATCCAGAAGGGCTACGAAATTTCTGGTTTATTTAATGTTCTGTATATGTTATTCCATAAAGCAGAAGTTGATATCAGCTCAGTCACACTTCAGACGAGTGTACAGAGTATCTGCTAGTCGATCATTTGTGGGCAATTCGCATTTGCTTGTTCCTTGCTGTACACATTGTTGTTGTTCTTGTTGGACTGCGTGCATTTATAAATTATGCTCAACATGTAAAATGCCATTTTGAATATGAAATTTGATGCTATTTTAAGCCCTATGCCTGTCCCGTCCTGCCCTGTGTCCTGTGTCCCTTTGCTGTCCTCTCGCACCGCCTCTCTCTGCCCCTTGTCCAGCCTCATCAGCATTCATTTCACTCTGGTGTTGGCCGCTTTGTTGACTCGACGCATATACATATTTCAACTGGGAGCTGGACTCATATTTTAATTACTTGCTAAACGCAGTGCACATTTTTTTCATTTAGCCAACAGGCAAGATTATTTTTTGTTTAGTAAGCCATCAATTTTGTGGCGCATTTGTACTCATTTATGGCCAACACGGCAGCACAGACTGCATTAGCATTGCAGTTTGCCACAACTCTGGTGCAATTCTTGCCTACTCACTGTGTAACTAAGCAAAAAATAAAAAACAAAAAACAAAACTAGGAATGCCGAAAAAAAGGTCAAAAAATCAATCGACCACGCAACTAATTCATTTAAATCTAACAAAATCTGAGAAAATCCCTGGCAACGACCTTCGGGATTTTGAGATTTTACGAATGTCAACCGAACGCCAACCAAAGTAGCTCAACCAGGGACGAGGGGGGTCAGGGAGCAGGGGGAAAGTCGGGGTAAACGGCACTGGTCTGGGCCCTGTTAAGCTGAGCAAGCAAATCACCCGATTTCCCCGGTGCCCGCTGACCCCACGTTTGGCGGCCAACCCGTGTGAGCTTTTGGCTAAAATAGTTGGCAACAGCACATTAAACAGCGGCACACACACACACACGCACACACGCACACGCAGATATGTGCGTGAGGCAGGGAAAATGAGGCAACAGCAAAAGTCGCAGAACTTTAGCAATTTGAAGCTAATATGTTGACAATCTCTAGCTGCGTCGTCGTCGTCGTCATCGCCCATCGCACAGTGGCGCCATCTATGGTTATGTGTATTTAAGTCACTGGCCAAAGCCAGGCGGCAACTTGCAGTTCGCTTTGTAGTTGGAGCTGGGGGGTTGGAGTTTGTGGTGGGGGTGTGAATGGGAAAGGGGGTGGGGCATGTGCTAGTGATGGGCAAACTAAAACAATGTATTTACTTTACACCCAACTATGCAAGCATCTATGTGGCACTTGGTTTCAGTTAGTTAATCAATTTTTTTATGACACAAAAACCAAGAAAGTTGCAATTAAAAGTCTAATTTTTGCCCTCAAGATTATTATTTATTTTGTAATAGCTACTTTATTTAATTTTTAAACAATACTCTTATATTTGTACATATTTATATATTTTTTTTATATATTTATGTAAATATTAACATACAAATTTGGTAAAGGATTTTTTTTTGCAAGATTAACCGAAATTGCTTTGTTTTACTTGGATTTTAAGCAAAATAAAATTAATAAATAAAATAAAATAAATAAATTATATATTTTTTATATCTTGTATTGGAATTTTGAAACATAATATTGCTGTTATTTTTTGTAAATTAATTTCAATATGCCATTTTTATTTTTAATTAATAATTGCACTCAAAATACAAATTGAGATTGTTGAATATTCTAAGTGAAGAAGAAGAAGAGTTGACCATGGATATATCTTGCTCAATGATCTCATAGTTGTTGCACTTATAATTCGATTAAATTAAGTTTTAAATATGTTTGCTATTACGACTTGTGTTGTAGACCAATTTCGATTAATTTTGCTTAACTCAAACATTTTATTTACATTTCTCTCATGCATTTGCTAGTCGTGATTTTGCCGTTGAATTCTTTTTTCTTTGGCTCGTCTCTGGCAAAGTTTTTGCAATCTTTTAATAACAAATTCCTGTTTGAGTTTGTTGTTTTGCTGGTGTTGTTGTTGTTGTTGTTGTTGTGCACACTATACACACACACACATATGAGTTACATGAAGCAGCTCGTGTACTCGTAAAAACTGGATTTTACTGCTTAACTTTGGCAACAACAGCAACACATGAAGCAGATGGAAAACTCAGAGAGAGACACACACACACACACACACGCAGGGAGACACACACAAGCGTTTGCCGTGTTTTTTATTTTTTTGCATAAATAAAATAAAATGCAATTTTTCCATTGTGGCACTCGCTGATGTTGCAACAGTTGCAGTTGCACAAATCCCTTGCACAAAAGTCAGCAATCAAAGCAGATTAAAATATGATTTGACAGCTACGAGGTATGAGGAATATATATTGTACATGCACATATGCACATATGCACATACATACATATATATATATATATATCTGCAGTTATATTCATATATTGCACATGTGGCCCTTGCAAGAGTGGCGTCTGCCCGATTTCATTTTGGCATATTTCGTTATTGTTTCCATATTTAACTAGAGCCCCGTCGCTTTATATCTTTCCTTGCATAAGCCTTCGATTGTTGCATTGCGTTGCGTTGCATGCATTGCGTTTTTATCAAAGCGTTGCTCTTGCAACGGGCAACAACAACCAACAGTAACAAAAAAATGCCTATTAAAAATTTAAATCAATTTTCAATATGGATTTCATAGATCCCATATCCATATCCGCATCGGCATCTGGCGGATCGCATTGCGACATTTCCCTGATACATTTTGTGTGTGTCTGCCTGTTCATTTTTTGTTCTTGTTTTTGTTTTTGCTTTTTTTCAATATTTTATTTATTGCCTCTTTTTGTTGGTGTACTGCGCCCGTTCATATCGCAAAAACTGTCACGGCGCATTTTTAGCGTTATCTTGAAAATGTATGGCAATTGAAAATTACGTTTTTGCATATTTATTGAAGTGACAGCAGCCTAACCCATGAATTAAACTAATTACACTGAAAAAAAATAGAAAGAACATAAACAAATGAAGTCAAATCAAAAGTATCAATCAAAATTTGTATATAGAAACGAACGCGAATTCCAATCAAGTACAAATTATACTTTGTAGGAATTTCTGTACTCAACTTTCGAGTTCTTCATTTCAATTTTCGAATTCTATATATTCCCTTGCTCAAATATTTTTTGCACATTTTCTAAGTTGAGTATTTAAACCAAAACAGTCTTTTTTTAGATTACAAAAAGAATAGTTTTAAAATGAGAATTTTGTTTCTCATGTGCTCCAAATATTCTCTTTTTTTTTCAAGTGTATTTATGTATTGTTCAGAATATGTATTGCCAATTCGCTGCAGCTACTCTCCCATTCTCTCTCTCTCTTTTGCTCTGTCTCGCTCTGTCTCCATCGAGGATTGCAAAGCCGTCGCTCATTTGCACAATTAACAGTTAATAAGCACACCCTTTGGGTTGCACCTGCCGCGTGCCCCTGCCCCGCTGCCACACACAACTATCCGCAGAACTGGCTAACTGACCCCAAAGCAGATTCGCTGCAATTACGGCGCCACAGCCATGTGCAAAATGTCCTAAGGCGTCTAAGCCCCCCAAATGGCAGGGCAATAATTAAATTATCATTAACGCAGCTCAGATTGCGATTTGGGCTTAGCTAAACCCAAGCCAGGGACAAACACCACTGATCGGACTCCTTTCCAGGCTAAAGCGTATTTCTATTCCATATAAATAGGGATAAAAATAAATAATTATCATGGATTTCATAAATTGGACTATATTACGTAAGGTATACTTCTTTGAATACTTAAATTGTAAAGTTGAATCGTTCCATAAATACTTATTTCTATATTTTGTGAGTATTTTGTGAGTATAAAACATAAAAAAACTAAGTAAGACTGCTATAGTCGAGAGATCTCGACTAGAAGATACCATTAACAATGCAACAAATTAAATACTTGCTGGTTTTGGTTTGTATAATATGAGAATTAGTTTTGGTTAGCAAATTTGGCATTTCCTATCAGATGTTAACGCCATTCTTATAGATATTTCAAAGTATATCTGGCTATATACG
This sequence comes from Drosophila cognata, assembly GCA_035041535.1. Lineage (NCBI taxonomy): Eukaryota > Metazoa > Arthropoda > Insecta > Diptera > Drosophilidae > Drosophila > Drosophila cognata. Next base: position 193,528 of record JAWNLC010000571.1, on the reverse strand, counting down.
TATGTGTATATGTGTCTTCTGATTCGATATTCGCGAAGCTATCGACAGGACTGAATGGACTCATCTGGGAATGCTGATAAGGAATGCTGCGTATACCTTATAAGGATATACTTCCTTTTGTTCGTGACTTACTTCTGCACTTAAGTCTATAGATGTAAATAAAGCCTAAAAGTTATATACTGATTCTGCTCTACTGTACTTGTTTTAATCTCCGCTCCGGCAACACATTAAGGCAAAAGCCAATACAACGCCGATTTATATACTTTTCGAGTTAAATTTGAAACCAAAAACCGATGCTAAATGGGCAGCTCAATTGTGGTGGTGTGTGTGTGTGTGTGAGTGTGCAAGTGTGCAAGTGTGTGTGTGTAGATATTTACGCAACTGTACCTTGTGGGTGTACAGAAGTGAGTGGTTATGCGTGTGTGTGTGTGTGCTTAACAAATCCAGGCATTTGCCAGAGAGGGGGTAGCTAGGTTAGGTTAGGAGTGGGGAGGGGAGGGGCAAGGGGTGCAAATGCTTAAATTCTCATTAGGCGCATTAGTAGCGCTGACCAAGCGATTGCCCCACAGACACCTGCCACGCCAGCCACGCCTGCCACGCCTGCCACACCTGCCACACCTGCCACAAACCGCGCCTAAATTCAATAATAATAATTGATTGCTTATTACAAATATAACAGCAACAAAGCTCGCAAATGTGACTCAAATTTATATGTTTCACAAATTTGGGGTGAGTATCGCTACATCTCGGCCATTTGCTAATATTTACGCATTAGTTATTTACAGGTGGGGGGGGTGTTGTGTAGCTGTGGCATGTTGCACATGCACAACAAACCATAAGTCCCAGCTATAATTGCTGAATGCACCTGGCATAGATACAGAGACTCAAACATGAGAATCGACAGTTTGGGCTGCATTAAATTTTCATGTTTTCATTTTGGTTTTAAGCATACACACGCACACACACACACACACACACACACTCGCACACACATACTCACACTCACATATACATTTTAATTATTTACTTCATAATTATGCGAAATCACGAATTACATTAAAATCACTTTGTAATGTTGATTTGGTTTTCATATAGTGCAGTGTGTACTTATTCCCATTATATCCGGGGTTGGATCGGTTATTTAGCTAAGCGTTGTGAGATTGTGATTTCATACATAATTATACCCTGTAAATATTTAAACTGGGTCAACAGCAACTACAGAGATGAGCCGATGTGCTTATAAATCTACGATGATAATAGAATCCTTAACAAACATTTTTCCTGCTTAGATGTTGCTGTTTCTTGGGGAAATTGTAATACTTATTGTTCAGATCATAGAACTAAAGAAGTTTAAGCCCCAGATAGGTATGTGGCAGGTACTTATTTGACAATCATGAGTTTCATTGACATTAAGGCATATTATTTAGATGTAATTGGTTTATTAAGTAGCAATTGAGAGTTAATTGTGAATTCAGCAACAAAATCTGATTAATTAGCAGTTACACTTTTAGTCATTTTTCAAGTTTTATTTATTTAGTTATTAGATAAAGTATTCAAGAATCACAAGTTTGATAAACACTGATCCTGCGTAACAGATGCCAATAAGATTTTCTTAGAACATTCTCAGAAATCCTTAATCCTTGTAGTTTAATTAATTTTTTTTTAAGTTGGAAAATTATAATTAATTTAGATGTAGAAGTTATTGTGCGTATTTAAATAATTTCTTATTATTTATTTATTTATTAAAATGTATTTCATCTAATGTAGTGTGCACATAATATCTTGATCTAAGGATTATGCATCCAACAATCACGAGTTTCACTGACTCTGACTCTGACATTGACTAACAATTTGGCATACGACAATTATTTTGCTTTATCTGGGAGACTTTTCATTTTGATATTTCTGATGAGCATCAAAAGTCGAGTTGATTTGGTCATTTTCGTCTATATGAATTGGCCTATCTCTAAGAGGAATATAAGTTCATGGTTACCATCTGCAGATCAATTTTATTTGATTTTATCAAACCCTGATTCTGTTGCGCGTATATAAAACCATACATAAACACAAACCAAAATCGTCCAGATATTTCGAAAATTGGCCTGAAAAGTCGAAGGTTTGGCCTGTTTTTTGAAATAATAAAAAGTAAAGAAACAAATAATTTAAAAATTTCTAAAAATGAGAAAAAATATGGAAATATTTTTCTATAATTATGATATGCATGTCTAAAAATTAGATTCTTTACTCTCTTGACAGCTACAAATGTCAGAGTTTGGCTGTTTGTTTATCTACAGGCTGCAAATTTGTCAAATTCATGTAGATTTTTTTTCGAGTGTATTCTCCTCCAGCATTCTCTACTAGAGCATTCTAAATTTTGAATTTGTTGTCAGCTGGCGTTGATTGTAATTCTGTTTAAATATTCTTTTTTTCTCACACACATTTGAAATTTGTTTTTCCTTCGAATCACTTTGAAAATTGGAGAATGATTGAGTAGAGCCAAAAACCGAACTGCAGCTAAACCAAAAACGAGACGAGTGGAATCCACAAAGAGAAGCGCCACACAGCAAGCTGAGCAACTGTGGCATATTTGGGTTGTGGCATAATTATGAGCTTTCTGCTGGTTGCCGTTTGGCTTGGTCAGCTGGTGAGTCCAGTGCTCGGCGAGAATTGCACCGAACTGGCAACCACCAACACCACCAGCACCACCTGTGGATCGATGAGTGCCAATGGTTGTTGCGCCAAGGGCTGTGTACGGAATGCACTGGGTCGTTGCATCGCCGAGGAGTGCACTGCCAACTGGACGGGTTGGCTGAGTCGACCGGTGACCATGTCCTGCTACTTTCACTGGTTCCTGCTCATCTTTGGCGCCATTATTGCTCTCATCATGGTCTCCCTCATCGTCCTCAATCTGGCATTTGAGCTGCGCCTGTGTCTGAGGAAGCGTCGGCGACTGAGTCGACAGAGCAGATATGTGCGATTCAGACCAAGGAGTACTCCGAGCAGCAGCAATGTCTAAGGACAGATTGGGAGTGGAAGTGGAAGTGGAAGTGAGTGGGTATCTGGAGTAGCTGGTGAAGTAACGGCATCAAATCGAGATGTTAATGCACATGCGTGCGGCATAAAAACTGTGTGCGGGATTTGGCATAATCTACAATACATTAGCGGTAGCTTTGCTCTGGCTTTCAATTCAATTCGTTGGGTATCTCAACGAAATCCATGTAAATTACGATTTGGCACCTTTGCCTGCCACACACACCCACACACACACACACACGGAGTGAGAGCAAGAGAGACTGAGTCTCGGGAATCCCATTACATAGTAGTTAAAAGCTGATTAGGAAATACTTGCGGCTTGGTTAAAAAGAAATAACAATAAATGGCACATGTGAAATGCTAACTTAGCACTCTTAAGGGGGAAGGGGCGGGTGCGGGTGCGGGTGACGGTGTTTCTCCTGGGGTGACAACAAAAAATTGTGGCAACCAAAAAAAAAACAAATAAAAGAAAAGAAAATTCGCAACAACTCAAAGTCAAAGGTGCAATAACCCAAAGGAACATAAAAGCAAATGGCTGCGGGTTGTCTCTATATAAGCTGATATACATACCTATAAACATATATATACATATTTATATATGTATATATATATACAGTTGCGAAAAAGACAATAGCACCACTAAGACACTTTTCCTAACGAATGAGAGGACAAACTCTTAGTTCCCGTAGTAATCCCTTATAAATGAAAGTTAGAATTCTTTTCAATATATATATATATATATATATATATATATATATTTTTAATATATAGCACGACTCACCCACTTTATGGAAATCGTTTATTTATTTTTAAATAACAGTCAAAATTTGAAAAAATATTTTTTGCGTTAATTTTTTTTATTTTTTTTATTTTTTTCTTAAAAGAATTTTTTTTAAATTTTAAATTTTAAGCAAATATAGCTGAAAACGATGACAAATATGGTTTTTCTTTCATTTTCTTCAGATTCTTCTTCCGCTTCTAAGAACATATTAATAAGTTCCTTAAACTTGCAAATTTAAAGATGTCTTCGAGAACATTTCTTGTGGGAGAGTGGTACTATTATTATATTCACAACTGTCTATATGTATGTATGTATTGGATAGGTATGTAATGCTGCGGTAAAGATAACGCACACACACACTCACACACACACACACACACACACACACACACAAGAGACGCAGTCAGCCATGTAGTCAAAGCCAAACCGCGCAGAAAATGAAATGGAAAATATTGCCATTGAGCAGCAGGCGAAAATAAAAAAGAAATAAACGAGCCAAAACGGAAAAGCTGCGCCAAAAAAGGTTTGTAGTCGTTATGTGTGTGTGTGTGTGTGTGTGTTTGCGGGTGTGTGTGTGTGTCTCGGGTAGAGCAGATTTAGAGGTTGCTTATGTGTGATTTAGTGTAGCACGCGCGAATATGGCGGCGATAATTCTTTAAAAATTGGAAATTGTTTTCCAATCGATTTCGCATTTAGCCAAAAAGCACTCTACACTCTACACACACACACACACACACACACACACACACAGACACACCTAAGAGCAGACGAGCGGAAAATGTCTTTTATAGCTAACCCATACATTTATGCATGTGTGTGCATGTTTGTGTATCTGTGTGTGTGTGTGCCAGTTTTCACAAAACATTTTATAAAAATGTTCAATACAAAGAGTAATAAAAAAAACATATTTTGTTATTTTTCACCTGGTTGCAGCTTTGAAAAGGATTTGGATAGCTGAAATCATGGATTTGGATTTGGATTTGGCTTTTGTGTATAGTTTTAGTGGATGGAAGGTGAGAAGCGAATGTTTGTTGCCAAAGTGCAAAATGATGAAGATAGAACACACACACAATGCCAAAAGTCAATGAAGCAACAAATAGACTGAGATTATGGAAACAAAAAACACTAAATAATTAAGTGGCCAAAAAGCGTAGTTTGTATATCATTTTAATATGCATTTCTAAGCCTATTCGCGTTGCAAACTTTAAATGTAGTATTTTTCTATAGGGGTTAAATCATTATCAAAATACACCAGTTTTTGCAAATCCAGTCAGTTCTAACAAAGCTATCAATGTGAACAGATTTGTCTCTCAAAAAAAGAACTTCGCGCTTTTATTTTTGTATTTAAAAATCGGGGAACTTGTGGCTGAGAAAAATCTCGAACCGTCCAAAGTGGATTTTATCGGGTTACAATTTTAAATGTAGTATTATTCTAGAAGCCATATCACGCTGAGAGAGTTATAGCTGACTAAAGTTTGGAACCGTCATATCTTGGATTTTATAGGGCATAATATTAAAAGCGAGCCAGAATGGAGTTGCCAACTTTAAAAGGAGTATCAAGTATCTGGTTGTAACTCTGAGAAATTTGGATCAGTCCCTCAACAGACTTAAAGAGGCTAATTCTAAAATGAAAATTGATTTTTCAACTTTGAATGTACCATTTTTTATAGAAGAGATGCCATGATTAGCCATCACTTTTGACAAAGATTTGTTAAATATATAGTTTCAATATAGTTTTTTAAATTTCTTACAACCCATTCTTAATCTCGTTTTTTAGTTACTTAAGAGACTTGCGATTGTGAAACTCAATTTGTGTTCAAAATTTTTTATTTTGGCATAAAATGGCTTCAATCAATATGGGGAATTTTTTTTAATGCTCTTTTAAATATTTTTGTAAAATAAGTTTTTCGCTGTATATAGGTCAATTTTAATAACTCTTGCCAATTTCAAATGTTTTTCAAATTTTAACTGTATTATAATAATAATGTTAGTGTATTGGAATATTGTGCAACTTTATCTACACACATGCAAGAAGGGCTGCGCTGAAATATAAGCAAGTTTTTGGCTGACCAATTTACATTTGCAGCGCTCATTCAAGTTTATATAAAAGCGACTTTCACAGGAAAAGTAACAACAACAACAGCAGCAATGAGAACAACAACCAGTTAGGCTATATATGTATGTGGATAGATATAGTGCGGCTCATTGTGTGTGGTGTACAATGACTGCTACAATGGGCAACAAAAGGTTAGATAGACACACAAATGCAAACACACACACACACAGCAAGGGGGCGTGTTTCGGTTACAGTTACGTTAAGGAGCAAATGGGTGGAGGGAGAGAGAGATAGAGTGAGCGAGGGAGGGGGAAGGGTATGAGTAGAGAGAGCAGAGCCAAGGCACGCTGCGTTGGAGTGGGCGAGTCGTGACATATTTTATTTGCACAATGACAATGCCAGTTACTCGGCAGACGACGACGACGACGACGACGACAACGACACACACACATACATACGCCATTACGCAAACACACCCCAGCAGTCACACACACACACACACAGTGTTACAGTTAGATCTGTATAAATTGTAAGACAAGCAGAGTGTGGAGCGAGGGGGGAGGGGGAGCGCAGCGCACAAAGTAGTAAAATAAGTGCAAAGGATAATGCGAATTGAAATGACAAAACCCAGAATAATCATTGGCGCCACACTCAACGTGCAGCAGGAGGGAGAGAGAGAGAGAGAGAGACAGAGAGAGAGAGAGAGAGTGAGGGGGAAAGGAGATGGGGTACTCACGCACTGTGGTTTGAGTTGCGTTTTCTTGTGCTGATTTTTATTTATGCCTTTTAAGTAAATTAAAATTGAACTCATTTTCGTTTTTTTGTCGCTCACATGACAATATTGTCAATTTTATTTCTGCCACACATTTTTTTGGTTTGCTTTTCTTTATTCTTATTTTTATTGCATTTTCGTTGACTTAGTCCTTTTGCTTGAGCATTTGGCGCTGTAACTCGTAAAACAATTTTTATGTGATTTTTATTTACCCAACGGCAGCCATGCATGACCTCAATATCGCTTCTCTCTCTCTCTCTCTCCCTCTCTCTTTCTCACTCACTCTCGCTCTCGCTCTCACTCTTATTGGCACTGGCTCGTAACATGCTTTTAATGTGCGCCATTTTATTTGCCACAAAACCGACACACGGCACCATTAAAAAGCCATAAGCGTTGAGCCTCAAGCTTCTTCTAGCTGCTGCAACTTCCGTGCCGGACTCGCGCTTAGAACGTTATTAGAACCTGTTCCCCTCTCACTCGAACGCTCTCTCTCTCTCTCTCTCTCTCTCTCTCTCTCTCTCTCTGTCTCTCTCTCTATCCTTCACTCTCTGATATTGCCTGCTCTCGGTCATAAATTGTGTGCGTTGCTGCATTTTGATTACAATTTTTATGATTTTTAGGTCAAAATTTGCCAACATAAAATGGCCAAAAGTAAATTTGAAATAAATAAAGTGGCCCCAACAACAACAGCAAAAACAACAGCAACAACAATAAACACAACAAAATGGTGTCGTGTTTTATGTGCGCCCTTTTTATGCCATAAAAGGCAACATATACAATACCATGTGTTTACACACAGAGAAAAAAGGAAAACTATCGCAATTTTATTTGATGCACTTTTCTTAAAGAAAGAAGGAGAATTTGCCATCTAAGAATATTGTTGCTTTAAAGTGGAAATATGTGAAAAACAGAACAGAATTATCTATCTGTATTACGTGAATCTGAAAACGTGAATAACACATTCCCAGCACTGAAGGTGAAATTGTTAATGAGAAGTAAGACATAGGAACTTGTAGATCTAATAATATAAATTGTTGGTTTTCGATTTTGGTTTCAAAAAGTTCTACAATCTGATATCAAACCTAATTTATTCGTAATTCCTGCAAGTGAAAATGGACAATCTTGTCAATATATTTAGTTTCCTTCTGGGTTTCCCAACTGCTTGCAATAAACGTTGAAGCATTTTACATTTTAATACCTTCAGACTTCAAACTCTTCTTCTTTTTATTTATTTTTAAAATTCAATTTAAATTTTATTATTCTCCCTTTATTTTTTTATTATTTAATTTAAATATGTTCTTTTGCTGGCTCCCATATAAAAAAATAAAAAATATTTGACCTTGACATAAATATTTTAATTATAAAAAATAAGTCGTCAAATCAATAAAATAAACATTTTATTTGTAACATTATTTTACTTTTAAATATGATTAAAAATGTGTATATAGCCATAAAAACAAACTGTTTGTAAAATTACATTAAATATAAAACAAAATAAATTTAAATTCTCTGTTCTATATTTTGACCTCAATTTAAATTCAGGTTTTATTTTTTCTGTGTGTATCATGTTGAGGTCCGGTTCCAATTTGGGAATTCTTTGGGACGCATTTCGAGTTTGTTTGTTTTGGTTTGGTTTGTTTATTTTGCTTGAGTCGACCATGTTTATAAGTTGCGAATTATTTTGGCTTTTGGCTCATATTTCATTTGCATTTAATGAGCCCTAAAGCTGCGCCTGCCTGCCGAATGGCTCGTAAAAAGTGTTGCAAATTGAATTTGCAGCTGGCCAAGCTTGCCGATGTCAGCCAGCCAAAGACTCATTAGATAGCCAACTTTCTAATGGCCTGGCTAAGCAGGTGCCATACATTTTAACCAGGCCTAAATTCAACACAAAGAAAGTGTGGGCAGGGGAGGGAGGGGGGGGGTAGGAGTAACTTCAACTGTGTACGTGGCAAGATAAGAGCGGCAAAGATTTATTGCCAACGCAATGAGTTAAGAAAGACAAGTACCCAAAGGAAAAAGACAACAACAAATCATGATGACGATGACGATGACGAGATTCCATGTAACAACAAACAAAATACAGAAATAAGAAGCAGAACAGCAACAACAACAACAACAATAACAATGCAACAACAGGAATAATAATGATGAAGCTGCCGCACACTGACAAACTAAATGATGGAGAATGATGCCACAACGAGTCGAGTCGAGTCGAGTCGAGTCAAGTTGAGAGCAGCTTGTCCCTTTTTGCTGGAACCGTAAAAAGGGAAGCGGAAAGGGGCAAAAACCGGAATTGGAAGGTTGGCAGGCAAATCATGGAATGGCTGACAGCAAAGCGTTCGTTGCTTTTGTTGCTTTTGTTGCTTTTGTGTTGTGCGTGTGTCTATCTCCCTTGTCTTTGTCTTAGGAATATTTCAAGATGGCGCTGCTTGCTTGAACATACTCACATACAAACATTTACATACTTATCTATATGTACATACATACATAAGTCGCAATGACACCAGCTGATAATTGATAAGGCAGATTAATCATCATGTAGATTTTCAGAATTCGATCAATTCATTTGATGCCATTTAATGAAGTTGTGGACAAGTATGTGACAGGCAGAGGAAAGCATATGTGACTCCATAAAGTATATATATTCTTGATCAGCATGAACGGCAGAGTCGATTTAGTCTTGTCCCTCTTTTACAAAGTTATGAAATGACCATAATGTCTGACTAACCCAGACCTTCCACTCCAAATTGTGGAATTTATTTTCTAGTAAGCCATTTGCAGAACATGTTTATTTAATTTGATCAATAAATAAGAATCGATTACCCATAGCAATAAAAGATATATATATATATATATATATTTATCGATTAACTGTGAAAATTTCATTATGTTAGGATAATAAACACAGATCTACTATTAGCTAGTCTGCTCCGCATTTAATTTCATAATATTTAGATTGAACTTTGTGCAAATATTTATTTATTATATTATCAAAATTTACTTATTTGTCTGCAAAAGGCCGATTGTAAACAAAACTGAGAAGAAAAGTATTAAAATAAATATATTAATTGAAGTCAAGCTTTGAGCGCCACTTTAAGTCAGTGTCATTGAAAGCATCCACTTATGTATGTGCATAAAGGGAACCCAAACAAATATCACTCGCTGTAAATACATATATATATATAAGTGTGATACATATATACATGTATCTATGTATTTGGGTTGACATGTTTGCTGATTTTAATTGAAGCTCATATATATTGCTGCTTGTGCCAGGCTGAGCATGATTAACAATAATTAGACTTGGCATTAATTACGCCAAAAAGTTAATTACGCATTGTCATTCATTGTGTGGCGCAATGCGATAACGTTTCCAGATGCTTTCCTCACACATCTACATCTATTTTCCAGAAAACATTCGCCGCATCCTTCCCAGCTCCTGCTCCAGCTGCCTGCTCATCCCAGGTCCAGACTATCCATGCTTCGTTTAGCTGTTTATTCAAGCAATTTATTTGCTAATTTCGTGCATGGCAATTGCAGTTTGATGGTGGTGGGCGGGGGGTTAACGTTTTTGAAGGGGGCAAGGGGGCAAAGAGGCAATGGGGTACTAATAAAGTTCTTAAACAGCAGGCTGGCAACTTATTAACCCTTTGACTTTGACGTGGAGACGTCTCGAATGAGAGGCGGCCGCAATAAAATCAATCTTATTAAAACATTAACAGCGGGCAGAAATGCGAAAATAAAATAAATCAAATGGTTTGGCCCAACCCCCCAACCCCCCAACCCCCTTACGCATTGAACGACGCTTAACGCAGCAGGGGGTGGGGTTGGGGGTTGGGGTAGGTGTTTCATTCTTCCCTCTGGGTCGTGCCACTTTATTAGCCTGGCTTCAATCAGCGGCAAGTGAAGCGTCGGCAGCCCAGCATATGAAATTCAAATTTGATGCCTAGCCCTGTGTTCTAAGCACAGATCCCTGAACCCTCTGCACCCTGTAGCCCCGCACCCTGTACTCTGCACCCGGGAACCACCCCCCATTGGGCAGGGCATTTTGCATAGAACAGGAAGAGCAGCAGCAGCAGCGGCATGTCCTTTTATTATTATTTTTATTGTGCGGTGATTTTCTGCCAAGGGGGAAGGTTGGCGATTGTCATTTTGTCGGTCGGTTGGTCGGTCGGTCGGTCGGTGGGGTGCATATAAATTCGACATAATTTCATTGTAATGAATAAATTGATGGATGGCACATCCTGCCACCAGTTTCCGCCTCCTTCTCCATTCCATTCAGCTGCTAAATTAAACACTTGCCACCAGAACAAGCCGCAGGGTAACAGACTCTCCATTCGTCTCCAGAGTCCGCGGCTAAAAACAACCTGCGCATAAATTACAGCTTGATTTTTTAATTTTGCATTTTTCGAAAAAACCAAAAACTCATTATTCATAAATGCGAAATAAAATATTCTGGTTTTTTTTTTCATAATTTTTATTGTTCTTTTTTGGTTTCACTTTTTTGTTTTTGGTTTGATTTAATTTCTATAACTAGTAATATTATGTGTACAATTATTAAATATATATATATATATATATATTTATTTATATGTGTTGTTGTTTTTAGTAGTTTTCTCATTTTGTTCATCTATTTGTTGTTGTTTATACGACTAGACAACTCCTTAGAAACTGCTACGGTTTTTGTTTTGTTTTCGTTTTCGTTTTTGATATATTTTGTTTACAATACATTTTTTGACTTTGATCTTGATACGTTTTCATTATACAATACATATATTTTGTGTACTATATATATATATATGTATATATATTAATATTTGGTATATGTGCTGTCAAAACAAAAATTGGCTTTTTAAACTATAGGCGGAGTTTGAGTTTTAGTTTTGTATACCCTTGCAGAGGGTTTTTGCATTTTGTGAAGGGAAGTGTCTAATCCGAAAATGGGGCATCCTTAGTATATGTCCGTCCGTCTGTCCATCGATTTACCCAACTATGTGAACTCTGTCAGTGTTTGTGACATCTGTCTAGAACTCGGCATCTATTCGTATTTTTGCGGCAGTCGGAATGTGTGTCAGAATCGGACTATAGCAAAAATATAATAAGTAAAGAAATCGGACTACTGTATAGGAACAATCGGTTGGCTGCTTAAATGTACATTGTAATTTGTATATATATAGTGTAACTCCGCTCTGCAAGTGTATGTGATCTTCGGCTTGCCCAAGTTCGATTTTCCCTCTTGTTTGAATTTTTTAGTTAAGCGCCTCACAGTAAAGATTTTTGGTTTAGATTTGGTTTTTGTTGCGCAGAAAATTTCAATTATTATTATATTTTGTTGTTGCTATTTAGTTAGTATAGCTAGTTAGTTCAATTAGTTAAGAGCGAACTATTTACTTATAAATACAGCTTGCTGCCTATAGCTAAATATTTGCTTTATATGTACAAAACACTTAACATTATACATTTGACTTTTTTTCTTCTTATTTTTGTCTTGATTTTTTTCGTTTTTCGTTTTTCTTTTTTAATTTAAATGAACATAATTGGCATTTAATCTCAACGCAGAAATGCAAAATATATATGTGTGTATATACATACATATATTTATATGTTTGTATGTATTAAAAACACAATTATCAATTTGTAATTAATTTTTCTGCTTAATACCAACTAATTAAAACTGCACACAAAGTCGGCCTCATTTTTTTTTTTTTGGTATTTGCATCTTTTTTTGTTTTGTTTTGTTTTATAAATGTAATTATTGTTCTTCAAAAAAGTTGTATTTTGCTGTCGTTTTTTTTTTTTGGTTTTTGTTTTTGTTTTCGCTTTGTTTTTCTTCTTCTTTTTGCCACTTTAACTGCATCTAAAATTTAATTTAAATACGCTTAGTTTTAGGTGATTTATATATTTTTTTGGTTTTTGCTGATTTATGCAGTTTTACAATAACAAATTGTTAATTATTTGTGTTATAAGTAGGCTTGATTTAAATATTTATATATGTATGTACTCATATATAGTTTTTTTTTGCTTTTTATATATATATATATATGTATATATATATATATGTTTTTTTGTATGTATATTTACTTAGTTCAATCGATGATCTCCTCATCCACATCGTCGCCGTTGTCGTTGTTGCTGGAGGCGCCACCAGCTGCACTAACTGAAATTAAACCATTGGCGCCCAATGGCGATTTGTTGTTGTCATCGTTGTGGGCAACCGAAACGCCCCCCTCCTCGTTGCCGCCGCCTCCGCCCAGACCCAAGTCACTGTGGTCCAACAGCAGACTGTTGTTGTTATGCAACATGTTGTTGTTGCCATTGCTGTTGTTGTTGTTGTTGTTGTTGCTGTGGTTGTTGTGATGCTGTTGCATGGCATTGCCATTGTGCTGGCCGGAGAAATGTTGCAAGTGGTGCTGATGCTGGTTAAGCAGCGCACCGAGAGCGTTTTCTCAGACAACATCCGTCACACCATATTGGCAGGCGGACAAACCGGCCGAGTTGGAGCGCGACACTGGCGATGGGGCCGAATAGGGGCTGCTGAAGCCTGTGGCATGTTGTTTCGCTTTGAGGCGCAACGTGGCAATGCTCGAGGACATGCTGCTGCTCATGCAGGGCTCGGCGGCGGTGCGATACATATACGGATTGGCGGGTGTCGTATACGGGCATGGTGCACCACCCACGCCCACATTCGTATTGGTCAGCGTCGAGCCCATCGAGCCCGGCAACATGGAATTATTCATACTGACTGCCACACCGCTGGCGCCCGTGTTGAAGCAATTGACCGAGTTCTGGTGATGATTGCTGGTGACCATCGAGCCCAAGGGATTGACGGGCCACGGGAAGGGCTTGGTGCCCAGCGGGGATGGCACCTTGGTCCAGTTGTTATATGGATACGATGAGTACAGCGAATCATCGGCGAACGGTTGCATGAACTGTGTTCCAAATCCACTCTTGAAATCCGCAGCGGCAACTGCGGCATTCATTGCATTCCGCTCACGCTTGCGCCACTTGGCCCGTCGGTTCTTGAACCACACCTGTGCAGATAGGAAGAGGAAGAGTCAACGCATGAGTACACTTGGCGAAAAACGAATACAGTTTGGAGTATACTAAAGTTATTAGAATTGAAAATGGTTAATATGGAAGTAAAGTCTGATTTATATCTTTTTAAGAATATGCAGTAAACGGTGGCAAATGTATCCCCCCTTCAAACAACAGCAACAGCAGTTTTCTTTGAGTGTATGAGGGTAAGGGAAGAGTACACTTAGCTAAATAAAAGAGTTGAGTACATATCTAATCGAGTTATTGGAGTTGTTCGAGTAGTATTAAAGTTAGCAATAAATTCAATCCTAAAATCGAATTATTAGAGTCTAAACTGTTTGACTAATAATAAGACTAAGAATGACTTACATCTTTCTTGAGCTTAACCAGTAAACTAATAGAAGTCTACAAACATTGCACTTGGAATAGTAAAAGATATAGTTGATGATACACACCCAAATGATTAGGGTACACATTCGTCAACATATATGTATAAAAGTTAAGAATGATTTATAACATTTCGTAGAATTTGCTGGGAATTTTATCTGGCATAGCAACACAATTTTGATTTGAGTGTTTAAGGGCACTAGTGCAAAAGAAAAGGAACAATTAAAAGACGAGTACACTCAGCGAAATACTCGAATTATTTGGGTAGGCAATATGCGACTAACATTTAAGTAAGGCATTTTTTTATTACTTTTGAAGTATAAGTAGTCAACTTTCTGGCACCTACAAGAGAGGAAGAGTTAAGGGATGAGTACACTGAGCTAAAACCAAATAGAGTATATTTCTACTCAATTTCTTAGAGTGGAAAACAAATAGAGTATATTTCTCAGGATGTTGTGAATTGTTTCGCGCTTAGCAATAGCATTTTTCGTCGAGTGTATGAGGGCATGGCTCTGTGTGGCAAGTTAGTTAAAGTTTTAAAAGCTTGCGGCAGCCATTTTCTTTTATTGCGTCGCCGTGCCGCATAATTTATTATATTGCCGCCAACTTGAAAATTTATGTATCCGTCTGTCGTATGTCGTCCGCGAGCGTTTCTGTGTGTGTGTGTGTGTGTGTGTGTGTGTGTGGGTGTGTGTGTGCGAAAAACTCCCCCAAAATGCAAACCTCATCTCCGCAGCCAAGTTATACCCCCAATGGCTGGCGCAAAGGGGGCGCCACGTAATACGCATGTGCAGTAATTATAAATACAAATATACATAAATACTGCTTCCATTGTTGTTGTTGCTGTTGTTGGTGTTGCTGTTGTTGGTGTTGTTGGTGTTGCCTTTCTTTTTTAATGGAGAGCTTTATATAAATAAACTCGGCGTGCCAACCCCCCAGCAAAAACAGAAGAAAAAACAAGAAAAAGAGCCAACAGCAACTGTATACAGAGCATTTAAGTTGGGGAGCACACAAAAAATAAATCAAAATTATTTTGCAAACAAAAAGTACGGAAAGCAAAAGGAAAAAATAAATAAAAAATGAAGCGAACACAAAAACAAAAGCGAACTGCAAGCAAGTAGATAAAAAACAAAATGGCAACTTTGTAATTTATTGCTGAAGTTTTGCGCAGCGCACACAGATACACAGATACTCAGCCACAAATACAGATACAGATACAGATACAGATACAGATACAGATACATAAGATACTGGAACTCGAGGTTTGGGTTTTGGTTTTGGTTTGGGTTTTTGGGATTTTCGAACAGACGCCACAAATGACAAAGGCGCTCCGCAGACTTCCACTCGCCGGCCATTTCTGATGAGTTTCTTTTCTGTATTATTTTAGAGGATTCTTTAGCTTGGCTAAAAAATGCAGTAAGCGACTTTAAGCGAGTATTTTCAAGTGGCAACAGGAGGGATATATTTATCTGTAATTGATCGGCTTTCAGCTTTCATAATTGAAGTCGTTGTTTTGGGATTTATGAGTATTTAAGCAGACTACATCAAATAATCTTGGTATTACTTTCAATTTTATCAAATGAATTGTGCATTTTATAAATGTTATTTCTATATCATTTATCAGTTTGTTATCTTTTTATCAACAAAGTTTTCATCTAGAGTAGATTAGCTTTCCATTTCACAGCTTTTATAATTTGAATCGCAATTATGTTGTGGAATGTGAAGGAATTTGGAATTAGTTTGAATTTCTGAAATCAAGATTGAATCTCATCGTATTCATCTAGTTTTAATCATAATTTGAGTCGCAGAGCTTTAAGCAATTGTGTTCTGTGATTTATCGGTATTAAAGGGAATTAACTTGAAGAATCGTTTCACCAGTTTCAATTTTGTAAGTGAATTTGGAGTATTAAGAATGAAATTTATTGAGAATCTTATAATTTATTGTAATTATTTAAAATAAGCTTTTATAATTTAATTTGTGGAATTTCTAGATACTTTAATCAAAGTGAAGTTGAACAACATTTATAAATGCCTAATAATATCTGAGTAATCAGGAGATTGTTTGAATACTATATGTATATATACAGCCTGCCAGATGTACTACTTTGTGCCATGGGAAAGAGCAGTATATTAATTTAGTTATTCCAAAGATAACTATAACATCTTGTTGAGTTTGTTCCCAGATCTGCGTGATTTCAAGTTACGCTTAACAAGTTGTGCTTAAAATGGAATTTGCTAATTTTTCCAGCTAGTTGTTTCCCAGGCAGACAGAGTCGTAGTCGTAAATTTGCAGTTGCAATGTTCAGGTAATTAAACCAGCTCAAATTTTGGGCACTTTCATGCAATGCGCTTTAGCGCTTGTTGCCGCATTGCCACATTGTATCTTAAATCAGCGCACAATTCACTGGGGTTGCAATTTATGGGCCTTGCCTCGTGCCTCGTGCAACATTCCCTGCCCCGTGACCCTGGCCCCGGTCCGTAACTAAATGTGGACACGCGTATGTATGCAAAAACTGGGCCTAAAACTGAACTGGCTGCTTGAAATGTTTTGTTGGTTTTGTGGGAACCGAAGATGAACTTTAACAGCCGAGTCAAAGTTTTGGGTTTGTTTTTGTTTCTGTTGTTTGGCTCGTGGCCAATTTAATGCGCATTTATTTGCTCGGTAATTGCCTTAATCGAATTAGTTGCGCCCAGTTAATTGAAATCGCATGAGCCACACACAGATTGAGCTGTAACTCTGGACAAATACTGTCAGCGTGAGAAAGGCAACTTTAAAGTTGCAGCAAACCGGGCATAAATCAAAGTCTTGGCCAATTTCAATATTGCCCAACAGCAGCAGCAGCAGCAGCAATGTGTCAATTTGTCAAGGTACATTGCTCAACACCATCATCATCATCATCATCATCATCGTTGGGAAAACTAACGTCATCGATCTCGTCAACTGTCATTTTCACGTATCATTTAGCAAGTTGTTGAAGTTTGGGGCCAAGCTAAAAAAAATTGCCAGAGTTTGCATGATGGTAAATTGATGTGTCTGCATAGCTAAAAAAAACCGATGTGTGCGTGTGTGTGTGTGTGTGTGTGAAAAACCAGCGCAATTTTCCACTCAACGAGCAGAGAGACTCCGGAGCACCCGCTGACTCAAGCAGAAAATCCTAATTGGTTTTGATGAAAGCGGCAATGACAACGCCTTTCTCCTTTCTCCTCTCTCCTCTCTCCTATCTTCTGGTGTATGTTTTATGCTGGTGCTGCTTCATCAGGTAAGGTTGTTCAAAAAAATCGAAAAACAAAAAAATATATATCGGGTATAGGAAAAGTGGCCCAATGTGACCATGTGGCAAAAGTTACGGGTCTGTTTTTTTGTATTTTCTTTTTTGTTTCTAAGCGTCTGCGAGTTTTGAGTGAAGAGCTGCCATTTTGATTGATGGCCACAAATTGCCGCTAAATACGTTTTTTATTTGCTTAATTTTTTGTTGTTGTTGTTGTTGTTGTTGCTTAGGGTTCTCACTTCTGACATCCGGGCGAGAGTGTGCTTGGCTAGCATAAATTGAAACTGAAGTGAACATTTTTGATTGCAAACAATTTATTGATAAGCGTTACGTGCCTCGAGGCGAGGCGCAACGCAATTGGATTGCTCATTGCCTGTGAGCGAAAAACTCTTCAGAACATCATTATTTTATAGCTCAAACTATTGTTAAAGTTTTTGATTGCGTATTCCGATTTTTTATTGGTCAACAAGCAGTCAACCAATAATACATTTTTCCATCTATTTGAAAATTCTAAAAAGTGTTCAAAATTCGTGATAAAATAATCTGTTTTTTAATTCTATAATCAGCTTTGCAACCGCAAGTGTTTCCTAGCATTAAGTGTGCTCTGGGTAAACACAATTAATCTCATAAAAAGCTTAGAGCTTAAAGCTCATCTAACTGTTGACACTATTCGCTTCTCGCTTTAACCCATTGAATCGCCCATAAAGTATTTTGTGTGTGCAAACTTTTGGCTAATGCCATTAGCAAAGTAAGCAAAATTAAAGCTCGCTTTAACTCCGCCCCTTTTCAGCTATATAATTGAATTTCATACGAAATTTTAGGCGAATTCAGCGAAATTTGATTTTAAATACTTGCTAAACTTATTATTAAATTATAGTGTTGCTTATCCGATTTTAGTGAAACAAATAAATTAATTAATTATAAATGTAATTTAACTGGAAATTGAAAGGCTATATTTATGTAATTATGATATTAAGATATTCGCGAAACGATGACATTTATCTATATACATACAAATAAAATTGATCCGCATTTCAAATAAGAGAATTTTTATTCAAAATTTGAATTATCCAGCTTTACATTATGGGATATACATTTCCTTCTGCTATTTTTAAGTACTCCTTCACACTTTTAATGGTTTCACTCTGAATATTTTCTTTCTGTGAAATATTTCTCAACTAGTCACTAGCTGAAATGAAGTTATGTCTGTTGTCTACGCCAAGTAGTGCTGTCAACTCTTAACTGGCCATATTGTGGGCACCTTTATGGCCATTCCTTTTTATGGCGCCACAGTAATGGCTTTCCCATAGACAGATAAATGTTGTTGTCTGTTTCCAGGCCATTGCAAACACCCGACCATAAAAAACTGACAGGGAAACAGCAGTTCGAGTTCAGATTTCGATTGCACTTTTTATACACGTCCCAGTTGGATATTCGATATGTGTGTGGAGCAACAAATGTTTTTACGAGTTTTGTCTCGGACTGTTAATTGAATTAAATTGCGAGTGCAATTCACTAATGTTTATTTATTTAAAAAAAGAAGTAATAATAGAAGAAAAGCAAGTCAGTCGGTTAGCAGAGACAAGCGAACATATTGCCATAATTGCCGGCGCATGTAAATCCTCAGATTAGTTGCCATCAGGGGCGTCTCCCTCCCTCCCTCTCTCTCTCTCTGTTTGTCTGTCTGTCCAAGAAGCAACAGCAGCAAAAACATTTCCTGCCTCTGCCCCCCAACCCGCCCCTTTGCCACTGCAACGCTGTTGTTTGCCCAGACGGGGCTGCTCTTTTCTACTTTTCAACTTTTCTGTTTTCTGCATTTTGTTTTTTTTTTTCTTTTGACAATTTTAAACCCACCCAGATTTATATATATTTGTATATATGTTTGTAAGCTGCGAGCTGAGCGAGCTGTAATCCTTTTGTATATTTGATAAATTTTATTGCCTATGCTATTATTGCAGTCAAATGTTATTTTGCCCTAACCAAACCCCTCAGAAGAGCAGCGCAAGCAGCGCAAGCAGCGCGATCATGATCATTAATTCTCGTGCGGTTTCCTAATTCATTAAACAACCCTCGTTTGCCACAATGCTGCTGACAAATTGCCTCGCATTGTTTTGCATTTTATCTGTGTTTGTGTTCTGGGGGGTAGGGGTTGGAGTGTCAGGGAGGAGGGTTCGCACCCCAAAGTCAAACTCCAGCAATACGCAAACCTTTTGTGCCATCATCATATACATATAATGGACCATAAAACAAACTGTATCAATGTTTTATGCATTGAGCGCAACACATGTTTAGATTGACATAATTTCCCTTTATCCCATCCCTCAGCCCTCATCCCTCATTCCACCATCCCTTCCCATTCCATCCCCATCGAGACACTTGTTTCTCCGCTCTGCCGCAGCTAATTTCTTTATAGTTGTCGTCAAGTGTTGAACTATACAAAATTCTTGGCATATGCGCCGCGCTACCAACAAATTTGCATAGAAAAACCATGAAATATATTTTTGTATGGCAGCAATTTGTCAACACTTTTATACATTTATATCTGCCCAAAGTCTAAACTGGCAGATGTTTTTTATATGCCAACTAATTGCATTTATATGATACCATATCATTAACCTTCCTCGTTCAATTAGCGTCAAACTCGTCTAATGCACTCGAGGAAAAAGCAGCTTTGATTTGATTGAAACTTAGTCGAATTCTACAAGCCAATTGAAAATCTTTGCAACTCATTTTGACCATCATTATTATGGTTGTAGCTTTGACAACCAAGATACAAAGTTTTCTACAATATCGCTTAAAAGTTGATCTTTAATGAAAACCTCAGAAAATCGTAATTCAAATTATAAATTATTAAATCCAAATTATAAATAGAATGAACTCGCTTCTAATTATATTCAGACAATCGAATGTTTTACCAGGAAATGTAATCGTTGGCTTTTATCAATCTTTACTTTGTTAAACTTGCATAAAAGTATCTATTATTTCTTTGAGTGTGCAAAATATCTTGGAATGCACATCAAATGCTGATCGTTCACATCGATCAATCGGGCGTCAAGTCGAGACCGTGCCTCTAATAATGTGCCCCACAATCATATCTATGTCTATCTATGTGTGGACGTGTCGAGTCGCTGTCTTGACTGACAGACAAACTGACAGACAGACGGACAGAGCAAACAGATATGCGTGATATTGGTTAGCTATCATCATCGGTCGATAGATATTCTATAGATATTTGCCACGCATATTTGCCGCTAGGCGCCACTTATGTGGATACAACTTTTGCTCAATTGTTTACCAACTATCGTTTACAAACAATTACAACTGTTGTTGCCCCGATACCACAAACAATGACCACTCCTCCCCCCCCCCCCTCCCCCACACACACACTCGTCACATATCACCCACCTTGCCACTATCTTACGAATGCTTGAGACTGTCAATGGCTGTTGTGTGGCAATTGGCGTGGCATGTTCAAACAGCTGCGGGGCAATTTGATGATAAGCTTGCAACTATTCCGCGGCGATTCTCGGCCCAGTTTACACTGGAGGCGACTGGAGGGCCATAAATGTGGCAAACACTGCAAACTGCGCCAAAAATTTTTAGCCGCAAATCGAGGCGGCAATTTATGGCAACTATGCCACTGCATTGCCGGCGATGTTGCAACACCAGCCACAGGCCTCCTCGTTGCAACATAAATTTACACACACACAAAATGGCGACGGGTTTCCGGTTTTTTTTTTTTTTTTTTGGTCAGCAGCGCGTTTAAGCCGCGCGAATTCAAACGGCCTAAAAGAGGAAAATGGTTGGTTACCACCAACATATTTACGAGTTGCCACTGCCACATTTTGCGTGTGTGTGTATTCTATGTGTGCATGTGTGCCTGGTGTGCAGCTATGTGCTGCGATTGCATTGCGGTCATTTTGGCCACCGCCGCAGTAATTGCCGCATAATTGCACACAGCGCACAAAATTGATGTGGCACTTGCTGCTGCTGCTGCTGCAGCTGTTGCTGCCACGACTGCGGTTTCTGTTTACAATTTGTGGCTTTGCAATTAATATGTAATGTACACTGAGCGAAAAATACATAATAAAAAGGCAAAGTATTAGCCTGAGCCTGATCAAGTACTTTGCGCTTAAGCAAATCGAGTTTTAATTTGTTGCTTGGCTTAGGAAGAGGACAGATTTCAAATACTTCCGACTCCGTTTTGGGCATTTTTTGGGTATTTTTATTTGTCGTGAAAACTCAGCGAAGAACTTATGAAAATCACATGGGAAATTGGAATGTTTTTCTTGTTTTTCCAAATGAATAATAAGCTGAGAAACTGAAACTGGAACTGAGCTGAAAAGTATACATTTGGTTTGGGCTTGAGTGGAACTGTGACAAAGTACGTCGAGCTTAAGAAAATCGTGCTTGAATCAAGTTGTTGGCACTTGGTGTAAGCAACGGCAGACTTCAAGTATTTGTGACTACGTTTTATGTAGCAATTAATTTGCAGTGTATGTGTGCGCTTACCCGAACTCTGGCCTCGGTCAGATTGGTCCACATGGCAATCTCTTCGCGCGTCGACATATCCGGATAGCGATTACGGCTGAACGTGTGCTCCAGCTCCTGCAGCTGCTGGGAGGTGAAGTGTGTCCGCTGTCGCCTCTGGCGCTTGTTCTTCTTATCGTTCTTGGGCTCATCGGCGCTGGTTGTCATCGGCTCATCATGCCCGGAATTTGATATGTTCTCCGTTTTGATTGTGGTCTCATTCACGCTGCGATTGCCTGCGAAAAGACAACAAAAACAAACCAAAAACAAATACAATAAAATAAGTTTGCTTTTAGAATAACTTGCAGTCGCTGCGCTGCAATTGTTTGACTTGTTTTATGGCTGTCTGACTGCACTTGGAATAAAATATGACTTAAGGTAAACTGAACATAAGGAAGGGAATATTTTTTTTTTGTTTTTAATAATTTATCTTAGCTAAGATACCCAAAACTATCTGAATGCAGAAGAACTTAATGTTTCTGAAAAGTATATATTTCAGAAGGCAAATTGCAAGCCCCAAAAATATGAATTCTTCACTTTAAAAAGTCTTTAAAATCTGTACTTCTTATTCGATCCTAATGAAATTATTCCAGTTGTTCAATAATGCGTCTTGGCATATGCTAAGGCGATATCTTTACAACAGTTGCTCTTTTGGCTATTGCAAATCGATTTCGCGAAACGGGAAGAAAGAATCGATTAATCTTTATGATGCCTATAAACTTTACTAGGTTGGAGAGGTTTTCCTCTGCCTGTTACATTGTTTTGCACAGTATTTAGTGCATTGCAGCGATTAAATTGTTTTTCTGACTGTAGTTGCAGTTACTTTATCTTTATGTGGTTTGCATTTGATAAGTAAGTGAAGCAGTCTTCCTTTTATTGCGGCTACCTCAGCAGCAGGCCACAGCTGGCAGTAGACAGCTGGGAGCAGGGCGCAAGGCGCAGGGAGCGAGGGGAGGGGGGGAGCAGTTCACGCCCTGATCGGGTGCGGCGTTACTAATTGCCATGCAACCTTCAAATGACGCCAGGCAACAACGCCAAAAAAGCACAACTTCAAACGTGAACCGCCGCCGTTGAATCTAGCCTAGTTTTTTTTATTATTATTTTATTTGGGCTGCTACCAGATTTACAACCCGTTAATGTGTGTTCCCCAACATGTCATCGATCATGGCGGCATGCTTCCTCTGTTGTTATTGTTGTTGTTGTTTTTGTTGTTGTTGTCGGTACACCGAAACTTAATCAAATAAACTAAGCGACTGGGTTCGAATATAGGTTCGAATATGAAATATCAGTTTTTTTGGTGTCGTCGTCATCATGTCGCAAATCAAAGTAGTCTAATCGAAAACTAAACGGACGCGAGCGAGTAAATTTTCGCCGACAAAGGCGAAGTGGCAACCAGCCAAACCCCAAGCCCCAACCACCCCCAACCCAACCACACAGCTCAACACTCGCCAGCCCATTGGCCATGCTTTACAAAATTATTATAAATTATGTTTCTTATCAAGTGTACGCGCCCGTATAAAATCAGTAACGAGCACTCATTTCGTTCACTTTTCCACGCTTTTTCCATGCCACACACACACACACACACACACACACACACACAAGCCAACACACATTATACGATTGCTTCCATATCGATACCATGCCATTCCATGACTATAAAATGTGTGACGTTTGTAGAAATTCCAATTTTATTTCCACTCAAAATCAGGCGAAAATCAAAAATCAAAAATCAAAATCCAAAAGCCTAAAATCAGGCGATTGGTTTGAGTAATCATTTCCACTCAATTCTAACTCCGTTTAAGATTCGTCGGATAAGTTAAATAGCTCATACTCAAACGATTTGGTTCAGGATCAGGTTTGGCACTCAAATAAAAACATTTTCACTCAATGAAACCATTTCCTAAGATTAGTCAACTGAGTTAAGGAGCACATTTTAAATACAGATTTTGAATTAATCCAAAGTCATATCCACTTAATTTAATCTGAATCTAAGATTCGTGAAGAAAGTTAAAGCTCAGACATTTAATATAAAGAAACTCAAATACAGATTTGGCATTCATATGCTCAATATAAACTTCTCCCAAGATTCACCAAAATAGTTAAAGCTCAAAGTTAAATGGATCACAGTTGGAATACAGTTGAGGGCATAATTGAAATCTTAGCTTGAAAAAGTCAACACTTTTCAAAAACATCAGACAACAAGTCATATTTCTCAATTTAGTTTGAATTGGCTCTCGAAGAAGTATTATTATTATTGGTGTATGTTGTACTTACCATCTTTGCGATCCCGACTTCGATTTGTTAATGTGGATGTTGATGTTGTTTGAAAGTTATTTAAGTGTGTGCTATCCAAACTATTTGCTACGGCGGTCATAGAGCTATGACTATCACGAAAATCACCGGTTTCGGCCCAAACTGAAAAGAATAAGCCAGCAAAGGGCACGAAAAAATATATACAAAAATATTAATGTTTTAACATAGGTTTAAATGTACTTAAAGTGTGTGTGTGTGTGTGGGTGTGTTCGCACAAGATGTGGCTCCTTAAAGGCCCATAAAAAGGGGCGCATCATTAAAGGATTTATGGCCACAACTGGACCAGTTTTAAATGGGCTTTTGGTTAGCTCGATTAAGGACACGAGTGTTGGGGCTTCTCAGCTGAGCGCTGAGAGCTGGTCCAAGTCTCTGGCCTCTTAATTATGAAAACTTTACGACTTGAAAGTCAGCGTTAATCAGAAAAATAGATATATGTGTTTACACTTTGCCCATAAATCTGTGATGCTTAAATGAGCCATGAGTTTGGACTTACTTGGCAGCATAATAATTGTGTTGTAATTACCGCAGTTAGTCACGCTGAATTTCATATTAATTAGTCTCAGCCTTTGACATGTTCCCCAATTTCAGATTTATGGCCAGGCAATTGATATTTTTTCGTGGAGAAGGGGGGCAGGGGGTGCACCGGGCACCTTCGAGGTGTGTGCCCATATGGCCCAAGGGTCTTGACTTCCTGGCCACGACTCCTAAATCTTATGGACTTCCTTGCTCGCTGCCTTGTCTAATTTATGGCATTCTCACATGTTGTCAGTTTTATGTGGTTTTAAAGTGCCTGCAGCCTGGCTGCAAACACCCGCAGCGACATTCCCCACAAAACAATTAGCTCGCCGACTCGTTGTTGCTGTGTGTGTGTGTGTGTGTGTGAAATTCGAGGGATGTCGACTTGGCATTAGCATCTCAGTTCTCAATTCTCAGTTCTGGGATCCTAATTACACGCTCATTTCTATAATTTATGCCGTTTGCAACGTTCTCACTTGCGTTCTCGATCGTGGAAAATGCATGTCCCCAAAATGTTTATCATTGTCGCCAAAATTTAACTTATTAATTGCTATTTTTGGCAAATCACAGAGTCGTCATTATGGCTTCTATATTCCATTCCACTGGGTGTTTTGCCCAGTGACGAGCACAAAATATGATATTATTCGGCAAAAACTATAAATGCCCTTTTGGTCAGTCATTTTTGCTTAAATTGCACATGGGAATAATTTAAGGGTGGGTAAAAAAATAAATGAATAAATTCAGCGAATGCACAATGCAAAAATTGAACAAACTTTTGTGAAGCAAATCAGCAGATCAAATATTGGAAGGAGTCGAGGCACAGACATACATATGTAATAATTCTTGAAATATTGTTTCAATGTTTACTTGTCTTAATTTATAATTTGCATAAATTATGGGCTCCATCACAAAAACAATAATAATTCTTGAAATATTGTATATTTCTTATACCTAACATAATTTATCAAAATTATGTGCTTCGACACAGAACAAAGTGTTATAAATATTGTGACAAATGCGTTCAGCGAATGCAAACTCGTCTACAATATTTTTCAGGCTGCGCTAAAGATAATTGTGATATATTTTATATATGTTTTGTTTTTATATTTTCACATTCATCGAGATCGAGCATATATATATATTCTGATTACTCAATGGGTAGCAAGATGCAGTCGTCTTTCAGCTAGTATTTTGCTCTTTTTGTTGTTGTTTTTTTTAATGATATCGTCCGCCCCTCCAAAATACCAGAATGCTTTTTAATAGTCGATGCTATGTTTTTCATGTTGTGCCCAATTTTCAACCTGAGCATGTGCCGTTAAATGGGTCGCCAGCGTCATCTGTAGGCCCCCCGACCCCCTTGCCCCATACCCCTGCTGCGACGAGTGGGGAAATGTAAAAATATTTTCTTAACGACACGGTCTAAAAAACGCCAAGAAAAGCACGTACCGCAGCGATTTTTATTTGTTTAAATATTTCGTACAAATTTCGACGAATAATTTGAATTTGATTTTTGGTTTCTTCTTAAAAAAAACGAAGAAAATTGGAAACGTTGTCGTCAGTTGTTGACAGCAGTTGTTGCCGCCAGTTGTTGTCGCAGTTGTTGCTGTTGTTTAGCCAGAGTTCCCACAATGCTTTTCCAAGGCTCCTGTGAGTGGCAAGTGTCAATCGAAATAATAGCTGGCCAAGTGGCCAAGTGGCAAGTGGGCGTTGCCCAGCACTAACACATTTCTTGGCCATGTCAAGTCAAAGAGCTGTGTGACAACAAGTGTCAGCGTCAATTTCAACATTGTTCTCCATTTTTTTTTCTTGCCAAAGCAAACAACATATACATATATATATATATGTGTATATATATATATGATATTTTTTTTGGCTGACTCGTGAGTAAACAAAGGAACAAAAGTCAATATGCAACCCCTGACTAAGGGCGCAACACTATTAATCATGCTGCAAATATGAAACTGCACACGAAATGAGAAATAAATGTTTGCCCATAGCAATGATTTTGATTTTTATATATGCCATAGACCATTTGCCCATTTGCCCATTTGTCGCATTCATTCATAAACATTTTCCCCACACACGCACACACACACACCAATATTTTTTTTCTTATTTTTGGGGAAACTTTGACACACGACACGGCAAAGGCAGCTATAAATTATCCTGCCTGTGCACTGTCAAGCCTTACGGTTACGGGATACACAGCCCAAGGACCAAGGACCCAACACCAAAACAAACAAACAATCGCACAGACAAAAGGATCAAGGGAAGCTGGACAAAACGTACGCCCCGACAGCGAGTCCTTTGACACACACAAAAAAATGAAAACAAATACA
Organism: Drosophila cognata; assembly: GCA_035041535.1. Classification (NCBI taxonomy): domain Eukaryota; kingdom Metazoa; phylum Arthropoda; class Insecta; order Diptera; family Drosophilidae; genus Drosophila; species Drosophila cognata. Next base: position 166,494 of record JAWNLC010000571.1, on the reverse strand, counting down.
AAAATACCCAGAGAATCGACGAGGACGAAAAATGCGAAGCAACGTTGGCTTGTATCATTTTTGTGACCAAAAACAAACGATTAATGTGACAGTTGAATTGGGATTGGACTGCGGAGACAAACACACACACATCACACACACACACACACACACACAACAAATCGAAATTGTCCTTTTGGCTAGCCCTTTTCTGACAAGTTAGTTGCTTTCATTGTTCTCCAAAATTAAACCACTCGGTTTCTGTGGGTATGGGCTACAAAAGGGTTAAACGTTGCGGTCGCTTCTGATAATATATATACATATATATATATATATATATACATATATACGTATATGTTTTTCCAATTTCACGCTACATTTGCTGCACAGAAAGTGTTAATATGCGACAGGTTTTCTTTTTCTATTTATTTTGATGCCATATGTTGGCATTGCTTCCGTTTGCTGAGATTCCCTCAGCTAGAAATTAGCTTGGAATGTTGTAAAAATTAGGTAAAGGAGAAAAAACTTAATTTTTTATGTGCTATTTGTGTCGGCAACAACAATCTGCAAAGTTAATCCTTTACAGTTGCCAGACAATGACAATGGCCAAGCAAGGACATACATACGTTATGGCCATATAATGAGCTTGGCCTGGACAACTACAACTGTCACACACACAAATACACTCAGAACAAAATCTACTCGAATTTTAGAAAATCACTACACTCACAAAGAAATTAAGTTTCCAGTTTGCAGCGTTCGAATTTTTTTAATTTCATGGTTAGTTTTTCAAAAATAAATTTGAAATAATATGCCTAATTTCTAGAGCGTTTTTGAATCTCAAGAATTAAGCATTAGTATTTTGGGAAATGCATTTCTTAATTATAGAAAATATTTCTGAAAACATACTTTTGGGTTAATCAACTTAAGGCAAGCATTTCTGGTTTTCAGAAAAATGTTTTCTTACATATGTATACAAATGGTTTCTAAAAGCAAGTAAAACTTTCTAGTTTTAAGTTGAGGGCGTTGATTTCTCTAAGTGTGCACACAGAAATCACTGCAATAACATTGACATGGCCCCCCCAAACTACAAAAAGCAATCCAAGCAACCCTCCCGGACAAGCAGCAAGTCCGGCAGAGTCAGGCGGAGTCAGGCAGTCGAGCTCATTAGCCGTCGTCCTGCAGATAAGGATAAGACCAAGAGCGGTCCCCAAAAACTGTCGTTGTCTGCTGCTGCTGCTGCTGCTGCTTGTTCAGTTGAGCTCAGTTCAGCTCAGTTCAGCTGTTGGCTTCAGTTTGGTTGTAGTTTTCCACTGCAATGCCTTTTCCGTAATTTTCTCGACTGTCAGCTCAAATTTTTGGCTCCAGTTGATGTCCAGTTGGGTCATTTGGCCGCAGGACACACACACAGAGCCAGTCTGTGTGTGTGTGTTTGTTTCCACAGATAATCTCTAATGCGACATTTTTACGAAATTGCACGATGCCGGATAATGAGAAAGAGGCGGACAGTGGCGAAAAACGACGGAGTCTCCGCAAAAAGAAACCATTCCACGACGAAAGTTTTCCATTGCGACGTAATTGCGGTCGACGGAGATACAGATACAGAGTGGATACTAAGGAGGCAACGAGGGATGGGGGGGGGGGGGTGTGGCTGGTTGCCATAATGACATTATAATTTATATAAACGAAATCAGTGCCAGACAGCAAGAGAAAGAGAGAGGAGAGGGACGCAGAGAGTGGGAGTGCGAGAGAGATAGAGACACATGTCTTGCCAGATTGATATATGGGCAGTTTTTGCCATGTCCTTTTGCTGCACTCCAAAACTAAAAGTGGGCGTTGCCAATGTGGGGGGGTGATTATCATTGGCCCAGTCAACCAACACCCTCCTCCCCCCTCTCACAATTTATGGGGTGTTTTGCAATTGCATGCGAAGATCCTTGTATCTTTGACATATGTGCGCAATTTTGCCAAACAGAGAGAGATTTGCCATGGAAATGAACTCTTGTGAAAATTGTGCGCTTAAATTGTGCAACCGACTTTAAGAAGAACGACAACAAATTACAAAATGGCTGCGGCGACGAAAAGAAAAAAAAACAAAAACAAAAATCGATAAAATGTATTTATATTCATAAAGAAATTGTTTGAGACACGGCACACGTTGAATTTAAAGTAGCCTGCATCCACATCCTTATGGCGAACCAGGATGTGTATCTGTGTATGTGTATTGTGTATGTGTTTCTGTATCTGTATCTCAGCCATGTCCTCACACAGACACGGCTCCATTATTAAACGCTTTGCGGCAAAGCAGTCTTCCAAATTTATAATGCTTAACGTTTTCGTTTGGGAAATTGTTGAGATATCTTTCTCAGAGAATGGTTCCCTTAAAGAGCTTCCTTTTCAGCTACATTTGAAGAGACTGTAATGACTAATTTAAGCAAGCACGGATTTCATAAATGTTGGACTCAGCAAAAGCAACGCCATGGAATTTAAGAAACTTAGCTCAAAATGAATATCAGAAAAATGATTCTACAAATTGGAAAGTCTTGCCCCAAATTTATATTTATATAAATTTTAGAATATTGGCGACAATGGATTTCAGGTCTATCTTTTCTGAGTGTACTTTCAGCCAGAACCAATTTTAAATTGGTAAAAGATAAGTTTAAGTTGAAGAAGTTATGAAGTGATAAAGTTGTACAAAAGTTTTAAGAAACACTGATTTTGATATTCAAAATGTATTTTCTTACTGAACAAACTATTCTAATGTAGCCAATATATTTAAGAACTGGATTCAGGGAAGATCCTCTGTCTCCTAGAACATTCTAACTTGATAAGGTAACTTGAGTTTCTTTAGAAATGCTTCAGCGTTTGTATTTGACTTTTGAGCAGTGTTTTTCTTTGAGTGTAGACTGGCATTTCGAGGTATCGAGCGCTGCACGTGCCATTAACACTTAGTGCCTGCGTTGGCCAAACAAACAACTAGTAAAACAAGAAAAGCAACAAAAACACAAGAAGACAGACAGACAGACAGAAAGACCCCTAGTCAAATGTTACACATTTAAGTGAGGGAACTAATGTAATGGAAGTATCAGACACAGGGCACAATAGATAACAAGATTTCATCAGAAAAGTCGAGCAGCAAATTCTCGCACTCACTTAGATACAGATACAGCTACAGTTACAGATATAGACACAGATACAGATACAGATATAGATACAGATACAGACATTTAACTACAGCCGGCAATTTCATATTTTATCAAGCGCTACAAACTACAAATATTGTCGTAGGCAAATAGTTCTACCATATCTATGCGAGTAGTATCTGTATCTGTATTTGTATCTGTATCTGTATCTGTATCTGTAACAACAACTTGGCAAACACGCAAAGGACTCGGTCATAATAAAAACAAAAACACAAAAACAAAAACAAGAACAAGAACCACAATTTTTATACTATTTGCATAGCAACCAAAAATGTAAACTGCTCTGATTTTGGTTTGTTGTGTGCTTTCTCGAGGTTTCATTGTTAGCCTTGGGCAAATACTGAAGATCTCGTTTCTGGGCATGCGCAACTATTTATGTAGATACAATGATAGTTGCACCTACCCAGATACAAATGTTCAGGGCTAAAAGATGAAAACCAAAATGCATTCTTTCAACTTTGTTGCGAATCTTAAATGCATATTTATGCATAGTTAATGCTCGAAAGCAGATTTATGTAACTTTAACCTTGAACTAAGAACTACAATCTTAAATCATGAAAGTGAAAATGTTCTCATTTTGAAAACTAAATGTGGAATCTAAATAGGAATATAGAATCTCTTCCACAAGTAACTTTTACTTGAAACAAGAAAGCGTTCCTCAAACCACAATGATGAAAACTTGAGGAAAAAACTTGTGTCTTAAATTGAGAACTATAAGCTGAAATCAAGACAGCGCTACAACAACTATGAATATATTTTTAGTTAAACTCTAATCTCAAACTGAGAACTACAATCTTAAATCAAGGAATGCGATAAGCAGTCAACAAGCTTGATTCAAGCTACTTCATTTTAGAACAATCGGACTGAGTCTAATAGTTTATTATTGCTTTCAGATGTTGATTCTTTACTTGAATTGAAAAGAAATTCACATTCCTAATACAAGGTTAGGCTAAGTCTGCAAGGTGCCAAGACTTGGCTTAGTTTAGTAAATGTGATTTCCAAAAAATTGGGCTCAATTCCATTCAATGTAGAGATGTAGAGTTATGTAAATGTTATAGAGTAGGCAAAGCTTTTGAGCTGTTTCGCTGGCAGCTGCTGACAACATAATTCAAGTGGGCAACAACTGACAAACATGGCCAGCTGCCAGGCCGAAAGAGACATTAAAGAGTTGTAGTCCGCTGGTATTAAAAAGCATTAACTTTTTTATTGTTTTACACGCTGCAAAAACAAAATTAAAATTCTGAGAGAGAGCTGACAGTCGGACAAAATTAGTGTACGTGAACTTGAAATCCTTTGAGCGCAAAACTCGAAATAAAAACACGCACACAACCCATAAAATAATGCGTCCAAAAATATATATTATTAAGCGCACTCAAAGAGGTGTGTGCGAGTGTGTGTGCGAGTGTGTGTGTAGCTCATAAAAAACTGCAATCATAAAAAAATAGAAAAACATTTCCCCCTATACAAATAAAACTTAAAATTTTCATAGCACAAGCCAAATGGTTGTGTAGGTGGTTTGATTTGGCTAAGAGGGGGCTTGGTCGGGGATCTGCTGTGGCAGACCATTAAATTGGCCAATAATTGAAAATCCAATTGCAATGTGCAACCAGCAAACAGCAGCAGCAGCAGCAGCACGTTGTGTGGCCATTATTTAAACAAGAGCGTAAACAATAAAGACAACAACAACGAGAACAACAACTAACAACCAGAGTGAAATTTGTTGGCAACATGCGCGTTGCCTTTTGGCCCGCACCTGCAACATCATCTGCCTGCCTGGCTGTGTGTGTGTGTGTGTGTGTGTTTGTCCTGTTGTATGTGTGTGTGTGTGAGTGTGTGTCAAAGGATAGCTGCACTCGTGCATATTTTAAATGCGCACAATTTTTGTGTTAAATTGTTTTGGCACGCAAATAAAATAATGGCCAGACAGATGCGGCTAAAATGCCAGCACACCTTCTCCTACCTGCAGCCCCTCCCACCCCACCCCTCCACTCTAACACAACACTCCTGACTGTCGAGTGCAAAGTTTGCAGGGGCTGTTAACCCGAAGTAAGCGTAGAAGCTGCTTAGGGCATAGGTGGCCTCTGAGTTTGGAGACAGCCAACAAATCTCTCAGCTGAAGCAGACAAATGTGGCTGCCATGCTGGAATACAAATTTAAGCACAACTAAAAGTTGCACGAATTCAAATTCACACTAAATGGAGCAGTAGCAGTGTTGCATAACGTCAACTTTGGGGGAATAACTTAAGCTTTGGTCTACAATTCAATTATGTTTAATAAATTCCAGCATTTGCGCTCATTTGTAGTTTATTTAAGGAATGTACCATAAAGGTATTTGCAGAGTTATACATTTAAATGGAGAAAAAGTGTTGTAAAACGTCCAGTTTTAGAGGCTAAGTTGAGAACTCGAGCTCAGTTGAAGCTTGCTTGCGAAACATTTCTCTGTTATTTGCAGATTATAAGTGTAAACTGAGAAGAATTGTTGTGTAATTTCAACTTCCACAGAATTAGTTAACCTTTACTCGATTGTTAGATAAAATTGCAGCCTATTATTCAAACTCAATACTTGCAGATAGATAAATATCTCCAGCAAGTAAATACTGTATTCAATTTGAATATGTAAATATTTTTTTTATTATTATTTTCATCAGGCACTCAATTATGTATTACAATTATGACAATTTATTAACAATGCTGATGTTTCTATTTTGGGATCGGCACTCCAAGTTCTCCAAACTTAAATTTACAAATATTTATCAAATATGTTGTTTCTATATTCAAAGTACTAGCAATGACTGTCAGATTTGACACTTCTGTCAGAGACAATATGCCTTTTTCAATTGTACTTGCGCAAGCATCTTCAGCACTTGAATCATCCAATTCTTTACACTTTTGCTGGCAACACCTCTTGGCAAGAATGTGGCCGAATGTGTTTCCGCAGCCAAATTCCCATAACAATTAGTGTAAACGGAACAACAAACACTTGACTACAATGCACATATCGAGTTTCAGGCATCGAGCGACCCTTGGCAGCATCAAACTGAATTGGGCCTGACTCTTGGCAAGGGAAAGGGAAAGGGAAGAGGCAGGGCAATTGGGAATTGGGAACTGGGAACTGGGTATGAGAAGAGTGTTGCCTTCGGCACTACGCCAGAAGGGTGCTCAATTAGCCGTGACATGCGCAGCAAAACTCAAATTTGTTTACTTCTTTTTCTACATTTCTTTTTTCTAGTTGTTGTTGTTGTTGTTGTTGTTGTTGTTCGCCTTTGTTACGCTTTTATGAAGATTATGCGCTAATGATTACACAATGATTATTATGAATATGCATGAGGCGTGCATGTTGTCACTGAAGTGATAGCTTCGTAGGGGAAGGGCAGCAGTGTGAGAGTACACTCAGAAAATAGCTCGGCTTGAATGTTAGAAAAGTCGAAGTCGAAGTCAAACTAGCGTTTGCATTTCTTAAGTTCAGTTACGTTTGTTCTAATATTTAGAAAAAATATGTCTAATTTTCAGGGTGTTGTACATTAAAGAGTTAATTATTAAACATTATTATTTTAAGAGATCAGAGTTGGCATATTTAGAAAATCATTTCTTTTGCTCTTTTTATTTTCGAGCGTTTTTCTAAATTTCATAATATGTTTTTTTTTTCTTAGTGTACAAGTGGATGGCAGGCAATATTTGCACATTGTTTAGAAATTTACGAGCATCGCGTGAATGATGGAATGAGCAAGTATTGAGAGCGTGAATGATTGGCTGTAACGAATGAATATTGAAGATGACGACAGCTGTTGCTGACAGTTGTTGCCAAAAAAAAATGAGTTGCGATGCGATGCGATGAGTATGAATATGAAAAGCGAGTCTCGATTTGCGACTCAGTGAATGTGGACACTTGTTGCAACAGCAGCTAGCCAAAACAACAACATGCAACACCAACACACACACACACACACACCCAAAAACAAACACACACACTTGCATAGATAATATCACGCATACGCACCGCATAACGGCGACGCCTGTGTGAATTATGAGCGCATTAATTACTTGTAAATTTGTTAGCTGCTCGCCGCGAGAGTTTTTTTTTATTTCGGATGTGGTTGGGGAGGGAGGGGGTAGACCCCAATTCCAGATCGTTGCAGACATATAAATTGTAGAACAAATTGGCCAAGAAATTGACTTGACTGGCAGAGGGCTATGCCCACAGCTGGCCCCATAAAATGTCTTAAGAAAAGAGTAATTTAGTGGTGAGTGTGAAAGACATGGAGACGCTCTCTCAATCTATCGATTGCAGTTAAATTTGGGAGCTATCGATAATATTCAATAATAACCATAATGTCGCATAAGTTGCAAATGTTTCTTTCACAACATTAAGTTGCCTTCTTTTAATATTTTAATCTAAGAGATTTGGGAGTGCTACAGACTTGAAGAAAACCAAAACAGTAGCTCGAAATTGATCTTTATCGATTCAGTGACTTGTCGACATGACATCAACTTCGTCGTTTGGGTTACAAATATTTCCTTCCGTCCATTCACAATTTCAAGTTGAGCTCTTTTTTTTACGAATTGTAATCTTGGAGAAAAAAAGAAAGTGTTATCCGAATCCGACTTATCGATAATGTGAACACAATTTTCTAGTTTCGGTTTCTGTTAACTTTAATTTAATATTTCCTTTTAACTGTTTTGAATGTAGATGGGTAGATCTGTGGTACTCATCTCTATTCGGTACTTACTTCTGAGTTTCTCGAGCGGCTCGTGCTTCGGTGTGTGTGGTGGCCCGACGCCATGATGCGGATGCTGGGCATAGGTGTTGACCAGCTCCTGGCCGGCGGCCGTGTGATGCAAGTGAGTCAAGCTGCTGATGGGCATCAGGCTCGAGATGGCGGGTGAGATGCTGACCGATGAGCTGGAGTCATGCAGACTGTGGTGGCTGTGCAAATGATCCGCACCCGATGCACTGCTGCCACCGCCGTTTACCGTCGAGCTGCCACTGCTCAGCGCCGTGCTCGTTGTGGTGGCACTTTCCGCCGACCCAGCCGAGCCGGCACCGTTCGCTGTGCCCGCACTGACCAGATCCTGCAGACAGAGGCCCGTCGACTCGGCAGACATGGCCTCCAAGCCGTTGAGGGCACCGCTGACCAGACCACCGCCACCGCCGGCACCAATGCCGCCCGGCCCCAAGGCGGTCGCGGAACTGGTGACCACGCCACAGCCACCAGCGGCGGCGGCGGCGCGGTCCATGCCTAGATACGTTGGAAAAATGGTGGAGAAACTCTGGGCGACAGCCTGATGCGGCTGATGATGGTGGTGCAGCCCCGCTGTCTGTTGGTGGTGCGCCGGATGCGCCGGATGCAGCGGCGGCAAATGATGATCCCGGCCGTTGAACTTCGTCGTGACGACGTCCTTAAAATGTTGCAAGAATGTCGTCGTCTTGAGGCCGGTATCTTCCAACTGTGGCGAAAGCAGATCCAAGTTGCGGCTGTATCTGAGAGATCGCTGCGGCTGCGAAGCGCGCGGCAATGCTGCAAAAAAACACAAAAAAAAAAAATTAAAATTGCGAGTTGATTAAAAGTAAAATACGCTTGAAGAAAAACTATGTTAAAATACATGTTTAATATTTCTTTGAATGTTGCCTAAACAGGTCAAAGAGAGTTCGATTTTTCGACTGTGAATTTTCATAAATGAATCTGCATTTTTAATGCATTTTTTAAGAACAAAAATTCTTGAATCAAGTTTAAGTTTCTATTTTACATTACATACTAAATATAAAGCGAATCAGATTTTAATAAAGATATTATAAAACTGATTCAAATCAATTTAGTTTAATTCTAGATAATATCACAATCAATGAAAACGCTTGATCTATGTGTATATTTGTGGCTTTGAGCTACTTCAATTATGAATGATGATGCTCTCTTCGATTATTGTGGACCTTTGACAATATTTGGAGCGTGACTTGAGCACAGTACACATTCTCATGGTTTTTCTGAGTGTATTTATTATCACAATTACTTTCGCCTGTTGCCTTTATCTTTATGTATCTGTATCCATAGTTGTGTATCTGTTGGCTACCTGTGGCAAACGCAGCGCAACGCTTTATTTTTGTATTTCTTTTTTTTTTTTGGTTTTTATCACATCGAGGCAAACAGTGAGCTTAACCCAAACACCAGAAACAACGGCAACTTAACACCAAAGACGTCAAAGGGGTTAATACCACATCAGTGGTGGCTCGCACCACCGCCGAGTCTGCGTCTCTTGTAACTAAATACATACCAAGCTAAAAAAAAGAAACGATCCCAGATGCCCTGCAATCGTAAATCGCTGTGGGTGCCGGTTTAAGGCGTTTGCGACTTAAGTTGACAACACAGGCCACGACACGAAGAGATTCCTACACCTAGCTAACTTCTTATCACAGTCTCAGACAAGTACGCGTAATATCCTAAACAGAGCTCGCCCAGCCGATACCCTGTAAACTCAGTAGTGAAATCCACCTTAAGCAAAATTCACCCTAAAATTAAAAATAAGAAAATTAAACTATAGCCAGAGCAAAACCTGTTTAAATCCTAAAAAGAGTTCACCAAACAACAAGCAGGAAATACATTTTTGTAATAAGTAGCAATCAAATTAGGGAATATAAGATTTTCGAAGGATTGCCAGCGCTAATTTTTTTATAAATTAAATTTTATGAAATTGAACTATTTAAAATGTTTGCATATGCTTCGAAGCGTATAATTCAATGTTTAACAATAATTAAAGTTAAAATACACAAAATAAGTTCAAAATACCTTTTACATATAAAACAATAAACGCTAGAAAAATAGACTTATTTTTGCCAAATTTTATAAAAATCAAAAAACCGTAATGAGGTCAAGAAAAACTCCGTTTTTTTAATGGTGCAAGCTTGTATTTTAATTATGTAATTTCTGCTTAATAAGTAGAGCTACATTTGGCTTCTGATTTTAGTTGCAGAGTTTAGCATAGTTTTTAGCTGCCATTTATTTTATTGATAATTTAGTGAAACTCATAAAATTAAAAGCCGATTTTTGAACGAATTTGCCCAGTAATAATGGATATTCTTCTGCCTGTTACATACCTGTGCACAACATCAAAATGCCCTTTTTAAACATTTAATGGACAACATGCATAAAGATAGATAGAGAGAGAGAGGGAATGAGAGAGAGAGAGAGAGTGGGAGCTTGACAAAGATAACAAGCTGCTGCTTATCAATGTAACAATATTTACATTTCTGTGAATTATTTTGTGTTTTTTTCTTGTGGCTTCTTTTTATTATTATTGCCACAGCAGTAACCAAGTGAATTTGGCAACCACTCTTTAAGGGGCAGGGAAGGGTGTGTGTGTGTGTGTGTGTGAGGAGGGGGGAATGCCACTAACTGCTGCTTTTGTGCAATAAATTAAAGAAAATTCAAATAAAACACCGCAGAAGGAAATGTGTATAAAAAAGTATAAAAAACTACTGACACTTTTCCAAAAATAGCCATAAATGTTCGTAAATCAATTAGCTGTTGCTAATTGTGGCCCGACCTATATATACAGAAATATCTATATATATGTACATATATATATATATATATATATGCAATTGCCCATAACTGCTGGTTATGTCTACTTCCAACTATTCTCGGGCTGCTTGCCGTTCGCATTTGGCACATTTGTGCGCTATCAACCAAAGCCAAACAAAGCGTTCGTTGCAATAAATTCTTATCTAATCTCAATCATAACAAAAATAAAAGCATTCGAAAGAAAAAAAAAAAGAAACAATAAAAAATAAAACATGAAACTTAAATAAATAGTTGTAAAAAATTTAATAAATTATACGGCGCAAGCAGAACATAGGAAATAAACTAACATAAGCCTCTCAACTTTCCAATCACAAATCCGACTAGACAAAAAAACAACAATAACGACTAAAAGAACTATTTATTTTTTTTTGTAATTTGTGTTTATTTGTGAGTTCGGCGCCTGTTTTAAATTATTGTGAATTTCGTATTAAATTTCAATTTGATTTGTCACTTTCGATTTCGATTTGGCCTCAAATTGAAAATTTATACTTGATAATGCCGCTTGATCTGCACTTGATCCCTAGTGGATTAGTGCGGCTGTAATATTAAATTGCCTTGCGGTTGTTTTAATAACAATAATAAACATAATTTCACATTAAACAGATTTAAACAGCAACGTTTGCTTTATTTATGACCACACTTCATTTAATATTTTTTTGTCTGTCTCTTTTGATGTGCAGATGAAAAGTGTTTCTTTTTTTCACTTTCGCATTTTCTCATATTGTCAATTGTGTTGGGGCATCATTTGTGGCATATTTATTTGCCGCAGTGCTAATAAATATCATTTCTGTTGTCGCTTTGTTCGCTGCCTATTTTTTCGTCAAGTCATTTTGTGCCAGAAGTAAGAATTTATTTACATAATGATGCTCTAAGACAAAGGCATGTCAGAAATTATTTTTATGTCACTTTATTGCCGCAGCTTTGCTTGCTGCTGCTCTCCATTTTTTTCGGCAATACCTGCCCCAGCAACCCCCTCGCCCTCACCGTTTGGAGCCTTATCGGACGGAGCAAATAGTTTTAGTCAAAAGGTGCCAAGATTTCTATGTTTTGCCAAGGTTTTCAACGTGTTGGCCTTTCTATTTAATTTTATAAATTTATTTAAATTATTTTGCCCCCCTGGATATCATTTGGTTGAGTATGTTTTAGGTTTTTTCCATCCCAAAATTCGCATCTAATTGTTCAAGTGACGTCAATGGCAATTAGCGCGCAACTTACACTTTATGGTTGCACGTCTGATGATTAGGAGTCGACTTGACTCGACTCGACTCGAGTCGCGTTGATTTATGTGTGGCGCGAGAGTGCAGCAAAATACTCAAAACCCATTTAAGCTCTTGTTCAACAAGTACTTTTATGACTAGTTTTAAGCATATTCGGGAGCTTTTCGTATTGTTATTTTATTTATCAGTCAGGGCCTGGCCTAATTCTCTGCAAATACGCTGAACTGACAACAATTAAAATGCTTCCTTTTTTGACTTTAGTCTTAGAAGTGCTTGGCTAATTTTAATAAATTCAATTTCTTGGAATCAGAAAGTTGCGACAATCCTTTTTGAGTGTTTATATTGAATTTCTAAGACGTAAATAATTTTGCATAACATAAATATCTTCTGCATCATTACAACTATATAATTTACTACGAGTCCAATTTGTATTTTCTTATTTCTTTTCAATATAATTATTTCAATTGATTGTTGCTCTCAAATTTAAAGGTTCTTAAAGGGTGCCTAAGTTAGCTTGTTTTTTGTTGTTGTTTATCTTGGTAACTGTATGGCGCTTTTTGATTGCGTTAAATTTGATGACAAAAGTAATTTATTTTATTTTTAACCACACTTGCTGTTAAATATTCCCCAAAACATTACGACCTATTTAATTTATATCATATTTAAGAAATTCTTTACATAATTTCTTTTATGTCTTATAGTTAATTGTGAACATTAAAATTCTTGCTTCGCTTCTCTTCTCTTTTCCTAGAATCTTTTTAATCTGATTATGTCTTAGCCAAAAAATGCTTACCTCCAACTGATGGAAAAGAAATTCAAATTAATCCACTTGCTAGCGGCGTCAATTTGACGGCTAGAAATGATCACCAGAGGTGAGTTTGGTTTGTTTAGTTTTTGTTAGCTGCTTTTCCGATTTGAACTCTGTTCGTTTTAGTTGTTGTTTGTTTTTATGATTGTTGGCACTTTAATGTGGGTCAAATGTTGTGCACTTGGCAATAAATCAGATTGCATTCATTTGATAATTCATTGTGAAAATACTCAAGATTTGAGAAATGTCGCGTGGGCTGCGTCGTCTGCGTCGGTAATAAATCTTTTCTTTTTTTTTTGTTTTGGGAAAACTTGTCGTTGATTTTATTGATAAATTACAGATACCAGAAATTCGTTTAGCGTTTTATTATTGTTGTTGTTGTTGCAACAGATTTCTTTTATTTATGGCTAAAACATTTAAACGCTTTTCATAGTTTGCACACAAATTGGCAACACTTTGTTTTTTTTTATTTTTTATTTGGTATTTTTATTTTTGTTGCACACGCGTAGCTCAAATAAAAATCACAGTGATTATGTTAGTGATTAATTTTAAGTAACTCATGGATATGTTTTTAATGCGACGTCGTTGCTGTTATAGCCGACTCCTCACACACACTCGGCACACATACACGACCCGCACACACACGCACACGACACACACACACACACACACACACACACTCATGTGTATGTATGCAGATAGAAAGAATCGTTTGTCGGCAAACCGGCTGTGTTGCTTCTAAATCGGCGTCGGCTTTAATGCTTTTAATAATTTAATCCAGCGCGTAATTAGGCTAAATATTGTTGATGTTGTTGTTATTGTTGTTACTGTTGTCTATGGCAAAAAAAGAGTCGATCGGAATTTGTTCTTTTTGTTTTTTGTTGAAACGGAAACACAACGCGTCTGCATCCGTAACAGGACGTGGCTGAATTGAAAACCTATTCAAAAAGTATCTGTTGGATATGTCGCAGCAGCAGCGGCAGCAATAGCAACAGCAACGAGTGCGTAGAGGGGTGTTGCATGCAACAGCAAGCAGCGAGTAGCTACTTGCCACCAAAAAACGCACGACGACGACGACTACGAAAACAGAAGCAGCGACGGCGGCGACGACGCTGATGACGACGTTGACGACTGGCAAACGGCAGCAACTGAATAACGGAATTCGATTTTACCAACTGAAAACCGCTTTTTCCCACACATTCATTCTCGCTTATCAGCCCCCGGCTGCGAGTGCGAGCGAGCAGCATGCACAGCGAGTGGCGAGTCTGTGGCGGGTTTAGCTGTGCGAGAGCGAGAGAGCATTGCATGCAGACCACAAGGAAGACACACCCCATAAAAACGGTTTGCTGTCACTCGCTCTCGCTCTCTCGCTCGCTCTCTCTCGCTTGCTCACGCTCCCTCTCGCTCACTCCCTCTCACTCATCCACTCATCCACTCACTGTGTGTGTTTACAGAGCGCCATATTGCTCCATATTCATTCTGCGGCTGTGTTTCTGTTTCTCTTTTGGCTTCACATTTCTGGCTTTCCCCCTTATGCGCGCGCACTCTTCACCCACCCTCCCTCCACCCTTTGTTCCTTTTTTGCTGTTTCTTGTGTTTATTATTTGGGCTGCTTTTCTTGTTGTTGCTGCTGCTGTTGTTGGTGTTGTTGTTGTTGTTGTTGTTCTCAAGGGTTTGATTTGTATTTGTACTTTGTAGGTCCTGCTCTTCTTCTCCTTCCCCTTCTACTTCTTTTTGGGCTGCCCCGCCTCCTTCCCTTGCGACCCCTTTACCTATGTTTTGCTACGTGCCCGAGTCAGATTCCGCAATGTTCATAATAATAAGGCTACTTCTGCTTCTACTTCCACTTCCACCTTCCACTTCTGCTACTGCTTCTGCTTCTGCTTCTGCTTCGCACACTTTTTGAGGGCTGGCTGTCTTTTTTACTGGGTGTCAAGGGCGTTTTGTTATCCCATTATTCTCCGTTAGCCGCCATTGTGTTTGGTGTCTGTTGCCTGCCTGTCGCTCTTGAGGCGATGGTTCCTCCTACTCCGCGACTCCTACTCTGATGCCCGAACCCTGCCCCTGCTCCTGCTCCTGCCCCTGCTGCGGCCCTCCCCGCACTCCTTGGTGTGCCTCTCGATTGCGCACAAATAAATAAATAACTGTTCTTTTTGACGTATACCCCGCTTCCCGTGCCCTGCCCAGCCCGTGCTCTTCCCTCCCTTGCTGACTTAGCTACCCCCATTTTCATGCGCTGCCCTTGTTTGATTTGCTCACTCCCGGCAGAGATACTTTTCTTTTTGGCCGAAACAACAAACGAAACAAAATTTATTAAAATTCACAACAGCTTTTGTGCAGTTCATAATTTTTGTTTTTATTTCACATTTGCCTGCCTGCGTTTTTATTTTTTCTTTTGCTGCGTGACTCAAGTGGTGTATTAGAGAGGGGTGTGGGTGGAGGGAGGTGTGTGGCATGCACAAGTTCTTCTCTTTTTGTCATATAATATTATTTATTTTTATTATTGTTTTATGATTCCCCCAAGTCTTTCTTGGGCACTCTAGTTCTTAGTGCACTTTAGCACTCCATAAAAAAGTAAGCAGTGATTTTTTTAATATAAATGAAATCATTAAATAGAGTTCGACTTTGCTTCTATATAATATATATATAATACATAATAATAATATAAAATAATGTTTGCTGGAGTGAGTTCTTTTTAAACAATATAAATAACATTTTTTAATTTGCTAATCACTCAATAAAATTTAAATAATGCCAGCTAAATATCTATTACAAAAATCTTTTTTAAGGGGCTTACATGCAAAACAATAAACTATATTTTCTTAGCTTAATTTATTTAAAGAAATCACTGCTTTTAAGAAACTAGGTCACTTGACATGGAGCACTTTTGTTTATATATCAAAATGAATTAGAAAATTGCTTGTAATAGTTTTTAATATTTGTTTCTCATTAAAACATGGATTTTATTGTGCTAAGCAACTGATTTATTTATTTTTTATGGTCATATCAAAAGTGAGTCGATCTCATTATTTTATTATTTGAAGCAGACCTGAGACCTACATGATTTTAGCTTCGAACCATTCAATAAATGTAATTATTATTTTTTCCAATTATTTATTATATGTTGTAAATAAAATTACATATATCTGAAGCATCTGCTTGTTTTTATCAAATTGGAAATAAAAGTAAACTCATTCGATTTGCCATTGAGTTGGCAGTTGAAAAAGTTTAATAGTTAGATTAGAGCATTGACAGACAGACAGGCAGACAGACAGGCAGACAGACAGATATGGACAGATGGACAGATAGAAGTGCAAGTTTGTAATCTGTACAAGTAAACGCCCTCAAAATAATTGTATGTCCACTTCAGCACTCAGACTCAACTTTGTTTTGAGTTTGGCAGGCGGCAAATGCGCTTTGAACTTATATAAAAACTGGCGCACAACTTTCGATTAGTTCGAGTCAAAGCAAGGCACTCGACAGAGGAGGGTGGAAGGGAGAGCAGCAGGTAGAATACTTCAGAAATATCATTGTATTATTAGCCATTAATAGAGAGGCAATGATATGGAAAATGCCTTCTGTGGTTACAGGGCTCAAACTGAGGGATATTCGCATCCCCCTCTATGAATAACACCTGTCAAATCTTGCAAATCTGACTTCTGTTTTATGATGATAAAGGGGTTAAATGGAATTTGGAAAAGGAGGAGTCGTTATGGGGCTGTTGCACTTATGTTTGGGTTGATTTTGCTGTAATTACATTTGCGTCACATTTGACCCAACCAAAAATCCCACTTTATCATCTTTAATCAATGCAGGACAAATGGGGCAACGGCAGAGACAACGGCAGCAATTCCATTGATGACATGATATCTATTTTTGGGGGGGACAAACAACTGTGCCTTGGGATTTACCCAGGCACATTTCAATTATAAGAGAGCGAGAGCAAAAACAAAATTAGACTTTCGACTTTACCGATATCGACCAATGCGCAAAAGGGGCTTTAACTAACACACTCACACACACAGTTTGTTATCAGGCCTCATTGGAATGCCTTTGACAAAATGGCCGCCCTTTTGGCACTGAGGTCTACGTGCCATGAACTATGTGCACAAAGTGTACCAAGTTCTAACTATGTGTAAAAAAGTGAACTAAGTACTTACTCATACCTAGTAATGGGAAAAATATTGACTACCAATTTAAATATGTAGAATACTTTATTTCCTGATTC
Organism: Drosophila cognata; assembly: GCA_035041535.1. NCBI lineage: Eukaryota > Metazoa > Arthropoda > Insecta > Diptera > Drosophilidae > Drosophila > Drosophila cognata. The sequence goes on along the minus strand of JAWNLC010000571.1, from coordinate 149,485 downwards.
CAACCAAAAAATTTACACACTGAATCAATTTACAATTCGAGGACGTATCTCAACTTTAGGCTCGGTTTGTGGTGTAAACTTTGGTGGAGAAAAAAAATATTTCACTTTACTCTATTGAAAACTAGTTTCAAGTTTCTCCCATCTGCCAATTAAATACTAATCATTGAGCAACAGTTGCATCCAGTTGCATAAAATATAAAAATATAATAAATAAAAATATGGCGCAAATATTCTAGGTTTGGCTTAAAGTGGAAAAAATTGTATTTCAAGTCAAGCAAGCAACTATTTTCTCGGGATATTAAACTTGCTTCAAGATGAATAGCATTGGCATTATATTGTTAAATAAGAACTTGATTTAAATAGCTATTTATAAATAAACCATGTATTAATTTTCATGCCAAACGATGACCGAAAATTAACTTGAAAATCGTTTCAGTTTTGACAAAGTTCTAACCGTGCTTAAATGGATTCTGTGGGCTAGAATTTGTACAAGAATTTGGGTCTTCGATGTCGAAATTATAATTTAAGAATTCATTTTAATGATTCACACCATTACATTTATTTTGATAGTTGTATAAATCTTCAGTATGTGTACATATTGATGACAAACAATGGTCACAATGGCATTGCTTTTGAAAATTGGTTCAGTTCTGGAAAAAGTTATGGCATCGGCATATTTTAGAGGAGCACATTAAAAAGTAACAAGTAATAAATAAAGTAATAAATGATTAAGAGAGTTGTATAAAATATGCACTTTATTTTATAAATATACATTAAAATTGATGACAAACAATGACCACAAAGGTATTGCCTGTAAATAATCGGTTTTGCTTGTCAAAGTTATGGAAATGTATGATTTCTAATCATCTGCAAGTAAATCAAACAAAAATAATGATTCTAAATATAAATGCATAATGTATGTAATTATAGCACTTACTGCATTCATTGTAATGTGTCAAGTGCCCGCCGAGAAATATGTATTTTCATGTACACGAATCCTTTGCAATGGGCGAACAATAGGAGAACTTAATGCACGGCAATCGTGAAGTTGCACGCACACACAAAATTCATATGCAAAGCATTTGAAGGCGGCCAAAAGTGCCACAAATCTACACCTAACACACACACACACCACGTCCGCGCCCTTGTTGTTGTTGTTGTTGTTGTTGTCGCACATTTCCCTTTTTAAGCAACTACCAAAAAAGTTCAGAGCAGTCGTTGCAAAGTTCAGAGCCATTGCTCAGTCGCCAAACTAATCCGACCTAATCCCGAAACATGACGAAATGAAATACGATGGTGCGTAGGGAGCTGAACTAAAGATGTCGCATCCCCCTCCCCCCGCCCCCTCTATATATATACCCTCCTACATTGTCCCTATTCCCCCTAAGTAAGTCTTATGGCTGCGATGAACTAATTTTGTATGCCTTATGAGAGATACGCGACAAAGATGTGAAGCAGCAGCAGTCGCAGCAGTAGCAGCAGCCGAGTTGTAGAGAGTTGCCCCGCTGCCTGCTGCCTGCTGCCTGCTGACGAGGGGCAACTCTTTCACAAAATGGCGGCATTGATTTCCTGCCCGCCGCCTGACAACCAAAGTCAATTTTCAGGATTTGCGAACGGCTTTGGCTGGCCAGAATAAAAGCCTTACATTCTTTAGAGATCTCGCCCAAAGCACTTCCCACAAGCAGTCAATAAACTATACTACGCAACCACACACACCCACACCCACACACACACACACACCATCACACACACACACATGTGGCAGCTGCTTGTGCTTGTGTGTGGCATGTCCTTGTTGACATTGGTGGCAGCTAAAAAATCGCTGCAAATGCGATTTTCTTTTGCTCTGCAGTTCAATCAAACAATGCGGCAGCAAAACCAAATTGCTGTACTAATTAATAACAAGCCAAGAGGCAGCAACCAGTGTGGGGTTGCTGCAGCAAGCAGCTGTGGCAGCTGTGGCAGAGTGGCAGTTGTGGCAGTGTGGCAGACACGTTTCGCTGTTGCGGGCAGCATATCGATTTAAATTAATTTTTGTTAGAGGGATGCTCAAGCGAAAATCCTCCATTACCGTAAAGTACTTGTAACAAAGTCCCCGGTGTCATGATGTCGCATCCATATGCCGGACGCAACCAAGGACCAACCAGAGCCAGAAGCAGAGCCACAGCAAAAAATATAAAGACAACAAAGCAAAGGGCCAGAAGCACACTCAGAAAAAACAAGTCGCTCTGATTTATTGAACATTTATCTAAAATGAAAATCGCGCTGAAAAATAGCTTTTCTTTTCCTTAGAAATATTTATTCTTATAAATAGAAGAGCTCATCATAAATTGACGATCTTAAAAAATATGTTACTTTTTTTTTAGTTTTTAGAAATGTTTACTTTTATTAAGAAATGCGTTTCTAAAAAGTTGAAATGCAAACCCTCATTTTGGGAATAAATTCGTTCTCAAATTAACAAAAATTGTAATGAAATTTTGCTTTCTCGATTCGATTTTTCCTATTAGATTTTAGATATTGTCTGCTTTGGAGTGGAATAGCTCAATGGGAAATCATTCAGCTCGGGTTCTCAGCTCGAATCCCCATAAAATCGTAAGTCTTCCTATCAAATTTATTTTTTATAAATATTTGTATTCTATGTAAATGTTGAAATAAATGGCAAAAATCAATTAAAATAATAAGAACTCGAAAAACAACACCTTGGAAAGTAGATATCTTTTTTAAGATTTGTCTGATTTATAGCCACTGTCTTCAATTTTGGAAATTGATTTGGCGATTTTCTAAAATTGAGTCGATTATTTTTTGTGAGTGCAGCACAGGATCAGTGGCAAAGGGGGCTGTGTGGCGGGTAGGCAGGGAGGACAGCGGTCCAAACAAATTAAGCGACACTCACATACACACACACATCGCATGCAAAAAAAGAAAAACACAGAGGACCTGTGTGAAAATGTATGATGACATTTCCTTCTGGTAGCGCAACTCTTGGCACAATCGGCTGGCCAAAAGTTACATCGATTGTTGGCCAATTTATGCGCGGCACGTGGTGTGTGTGAAATTTCCATTTGTGATGCTGCCTGCCTGCGTGCCTGCCTGCCTGCTGCTGTATCCTTTGTAGTCGGAACACACACGCACACACACACACCTATACCACATCATCTTCTCACGCACACACAGAGCACACACATTCTCTGCCACCTTATCTCCAGCCATTCACTCGCTCAAAAGTTTGGCCCTCTCCGATTGGCTGCGCTCTCGTTACTCGTTACTCTTTTGGTTGACGCCCACAGCGAGCACTGCGCGTAGGGGGCGTGGCTAAGGCCGTGCCCAATATGCGCAAAGGTCTCGCATTTGTGCGCAGCTATTTCCCCAGGCTCAGAATGCGTTTTTCTTGCCCCTCTCCTTGTTTTCTCATTTTTATGTATTTTTTTTAATTTTTTGGGCTGTTGCATTTCCTTGTGGGTGGCGAGTGGTGCGTGGTGAGTGGTGCATGGTGCGTTCCCAGGTTGGGATTTGCTGCGAACAGCTGTTTGGGCTTGTTTTGTGTTAGGCAATCTGAGACTCGAGAGTTGGCAATGCCAGCGAAATGGGGGTTGAAGCCGAAGTGAAATGGAAATATTGATGTTTCCAACTTGTGGCGCATATAATTAGTGGCATTCACACTTAAGCTATTCGAATTTAAGCAATCTAAGCGAGTTTGTCCTCCTAAGTCTCTGAATATATACACGCAATGTGCAACTGGTATTGCTGCATGAATTATAATTGTAGTTAAGTTGTTGAGGCAACTAGAGATAATGGTTTTCTATTTTTATGCCTAAGTCAAAAAGCTTAGGAGCTAAAGCAAAATTAGCAGTCCGAATAAGAAGCAAAATATTAAGCTAGATTCAAATATGTTATTTTAATAACACTTGAATTAAATTGATTGAACCCATCAAATATACACAAATTTATTTAGCACCTTTGCCCTGTTGGACTTCTCAATTAATATCCAACAAAATATTATATCTTATTTCTTTCAGTAGGGGGATCAATAATTCTATTTAAATTAAAATAAATAAAATAATTTTTGAAGAATCGATTTTTTACATATTTTATTGAATTGAATATAATCATAATCTGTAATCAATTAAGTGACGTATTCAAATATATGGCTAACACCCGGGCTTACATTTGCAACCATTGCTCAACATTGGCGGCATCACTTCAAAGCTGACTTAGCCAACCAACCAGCGAGTCAACCAGCCACACAACCACCCACCCACTCAACCACCCAACCACTCAACCACCCACAAGCCAGAAACAAAAAAAAATGAAGCGAACATCAAACAAAGCGCGCAAAGAGGAAAAGTTAAAAAAACACTTTCAACAGTTGCCGCCAAGCACAAAAAAAAATAATGCGTCCAAAATGATCTCAGCCATTGGCTGACACATCTAAAACTCAGTGCTTATATATATATGTATATATATATATAATATATATATCGGCGATACTTATCTAGGCTATTTTCAATTTCTATATCGATTCCGATAAACATTTACAGAGTAGTTGCTTGTACGTGTTTGGTTGAGCGTCGTCCTCTGTCGCAGTTTCCGTTTGTAAATAATTAATTAATAAATCAAGCAAACAACAACAACAACAACAACAACAATAATAATAATAATAACAATAACAACAACAAAGGTTTGCATTTAGTTAACAATAATATTCATCATCATCAGTAGCAGCAAAAAAAAAGAAAGGAAAAGAAGCATATGTGAGTTTGTTATCACTTATCAGGGCAAATGGAATTGGCTGTGCTTGAGTGGGTTGTTTCGGGGGAGGGAGGGGCAGTGGGTGGAGTGTGGGGACTGCGGCTATGAGTAATCCATCAATTTTTGGTAGGTAGCAGAAAAACAGTAGCTGCAGCCCCGCACATCAGAGACGCCGCCGCCCAATGTCGAAAAGTTTGATTTTCGGCTTTTTATGCGCTCGAATTAAAATGGGGATTACAATATCAAAATGTTTGCTTATGATTTATAGCGACCACAAAAAAAAAAAGAACAAAAAAAAAAGACAGCAGCAGCCGCGACAAAGTCACAATCACAACCACAACCACAAAAAACTGACTAAGACTTGGACTCTGACTATGAATGAATATGTGTGTTTGTAGTTTTACCCAATCGTCACTCCTACATCCAAAATCATACACCTCTACACGGAGAAAAACGAGACATAACAGCTGACAGACAGACAAGCTGTCTGTGCGCATATCTAAATTAATTTTAAGTGTATACTGCTGACCAACTGCTGCCATGAGATCTATGAAAAGCCACTCTAAAACCCAAAATCGCCATTGTATTTTCAAGAAATTTTCATTGTAGAATGTAAAATATTATTTGACGTACTTGAATCCAAGTATTTAAATGTGCAATCCAATGAAATCTAACATTAAAATATAAACTTAAAGTATAAATAATTAAAAATATTAAACTAGATTCAAGTATATTTTTTCATTAAAAGAATTTTATCCATGATCTATAAAAAGTTATTCTAAAAGCATTCTACAGGTGAATGATAAATCTTAAATTAATTTATTTAATTCTTTACTAAAGTCTGCAATCTCTAAACATTACTGTGTACTTATAAAACCAGAAATTCGAAGTATAAAGTTGGATAATAAATAAATTCCATTTTTTATATTTCATATACCGACTTCATCTCAAAATTAGTTGCAAAACTAGTTTCATCAAATTGTTATTCTGAAAAGTCACATCTTAAATTAAGTATTCTATTTGAAGAAGTATGAAGTTAGTTGATAAACTTGATTTAATGCTGTTCATTCAATTGACTGACTTATTTTAACAATATTTTCTTGGCTTCAGACAAACTTGGCCGCTTTTGAGTTGTACAAGTTGTGTACTTGAATCAGTAATAAATTCCAAGTTTAAGTTGTTTTTTTTTTCTCTGTGTACGCATGTCTATTTACAGTTTCCAGTTCCCTATGCTCGATGTCGCGGAACGTGAGAAATATTCGAGTGACTTAGTCCAGTGGTTCAACTGGGTAAGCCTCATGGGCTTTGCCCAGATCAAAACGCCATTTTCCATGTGGCAAACTCAGCGCAAGGTGGTCTCTTTCTCCTTCTCCAAACACTTATGCAAGTGTGTAGTGTGTGTAGTGTGTGGTGTGTGTATGTGTGTCTAAACAAATACATGTACAAATATACCCCCATATAAAAATAATATATATATGAAGATTTCATAATCATATGCATTTCTGGCTGAGCAGGTGTTAGAATTTTCCTTCGATTTCTCACGACAGGGTTGCGGAGAGGGAGGACGACGGAATGAGGGGAAGGTGGAGGGAAGGGGGAGTTCTATATTTGCTTAGCTTACAATTGTGTATAACTTTGGATTATGGATCATGTATGAAGTTAACTACTGCATTTATTTTGGATTAGGCAAACGTAGGCGTGGGAAGCAATCGAAATTCGGAGGTCTCAGGAAACTTCCATAAAAACTGTGTTTTGAATCTCTCAAATAGAGCGATTATTAAAATAAACTCGAAAATAATTGCTTGATTCATGATGAAAACAGAAAGTTTGAATTCATGTCAAAAGTAAATTTGAGCAAAGTATATATTTTGGATTAATATATTTACTTACGCCATATTTTGATTTGATGTTGCTCAAGAATGGTTTTCAAAAATATCTCAAAATTGTTAGACATTTTTGTTAATAGAACTGAACTTAAGCTATTGCTGAAGTTTTAATTAATATGTTAACTTATTGCTTTTCTAGAATTGATGTGACTCAGAAAGGAGTCAGCAATACCAATTGCACTTGTTGGTGGGGCTTGGAGAGAGATTCGTGCATATCTCAGCCAGGCTGTCAATAAAAAGAAGGCGCAATAAATATGTATTTATAAATAATAAATAGATGATTGAGGGTAGAGGGTACAGGGTAGAGGGTAGAGGGTAGGTTTGCCTGGTACTTTGACATTTGAAAATCAGTTGCGAGAAATAAATGCGACACTTGGGCACTTTGTTATTTTTATATTTTCAAATTATAAAAGCAAAAGCAGGCGGCTTTGTTGTCACAGTGGTGGAGGGATGGGTGGTGCACGTGGTTGGTGTGGGTGGTGTAGGCGGTTGGAGGGGTTTGGCTGGTGTGCGTGAGAATCCTTGACACGCGCGGGCGCTTTCAAAATGCAAAAATAAATAATTTCAATTTAAATTCGTTGTTGTTGTTGTGGTTGTTGTTGTGGTTGTTGTTGGTGCTGCTTATGGGCGCAAGCACTTGGCAACTGTAGTTGCTTTATGTTTATTTTAAAAAATGAAACATACGTTTTCCACATTTCCACATTTCCCTGCGCATTGTTTTCATTTTGATTTTTGCATAAACAATGGGCCAGACAACGAGGCGTGAGAATTGCTAAACTCAAATGGAAAAAAACAGACACACACACACACACACACTTAAAATGAGAAAGGGAGAGGGAATTTGGGTGAGGGGAGTGCGGGAAGTGCGGGGCCCATTTAACCGTCAGCTGTCTTTAATTTCGCAATTATGTGCTTAACTTTACAGCCCCGGCCTAAGCCGGCTAACTAGCTACCAATTTGGCTACTGTGTGCTGTTCACAACTGGTTCGAGTGATGGCAGTCCACGTCCAGTTAACAGTTAACAGTTAGCAGTTAGCAGCAAGCAGCCAACGGCAAACAGTTAACACTTATCAGCAACAGGCTGCTGTTGGCTAAGCCAGCTTGTCAATTTTTCTATAAAATTTATTATTTTATTTGCGTCAGGTTATTGTTTTGCTGTGTGTATGCACTCAGAAAAAAAATTACACCCAATTGCATATTTCGAAAAATCAATGTTTTCATTTTCTCAATTTCAGTGTGCAATTTTCTAAAATGTAGAAAAAATATGTCTAATTTTCAGGCTGTTTTTTTTTAACTTCAACTCATTCGCTTTTCAGCTTATATTATTATTATTATTATTAATCTAAATAAGTGAAAATATTTCCAAAATAATAATGAAAAAAACTCCAAATATTTTGGATTATGGATTTAGGGCAAGTTTTTCTAATTAGTTTTCCTATATTTAAAAATCATTTTTGAAGCAAGTGAAACTTTCTGGTTTACACAGTGATTTTCTAAAATGCAGCGCAATTTTTTTCTGAGTGTATATGTGTGTATGTGTGTCTGTGTATCTCTCTCAACCAGTACAGGAAAATTATTTACATTTTGCTTATTGCGCTGCTTTCAACGCTGCTCGCCAAATACATTTTGCAGTTGCAACTCACTGTTTGCCATTGTTGTCGCTGTCTTTGCTGTTGTTGCTGTTGTTCTTGCTAGTCTGGTTGTCGTTGTTGTTGTTGTTCTTGTTGTTGCTATTGTTGTTGTTGTCATAAAGCGCTCTTGTTTGCCCTCGAACAGTGCCTCTACGCTATCGTGGAGAGTGCCATAAAACTGGCAATGCATTCATTGCACGCAATCGACAAACGACAGACGACAGACGACAAACGACAATCGACAAACGACAAACGCGACAGTCAGAGCAAAGTGTTTGCTCAATTTATGACCCAAAAGGCGCTGACATCGCCTCGAGGAGGGCCTCGGGGCACAACTGTTGCTGCTCCGGCAGGGTCAGCAGTCAGCAGTCGAGCACACTTAAAAAAATATGTTGACTGTTGTCCGACAAATGCCAAAATCTGGAGATAATCAAAAATAGTGAATTTCTTCAGGCACTCCACAATATAATTCCGCTTAAGTTCAGCACGATTGCTGTCACCTTAAAACAATTCACTCTCAGATATTTCGTTAATCAAGAACTTTACTACTTGATTAGATACCAGTCAAGTTCTCGAATCAATCGAATCGGGATTGGTCTTATTTTGAAACAATTCACTTGTCGACAATTCACTAATCAACTTTTTCAACTTAAAATAAATCAATGTTGGCTTGAATTAGCGTTCAAGATCTCAAATTTAAATCTAATACGATTAACACTGATTTGAAGTGCAAAAGTTATCAAATTAATCCCAATGTTAATTTTAAATAAATCAAAATTAGCTTTATTCAAGAATTTATGTTCTTTAATTGAAAACTAATACACTTCACTTGAAAGACACAAATCAGAATTATTTCATTTCTTTCATCAACAACTTTATTACTTAATCTAAGTTAACTTTTAAGTATTCCTTTTCACAAATCAAGGATATCATATTTAGATAAATCTTAATCATCTTCAATCAATCTTAGATTAAAACTAAGGTTTCAAAATTGTTTGTTTTTCTATTTTCTATTTTCTATTCAGCAAAGAAGTATTTTTGAGGATACAAATTATAATTGATACTCATGTAAGACTAATCAAGAATGGTTTATATTTATTTAAGACTATTCCCCAACGAAGTATTCTTTTCCAAATCAGTAGTAATTCTATTCCGTTTTATTTTTTCTGAGTGTACTTTCATTTTTGCTGACTATGCATATAGATAAATCAGTAGTCAGTCACAAAATACAAAATACAAAATAGAAAATAGAAAGAAAAAACATTTTGCCATTTGCTTACACTGCGAGCAACAAATCAATTTGGCAGCTGATTGGCGGTCATATGATGATGCCCCATTCCGGTGACAGTCGCCGGACACTTCATTGAAATGTGGGCTTAGTGCTCACAGCACAGTTCGCCTTTAACTTGTGACAGAGATACGTAGGTGCGCACCTTGGATGATGACTCTCCTCGGATGATGACTAATAACGGGCAGTTCATGTCCGCCTCCATCTCTATCTATCTAGCCATCGCCTAGTTCATGTTCATGTCGATGTCCAGGTTAGGGAGCCAAGCTGGCAATGCGAACTGTGCAAATGAAGCAACAAAATTCAGCAACAGCAGCCACAGATTAAGAACCTTTTAAGGGATTCATGATTTTAACTTTTTTTCCCCCACGGCATTTCGATTTCTTGAAAGTGTAGTGCTTGCTGGCGGGGTATATGCGATTTGTTGAACTGTTTGTCAAACCAGAAAATAAAATAAACCAGTTTCAAATGAACTCGATTTCGGTAGTTAAAAATAATTAATTATACAATATAATCATCCATAAATAATTTGTAATTAAAATAATGTAAAATAACTTTTAATTTTTAGCTGAAACCAGTCAAATTTAACCCATAAGAAAGGTAAATAAGTAAAAGTGAAAGTGATTTTTTCAAATTCAAATAAAATTATTTCTTCATAATTGAATACATATATACATAAAGTAAGTGAGGGTATGTTATCTCCATTTTTTAATTATGACAGAAAGTAAGATTTGTAGCCTAATGCCACTATCAACATTTCCAGCATTCTCGAATGTCGGCAACGGAGACTTCGAATGGAATCGAGAAATGTAAAGCATTCTTTGAGTATACAGATTCGTGAGACCCGGCTATTTTCAAATATATATATCTTGCCTGTACATTTTCAAATAATGAACAACATTCGCCAAGAATGTGGCTAATTTCAGAAATTCAACCCAAATATTTCGTGCCATTTTTTGCCATGCTTCAAGTCATATCGCTGTTAGGAAAAGTATGGCAATATTAATGTGACAAACATTTTATATTTCATTAATTCAAAATACAATTAAAATTCCATAAATTAAAATTATTTTTATAAGTTATTATAATTAAATCCTACAGGCAAAATATGAATGAAATATTTTTTAATTTTTAAATTTGCTTCTTATTTATTAAGTTACTTGTAGAAAAGTGTCCAATATTTTGACTATTTAAAATCCAATTATAATTCCATAAATTAAAATTATTTTTATAAGTTATTCAAATTTAATGCTACATTCAAAATATAAATTAATTCCTTTTTAATTTTTAAGTTTGTTTATTTAACCAAATTATTTTATTATTTATTTTATTATGCTTTCACGCAAAGTCGAATAAAAACCAGGCAATCAGTTTATTTATTTAGAGTTACTTAAATTAAGCTCGCATTTTGCCACTCACATCTTAAATGCTTGTAAGAAATGTTGAGCATAGTCTGGAATCAGGTTTTCAGATACAAGCATCTCACTCATTTTGTGTAGTGTATTTAAGCTTCGCTTACAGCAGAAACGATGTTCTCTCATTTTTTGTGTCAATATTGTTGACGTTGTTGTTACGTTTGCAGGGCATTTGTTTGCATTGCCATTGGACTGGCAATTTGGCAGCAAAAGGACACGCACGACAGCAGTAACAGCAACAGCAACTGTAGCATCCATCGAATTGTGTCCTGGGCAACATGTATGTCCTGCTCTGTTTGCGTCGCGCATTAAGCTAATTATGGCCAAATAAAGCGACACGAATTGAAACGCGCGCTCTGAGCAAACAGGCGCAGGAACAGAGCTGCCTCACAGGATATGAGGCATGCCATACAGGATGCCAGCACTTAACTTTGCACAGCAGCCCTCAGCCCTCAGTTGCTGTGGTTGCGTTCTGATTGTTTTTCAATTTTCTGCATTGTTAAACTTTTTCTTCTGCTGCTTTTTTCTTTTTTTCGTTTGCTTGTTTAATTTGCCGGGATGTCACGTGTCTCTGTGTGTGTGGCAAGTGCAACTGCAAGGCGGCACGTGTCCTCTGTCCGTGCTCATTCAGCAGACACATATCACACACCAGCTGTTTAATGGAGGCAAATATTTTGCTTGTGCCTCGACCAAATCAATTTTGTATGCGTCAAATGGCAAAATGGAATCTGCGCACGCCCCGCAACGAGTCCTGCTTCGAGTCCTGCTACTGTTCCTGCTCCTGCTCCTGCTCCTTGTCCTGTGTTTTGGCCACGTGTCGACATCGCGCCTCTTTCGTTCTCGCTGCTAATCTATCAAACGCGCTGGCAGCCAACCAAATTGAGTTTGTTTGGATATCATTTCCTACTCCGGCTGCTCTTTGCTGCTTGCCTCTTCTTGTTGTCTGCCTCCTGTTTGGCTACCTGCTCAGCAACAGGAAAAAAGAAGCCACTGCCACTGCCAAAGCCACTTTCACTCGCTCTTTCCCATCCAATTTTTCTGTGTGGCTTTGTTCCCACATTTTGTGACGTCAACGTCAATCAAATTAGTCCTGTTCTTGGCGCCTGGTTCGCTACTCGCCTCCTGTGCCAAAGTTCACACATCAAATGCTTTGCCAAAAAGGGGATGGCTTCTTCTATCTACACTCAAAAAAACCACAAAACAAAAAAAAAGGGCTTGAAACTTGAAAACCTTAAACGTACTTTTTTTTCAAATTTTCACTTTCTAGTTTTCAGGATGATATTCTAAAATGAAGGGTTTTTTTTCTGAGTGTAGCATCTACCATCCCATTCCCTCTTGGTGCTAACTTGCGATTTGCGTTTTGTAAATGTTTTTCTAATCAGATTTGTGTGCGTGTGTGTGTGTGTGTGTGCGTGTGTGTGTTATACACAGGGGAGTGCAATTTGTTTTGATGTGCCAGGCGCAATCCGTTTAAGTGACGTTCGTTGACAATGCATAATTACTTCTGCTCCTTTGCCTGCCTGACTGTCTGACTGTCTGTCTGTCTGTCTGTCCGCCTATCTGTCTGTCCGATTGTCTGGTGGCGTGTGCTGGGAGTTCCTAGTCGGCCTATGAAAAAGACATTGATTGTGCTGCGTATTTTGGTAGCAGCGAAAGCATATGCTCATTTGTAGCTGTATCTGTAGCTGCAGCGTGCATAAGTGTTTACACTCACAAAAAAAATGGCAAGGTTAACTTACCTTATTCAGAAAGTCTGCATACAAAAACAGGGTATTTCATTTCTTAATTTCAGGGTACATTCCAAAATTTATGCAAATTAAGTTAAATTTTCAAGTTGTTTTTTGTTGTTTCAAATTTACTCACATTTAAGATGTTTTTTTCTGAGTGTACGCAATTACTCTTTGCAAATTAAAATCAACCCATCGAAAAAGGAAAAAGGTTTTAATGAAATAAATATATGGAATATATTCTTGATCAGCATCAACAATGGAGTTGCTTTATCCATTTTTTACAGTGTAGACCTCAACTTTGGAATATAAGTTCTCGTTTGCCATTCGCAGATAAAGTGTTTGTTTAATAAATGTACACAAATAAAATGTATTATTTTTTTATATATTTTATTTTATTTTTTACGAATTAGTCACAAAATAATTCTAAAAAAAAAATGGAGCAGCTTCAAAATAATTTCATTTCTGCTAATTTATTCTTTTAATAATTTGTATTTACTTAAAAGGAAGGGGCCTTTGCGTAAAGTGTACAGTTCGTTTTAAATATGAAGAAGCGTTGTTGTGCCTCAAATTGGAGCACCACAAAAATATCCGTGTTGAAAGTGGGAACGGAAAGATTTAGCTGTGTTGCATTTGGGCGCGTCTATTTTATTTATATCTATTTTCAATTGCTAATATTTAGTTGTAGCCTCAAAGTGAATGGTTTGACAAACACAATACGTAGCTGCAGTAGTTGGTGAGGTAAGCCAAGCATACAAATTTGTGGTAGCTAGACACGTAAATGTGGCATATGCTCAAATGCCCGACTCCTGGTTAGAGGAATGTGACACATTTGGCTGGCTGGTTTGCTGGACACACTCAACTCGATGGCAATCGAACCAAAGTTGATCGATTGCTTTTTAAACCCGTCATTAAACTAAAATAAATAATCATCGCTGATATTGTAAACTCGTAAATGAAAATAAAACAACTGCAACGGCAACAGCAATGGCAACAACAACGGCAACGGCAACAGCAACAACTGCAACAATGCAATTGCAATTGGCAATCGATTTATGACAATTTATGATTCAGTACAGCAATTGCCAACTGCTGACTGATTCGATTCCTATACGCTGACCATGGTCGAGTTCCGTGCACATTTTAGTTGAATCGAGTGCATTTCCTTCACTTCACATTATTTTGTATAAGCAAAAAATTCGCCATTTTTCCATCGACGCATTTTTCTGTTATAAATACGATTTTTTTTTGCTTGTCTGGCTGGGGTGGAATTAGTTTTTAAGACCCTTTTGCGTTTGTGTGGATTATTAATATTTAGCAAAGATTTTTCCATTCTAATTGATTGTTTGCCTATTCGTCGCTGCGGCTGCCCCGACTCCTGCTCCGCTTCCTCCAGCTCTGTCTGCTTATCTGTCTCTGGGTAACCTATCGATCTAGTTATCTAGGAGTTATTTAACGCTCATGTTCCCGCCTTCGACTTCGCTCTACATATGCCCATAATATCCATTTAGATATATATGTATATATACCAACTCCCCGACTCCCCTTTCCATGCTCGCATTTATTTGTGCATTACACAGCCTAAGCGCACTTAAGTTGCTTTTAAGCCCTGGCGCCGCTCCAATTGCGAAAAGGAAACGGGCCACAAGCAGCAGCAACAAATACACACACACACACACCCGTCCGTGGCCACATGGCGCCATTTCGTTGATGACTTGTTGATTGTACATTTTCATTTTTCCAAAGGTAGTCTTTTGTTATTGGTTCGAGCAGAGTGCAGAGCAGTTAAAGTTCAACAAATTCTAATTAGCATGGGGCATGCCATAAACGTACCAGTGGCGCCATCTATTGCATCGCGTAGCATCTGGTGTGTGCAATGGCTGATCTGCTTCATTTTGGTTGGTGTCTAAGCTAGACATGTGAAACGATGTTGTACCAAATGTGTATTTTTGGTACATTTCATCTCGGAGACAATGTGAATTAGCTATTTAGGTACAGAATTGAGGGGAAAAAAATCCCATAATTTCATCTGTATTTAGTCGAGTTGCGCTGAACTGAATTGACTGAATACTGCATAAAAAAATGAGTAAATATAATAAATAAATAAAATATAAATATAATAAATAATAATTCAATAATTAAAATAGAAAAAACGAATAAATAAATGCTAAAAATCAGTTTAAAACCCTATTTGTCGCAGTTAAAATATAATGAAAACGTAAATTTTTGTTTGTTATAAATCAAAGTTCTTTATTAAACATAGCATTACAAACTAAACAGTATTGGTTCACTGAGTTGTAGGTTTTCCATACATATATGTAAATACAATATCTATTCCACAGAGGTTTAAGGGTTATCTGCTAATTTAGCATATCCATTTACTTAAGAGTCGACTATAACTATAAATATTTACAAGTTAAATACTTTGGATATATTCAACTGAGGCTTCTGCTCAATGGCGTGGCGTAATCTTCACTCTGAGTCCGTCCTTGGGACGCAGAATCAGTTCGCCCAAGAGCGTCAAGTCCTCCCGGCGATCGACAGACGTAATTTTAAATTTACGCAGCACTGTGGAAATGACAGCCTTCTCCTCCAGTATGGCAAACTTCTGTCCAATGCAATTACGCGGCCCAGCACTGAAGGGTATATAGGCAAACGGATGACGTCCGGCACAGTTCTCGGGCAGGAAATTATCCGGATTGAATTGCTCCGGCTTGGGAAAGATTCGCGCATTGCGATGCAGCGAATAAGTCATGATAATCGCCTGAGTGCCAGCGGGCACAAGTTTGCCAGCTGATATTGAAGAGGGGATTGTTAGCAAACCATCTAAGGGCAACCAATCTTGTATCACTTACCAATAGTCACATCCTCGTCCACCCTGCGCGCCATCATTGGCACACTGGGGAACAGTCGGAGCGCATCCTTGATGCAGCATTCCAAATAACGCATATCAAGCAGATTCTTCATGGTTGCAGGTGTTTCGGAATCATCGCCAAAAATGGACTCCAGCTCCTCGTAAACGCGCTCCTGATATTCTGGGTTTTCTCCAAGTAGGAATAGAGTCCACGAAATGGCAGCCGAAGTCGTGTCGTGTCCCTCAAACATAAATGTATCCACCTCCTCGCGAATATCCTCCTGTTGAACATAAATGATATATCAAATATTTAGTTAGCTTAAGGAACTATTTGGAATAGTGACATTTACTTACATTGGATAACACGGTGCCCTCTTTGGAGGCATCGATGAGCAGATCGAGGAAAGCCAAACGCTTCTTCTTGCCCAGATCATCGTAAGCATCGGGCATTTCGGCATTATTGTTGTTATTGTTGTTGTTGTCAGCGAGCTCAGATTTGCGTTCACGAATCACCATGTTGGAGAAGCCATGGAGCGTTTTAATGTAACTCTGATGCGCCTTGTAATCCCCGATGAGGCGGAAAATCAAATCGCTCTGCAGCCAGATCTTTGACTGACGACTCTGAACAATGGAGCCAATGCTGTTCGAAGGGGAGTTAAAATGAAAGTGTTGCATTCAATTGAAAGTTAGTCAAGTGTTTACACTATCTGTCTGTCTGTCTGTCTGTCTGTCTGTCTGTCTGTCTGTCTCTTTGCCTGTCTGTGTGCTTTATGAGGCATGTTATCAGCGAGTGAAGCAACAGCAGCAGCAGCAGCAGCATCCATTGACATCTTAATCTCGCATATTTTGCGCTTGAGCAGAGAACACCCCCAATATACACACACACACACACACACACACACACACGAAATGTGGGCGTGTGTGGGAAAGTTGTTCACCCAACCCACCCATTGCCAGTTGCGCTGACAGCTCTCGATATTATTACAAATTCTTGATTGCCATATAAGTTGGCACAATTGAATTCTAGTTTCGGTCTCAAGTATTATTACTATTATTATTATTATTATTATTTATATTTATGTTTAGTATATTTATTTTGTTGGCATCTTTAACTTACCCATAGACGGCTTTGACGTACTCAGATTCGCTGTTGCTTTGTGCATAGATTTTGCGACCCATGGCAGTTTCTGTGATGCAATTAAAGCAACCGGTTATTTGATATCACATACGTGAATATACATATATATATATATATATATATGACTATTAATATGTACATGTATAATGTGTAACATTGACACTCACCGCAAATAATGTCCAGAGTGCAGAGTGTGACGTAGGGGAACATGTTGAACGCCTCGTTGCCCAGCTCGGCACTCAATTTGCGGACCAAGACGAAGCTCTGCTCGTTGAATACATCTATAAAATCATCCAAAATCTTGAAATGAAATGCGGGCGTCAAGATCTGTAAGAATGGTACATGAACATTGATACTTTTTTATAAATAATTTCAATTATTTCTGATTAAAATAGAGAAGCAATAATTCTCAAAATATATTCTTTAATGCTAAGGTTAAAGGTTAAGTTTTCTAAAATTATAATTGAAGTTGATGTTAGGTGAAAAACTTGAATTTGTAAGCTTGGAAATTACTGTTACTTAAATGAAAATGGCAGAATCGGATCATCGGATCAGCATGCTTAGTAAATGATGAGGTAATTATCACATTATTATTTATTTTAGTTACGATAGAAACACAAATTGCAATTTGAAGGATGGAAATGAGAGTTTCTCGAATGAAACTCAAAGGATAACAGTCTTCTAGAAACAGTGGCGAGTAAGGGCAATTGGTCTAAGTGAAAACCATCTTAGTCTTATTTTAAGAGTGAGTTGAAGTTATGTGCCAGCTTCATTTTATTTATTTTTTATTTTTATATTATGATATAATTTGCATGCATATAATTAATGTTAAGGTCGCGTCGCAGTGAATGATTGTGTTTCCTACTAATGGAGGGTTTCTCGGCATTTCCGATTATGGAGTTGAGTTTGTTCAACTCTTTTTGTAAAGGTGTAAATCGTTGTTTTCAAAAATGTATAAGTTCGGAAGGGGGTCTTAATTTATAGTTGAGTTTTATGAGCTTTAAGAGTTAATGACTTGTCGAAAATAAGCGCCGAGTATTTATGTGAGCAATGCTAACTTTGTCTTCTGATAAACCTTTTCGGATGAACCCTGTATCTATAGGGAACTACTAATTAAAGGTAAGCTTCGGCTATATGTTATACATATCATGATAAGCTCACCTTTCTGCGCGAGTGCCATTTGCGATTGGTGCTGGTGAGGAGTCCAGTGCCCAGCCAGGGATGCAGGTAGTCATAGTCATCGCTCTTGTTCACAAACTTCTGACTGTTCAGTATGGGCTGCAAAGTAAACCTTGCTATAGACTCTCTCCCTCTCTCTCTCTCTCTCTCACACTCTTTCACTTACCTCCACAGTTTCGGGCTCGAAGAGTACAACACGTGGCGATGTTCCCTGCCAGAAGCGATTCATGCCAATGCGTGTGCCCCAAAGTTTTTGCATGCTAGTTGAACGATTGAATAACTCTGCAAAAATAGCCATAAGAATATATGCAAATGAATTAATGAAACCAGTTATGAATAGTTCTCAAGTAGTAGACTGGCTGACTGACAACTAACAAGCGTTTAGCCACACATGAATATTAAGTAGAAAAAAAACAACGCAAAACTACATTTTAGTGTGTGTTGCTAAGCATTGTTTGACTACCAGTTCGATGTCGAAGAACTTAACATAATAATGCTCAAAATAAATACTACATATTTATGAAGAATTGAGCAAAGTATGCAAAGAGAGAATCAATAATACTGTCCATTATCTATGCCTAATAATGATCGTCAGTACATCTCTCAAGTTTCCCATGGTTCCCCAAGTATTGAAAGCGTTCATCAAACTTTCTACAAGTTCAATTTTGATATACTGTCAGTCAAAATAAATTTGTAGAAAGTGTTGAAGCAAGCTATTGTTAAATACTAATAATAATAATATTTATCTTTCATTTATTTATTTATATTGTCAACAAATAGTAATGTATCATATTTGGATTTTTACAGATTTTATCAAGTCGAGAGCCAAGAAGGAATAACATGAAAAATTCAAAATGATTCCATTTTTTTGTACATTGAAAAAGTGAGAAAATAATTTGTTAATAAACATAATTTGATCGAATAATACAAATATTTATTTTTTGTTTTAGTTTAAAATGCGCACAAACAATTTGTCAGGGCAAATCTTACAGAGCATCTCTCAGTCTGTCACTCCTTATTAGAGCTTTCCTACTTGTTTTATGAAGTGCAAGTTGTTTGCAGCTGAAAGTCATTTCACGTGTGAAAATTGTTTACGACACTGAATTATAGAAATAGACACACTAAATTAACGATATATATGTGTGTGTGTGTGTGTGTGTGTGTGTGTGTGTGCACATGTGAGAAAAAATAATCAAGGCCGTCATCATGTAAAAGTGTTGTGTTAATTTTTAATATGTTACACTTATTTAACACGTCGGTGAACATAAATAGGCTTCTTGGGCTATTTTTTGTTGTATTTTGGTGAATTTTTGGTTACACTCGAATACAAATTACATACATGTATGCATGGATGTATGTATGTGCGTCGGTGCTGAATGTAGCTGAGATGTCGCACGTTGCGCGCTCATACGCTCTGCTGGCTTTGTCATTTTGTTGCATTAATTAAAATGATGACACACACACACACACGCACACACACACACACACACACACACACACACACACACACACACACACACACACACACGCACACACACACACACACACATACTTACATACTTGGACGGTCTTTTGCGAGATATCTAATAATGATTTATGTAACCCACTCGAAAAAAGAAAAAATGGAAAAAAACTGAACCGTCAACACGAATTGTAAAAAATAAAGCAACACCCAAAAATTAGTCAGTTGTTGCGCATCCCCCTCCCCGCCACCTCCCCCCTCTTTTTCCCCGTCATCTAGCCCGTGTAAGTCTCGCTGCTTCTTCTTGTTGGCTCTTGTTGACCAGCCCATTGGTCGGAAGTTTGCATGTTTAAAAGGTAACAATCAAAATTTGCGAAAAAATAATAATAAAAAGACAAAAGACAAACACAACTGAACCAAGCACAAAACCAAATGAAACAAAACAAAACGCATTTCAAATATTTTTACCGGCTCCTCCAGATACTATTCATTATAATTTTGCCATTTCAAATTGGTCTGTGAATTTTTATTGTTGCTGTTGCTGCTGCTGCTGCTGCTGTTGCTGTGTTTGTTGCTGTGTTTGTTGCTGACCAGCGTGTTGACAAAACTTGAAAAAAAAGAGCTAACAACAGCAGATTATTTTTTTGGGCTGCTTTTAAATTGCGTTAACAACTTGAGATAATTTATGTGCCGCTTTACATCTTGCAACAATTTGTCATTGTGCCTCATTGATTGCGGTGCAATTTGTGGCACATTAAAGAAGGTTTGTCGCAAATTCAGAGTGACGAAGATTTAATACACTTTCTGGCAAGTTGATTGAAACGCTCAGATTGTGGCGTGTTCTTATATTGAATTGAATACTTAAAAGAGTAAATGTTGGATTTTATTTTTAATTAATTAATTATTTAATTTTTTACAGTGTATTCCGTGTTGAATGTTTTGTATTTTTAAAATGCATGGGTATTAAATTTTAATTGAATTTAATTTATTTGCTATAAATGTCAAACTCAAAATTACAAAAGGTAGTGGCAACAGTAAGATACCCCATAAGAAAGAGTATCATGAAAATCATTAATGAATTGGCGCTAGCATTAATGTTATTGCTGAATGTTAATGTTGAAGTCAATCTAGCTGACTTTCAATGCCAAGCCGCAAGCACCCACGACCAGAGACTCAGACCGAGATGGAGACTCGAGTCGCACAGAGAATCAGAGTCAGAACCAGAGTCGAGACGCAGACGAGTAGTCGACACTGACTGCCAAAAGTTCTTGGCTCCAATTGAAAACCGACGCTGGCCTTGAGCCATGCACAAGTTGAACACTTTGTTGCTTAGTCTTTGGCAGCTTATAGAAAATTATGATTGAAAAATCATGTGGCACTTGGGCCCGCCTCCATTGACCTTGCCGCAAGACACACACAATTTGTTGCCACATCATGGCTGCCCCATTCGGTGCCACTTGATTTATTCTCAACTCAGCAGCTCGAGTTAATTCAAGTGGCTCTTGTTCGCTGACTTATGCCTAATCGCCATACTCAGAGTTCACAAATTGCAAGCAACAAGCTCCTCGATTGCCTTGAACTAAACTGCAGACACATCTGCGCGACCGCCAAATCAAATAAAAAATAAAAATTAAGATAAAAAAACAACAACAAAATCAAAAAACCATCAGCATATAATTAATATTTCTTGTATCAAGCGTATTATTTGCATATCTGCATAAATTTGTTAGCAAAGAACTTGCCGCATTGAAGCATTGAATGGGGCATTCGACATTGATTTCGAGTTTCAGAATGTTTATTGATTTATTTCTTGTTCTTGGTTACATCATTAAATACCCTGAGCACATGAGAAATGTGAAACAGGGTATAATGAAGTTGTGCTAAATTGTGTAACAGCGAAATGGAAGCAACTCTATATACATAAACTATATATATTCTCGACTAGCGTCAAAAGTATACTCGATTTAGATAGGATCGTCTCTAAACTTGTCTACATATTATTTATACATATTCTCTTGGAGATATATATAAATATATACAGATGTAATTAACAATAAAGAAACAGTTATAGATATAAATAAAGAAATATAAATAGATAAAGATATAGATAAAGATAAAGATATAGATAAAGATATGGACATATCATTAATCGCATCTTCATAGAGAGCAAGCAAGCCTATCCATTGAAGTGCCGTCTACAGGGTATCTCCTAGTGAGGCTCTCCC
This sequence comes from Drosophila cognata, assembly GCA_035041535.1. NCBI lineage: Eukaryota > Metazoa > Arthropoda > Insecta > Diptera > Drosophilidae > Drosophila > Drosophila cognata. Next base: position 127,931 of record JAWNLC010000571.1, on the reverse strand, counting down.
ATCTAGGGCATTCTTACTTGTTTTAAATGTTCTTAAAAGCAATATTGAATATTTGTTTGCTTCATCAATATCAGTTGCGATCAATCGCATTAGAAAATGAAATTTGTTAGAGCGAATAAAAACTAAATTAAAAAATTAAACCTGCTGCCAAAAACTGATTGACAACTGAGATTTCTGCCCTGAAGCCAAACAAGATAAAAATCGACTTCCGACAATCGCAAACGGCTTGAGAGATGCCAAAAAAAAAAAAACACAAAAAACATTAAAAAAAACTCATCTAGCCAGAAAAACGACTTCTTTCTGCAGACAAAGAACAAAGAACGAGACGAAAAGTGGACGAGCAACAAAAGATGGAAAAGATTACCTCAAAATTATTATTAAATGGAAATTTGGAATGGGTTTGCAAGAGTGAATCAAATTTATGATTTCCTACTCGATTAGCAACTCACATTGAACTTGGCCGACTAACAACTGCTGCAGCACAAATTGTTTTTTATCTAGCCATTTATCCATTAATTTATGTATCTGTGTATCTGTGCATCTGTGTCGCCAGCTGCGTTTCCGCATTCAAAAAAAGACACAACATACAAGATACAAGTGTTTGTTTGTATGTGTGTTAATTGGTGTGCGGAACTGTTCGATTGGCTTGCAAATTAATCATTCCAAAATCCATTCAATGTTCAAGTTTTCAAGTCTTGACTCTTTTCTAGGCGACACTCCATTTATTAGCCCCAGCTTTGTTGGCGCTTTGATTTTCATTTTCAAGATTCAAGATCAAGATCAAGATCAAGACCAAGACCAAGACCAAGACCAAGATCAAGACCAAGACTTAGACGAAGACCCGTCTTGGGCTTGGGCTGGACATACCTTTGGCTCTTTTTTATGACCGTTTCTTACAACTTCTCGTTGTTGCGTGTTATTTAACTGTTTGTGGACCAACTTCTGTTTTTTGTGCTTCAGTTCTTAAGCATTAAGTTGCTCAATATTGTTGTAAAGTCAATTTCATTTCTATTTAGCCAAAAATTAATTACAAAAAGGCCTTTTATTATTATGCTTATTTTTGTTGAGGGCGAAAGTTGGTTTCAGCTTGTTCAGTTTGACAACCATCAAGTTCAGATTTGGCACTTGCGCAAAATAATAAAAAAAAATTATAATAATTATGCGATTCACTCCATTTATGGGTATTTATGTTTATTTCCATTTGTGACAATGTGTTGAAGGTTGTGTTGCTGCAAATTTGTTTGTTGAATTGCATTTGTATTTAGGAAAAGACTTTAGCAACACTTTTCTAATTAAAAAACAATTCTATTTGTTGTTTGATATTATTAGTTGTTGTTTTTTTTACAAGCTTTAAATATAATTTACGAATTAGTAACGCATATTTTGTTTACTTATTTTGCACCAGTCTCAAATGGCAACTGATTGCTCGGTTAATTTTGCTAATTAAATTCTATGTGTATCACAGACAAGTGACATCACACACAAATAGAACTGTTCACAACTGGTCAAAGTCGGGCCAAGCAATCCAAAGCGCTCCAATTTCACACCAGTTTTATCTAAACATCATCAATATATATCTATTAGCACTTTTTATAGTTTGGCTTTAGTCAAGAAGTTGCACAATTATATTTAGATCTTTTCTTGTCACATTTCTTGTGCAGTAAAAGTGAAAAAACTGAGAGCAATCGAAAGTGAAAAAATACCATCTGGCAAGAGGCAATGCCACAAAGAGATGAATCAATAAAATCGATCTATGAAATGCAGATCGTTGACTCTCTGTTTGGTTTGGACAATTAACACCTCAGACGACGTAAAGTCAAGCATTATTTACTACAGGTGTTTGACTTTTTAATAAGATTGGTCTGATTTCGAGCCGTGAAATACGCTGACTCAGGGTCACCATATATGTACTTGTAGAAGGTGCACAATCACATCAATCAATCGCAATCAATCACTGCACTCACCATCGTGATCCACATTCATTGCGACGGCGTTGCCCAGAAAGGGTAGCGCTTGAGGTCCTGGTATCTTTTCAAGATATTTCACCCAACGTGCGCGTCTCTTATTGTAGACCACGAGGAAAATCGCGATTGTGGCCAACAGGAAAATGGTAAGCGGCGAATAACCGGATATAGCTTGAGTGGCTTTCGAGAGGAAAATGCTCTCGGCCATCAGTGAACCGACTACTTTCGACGGCATCTTTTGTCTCTTTTCTTTTTTCTTGTCTTACACTTGACCAGCGTTGGTCTTTGCTCGCATATCCTTTTTGTCAAAACACGCGTAAATATTTGATTCGATTTCTTAATCCTTATCCGACCGAGATTCGTTGCACTTTTTGTAGCTACGCTCGAATCGGGACTCTCTTCGCCGCGAACTCCGACATTCAACTAACAAAAAGTTCGAGTTTGCATAAAAATTTAAAAAGAATTGCTACAAAATTTTCGGTTAACGTTTCGGCTTTTTCGCTGTCGGCCCGCTCGGCTAACGCTTCGAAATCTTTGCAACTATCTCTCTCTCTCTCTCTCTCCCTGTGTGTGCGTGAGTCGGAGATGAAGCCAAGCGATCGCGTATACGCTGTGTGGCTCTGGCAGAAGGCAGCACAAAATCTACTACTATTGCAGCATCAGTTTAGTAGTAGCAGTACTGTTATTAGTAGTAGCAGCAGCAGCCAACGAATGTGTTTTGCGTTCAACATGAGTCGGCGTATTGCAGCTTCTATTTGTGGCATTAGATGTACACTTAGAGAAACCAAAACTCAAAGAGTCAAGGCTCGAGCGTCCTTTTCAACTTCAAAGTAATATATTTATTATATACGCATTATTTGTGGCGTTGCAACAATTGTTTTCAACTTAAACTTAAATATACGAAAATATTTGGAAGAAATATATTTCTTAAATTGAAATCTATATTCAAATTTATATTTATAAAAAGTTTGGTTAAGTTTGAATAAGAATCAATGATTTAATTAACCAACAATTATTTTCATATTGAACAAGGCAGGGCTTAGGTTATCTCCAATTCTAAGTTATTTCTTTCAGTGTATGGTGATCACTAATTTTTGCCTTTATGATTGCTTTTTGGCTTTGATAGATAGCTGCCCTTGTAAAACAACCTATGTTCAGTTAATTTTATGGCGAATTTCTTGACGGTTTCTTTGGGACCGCCCCTCAAAAATGATTGCTTTGCATCCAATTAGCAGGTGTTTTGGGCTCGATTCTTGATTGAGAGACGTTGCCTCGGTGGCAATGTAAAGTGTTATGATATGAGTGCGATTAAAAGAAACTTTACTCACGTCATGTCCGCTGCCACAAGTGCCCCCGAAATGTAGCGCGTTTAATTTGAGTGGTCAGAATTTCAAAATGCGCCACAAGTCATCCAAACACAACTCAGCCAGACATCTTTTATTCAACAACTCATATATGAATATGTATTTATTTATCTTTTGACAGCCTGTAATTAGAATCCGCATCTGAGATTATAATTATTATCACTTCGGTGCTAAACATTCTTAATTAGTAATGGACCATGGTCAAGAGAAACAAGAATAACGGGAAACATTTATCATGGTTAAATAATCAAAAACTGAATGTAAAACTGGTTCCACTTGGTGTTCTATAGCAAACCATTTGATATCATCAAATTCTTTTTGTTTGGTTTGCTAATCAAGTTGGTGGTCAATGTTGGTGCCCCCAGCTTAAGTTCGTTACATATTAAATGTTGTTCGATTGGACTTTGAACATGGAGACGTAATCGTAACCTTGTAAATATTTTAAGGTTTAGAATATATTATATTTAGATCTCATAGATCATCAGCTAAAGGGTTTTGAAATTTTGATATTCAGATGCCAAAACCAACGCTTTTCGAAGCCGTTCAAGCTAGACGACATTTCGCATTTTGAATAAAGTCTCTATAATCTATAAGCTTCTAATTTAATTTGCTAATTCTAAACTATTTTTGAATAGAACCGAACCTGTTCAACACGCGCATTCACACATACGCTCACACTCACACAGACACTCACACACGCACACTTACACACACCCAATCTCACCCAGAGATGAGCTTAAAATCAAAAAAATTTGCACAATTAAAACCCTCTCCTGTTCAGATACTTTTGAAATATATTGCCTACTTAATTATTCAGTTTTTTATTGGGATTTTGACCTGCGTCATTACCTAAAAATCAAACAAGTATCTTGCATAAATTTCGATTGCAAAAATTCTTTCTAGACAGAACAAAAATAAAACAAAAATAAGAAGAAATTATAAATATCTTTTTCCTGTAACTTTGCCCTCATATTATGCAATTTTTTGGTTGCCCTTGCCAACTTAAATCATCTCCAATCATTTAACTTTATATGTTCACTTCCCAAAACAATAAAGAAGAAAAATAGAAACAAAAATCACGTAATTATTCCATCACGTCTTGGCCTGGCCAGGAAACGAAATCTATGTCTACATTTGGCTAGGAAATAACAACTGAATCATTCTACAATTAGAGTCAAGTTAACAGCTTCTCTATTAAAAAGCCATGGAAGATATTTGCAAGTCACTCGGAATTCAACACTTCCCCCTTCCACTTAAGACACTAATCCTTAGCCAAATTATTATCACTTACATTTTGATCTACGTTTTCGACTCTACGATTCGATTCTTGATAATTTGTCGAAGTCGACTGCCTTCATAAACGATTTGGATTTTGTCTTTGTCTGAGTACCCGAAAAAGAGCCCAAATTACGTCGAAGCCTTTCCCGTTCTTAGAATCAATCTCCAAATATAGAAGATCAAGTTTTTTTGTTCGCCAAAAAATATTGAAAAATAAAAATTATACAAAATGTAATATTGAAGAACTTTTTGTTCCAAAATGGATAATCTTAATTGAAGAATACTTAAAAGAATCATTATTAAAGCACTTCATTCTAGAATGGAACTAATATTAGTTAATCAAATTTAACCTTAACATCATTTAACCTTAATACAATATTAATCTCCACAATTGAAGAGCTGTGAAAGGACAATATTAATTCATTCAATTTTCAATTTCAAATTTACATTACTACAATCCCGTAAGAAAATATTAATTAAAATACTTTAACATTAAAATAATATAACCACAATAAGACATAATATATTATTTGTAACGGCTTTTTCTATTAATATACAGAGTCAAAAATAATTATCGATTTTTACTGCATACTAATTTTTGTTCATACTTTTTAGACTAAGCATAAATGCAGACAACCCGAATCCATAAATTATTAACACATTTAGTTCCTTGACCACCAATTTGTAGCCAGCTAAAGGTGAAAAAGAGGATTTCAAGTTCAACTGATTTAAACTAATAAAATTCCAGCCAATATAATAACGGTCATTCAGTCACACGCGAATGTTACCAAACAGCCTTCAAACTGGTTAAAACCATAATCGTAAGATTTCGAATGTATTCATAAATTCGGGACGGCGCGAACGCCATTCCCGGCTACCAAAAATTACACGCACGAGTTATTCACATTAGGAATAATCGCAGAGGTCAACTCAGCCGAAAGTGCAATGGCCAAGCCTCGCTCCGGAGGAACCGCCTTCGTGATCACGGTTAACCTCTACGCCAGGTAAGTATGCTTTGCTCAGCTCGAGAGCTGGTACTCCTATCCAGCTGTGCTAGAACCATTTGGGAATTGTAATGTGCAAGCATGCTAAAGTATTTCTATAGCAAGCAAAACGAGCGCAGCAACAGCAGCATATTTGTATGTGTAAGAGTGCTGTGTGCGTGTGTGTTGTTTTCAGCAGCAGGCAAGCAATTTCAGTTTGCTCATAATGAGAGTGAGACTGAGAGTGAGAGAGAGATATAGTTTTTGTTATTGTTGTATCTCATGAACACTTACAAGCATTCTCATTACATTACACACAAACACACACATGTATATATAGCCCGTTCTGTATGTATAAGCGAACAGTAAACAAAAAAGCAAACTATAAAATGTGAACAGTAAACAGTCAACTTCTACAGATCCACCCTTAAGCCAAAATTACACATAGCCTGCTCTGTAATAGTTGTCCTTGCGTTCCTTACTGTAATTCCCAATCGGTTCTAGCAAGCCAGGGTAGTAGTGTCCGTTCCAGAGCTGCGGAAAGCATACTTACCTGGCGTAGAGGTTAACCGTGATCACGAAGGCGGTTCCTCCGGAGCGAGGCTTGGCCATTGCACTTTCGGCTGAGTTGACCTCTGCGATTATTCCTAATGTGAATAACTCGTGCGTGTAATTTTTGGTAGCCGGGAATGGCGTTCGCGCCGTCCCGAATTCAATAATAAATGTCAGCGTAAATCTCACGCTAATCACTATTCGCAGTGTGTTAGTGGCCCATGCGAAAAGATGAACGTGACCGGTCAAGCATCGCGCTTACATGGTTCACTGGGTCAAAGCTAACTGGCTTAAAGCAGCAGAATAAGAAACGCTGACGAAAACCGGCTCAATTCGATTTACATGCGTAACTCTTCTTCCAGTTTGAGTTTGATTTTCAGCTTCTTTAAAATTGATACTTGAACTTGATCTTCTGCTTGCGCTGCTGAGGCGGAAGAAGCGTTTGTTTCTAGTTTTTTGGCCTTTGGTTTATTGTTGCATTTTGGGTTCCGTTGCTTTATTTATTATCATTAACAATCCAACAATAATTTGACTCACAAATAAAAAATATCGAACAAATCGCTTGGCTTTGTGTTGATTGACTTAACTTTTGTTTTATGCGCGCTATTCGCAGAGAACCGCAAGCACGATAAAAGGTCAAGTTGGTTTCCGCATTTCCGTTTACGAGCTGGTCTTGGGCTCATAGAATCATGTAGCTAATGACTTTACCCCTTCCCCTCCCAGTTCAAGTTGCAGTTAGTTTTGGCAGCGGAAAAAGAGAGGAAGTTGCTCAAGTTTTACGTTGTGTGGCAGTTAAAAGCAATTTGGCCATTTCAGAGATGGTTGAGTGTATTTATGTGACGAACTTTAAGGTTTCACCGTCTTCGCACGCACGTAATTAGCCCTACAACTAGCCTACAATCTCTCTCCATATCTACCCATCTCCACTCCCCCTCTCTCGCTCTACCTCTCTCTCTCTCTCTCTTTCACTCTTCAAGTAAGTATGTCAGACAGCGAAGCATCAGAAAAACAAAACTCATAATCAACTAAAGGGAAAAGTTGTATAAAAGTTGGCAAAGTTTGCATGCTCTTACAAGGGTTCATATTTGAGAATAATTAAAGAACATATTTCAATATGCAAACCGACAAATTAAAAATATCTTTAATTAGTTATAATGATCTGCAAATGTCTGCAAAATATCGAAAAGAAATCTTTAGATTTTATAAAAAAAGCTTTTCTTCGAAATGAATCAGAAAAGTTTACTTTAAAGTTAAAATATAGAGTTATAATAAATAAAAAACACTGCAAAATATTGTGGACTATTTATATACAATAATAAATAAATAAAAATAATATTAATGCTATATCAAATCAGAAACGTGGCACAATCAACGAAAATATTCATATACCCAAATCGGAAAGGGTATATTAAAAAGTGAATTCACTCAACAAAAAAAAAACCAATTGAAATCCCAACAACTCTTTGGTAATTGTTTGCGCAGCGTGTGAACCAAAGATGATATCAACAAATTTGTATGGATTTATAATTGGAATCCAAGTGAAAATTGTCTCGTTACAAATGAACTTGAATTAAAGCTGAACTTGAATCAAGAAAAAAAACACAAAACCAGAGAGTTGAAGAGTTCTTAAAAGGCTTCACAATTATTTAGTTTGTGGCTAAATTGTCAGTGTCAAGTGCAGTTTGAGCAAAATTGGCAATTAAATGTGGTAAAGAACCAAATACCACGGCTAATAGCCAACCACCTTGGCCAAGACAGAAACAAGACTTGTTTCTAGCTTCAAGTTTCCTTCGCTGGCTTGACACAGATTATGCCCATTTATTGATAGATATATGTATATATACGGTATATATTTATATTGGTTAGAACTGCGCTGCAGCTTGTTGCAGCTGCAATTCAATCTGAGAAGGCCTTCTGTAAGAAAAAACTAAAATTCTTTCGACTTTTTCACACACAAAATATTTTGTTCACAAAATGTGCAGTAAAATTTCAAATCTCAGCAGCAGCAATTTGTTTGTATTTAATTAAATTCATTTTCCCAAGACACAATAACAAAGAAAAATAGAATAAAACTCACATTCAGATCTTTTTTTCAGATCTGTGACCTGTGCATATTTTTTTTGCCTACATCACCATCAATCAATAATTAGTCAGCAATAATTAAAATTGAATATTTAACATATGTTTGAGCTCCGCTGCAAAACACTTCAAGAACATTTTAATAATAGTTTTCTCAGGCATTCAAGAACCATAAGAATATCGAATGAATGTCCGATTAATGATTTTTTTTGTTGTGTACAACTAATTTCAGTGAAGGACTATTAAAATTTTCTAAAAAATTACAAATTCTAAACAACATGTTAAGAATTATTATTTATAAATTAATCTCGTCGAAAATTGAATCCGCTTCTGATTAAAAACTGTTTGTTAAAAAATTGGGAACACATTTTAATTGTTGTCCAAACTGAGTTTATGTACCAACTTAATGTTATTAAATTATAAAAAATACTTTAATTTAAAATATAAAAAAATGAAATATTCATAAAAATAAAAATATTTCTTTTGATGTCGCCGAGATTTGAACCCAGGTCAGACGACAAAAAAACTTGCTTAAGATTAAACTGTACAAAGCAATCATTGAGTGGCAACGCCAGCCATCTTTTTTTTGCTAAGTGGCAGCCTTATTGGAAAAGAAATTTTAATAAAGGAGTAGTAAAAAGTGCGTATGATAAAAATGTCAGTAACATTACTGTTTTCGGAAATTAATCAAAATTTATTGTTGATTTTTTTAAAGCACATATAAATTGAAATAAATCAAACAGTGCGGGAGATTAACCGTAATGCAATTGTTGTCACCCTCTACTATCGCACTGCATTTTCTCACACAGCTATCGATAAGCATATAGCGTATCGCTTGTGCAAGTGCAGTTTGGTCACACTGACCAATAACAAAAGCAAAGCAAAAAAACTCAATTCGTTTTCCGTCATTAATCATCAAAAATTCAAAGCTTGCAGTTGCAGAAAAGAGCAACTTGAATTAATACAAATAAATAATTAACCAGTGCTGTGCAAAGCAATCAACTTAACAATAATCAAAATGCGCACCGCTGGCCTGTTGGCCATTTTGGCTCTGTTTGTTTGCGGTAAGTACCTTGTGATGTCACAAAACTGAATAATTGCGTATTTGTTTTTGTCAAATGATTAATTTTAAATATTTTTTTTATTTTAAGCCGTTTGCGTTTCTTCAACGCCCGTCGCTGGACAGCAGTCGCTTGTGGGTGGCAGCAAATGCACCTGGGGCCCTTCATATTGGTGTGAGAATTTCAGGTGAGAAAAATACAATCTAAGAAAAATCGCTTTGTCATCGAAGCAAAAAAAAACGCACTCAAAATAAAACAATGGCCACTACGCAGTTATTAACCCCTTGTGCCGTTTTTGCTCCTCGCCCCTTTGCTGCGTTTTCTTCCTTCATTTCATTCTTCGTTGTTTGTCGCTTGTCGTCCGCTGAAGAAGAATAATTATTTGATAAGAAGCAATCAGCAATGAGCAAAGAGCCGCCATTCTGTTTTGTGGCTCATCGATAACCTTTGTGTGGATGTAGTTCTAATGTTTACAGTTATTTTTGCTCTAATTCTGCTTTCCGCTCATTTGCTCTATTTTTTTGCACACTTGTTATTCGTCTGAGCTTTGCAATCGCTCTCTCTCTGTCTAACTCTCTTGTTTTGTATACCCTTCTCTTTGTCTCTCTCAATTCCGCTTTAAATTAAATTAACATATGTCTTTACAGCTAAACTAACTCATTACATACATATGTAACACACGCACACACATAACTGAACAATCATCGCCAGCAAAATATGCCGATGACTAATCGGTTTGTTGGTCATCTTTGTTTCTCTTTCGTCCCGTATATCTAAACTTAAGCTTAGCCTTCGTCATTGACCACAACAACCACATTACTGCAAATATATTTTTGCATTTTCTTATCAGCAAAGAAACCTGCACAATCTGAGAATTTACAGAAATACAATTGTTGCTCACAAATTTCAGTTTGTTTGTAATGCAATTTGTTCAATATATATTGCTAATTGGTTCTATTTTGTTGGCCAGCACTGCAGTGATATACAACATTTGTTGTACACTATTTATTATACGTTTACTAACAACAAAAAAACACGCCACTGATTGCATTGCTTACTCTAATTGTGTAACTATTTTTTTGTTTGTTTTGTTTCCCCCGACAATCGTTAATCCATTTTGTATGTAAATATCCCCAGAAATCTAGTAGAGTTCCTTATATGGTTTAAAATTAATTTTATTTTAATTTGACTGCTATTAGTTGACATTAAATATATACAAATATAAATCTTTAACACATTTTTTTTTATTTCTAATCTAATTAATATTTGAATTTATTTTCTTAAATTTCCATTTGTGTGTGCTGATAAGACTGATAAGAAAGCGAAACTATCTGCTCTACATTTATAAAATATAAACACAATTTTCGAAATGCATTTTTCCTTGGCTTATCGTACACATTTTCTTTTGTTTATTTATTGATTTGATAATGAACGTAATCTATGCCAACTCTTCTTTGTCATCAGTTTCCAGTTAAAATAAACGTCGCCATTTCAGCAAAAGCCTTCCAAATAAACATTCTTTTTTTCAAAAGAAAAAATTTGTTTATCCATATTTGCATATACATAGTATACCAAATACGATGTGACATTTGTTTGTGCTCAACTGTAACTGTAGCAAGTATCAGCTTCTATATATATACAGTTGCGAAAGAAATAATAGCACCATTTCGTCATTATTTTTCTTACGAATTCTAAAAAACCAAACCATTATTTTATGATATTTTCTCAAATGTTTTGAATAATAGCAGAAGAAATTTATTTGTAATTTTCATAATAATAATTGCATTCTAAAAAAATTGTGATGTATTTTTTCCAATAATTTTCATCCTTATTCACAAAATTTATTTCTTTAATGTTAATTAAATTTAAATAATTCACTCTCTTTATTAAGCGTCTTCTTGCAATTCAATTGAAATTGAAAAAGGACATCTTCAAAGTAATTTCTTGAGAGAGTGGTGCTAATATTTTGTTCGCCACTGTATGTTTATTTTGTTGCTTGCTTGATACAAATTAGCACTTCACCCTCCTCTTTTGCGCCCCTAAACGGAAATTGAGCCGACTGAGGTTCGTAATGTTTTTTTGGTTGAAATGGTCGAAATGCTGACAAAGGGGCAGCTAAACATTATATCCATTGATTCTTAAATTTAATATGTACCCAGACTTATTTATAAATGCTATGCATGGTGTATATATGGTATATATAAGTATATATTAATATGTGTCTGGGGGTGCATTCAACTAGCTCGTGGCTTCGTTCAATGCTTCGTTTGGACTTCGATCTTTGCTGACTTTGGAGAAATACGATTATGAATGCGGGTCATTTGGTGTATTTGTTTATGCGGCATTTTTTAGTCCATTCAAAGTGGGCTTAAGGCTGTGATGAAGAATGCCAAAAGCAGCAGGAAGTATCTTGGAATGTATATGTATTTATATTCTTAATCAGCAGAATAAATCGAGTCGATTTAGAAGTATTTGGCTAAGGCTTGAGTCTTTAGGGCTGTAGACAAATTTGAAATATAAGTTATTTATTTATAAAGTTAATCGATGCAAAAAATGCAAAAAGTAAAAATTTGATTAAATCATATTAAAAATAATTAAAATAATAAATAAATTTAGAACCAATCCCCATTTAATTTCTTAAGTAAGACCTTTGAATTTAATTGAATCAAGAAGTTGCCAAATGGTCAAATGCTTTTACAAAATCGAATTCATTTTTAGTTAATTATTTTGAAAATGAAGTTTTCTCCAAACTGTTGCGGATTTTGCCTCTGTGATGATGAGCGTTTCACATCTTTCAAAAAATTCCTAATCGATCCGTTTGTGTGATTCGTTTAATTAGGCAGATTCAATTTGACTTTATCTTATCGTTAACTGCTCCCATTTCCCATATTCAATGTAACCGATAGCGATCAAGGACAGAGTGGTAAAGATACAGCCTTTCAATTGATAGATAATGTACACAGACATATTAGGGGCACAACTGTAAAACAGATTTTGATAAACAAAATATATTTTATTGAACAGTCCAGTTTACTGTGTAATTAATATAATACTGCATATTTGACACAATATATTTATAATAATATTAGTATAAATTCCCTGGCTACGCCCTTTGTTCATGGTATCATCTGCTAATCCAGATCTCTCGACTATATCACAAAGTAAACATTTGAGTTACATTTTGTAAAATATAAAGCTGACAGATTTGGCTTCACTTTTCACTGCTAAGGTTAAGTGTGGAACTGTTTGGTATAAGGTTGCTTTCTACGAATATATACATTGCTGATCCATCGTATATCATAATGCTAACCCATTAAATTGATGCATTTCCATTTGCAGCAATTCGAAGGATTGTCGAGCGACGCGTCATTGTGTTCAGACCGTGTGGGAGAAGCGAGTTGTGCCTGTGGATACTGATTCGATTTGCCAGATATGCAAGGATATGGTGAATCAGGCACGCGATCAGCTGCGCAGCAACGAAACCGAGGAGGAGCTGAAGGAGGTCTTCGAGGGCTCCTGCAGACTGATTCCAATGAAGCTGATCCAAAAGGAATGCATCACAGTTGCCGACAACTTTATACCCGAACTGATCGAGGCGCTCTCCTCCCAAATGAATGCCGATGTGAGTAATGAAAAATGAATAAATTATATATATACAGTTGCGAAAAATAATAACAATAGCAGCATTTGTGAGCTTAAGTTGAACTCATGAAAAAGCAAGCAAATGTTCAGTTACAATTATCAAAATTAGTAGTAAACAAACGAAAGAATTCAAGGAACAGTTGGGAATACTAAACAATATTAAAAATATTAAAAATCAACTTATCGTAAGAAAAAATCTCGTAGTGCTGCTATTATTTTTTTTGGCAACTGTTGATTATTTTATATATTTGTAAATCTTAATATTTGAATGTGAAATTACAGCAAGTTTGCTCCGTGGCCGGTTTGTGCAACAGCGCCCGCATCGATGACCTGCTGAGGCAGAACTATCAGGGTGCACTCGATGGCACACTGAAGGCAGAGGAAGTCGATATAGAAAGTGGCGTTGTGGCCAAGAAGAAGGAGATCGACTTGAAGCAACTGTCGTGTGGCAATTGCAATCTGCTCGGACGCCTCATACACCAGAAATTCGCATCAACGAATCGGGACAGTATGGTGGAGCAGGTGTTGCACGTCTGTGGCACCATGTCCAGTTTCTCGGATGCTTGCGCCAGCCTGGTGTTGACCTATTTCAATGACTTGCACGAGCATCTCGAGCAGCATTTGCAAACGGATGGATTGTGCCACTTATCGGGTGTGTGTGCGGCACGCTATCATCAGCACGAGGATGATCCCAAGGAGGAGACCGAGGCACTTGCCACCTTCGACGGTGTCGACGACGATATTCCCTGTGCCCTGTGCGAACAGCTGGTGAAACATTTGCGCGATGTACTCGTGGCCAATACGACGGAGACCGAGTTCAAGCAGGTGCTTGAAGGATTCTGCAAACAGTCGCGTGGCTTTAAGAACGAATGCATCAGCATTGTGGATCAGTATTACCATGTCATCTACAGCACGCTAGTCAACAATCTGGATGCGAATGGCACCTGTTTCCTTATCGGCGTCTGCCCCAAGGGCAACAGTGTGAACTATGATGCACCCATTGTGCCACTCGTGCCTGTGTTAGCACCAGCTGAAGTCGAAGTCAGCATCAAGAAATTGGGCGCCAATGAGCCGAAGTTTAGTCAGCAGCAGATTATGGACATGCAGTTGCCCATTGATTCGCTGATGGGTGCCACAAATCCTAACCAGCTGGTTGGCGGGGGTTCGCTGTGCACCGTCTGTGAATATTTGCTGCATTTTATACAGGAGACACTTGCAACGCCAGCGACAGATGATGAGATTAAGCACACTGTGGAGAACATTTGCACCTACATGCCACACGGTGTGGCGTCTCAGTGTCACAACTTTGTCGAGATGTATGGCGATGCAGTGATTGCGTTGCTCATTCAAGGATTGAATCCACGCAGCGTTTGTCCCATGATGCAAATGTGTCCCCGAAATGTGGACTTGAGCGAGGACATTGAGGTATTCCAGCCGGAGACAACGTTGCACAACAGCAGCCCCAGCGATGAGCAAGATAAGCCAACATGTCCGCTTTGTCTGTTTGCCGTGGAGCAGGCACAGATCAAGATACGCGATAACAAGTCCAAGGATAACATTAAGCGTGTCCTCGACGACCTCTGCTCGCATCTGCCCAACAAGCTGCGCAGCGAATGCGTTGATTTTATCGACACCTATTCGAACGAGCTGATCGATATGCTCATCACTGACTTTAAGCCGGAGGAGATCTGTGTCCAGCTCAAACTGTGTCCCAAGTCCAAAAACTATTTGGACGACATGGGCTTGAGTCTGTCGGACAGCAGCGACGATAATGAAAATGAGATCTTTTCCAGCAACGAGGAGCTGCCCATTGACTTTAACTTTGACAAAGATTTGAACGCCGGTCCCAATTGCCTGCTCTGCGAGGAGCTCATCAAGGAGGTGGAGAAGAGGATTGGCAAGCACACAACCAAGGCGGAGATCAAGGATGCCCTGGCGCACTCCTGCGATAAGTTGAGAAAGCCTTTGGCCCACAAGTGCCACCTGTTCATCGATAAACATGGCGATGAAATTGCCGATCTGTTTCTCAAGCAAATGTCACCCAAACTGATCTGCGCCGAGCTGGGCATGTGCCTAATCGGCGCCGGCGAGCAGGAGGATCGTAAGTAAAATTGATCTCCTCATAAATATACATAATAATAATAAGAGTAGTGCTACTTCATAATAAGCAAATTCTCAATCATTTCGTTGCCCCTTCATAATCCCTTGGATGATTTTAATAATAACAATTTATCGATTACCTCCTACTTAGTTGACATCGATGAGGCGCTCAAGTACGACGTGGTTGTGCTTGCCAATCCGCAGGAGGACGATAAACTAGCACGTTTGGAGTCATCTAGCTCGGTGGAGGAGCCACCCACTTGTGTGCTGTGCGAGTTTGTGATGACCAAGCTGGAGGCGGATCTGAAGGACAAAACCGAACAGGAAGAGATCAAGAAGGCGATACGCAATGTCTGCAGTCGTCTACCGGCCACAATACGCAAACAATGCGACAGCTTTGTGGACGGCTATGCGACTGCGATATTCAGTCTGCTGAGCAGTGTGCCGCCCAAGGAGGTGTGCCAGAAGATGCAGCTCTGCTTCAGTTCGGTCGTCTCCGATGAGGTCATCGAGTGCGGCGTCTGCCACGGCGTCTCCCAAGCCCTGTTGCCCCTCTTCCGCTCGCAGAAGCAGCATGATCAGCTCACCAGGCAGGACATGATTGGCCACGCCTGCGAGAACGTGCCAGCCAAGTACTACAATATTGTAAGCCTCAATTTTAGCGTGACTTGTTTTTGTTATACTCTGCTAATGATGCTATTAGGGCATATTGGTTATGTGCATTGTCCATCATGCTGTCTTTCTGTTGCCGACACTCGTAAAGCTAGAGATAGTGTTAAAACTGGTGTGCTGCGTGCACTGGGACGCTAGAAATTCGATGACATCGATAATCGATAAACGCACATCGATAAATTCCACATATATGCCCCAATTTTAAAGCTTCAGTTACCAATTTTGATCGGTATTTCGTTGGTGTTGTCCTGCAAAAATATTGTTACTTCTTGATTGTTAGCAGAGTATTTCGCAGCTTTTTCATTTTATCATTGGGCAATTTGATAATGTTGTGTGCCTTTTCTATTTGTGTAGTGCTCGGAAATGATCTCGATTTATGGCATCAGCATCATGCATCTGGCGGAGCGTCCCTATGTCGATCAATCGCACGTCTGCGCCGAGATTGGCAAATGCTTCGATAGCGAGAAGTCGGCGCTGGCCTTTGCCAGAATTTCAGGTGAGTTTGTGCCACATCCTATAATTAAATTCAATCGATATTTAATGTGTTTATTTCTTAATTACAGCTTAAGATCTTGCGTGTGATGTGTCGCAGAGTGGAGGCGCCACGATTTATACATATAACTATATAATTACATATATATATATATCTCTTTACTTATCTGTTTACATTCTATAAACCATTGACTGTAAATGATCGAAACAACTTACTTACTATTGTTCTGCACCTTTATTAACTTTTGTTTTGTATGTGAAATGTTGGTGATAGTTAAAACGAGAGCGAAACCGAAACTGAAACTGTTTGGTTTGGTTTTTTTTTTTTTGTCAGTGTATAAAGATATTAAGCAAAAGCATACAAAATTTACATAAACTTTGTACTAACTGAAACTAACTGAAGCGGAGAAAAATGATTCAAACTCGAAATTGTAAAACTGAAGCCATTTGGTTTTTGTCAGTGTATAAACACCTGGAAAAAACCAAAACAGGCTCAGAAAATTAATTCAAATTCGACTAATTTTAAAAGTGTGTGCGTAGCCTAAGACAAAAAGTGTAAAACATGAAAACGAGAATTAAATCTGAAAAATAAATCATAAAAAAATAAACGAAAACGAAAACAGCGAACATATTTGTAACTTTTGGAATTATTTGAACGATAGCAGATATCGAATATATATAAATGATAGGATATGGCCATGTTTGAGGATACGCTGCTCATCATCAAGCCGGACTATTTGCACAAGCGTCGTCCTGTGCTGCTGAAGCTTTTGTCTTGTGGCTTCCAGATTGAGGGCAATCGAAGGCTGAACTTTTCGCCGGAGCTGGCAGCCGAATTCTATGCTGACTATGCGGATGAGAAGGGATTCATGCTGGAGGTCATCTTGCTGTCGAAGGGCATCTCGGAGGCATTCATACTGAGCAAGGAGAATGCCGTGATGGATCTGCTCAACACAATGATTTGCTACTTGTAAGTTGTAGTTGCAACTGAAACTGAACTCAATAGTTAACTTGGTGTTGCCTCGCAGTGGCAACTCCTCAGAACTGGAGCGCAATGTGCATGTCACCAAGCATCCCGATAGCGTCGCTCGCGAGATTATCTATATCTTTCCCAACTGTAAGTAAGTGCGAAAGTGTATATATAAAATACCGTTATGATTCTAAAGTCGTAATTTTAAATTTGTAAGATTGAGAATATGTTTTTAGCAGTCGAAAAATATTTAAACAAAATTGAGAAAGAAAAACCCATAATTTATTCATTGGTTTCAGCTTCTTTAAGTTTAAATCAAATAAATTAAATACAAAAACTAAAAACGAGCAAAATTAACGAAAAAAAAACACCATTTTTAAAATGTGCACTTTTAATTATGAAAATTGTAAATAAACAAACTATTTATGGTACAATTATTTATGTCGCTACTTTTTGGCCCTTTTTTCTTCAAATGAAAAAAATAAAATATATTTTTTGAAATTAATTTGATTTATTTTTTAATCGCTAGAAAAATAATCAATTTTTCGCAACTGAATATATTTTTCATATTGCATGTAAATTTGTAATTGTTTCTAATGTTTATTTTATTATTATTTATTATTTAACTTTTTTAAGGGTGTAAGATTATTTAATTAATTAATTAATTAATTATTTGTAAAATTCAAAACGTATTCGTCGTTATTTATTTATAGATATCCACGAGCCCATTGAACTCTTTGATGCGAATCGGTTTTGTAATCGTCCGATGATTAAGCCGCTGCTTGGCGAAATCTACGATATATTGCAGAACGTTGACTGCAGCCAGGAGGATTGGAAAGTGCGTGTGGCGGACTACCTAATGCGCCGCAATCCCCTCGTGCCACAGATCAGCAATCAGTGCCAGCTGGCACCTGACCTGCACACGCAGGAAAGATCGCAGCAGACGCTGATGACTTATCGATCACCTGCGAAGGATGCCAAGCCCAAGGAGAAGTCGGTCAGCAGCAGTGCGATGCTGTCGAGCACCACGCCGCACTCATCGCTGCTGCTGACCACGTCGTCGTGTGTCACCTGTGCCGGCTTCGATCACACCGAACCCAACGTCTCCGAGGTGGATCTGAATAAGCGCCTGGAGCCGCAAAGCGACGAGCCCGTCTGCCTCGACGAGGAGATCATCTGGAAGGAGATCATTGTCTATGAGGAAGTTGAGCCTGAGGAGGAGCAGCAACAGTCGTCCAAAGAATTCGATTTGTTCCTTGTCGACGAGGACGAGTTGGAGCTGGAAAAGGAGAGCTCCACGTACTCAACGTGTGCCCCGCCATCGGCAAAGATGGTGGGACACGTTTCTGTGGCCGATGATGTTGAGGAACAGGCGGAGGCAGCAGCAGCTGAAGAGGGAGCAACTCTTCCTCCTCCAGCTGCTGAAGAGGCAACTCCTGCTCCTCCTCCTGAAGAATCAGCTGCCGTTGCTGAGGAAGCTGCTGCTGCTGAAGAGGCTGCTACAGCTGCTGCTGAGGCAGCTTCACCTCCTGCTGCTGCTGAGGAAGCTTCACCTCCTGCTGCTGCAGAAGAAGGTTCACCCCCTGCTGCTGCTGAGGAGGCAGCTCCAGCTGCTGCTGAGGAGGCTCCTCCTGCTCCAACTCCTGCTGAGGAGGCATCACCTGCTCAGGCAGCGGATTGATTTGCACCTGTTGCTCAAACTCACACTTTTTATGCTTTGGCTAAAAAAAATAAATTAGAAATTTGTGGTGTACAGAAAGAATGCCAACAAACACAAGCCAAACAATATGCCCCACTTTTCACCCACTGGTCCCCAAATTCACCCACATTGCTGCCCCCAAACAATGCGCACTGCGCCGTGTGGCAAACGCAGCCTGCACTTTTCACACTCACCCGACACACATTTATTCTCACTCACACTCACTGGCAACAAAATCAAAATAAAAGAAAATGGAAAATAGCAAGTGCAACAGGAACGGGAACAGAAACAGGACGAGGACGAGGACGAGGACGTTGCAACAAAAGCGCTCACAGTTCGCGCCAGTATTTCTGCCACAGCGTAAGTTGAGCTACATATGGCTCTTGTTTTTATTCTGTTTTTTTTTTTGGTGTCCAATAAAAAATAGACATGAAAATTAATCACTTTCTGTGCAGCATTTGTGTGTTTTTTTAATGTCAGATGTGTGTTTTTTTTTTGGCTCAATGTGTGTCAATTCTAGTTGGCTTACAAACGAAAATATGGCAATTTGGGCGCCAGCAAAAGACCAAAACAAAAATCCAATTATTGATTGGCAACAATTGCTTTTTGACTGCCAGCAATTATTTGTGGGTTTTGGAATTCAAGTGCAATTGCATCGATTTTTCCCGAACCATCAATCAGGTGGGTGCACGGATTATGAGTGTGCAGGTGCATACAGCTACACTCCGAGAAAGAGGTGGTTCTTAATTCAAGTGCAGCTGGATTACAATTAATAATGCTTAAGCCTCGAATTGCTAAGCAGGTTTCAATTTTGAAATAATTATGTATGTCGAATGAGGCTGCATTTAAAAAAATCTAGTTTTTGAAAATCGGGATGGTATCAGAATGGTAACTTTTGAAGAAACAATCAAGAGTCTAGTTTGAGAAATAGCAAAAGAGACATCTTTTACTCTTTTCATTTGTACAAATTTCTCTCATTTTTTCTCTGAGTGCAGGCCTGAAGACAACTACAACTAATTGCACCCAATATGTACGAGCAACAGCAGCAGCAACAACAACCCAAAGCAGCAACATTTTGAGCAGATAGGAAAAAACTGAAAACACGCTAAAAACTCGTGATGTTGAGCAACAGCAATCAACAATTATCGCACATACAGCACACAGCAACAACACACGAACTGCAGCAGCAGCAACAACAACAGCAACAGCAACATATCCTTGACAATGCAGGCGCAACACATGGCAGCAACATGTACTTGCTGCAGGAGGAGGCGGTGGAGGGGGTGGAACAGCAACAGGAGCAGGTGGAGGGGCACAACGATGCCGCGAATGTGGCACTAAACTTTAGCAACTTTGCTGAACTGTGTCGATTGTGCGCCATTCATCAAGGCCCCGGCAAGTTGCACATCTTTAAGAAGGAGGCCGAGCACCGACAATTGCTCTACAAACTGCGCACTCTGCTCCAGGCGAATGTAAGTGTGTGTGTGTGCAGCGTGTGTGTGCAGCGTGTGTGTGCAGCGTGTGTGTATTCTCCACTCCCAAAGGAAGACAAGCCAGTGTTTGCCTTCAAATTATGCCAGCTCGGAAATTACAATTTTACAATTTTTTTAACATTGTTTGTCTCTGGCGAAAAGTAAGCTGGTTGTTGTGAAGGATATTACAATTTTCGTTGGGAAGTTTTTTAATGCATTGAAAGACTCCATAAAGTATTTATATTCTTATATATGCGATATTCTTATTGAACAAGATGTCCTCACTCGATGAGTGAGGCATGTTATTATGCTTCCAACATTTGGTCAACAAAATTAACAACTTTCGGTTCGTTTTTTAAATTTTTAATTAAGTTTATACTATGGCAATTTGACAAGGATTTGTAATCTTCGGCTAAGAATGCAATATTGAAAACTCAAGTAATAAATTAATTTTTTTTGCTCATAAATTTTATAATTAGGCCAACTTTTCATGTTTACTTATCTTCAGTATGGATTGCTTGTATTTAAAATAAATTTGCTTAATTTTTTAATTAACTTTAATCATCTGATTTATTTTTTAACTTTTTCCAAAAAGTGTGCACTTCTATTATTTTGAAAAAAAAAAACAATTTTAAAATTAATTATTCCATATGTTCAGCAATCTTTGTATTTGCCAATTGATGCTACAGATTCCAGTTTTAGGGTAGATTACAATCTCTTCCATCCTATCCAAAACTCCCCTTAAAGCATGCTTTATTTAGTCTGCCATATCTGAACTGTCCCATTTGGTAACCAAGGAAGACTTATATTAGTATTAAGTATATTTCAATAGAATAATATTAAAGTTCATTATTAAATATGTTTAGCAATTTTTTATCTGATCTCAATTGATGGTAAAGATTCCAGTTTTGTATGGATTGCAATCGGCTTCATTCTATCAAAAACAGCATTTTAACTATCTTTTTTGTTATACTTACTGTCTTATCAGATAACCAAGGACGACTACCTGCCCAAGCACATCTGTGAGGTGTGCGTCGACCGGTTGGAGCACCTGTACGAATGGCGTCGGATTTGTCTGCGGAACGAGCATTTGCTGCGTGATTATGCTGCCTCGATGCGCAACGTTCGCGCCACCATTGACTTTCAGGTGAGAGGCGAGAGGCGAACAGCGATAGGAGAGGACAGGGGAGGGGAGAGGTGAGAGGGAGAAGAGAGGGCACTGAACTGGCTGCGGCTGCTGCTGCTGGTGATAAGCGGCCTTTGCGATTGCCATTGTCAAAGTTACAGTTTGGTTTCAATTCCGAATTGTTTCAGCCAGCTAACCACCACCAAGCGACTCTGAGAGAGTGAGAGAGAGAGAGTGAGTGAGTGAGAGAGAGAGCGAGTGGGAGAGAGTAAGCGCGACACAGAGAGAGAGAGAGAGAAAAGCTCTCGGCTAGAACGCCGAGTGGTATGCAATAGATTTGATTGTTGGCTACGCTTCCGCCTTCGAGACTCAAGTTCAGCCAACAGCAGCAGCAGCAGCAACGGTGCTTTAGTATCTGTCTGCCACCGCCACTGAATCCTGTTCCTTTTTCCTCGTTCAAGAATAACAAATAATTACTCAAATTGTGCTCGACGTCAACGTCGACGTCGACGCCGACTGCAACTGCGACTGCGACGGCGACGGCAACTGAGACAGAGTCGAGTCCGACTCGAAATCAGTTTCGCAATACATACACAAACAAAAGGCGCTGGGCTTTGACTCGAGGAAGTAGCAATAACTAAAATACAACTCGCATATAGAATAATTCCGTTTTCCAATTCTGCAACCCAAAAAGTGCAAAGCAAAAAAAATATAAAAATAAGGAAAGAAAAGCAACAAGAAATTCGTTAACGCAAATATTCAACGGCGGCCGTTTTGTATTGATTTTCAATTGTGGTAAGCACAAAAGCAAAGCCAACATTGCAAAAAAAAAAGCGAGCAAAAGAAAAGCGAAAATTATAAGAAAAAAACGCAGGCAATGAAAATGTCAATAAAGTGCGCGTTGTGGCAAAAAGTTTTGCAACCAAAAAAAGATAGTTTTGTGAAAAGTTTTGCAGCAAATGTAAAAAAATGTTTGTGGTTTAAATCAAGTGGCGCGCTTAAAATAAATTCATAGGCAGACACGGAAGAGTCTCAGACCCAGGCCGGCATACACACACACACACACACACACGCACACGAGACACACACACACAGTCGGGAACAGGGGCAGCATTGAAAATCCGCCCGAGCAAAAGCTCAAGTCGCAAATTTTTGCGTAAGGGCAGGCAAAGTATTTTTTTCTTATTCATTTTTTTATTTTATTTTTCCCTGCTTTTTTTTTGTTTTTTTTTGGGTGGTTGGCAAAATTTCGCAACAAACTTGCGCGCGCCTTTTTTTGTTTAGGGGTGGCAAAGAGAACGAAACGAAGTGGGAAATGGGCCTGGTGGTGTTTTGAGTCAAGTGTTTCATTGCCAGTTTGGGTTACAGGACGGCACCGTTAACATGGACAAGATGACGGTGGCGCAGAAGAACGCATATCTGGAGGCCCACATGGCGGTGCAGCAGCAAATGGCCCAGGCAGCCATCCAGTTCAAGCAGCAGCAACAGAACTCACCCACCGCCAACCAGAATGGCAGCATGCAACAGCAGCAACAGCAGCAACAACAGCAACAACAGCAGCAGCAACAGCAGCAGCAACAACAGCAACAGCAACAACAACAGCAGCAACAGCAGCAGCAGCAACAGCAGCAGCAGCAACAGCAACAACAACATTATGCGGCCACCATTAAAGTGCCACAGATCAGTTCCTCCAGTTCGGCGGGTGGTGCGGCGGGTGGTGCAGCGGGTGAGAGCACTTTCACCGTGCCCGACGATGGCATGGGCTTTGAGGGGGGCGTGCGGGTCCTCCAAAGCCTAGGCACCTGGTCGGCGGCGGAGCAACTCACCTACAATATACCCAAGCCGAATCTGATACCCTTCACCGAACCCTATGTTGAGGGTGGCTCCATGCATCCCGCGAGTCGCCTCAAGGCGCTGCAACAGGTGCAGCAGGCTTCATCCGGCGTACGCAAAACCAACCCCTCAAAGTGTGAGTAGCCAGCCCAAGGGAAAACAAGCGAGAAACGACTGCCAAATACACTGCTACCCATGAGCAATAGCAGCTGATAAACAGCTGTCAAAAAAATACCAATATTTCAAGGATGTTCTTAGAAAATACTAAAATTGACCTACAAGAAATGTGGGAGCAGCTTCCTAGTAAGGGATGGGAGTGGGCGTGGTAAAAAAGGTTTTGCCGCTCTTTAAAGGATGATGCTAGCAAATGTACCTTTCCAATCTGGTGACTCTAACTTTCAAATTGTGTCACATTTTGGGTCTTATCGATTTACACCAGGTATATTGATATATTTTTATTTTTATATATGTCTCAATCGATCTTTGAAAAAGGCTACCAGCAAGCTAACTTCAAAATTTGGTGACTATCCTTTAAAATGTCGCATAAATGCGATTTAATCGATATACACTTTCAGAAATATAGCTTTTGGTTTCGATTAATGCGAGCAGGTGAGGGTGTGTGCAATACAATTTGCTTATTGATATTTAATGGCGTTTCCCGGTAATATGCCTTCAAATAGAAGACGTAGCCACTTTCGATTCTTATGGTCTGTCGATCTTTAAAGGATATTGCTAACAACCTACCAACCTACCAACAAATCAGTAGCTTAAAAATTGTGGGAAATTTGTGGATATGTGTTTTATCGATTTGCAATTATCGATTTTTATCGATTTACTAGCCTATTAGTGGACATAGCATGCCAATTTTAAGCTTTTTCTCTAGGGATGCTAGGATGTCGAGAAAAATTGCATTCATACGTCGTGAAAGACAGCATGTCGAACATTACATAAAGCCAATATGCCCTAATACCTTTGGTAGCAGAGTATAACTAATTTATCTTATATAAATACTAGGTTAAGTTGGACTAGACGATTTGAGCGGAGTTTTACTCCTTGAAGTAGGTTTCTAATCTTTCTGTCTGGGACAAAAACTAGATTAGATAGTAATCCAGACGGATTGCATATCTACTAAGGGAGGGATTTCGGAGAAGAAGAAGCAGCAGTAGGAAATGATTCTTCTCACTTTCATTCTTCTAAGTCATCGTCTACAGCAGTAACTTTAGTGGGCTTGGAGTCTTTTGTTATGGTTGCTGACTAACCAATGGCTAATTAAGGCAATTAAATAAACAATTCTAAATACTAATCCCAACTAAATCTCTTTCTCTCTCTGTGATCAGCCACCAATAAAGCATTCGAGTGCACAGTGTGCGGCAAAGGACTGGCGCGCAAGGATAAGCTAACGATTCACATGCGCATCCACACCGGCGAGAAGCCCTATATTTGTGAAGTATAAACAGCCCTCGAAACTGACACGGCAAATGGCCATCGCTCCATGACATCCATGACTAACAGCTGCCCTCCTCCCAATCTCTAATCCCATTGCAGGTGTGCAACAAGGCGTTCGCCCGGCGGGACAAGCTGGTCATCCATATGAACAAGTTCAAGCATGTGACACCGACAAACATAGCGCCGCTTGGGAAGCGACTCAATAACATGGTCAAGAAGAAGGAGCAACCAGATCCGCCGCCAGAGGATAACAAACAGAGTCTGGAGTTGCAGCTGCAACAGCAAGCTGTCCAGGTTGCGGCCCAGAATATCATTGTGCAATCGGCGCAGGGGGCGCCGACAGCGATACCGGGCATCATAATACCACACCACCAGCAACAATTGTCGTGGACGTGCGAGCTGTGCGGAAGGATGTTCTCGAGCCGGGACGAGTGGTCCATTCATGCCAAGAGTCATCTGGAGGTGAGCAAATGTCGGTTGAGCCCACCGAGGCGAATGGCGAATTGCTATTGACTCAAGCGGATTGACTCTAAACTCTGTCTCTCTCTCTCTCTATCTCTCTCTCCGGGCATTTTTTAGTATTGACAACAGGAACGGTTAGTCGTAGAGTCCACAAAAACAGCAGCCGTCATCGCTAAGAGCAACAGCAGCAGCAACAATCGCGGCTATCAAATTGATGCTAACCAAAATCAAATACTCAACAACAGCAACAGCCAGAAGATAATCATACAAAATCAGATGATACTCAATGCCAGCCATCAGCAGCAGCAGCCACAGCAGCAGCAACATGTTGCTGGCGGCAAGAAAGCAGCCAGAAAGCACCACCAACAACAACAACAACAACAGCAGCAACAGCAACAGCAGCAGACCAGCGCGCCTATGTACAATAATAATAATAACAGCAACAATAACAACACCAACAACAGCGGCACTCATCAGGGACACGAAGTAACTAACTATTAACAACAACAACAACCAACAACAACAACAGCACACGCCATCAGCATGCAAAAAACAACAGCAAACAACAACAGACAACCAACAACAAAATATTTGTCACTTTCACTCTGAACTGAATTTGTGTGTTTATCAAACCCTTTCAACTCCCCCCTCTTACAACCCCGATTTTTAGGTGTCCGTGCCCGTGTCGCACATCATTGCCAATTCACCGACAGCAGCTAGTTATATGCAGGCACAGCTCAGCGCTGGATTGCACGCGGGCAACATTAATGTTGCTGGCATCGATGCTGCCGGCGGCAGCAACACCATGCCCATTGTCACCTACAATGGCAATCAGTATTGTGTAATCACCCGAGCGCCAGATTCGACGGATGCAATGCAAAAGCCATTGGACTATGGACAGACAGCAACAGCCAACATTATTGTCATGTCGCCAATGCTGCCCCCGCAACAACAGCAGCCGCAGCAGCAGCAATAAGTGCACAATGTTGCAGCTGCACAATGTTGCAACTCATAACTGGCATTTGGCGTTTTGTGGAGAAAGGCCAGGTTGGCCAATTAAGTTGGGCCAACGAAAATTGTGTCGCCTCAGGATGCGTCTGACTACTTTGCAAGCAGCAATAAATACAAATTGTAAATAAAGTTTTTAAAAAACAAAAAAATATATTACTTAATTTAAGAGTACTCGCTTAAGTGTATGTTTAACTGTATAAGGTAAAAGTGAATAGCAGACAAGTTTTCAAATAGTTTTTGCATGAAATGCTTCTTCTTGAATTGAATTGAATTGAATTGAATTGAAATACATCAAATCGTTTCTTAAATGATTTGTTTTTAAAAGAAGAGAAGAGAAAAATGTAAAAGTCACCATAACTACGCAATACTTACAAAATAATGTTTATGTGAATGATATACGAAAAAGAAAATACCAAAAAGTGTAAACACCATTTAACTATTTAGCCTAAGTCATTTTACATATCCATTACAAATTAACCAAACAACAACATCAACAACAAACAGAAATAATACCCAGCCATAAAACTGAGATATTATTTTTCATGAATTTCCCCTTTGAAGACACTTTTGAGATCATTTCACTTTAAGTTAGATATGAGCTACAATCTCGATGTGCATGAATGTATTTGTAAAATAGTACGCGTTTAAATCAATTGTTTATAATTATGCAAACAGCAATACAATATGTATGTCTTAAAGAAAAACAAAAACAAAAACAAAAACAAAAACTAAAACAAAAAAATCGAAAAACAAATATTAAAAATACCTAAGTGTGTAAGTAGTTCAGTAGAGTCCGTCAATGATACTCACATTCCAAACAACAACAGAAAGAAAATACTACAGCAACAATGTGAAAATGATTGAAAATATATATATTAAATACAATAAAATTAAACAATTTTAAGTTGGCTTTGTCGAATTGTTTGTGGCAAGCAGGGTTACTAACAAATTGTGGCATAAATATCCACTTCAAATAGAAAAGTCAAAAAATCTATCTAGATACCAAATAATGCAAATGGGAAATAGCTAATGGGAGTTGTCTCTACTGCTTTTTATAACGCGCACCCCTTAAAAAATTGGAAGAGAACCAGTTCTGACTCTAGAAATTATATATATTCTTGATCGGTCTCAAAAGGCGAGTCGTTTGTTTGTTTGTATAATTAAGACGATCTGAGAGTTCATCGGATAAAGGCACTTTAAATTTGGAACATAAGCTTTAGTCTTCCACAAGCAGATCAATTTTATTGTATATAATCGATAAGTATACCCGTTTTGCGATAGCAATAAAAAACAGATTTTAATGACATAGCCTTCCAATTATAATATGCACAAATTTGTTTTCATCGGAGAAGAAACATCAATTTTGTTAATCAAAACGTATTTATCTACGCTACCTTCTACAAATTTTAACTGCTGGATGCAGGGAATATTCTAGTCGAGCTTTTTCGACTATATAATTTCAACTGGTTTTTTTAAATTTTGTCATTACATAATTTCCACATTAAATTAGCTTCTTTATAGCACGAAAGTTGACAGCGCCGCCAATTACAAATCATTGTTAATGATTTCTAAAGAGCTTCCTTAGCTCATTTTGAAAACGAACTATTTAAAAACCGAAAGTTCTACATCAAAAGTAACGTTTTTTTTTACAAATTTAGCTAAGTCATCAAGTTTGTTGCGCCACTTATCGTTCAATCATTTTTAGTTGTGCTCAAAAGCCAACTTATTGTCAGTTAGAAGCAATGCCAAATCTAACACATTACTCCCATTTTTAGCAGACAATAATTGGCAGCTGTTCTCGACCAAAAGAAAACCAATCGGAATTGCGCCACTTTTAGAGTCGACATTTTTTTTTTGGCTTAATTGTGAAGACAAGTTGGCGGTTCGCAGACTTCAAATTAAAAGCGTAAACATTTTGGTCAACGAAAAACAACTTTTCGTTTGTATTTTTTTTTTATTATGAAAAATGCGGCAAGTTGACCTTAAACGGAAACTCGTCGTTGCAATCGCCGTCGCACACTTAGAAAAAATCTACCTATATTTTAGTAATTCGCCAAGGTAACTCCCCTTATCATTTAGCAGGTATATTTCTAAAACCAAGCTTTTCATTTTTTAAGCAGAAATTTAGGAAAAAAATATGTTTAATTTTCAAAGCATTTTTTTTTTCATTGCTTATTATACATAAGATTTCACAAAACCAAAAGTTATAGATAGTTTATAAAATGAATATAAATAAATTTGATAAAACTTATAATTTGATGCTTGTAATGCAGACAAAAGCTAAAATCTAATGTAAAAGCCTTACTTGTTTTAGAATTTTAGAAAGAATTTTTAACTTTTCAGAAAAACATTTCTTGAAATTACGAAATATTTCTGAAATAAAAAAGTTTTCCAATTTTTAGAAAATTTTATTTTTATATGTGGAAATTTGTTCTAACAAAATGAAAAACTTGATAGTTTTCAGATTAATTTTCTAAAATGAAGTGGGAATTTTTTTTCCGAGTGCAGTTGGCAGCGCAGTCGCTAATAAATTGAATTGACTTGAAATGTGTGTTCGTCGTTGTTGCTTTTTGATTTTTATGTTGTTTTTGCAAGAATTGCAAATTAGTTGAGCCGAGCAGCGACGCCAGCATCGCCGTCAAGTTGAACGCCTACGGCCTGAACTGAACTGAGTCGAGGGAGCCAAACTTGGGTTCTGTTTACAACACTTTTCAGTTGGCATTTGTGGTTCAAAGCGTTCGCAGGCAGCTCGGCAGCATGATCAATGGGAAATTTTATACGGGGCTGCCGCCCAAAATGGTGGAACGTCAATGCGGCAACGGGCGCAATCGTCAAGAGTCGCATTTCTTCTGGCCCGACGACACCCGAGTCGACAGCGCCTTGGAGAACCGCGTGAAGCGAAGGAACAGCCTGCAACTGGAGACGGAGCGACCACGTGTGGGGCAAGTGCAGCGGGTGAACTCGTTTCAGGCGGATGCCTCAACGCCCGATGTGGATACGCGTCAAATGTTCCACAAGGAATTCGCCAAGTCCTCCATTCAATTCTACGATAATCTGCAGCCCAGCCAGGGCAGCAGCAGCAGCAATCGCTCCCGTTTGCCGAGCCACAGGCGACGCGAAGTGACGCCCAAGTTGACAGATGTTGACACTGTGCCACGCCGACTGCCGCCCATCAAAGATGTCGATGAGATCGATCCGAGTGCGGCGAAACGTAAACAAGCCTACAGTTCCACCATACAATTCTATGATTACGTCAACGGCAATGAAGGCAAACCAACGCAGAACAACACAAGACGTCCCAAAATGGACATGAACAACAAACGTGAAATGGAACTCAACTCCAAGAACAGTCCCAAGTTACAGGTGAAGCACAATGTGCGTCACTTGAGCGTTGAACGGGAGCAACAGTTGCCGCCGCTGGTCACCAAGAAGCCCCTCAACGATGGCCAGAAATGGCAACGGGAGCAATACGAACCCATCAGACGAGCTGTACCCAAGAAAATACTCAAGCAGCCACTGATTGAGGATGTAGATGATGTCCACTTGGATTATGTGGAGAACGGCATGCGTGTGTTGCGAGTGCGGAGTCCAAAACATGTCACCTACAACGAGGAGGCAGCCGAGTATGCCTACTATGAGCCAGTTGATCGCCAACCGAGCCAGTTGCAACCAAATATGCGCACAGGAAGTGGCCAACAGCAACAACACCAACACCAACAACAGCAACAGACAGCTCCATATGAGGAAACTGGTCGCAATATGAAATCATTAAATAACTATAATAAAAAAAGTCACAATAATTATAGCGAATACAGCAACAATAATAGCAACGGGGCCACACGGAAAGTCTTGCCAAAAATGTTGCCGGAGACAACGATGAGAACAATGAGAGCTCAGCACAATTTTGATGACACACGAGCAACATCAACGGCGACAGCAGCAATTGTTGACGCTGCTGGTGCGGAGGCGTCGTCGCTGTCTCTTTCTGACCCACGCAAACACCTGCGCAGCAGTCTCTGCTTCAACGGCGACGCTTTGGTTGTCGATGTGGGTGCCGCTGCTCCACAGTCGACGTCGTCTCTGGCGCGTCGCAGCTCGGCCGGGCAGCGCGTCAGCGTCGGTTTGCCAGACTGAGATAGCAACAAAAACAAATAAAAAAAAACACACACAACGTACACTCGCCGAAAAGTGTGGTGCTAAATTCAAGTGCAAACTGAAGACAATTTGTAAAGTTTTCTACTTCAAAATGCAAGATCAAATCGGTTATAAATATTCATAAATAATTATGCATTATTTTTATTTCAAAATGAACAGTGAAAGCACAAAAAATGGTTGAATTCAATCCAAAATCCTAATTTTTCGAATTTTTAATGTTTTTCCTTCTTAAATAAATATGCATAATTCTTGATTTTAAATCGGTCCGAAGGAAGGACTAACCAGTTTAAGAACTTTAATTCGTGATTCAAGCGGAATTAGCTTTCTTTTGAGCAGATATTCATTGATTTAAGAACTAACACGACCAAGTACTTAAGTTAAGAATCTTAATTCATCGCTTACATTAAATAATTAAAAAAGAGAAAAGAGATAATCTTACTTCAAATAAACCAGTTATTATTTAAAGAAATATCTTGCTAACGTAACACAATTTCTCTTACTTTAAATAATTAAAAAAGAAAAGTCGTATACTTACTTCAAATAATTCAGTTATTTATTTAAGAGAGATCTTAACAAGCAAAGGTTTTGAAATGATAACAAGTGTACTTAAAGTATTCCAAAATAGTTTGACCAATGATAAAATCGGGCTTACAAACAAAATCTTACTTATATCAAGAATTTCGTTGTGCTCTTGAGAACAATTCGCCCTACTTTTTCTCTGAGTGTACATTGCGATATTTGATATTTGTGTTTAATGAATGCAATCCATTGAGTTGGCGTCGTGTCGAGTTAATTGAATGCATCAGCTGCTGCTGCTGCTGCTGCTAATGCCACGTCGACTGCGACGCCGACAGGGACTGCGACGCCGACAGCGACAACTTAAGAGCTTCGTCGATTGTCTGACTTCACCCACATCAAAATTACAAAAATAAGAAGAAAAAAGCACCGCCAACTTAGCGGAATAAATATTATTCATAGTGCTAATGATCTTGCCCAATTTAATTGCTATATACTATTATTGTTCAGATGCTGGTTGTTATTCAATCTTATTGGGCATTCGAAATGTATTAATTTAGTCATTTAAGTGAGCGAAAAGAAAAGGAATAATAAAAATGCTAATCAAACACTGTGGCTACATCATAACATTTATTTCAACTCATTCATTGGGTAGCTATTTCAAGTCAATTAGCTTGTTTGGCAATAAATCTCTTAAGCTATAATAACGTATGTATATCTGTGGATAAAACTGTTCCGGTTTACAAATTCGCTTCATTTCGCTGATGGTTTCTTGGCACAAGCACAAAAATAATTTGCTCAACCAATTATATGTATATGTCAGAGATATATATGATTTATAAATCCAAGCTAACAAATTATAAGTCGTAGTCCAATTTAGATAAGTTCCATAAAAATATTAGGAGTGAAAATATAATTGTAAGGGTGCTGTGCTCAAGAGTTCGACTTGGATATACCCTGTACTAACCAAATATTGTACACATCATAGATATTCAATTCTAAAAATGAAATGTTAGACTTGTCCATTTCTGATAGATACCATTGGTATTCTAGAAGATTAGATATGTATATAGCTGGATATCTTATCTAAAACTTAATTAATCCTTGTTTTATCAACCAAGGCAATCTCTGATTAGCTGAGTTTTGGTATTTACATATATTAAGATCAGAGATTTAATTCCATGCGTATCTCAGGCGATGATAGCATTTAAATATCTAATCAAGAACTGGTAGCCTTTACTTTACTTAGTTAAAGTTTTAGCTCACATAAAATGCTATATTTTAATCAATTTATTTAAATATTTGCTTTGAATTCTATCCACTTGGGTATATACATTTTTATGCTTCTGTAAAGATATTATTTTTGAAATTATTGCAAGACTTCAAGAAGGCTTTTGCAAAATTTAATCCAATTGCAACACAAAAAGTTGTGAAGTATATTTATTTATTGGAAAAGTGTGAAAAATTACTTATAATTTACACGTAAGTTACGTTAGTTTATTATTATGTCGATTATGTCTCCAAAAGATTACTTTGATGCACGCAACTACGCTTTCACAGAGATTTGACTGGGAAATTAATGGAAATTGACAATAATCATCAAACAAATTTGTATTGCGATACATTTGAGCTTGTGGAAATTGGTTTTCTTTTGGTGGTCGCAAATTTACGAGTAATTGGATAATAAAAAACGACTAACAATAAATAAATTGCCAGCTAAATAATAAAATTAATTTTAATGCATAATTGTTAAATTTATAGCTGAAATTAAAAGGCACCTTAATGTTGAGCTGCCAAAGGCAGTCAGGGATTGCCAGAGGCTGGCTTTAAAAAAAGCCTTTCACCTGAACATTTTCATTTTCATTTTCATTTCACCAACAACCGTTGACTCAATTTGTGGTGTTGAAAACGGAACTGAAACCAGCTCAGAGCCAGGCTCAAACTCTGGCTCAGCTGAGAGAGTTGCTTTTGCACAAGGAAAACAGAAATTATGAAAAGTTGTTTTTACAATTGTCACGCGCCTTGAACTTAAACTTGACCTTGCCTGTGAAATTGTTTGGGGAAATGTTGAATCAAGCCAACTGCCACTCAATCGCTGAAAATTGGATAATTGTGCTTGCGACAGCAAATGCAACAATCAAGGTGCCATTAAGTTGCATCTATTTAATTAGGGGCATGCGCTTAAGTGTTTAAAACAACAACAAAAACATGAAAAGCAAACTAGCAGGATAAGCGGATAAGCGGATAAAGGAAAAGAGTTTCAAATGGCGTTAGATGAAATGTTACGCAATTGTACATTGGTTGGCCAGTCAATTGAATTTTCAATTCCAATTTTCAACTTCCACCTACCACGACGCCAAACACGACAAGGCAAGACAAGGCAGGACTTCCGCATTGTGCATTGTTGCGTTGTGCCGGTCGCCTGTTGCCAGTTGCCTGTTGCATCCTGTCCATGCTAGAAAGTAGTCCAACCAAAAGGCCAAGACGTGTAACGCCACAATTTCCTGGCAACAGCTGAACCTGAACTTCAGGCCAAACAAAAAAAGAAAAAAGTGCAAGTGGAAACAGCTACTTTTATGTTGAGTAACGCGCAGCGTTGGTTGCAGCAACATCTTCAAACCAGTTAACGAAAACCAAACAGCCAAGAGATCTAACAGCTGGATAACGACTGCCTCTGCCTCTGTGTTTGTTTGTTTTGGCCCAGCTAATAAGACACGTTTGTAAACAGTGAGAAAACAGTGAGTACACAGACAGAAAAAAATGTGCACTATTCAAAATGTTGCAAATCTCAACTCAAGAATGGAGTATCTTAAATTAAATGCAGAATTTTTCACTTTAATTTCATAATATTTTCTATAATTACTTAATAATAATAATAATAACAGCAGGGCAAAACTGTTGCCCTATAACCGAACTGTAAACAAGTAAATGAGTTCTTGATTCAAGTATATTTATAATCAAAATCAGTAACTCATTAGAAGTGAAACTCAAGCGAGTTTAAATTAAGTTAATTAGATGTTGATTAACAATAAGACACGCTCGAAAACAGTGAAAAAAGTGACGCACACAGACAGAAAAATATAATTAATTAAGAATAATTTTTTCGAGAAGTGAACTTTTTATGTGAATTGCACAATCTATTTGTTTAGTTATAGAAATAATAAAAAAATAAATAATAATGTGACACGCAACCACACATTGGAAAAAAGAAGTCCGCAGACCGAAAAATGTACAATCTACAAATAATTATTTACTCGAGAAGGACAAATATTAGATTAATTGCAGAATGCATTTGTTGGTTTTATAAAAAATTTGAAACCTAAAAACAAACGTAAATTATTTGCATTAATTACTTTAATACTTGCAGTTCTTGAGTGAATTTATTAAAACAGTTAAATGTATTATTGATTCAAGTACTTTTAAGCTTAAGTCAAGGATTCATTTGCAATTTCTAATTATTTTTTATTTACTTATGTTAAGCTCACTTTAAGTACGCTGCAAGTCTCGCTCTTTCTCGCTCTCCAAGCACATTTAAATTGAATCAATAACAGATTAACTTATTTTAAGCTTAAATACACTTGAATCTTCACAGACAATCATTTTGCGATTAGAGTGTGAATTACTTAATTGCTTCTCTCGCTCTGCACTCGCACAAAAAACAAAATAAATGGTAATGTCTGCAGTTATTACACGGCCATAAAAAACATTTTATTTATGCCTTGTGCTCCATTTCCTACTGCCAAATGCAAATGATGCCACTGCTGCTGCTGCTGCTGCTTCTGTTGTTGCTGTTGTTGCTGTTGTGAGTGGTACAGCTGACAATTGCAGCATCAGCAATAGCTTCAGATGGAGCCAGTTGAGAGGCAGCTTCGCAGATTTGAATCGCTTGCGCTCGTCTTGTTGGCCACAGTTGTCGTCTTGTGGCAGCTTGCAAAACATGTTGTTGCGCCAGCGTTTTGCTTTCTGGCCCGTTAAACTAGGAAGGAAGTTGGCATAAAACCGTTGCGTCCATTGCTTCAACTTTCAGTTTCGTGAAGGCCACGCGGCTGCTCAAGACGTGCAGCACCAGACTTAACAGTATTTTCAATCCCAAATCCAAAAAAGAAATATCAACTAAATCTCGGCGAGTGAAGTTTAAGTGTTAGCTCCAAAACAAAACTCCACACAAAATGCGTCTGTGCTGGAATGTAAGGAAAATAAATTTATTTATTTATCACTCGGGTTGTTGAGGATTTCACTTGATATATCTATCAGCAAGCCGTAGATAAATTATTTAAGTGGACTTGAGTTCAGTGCTTTTAAAATAATTTGAAAATTACTAAGAAATTAAAACTGATATTTCAATCAATTGTTTGTATGGCAGCTATCTGAGATAGTGCTTAAAATGTCCATAAGTTTTAATTATAAACTTGTGAGTCTGATATCCTTTGAAAATCTCCACAGTCCACGAAATTAATTTCGGACTGCCGAGAAGCATTTGAAGTTCAAAAAAATCTGGACAAGTTGGCTCAAATTATTTTAATTTGTAACAAGTGGATTTGGTCAAAATAGTTTGGTTAGCAAATAAAAATTAAAAAAAACTTTTAGAAAACTTGATTAGTAACTTCTCAAAATTGTATCAAGACAGCTTAGCAGATCTCTATATAGACACTGCTATTGATTTAGATTATAAAAATGTAAAATTATTTCGAAAATATAAATGGAATCATATTTGATGCTTTACTTTACGTATAGTATGATTAAACGTTTTTTTTATTGATTAATTTATATCGTGCAGTAACATCGAAATATTTCCAAAGCCACTTCCAATACTCAATTGCCAATTTTATTTTCATGGATTGGCTTCCAGTTTTTAGGGATTATTTTTCATATCTATTGCATATGTACTTATAGTTATTGACTGCAGTCCTGCTGCTGAGTTCGTTTACGTACGGCATGAGATCGCCTCGATCCTTCTATCGTCGGAATTACTACAACTCGGCGGGGCCACCTGGACCCGTGCGTCTGCTGACATCGCCACATGGACCGCCCAGTTATCGCTGGGATCTGCAGACCAATGAGAGCAAGCGACGCGATGTGAAAAAGAAGAGTCTGAAGAAAACGCACTACAGGCCATACACATCGGTCAGTCAACGGAAGACTCAACTTAAATCTGACTACCTTAAACTAAGTAAATCATGTTTTAATCATATTTTTTTCAGGAGGAGGATGACTATTCCAGCGAGCGCTATTCGGGCGAATATTCTGGTGAGGCGGCACAGGATAGTCGCGAGTATACGATTGGCACCCAGATCCGCGTCCAACATCCCATAACGGTGCCCAAGAAACTCAACTCTGGTTCGTCGTACAACAAGCAGCACAAATATACTGCTGTTGCACCCTACAAGGGCAGCGGGCATTCAGGTTTCGCCTCGGATATTCACTCTGTGGAGGAACAGCCACCAGCCAAGCGCTCCAAGTGGGTGCAGGCCCATTATGAGTCCGATGCAGATCCGTTCCATTTGGTGCCACCGCCCAAGTCGACAGCTGCTTCACACGATTACCGGGTATTCGAGACGGATCACGATGACTATGAGGTGCCACAGGTGCGACCAAAGAATCACGATCGCTACAAGAGCGTTGCGTCCAAGAAACAGGTTGAGGCTTTCCTCGAGGATCAGCAGAAGCTGCTCGACGAGGCCATCAAGTTGCAGTTGCTCAACAATCCCAAGCTACAAAAGTATCTCAAATCCAATTCGCATGAGCAGCGACCCGATCTGGATCTCGAGGACTTTGAGACATTTCCGCCCAACTTCTCGGGACCGGGTCCGTTGCACAACAACAACAACAACAATTTCAGTGGGGAGCGTTCCCCGTTGCATTCAATTAAAGGCAGTCGACCGCACAGACGTCCACCCGGCATCGAACTGAAACGTGCCCCAAAATCCAAGCATATCCTCAAACCGAAGCGAAAGTACAGGTCTGCCCTGGTTATCAATGTGTGAGATTGTGAGAATGAATATCCGATGGAGTTAGTCTTAGATTCTTTACTAATTTAAATATGTATTTTATTGTGTGTATAGACTTTTATTATAGTTCTGTAAATATAGTGAACCTTTGACTTTATATTTAACCCAGCTGGTTTTCTCTTATGTAAATTGTGAATTGAACTTGTTGCCTTAAATTTAGTTGCTTGAAATTAGTGAAGAAAGGGTTATTTTTTGTAAAAAGGGGTTTCCTTGATTTAGTTGTCGATATATGATTTTAATATTTATTTTTCCTGCTCTAGCTCAATTATTATACCGTGAACACATCAATTCTTAAGTGAGTTAGTATCAATGCAAAAACCGAATTTTTTTTATATTTCTGTAATCTATGATTTCAAAATTTATGCTCCCTTAAATGATTTTCATTTTTAAAGTGCTGTCTGTATGGTTGTTGTCTTAGCTATTTAGTGGCAACGCTATATATCAAAGCGGCATCTATCGTCCAGCCAGTCTGCACTGCTGCTCGCCTATTGGCTTGCCCGCGCTAGATGGCGCTAGTTAAACTCACATGTATACTATGTATATGTATATGTATGAAACTGTGGAAAACTTACCCCGATTTTCAATGATTTTCTGAAATTCACACAATTTGTATAATGCACCTTTGTTAACGCTTAAATTTAGAGTCTCCATATTTATGTGGGTTCAACACACCCAAATATCCGCTTTTTGTTTATTAAAAAACACCCACACAAAAGATATGACCATAAATCTTACGAGTTTAATGATTCAAGTCGAAAAGATAACCTTATGCGAAAACCGGACACCTGTTGTCAATGCGGACTACTCAATCACCCAAGATTATCCCAAAGTGGCCGTAACAAATTCTTGGCTTTTACCTCTTTCGCAAATTGTGTTCGAAAATCGACAGTTGAGCAAGCGAATATTTTATTGCCACAACATCGACAGCAAAAAGGTAGCTGCAAAAAAGCAAAACAAAGCATAATTGATTTTCTTAATTGACTTAAAAATTTCAACAGAAATATACTCGTAGATTTAGCACACTTCGATTCGCAGCGACAACAACAAAACTGACCTTGAAAGC
Source organism: Drosophila cognata (assembly GCA_035041535.1). Taxonomy (NCBI): domain Eukaryota; kingdom Metazoa; phylum Arthropoda; class Insecta; order Diptera; family Drosophilidae; genus Drosophila; species Drosophila cognata. The sequence goes on along the minus strand of JAWNLC010000571.1, from coordinate 89,983 downwards.
AAATCCAAATCCAAGCCCCAGCCCCAGCCCAAGCCCAAGCCCAAGCCAAAGAGTCGAGAGTCGAGAGTCGAGAGCCAAAGAATGCCCGCGAACAGAAAAGAAAAGTAAGCTTGGGGCTGCACTCGACGCCTGTTGAGCTTGAGCAACAAGTGGGCTACAAGGGAAACCGATGAGGCGTGTAATTGAGTAAATAGCTCAAAATCTTGGCGCATAATTAACGAATTACAATAAAGCAACTGAAGCCTGTCTAATCGAATGGCAAATAAAGTTGCATTTGGTATGCAATTATCTGAGTTAGTTGCTTATTATAAGAACTCATATTTAATGAGCGCGTCGATGTGGAATGGTATTCATGTATATCTAAATAATAATAATTGTTATTATTGGCCAGTTTTTTAAATTTATAATGCAATTGTAAACTCCGTTATCTGAGGCGTGCCCAAGAACTGCAAGGTTCTATATGGTTTTTATTGTCCACACATATTTACCATAATTTAATTTTATTTATCATAATTTAAATTATTTGAATCATACAGTTGCGGTTAAATTAATAACGACTTTATAAAATGCTAATTCTCAATATTTTTATTGCTCCTTTCATATTCCCTTCTATGCTTTGGATCATTTTATTACTCGATAGACTTTCTCACACCTTTTTCACAGTTTAGCTATTCAGATTTTGGCTATTTCATTCCAAGTTTAGTAATTTTATTACTTCAATTTATAATACATTTTTAGCTGATAATTTTTAAAAAAATATTTTGATAGGTATTTCAATATTTATTTATCCTCAGTATTGATTGCTTGTGCTAACAATATTTTTTGTTATTTTTTATTACTACATTTGAATACATATGTATGCACTCATATACTTCTGACTGCAGCTGTATTTGTGCTTAAGCATTAACATATGAATATTGTCTATCATTAAGGAGACTAAGCCCAACTGAATCAAATACTAATTGGTGTCTTAATATGTGGATAAGAACCTGTAATCAAATGTAGATAGGAAAAGGATTGGCCTGGTATAATATCCACATATTTGTAGCTATGAATTCAAAGTGGGTATGGCTTAGTTTACATTACGTGGTATTATATATCTAAATGTAGACTCAAGTCCACATGCTCACCTATAGTTAGATAGATAGATTGCCGGTTCTTGGGGAGGGACTGCAGCGGGGGCTTTGAGGGAGGTACTTGATTTCATTTTCAATTGGAATTCAGTGTATTTTTCCCATACATTTTTTTTCTTTTGCACAATTTGCACATATTGAAACCCGTTTTGAAGTCTTTCCTTGTTTGTTGCATAGAATCGAACCGAGCCACAGCCCAAAAACTTGTTTCACATTGTGTCGCTGATACACACATATATATATACATGAACTATGAAAGTCGGTTGTGTAATGTCCATGGGGGCGTTTACCGGGCAAGGTGTTGGAGATAAATCTGGTTAAAATTAAATTACATGCAAACGCCACACGCCCAAGAAAAAAACTTGTTATTAAATAAAGAAAATTGAGAATTTAAATAAAAATAATTAATGCTGGCGGCACGTCAGAATATATATGTATTGCTTAAGAGTATATAAAATGGTAATACATCTGTTTATCATACGATATATACAATACTTATATTGCTTATACGTCCCGTGGCCCCCGTTTAGTTATTAAAACATTTTGTGGAATTCTCTTTAACGTCTTCTTCGACCGCACACACTTACAAATTTATTAGGACAGTGGAATTGGGATGTGTTTTTCTTGGTTTTTGTTTTGTGTTTAAACAGTATTGAGTATTGAGGAGGAGTATTCTAAATTACAAACAAAAACTGCTAGGAGTTTTTCAATTCATTTTCTTTCTTGGACATATCACAAAAGAGTTTTGATGAAGTTAAGAACTGGATAGATATCAGAAAACATAAAGACAGACAAAGTAGAAATAGACTGATAGGATGAGGGAGAGAGAGAGAGAGCGATATAGAGACATAGGAGCTGTAGTGGGGTAGCGTGAATAAATGAAAGATTACATAGGATTACAATTAGAAAGGAGCTCAATCTATGTGATTCTCTCTCCAGCGCTTAGACCTTGTTGAAGGAGTAGGTGAAACCGTCCGGAGTACGATTCAACGAGAGCTTGCCAGGTGGCGAAAAGCGATGAGGATTCGGTGTGGTTGTGTAATAATTCTGCTGTGGCTGCTGATACTGCTGTTGCTGAGGAGCGGGCTGGTGATAAGTTTGCTGTGGTGCTGGCTGATAGGAGGGCTGCACTGGCGCCGGTGCCGGACGATACTGTTGCTGAGGAGCGGGCTGTTGATACGACTGCTGGCTCTGACCGAAGGAGGGATCATTGTAGCGAGTATCGTAGGAACCATCATCGCCATAGTCGTTGCTGCGGAATGAGGACTGTGGTGCCTGTTGTGCCTGGTGGTATTGCTGCTGGGGCTGGTACTGCTGCTGTGGCTGATAACCTGAAGTGGGCACGGGTTGTGGGGGTGCGGGTGGTGCCACGGGCAAATGATCACCCGACGCCTGGAAGCTGTTGCAATGGAAATGCAATATTACAATTTAATTACAATTAATTTTCAATTAAAGTGGAATTGTAATGAAATGAATAAACGAACTCGCTGACTTACCCATTCTTGCCCGCTGTGTAGGAGATGGTGCGACGCTGGCCCGATGGATCCACATAGCTGTAGCTGCCATGGCGTGTGCCATCCGAGTCGGTCTCCTCTTTGAAATTGATGCCATCCTCCTGTGTGTAGGCAGCACCAAATTTACCATCGCCAGACAAATAACGCTGCTCACTAATAATGGCCGCCGTCTTGGGATCCTGATGATAGTTTTGGCCCACAGCCAGACTGACGAGTGTGGTTAATGCGAGCTAAAAGATATAACAATTAGCACACCTGCACACACACACGCACACACACACACATGCACACAATCAGATATATCAACTCACAAAGCGAAACATTTTTGATATTTGGGTTTATCCTTGAAAAAGCTACAACGTAAACTGCACGATAATCGGGATTTTTGGGAGAATCACACGCGATGCGGCGCCTTTACGTGTTTTATATACAATATATATGTATATATATATATATATATATATTGTCCGTTAACAAGGAGTTTGGAGTTGGCAGAGTGACGGCAATGGGTTTTGTAAGTGAACTGCCTTCCGCAATGTTGCCGCCCAAGCTTTTATAGCAAGCGAGCGAGCTGGGAAAACCTTGGAACAACTCGCAGAGACAGCAACTCATGGCTCGCCTAGGCGGTAGCTCCATTATGTATGTGTGTGAGTGTATGTGCCAGTGTGTGAGTGTGTATGTGTTAACAGTAACAATAACAAGAATTGAGCTAAGTGCTCCAATAAGTCAACTTTGTTGTTGCTACTGCTGTTGTTGCTGCTGTTGTTGTTGTTGTTGTGGCAAGAGCTGTTTTACCAGTTTTGCGCTCTTTCGCTTTTTATCGTCTACTTTTGCTTTCTATGCCATGCAGCTAAACTATTTTTTAATTATTTTTACATTTAAGTGGAAGTGCCCCCCAAGTCGAGCATTAAGTATAAGCTATATAAACTCAACCTGTTGGCCATTTTCGATATTATCAATATCCTTGCGCGCTGTTCATCTCGCTGCATGTTGCAATTTTGTGGCAATCATTTCTTATTTGGCCAAATTAAATTGGCAATCAGCAACCAAATCAAAAGTACAAAACTGCAAGAAATACTCAAAATAAACCGATGATAAATTAATGTCTGCATATGCGGATGATTATATGCACTTTCCGTTGTGCTACACGTAACTATTTAATTTCAAGTTGGGGTCTCTATTTTGTAAGATTCAATTTTGCCAGCTGAAGGTAGGGCTATTTTATATATGGATTTCAGCGATTTATTTTTTGAAATTAATAAATAAATGCAATTTTGCTTTGTTTTATTGAACAATGTCTTCCAATTAAGGCTTTTGTTTCTTAACGAGAAATATTTACTTTAGCTTAAAATATTTTTTTATTTATTTTACATAAAGCTAATTTGTAGTCCAAACTTTAAGAAGTCTAAAACCTCAATCGAAATAATATTAGTACGTAAGCCCTCTAAATTGTTAAGTGTCCTTCTTGATTTAAGCTTAATTTAGTATTAAATACATATTATATGTATGTAAAAATAATATATTATCATATACCTAAATACAGTTCTCGGAATATTTTATTACAAGCTAAAATGCTATGTGGAGTACTATTTTAACAACAATGTTTTACCTTTCTTCTAAGAACCTTTACGATTCGTATACTAATTGCAGATTGCCAGAATAATTCATATATATTGATATTGATTTGTAACAGGATTGTAATCTATCTAAATCTGGCAATAATCTATTAGAAGTCTTAACAAACTCAAATGCTGATTTCAATTGTTATTCTTCTATTTTACCAACTTTATGAAACGATTCAAATTTATTGATCTTATTTTGAGTTGTTGTTATCAACAACATTCCATTATTCTTATCACTGGAACATTACATTGTTTCTAATAGTTTCTAATTCTTCTTATCTTTATATATAAGCGACATATCTAACTGTAGAACTGTTTGATTACAAGTCAAGTATATAGTTAAATATCAATTTGAGTACTTTTCTAGCAACAATATTTTACAATTTGATAACGAAGAACCATTAAAACAAAAATAATAATTTTACTGTAGCAACTTTAAGCTTAGATTCATATATATTGATTTCCTGTTAGGGTATTCAAATTGCAGAATCGTTGTAATAAAATTTGCAGAATGCTGGCGCTGCTTTGAATCGGATTGAGATTAAGAAATTTGCCCATTGCAACCAATAAAAGCGCGGGTGTTGCTCAGTTATTGCTTGTGTTGTTGCTCATGTTGTGGTTGCTGCTGTTATTGCTGATGTTATTGCTGTTGTTGCAGGTTTGTTAAGTATTATAAATAGGCATTAACAAAGCTGCAAATGCTGATTTATATCACGAGCTTGGACTTTTGTGCAAGCTGTGTATTCGTGGTGTGGTCAAACAACGCTTGGCAACAGTTCTGAATTGTCCATAAAATATTTACGATTGTTGTAATTGTTGTAGTTGTTGTTGCAATTGTTGTTATTATCGTTGCTCTGGTTGTTGTTGTTGACGCAATGTCTTTGACTTGTTTGACTTTGGCGCTTGGCTTCAATAATTTATTGGTTGTTTGAAATGCCGTCAGTAAAAGGCATTGTTTGAGCGTTTTTTTCTTTATGGCCAACAGCTGGCTGCAGGCCTTGTTGTAGTTGGTGTTATTGTTGCAGTTGCTTTTGATTTTGTTTTTTGTTGCATGTTGCATTTGTGGAGCGCCCACCCACGCCAACATTTGCATAATTTATGAACTGGTGTTGAGGTGTTTTTTTTATTTCTTATTTTTTTGCTGGCTCGACACGTTTATGTATTGTGTGTGTGTGAGTGTGTGTTCTATGTAGTACTTAGCGTTAATTACTAGATCGGAAAAACGTATTTTTCATATTTAATGAGACCGTGTGTGTGTGTGTGTGTGTGTTTTGCATATGAGCCTTAATCATTTGGCCGGCACTAAGCAGCCGCATGTGGTCGAGTACAAATTTCAAGTAGAAACAGTTCAATTTACACACCACAATTTTGCCCTTTTCATAGTTGTTGCTGCTGCTGTTCTTGCTGTTGTTGTTGTTGTGCTATATTGTCATTAGTGTGACCAGCAAACAGTGCACGCCCTCTCACAGCAGGCGGGCCAACGCACTCCCTGAAAGTGGCAACAGCCAGGAAATTAAATCAGTTGACAAACAACAACAGCAACAGCAAATGGCGTTGATGAAGGCCAGAAACTGGTAAGGAATCGCCTCAGCGTTTTTTCTGTTCGTTTGGATTAGCTTAGAGGGTGCAGCATATACATAAATCTATATATATATATATATGTATATATACATATATACCTTTAAATTGGGAGGGTTGTTTGGCCCGCTCGATCAAAACGATTGCAACGTTTCGTTGAGCTGCCTTTTTGATTTCGAGGCGTTTGCCTCGTTGCTGATGCTGTTGACGATATTGCCACCCAAAGGCGCAGACACGATTTTCGATTTTTAGAAAAATTCGCAGCTTTGTTGTTTTTATTGTGCAACGGCGGCAAGGCTTTTATTTTGTTGCTTTCACTTCTGGCGAGTTAATCACAATGATAATGAGGGTTGAGGTTGAGGGGTTGCTGACTGACTGCCTGCCTTCCTGCCTGCCTGCCTGCCTGCTTGCCCTATCTGACTATCCATTTTGTACAAATTGCATGCAAAACATACAACATCAGCAACAACAACAACAACAATAGCAATAGCAACAACAACAACAACAATAGCAGCACATATCATCTCTTAATTTTGCGTTGTCTCTCAATTATTTCAGCTGCTGCCACCACCCGAACACAAGTCCCAAATACAAAACCAAAGCCTACACTCAAAACAATAAGTAGAACAGTTAGTACACAAATCCAGTCGAGGCTGAAAGTATTAAACAGTAGTTAAGTATGATAATACTCCATTAAAAATTTGAAAAATGTCGGCGACACTTCTTAAATTCAGAGCTTAATAGCTTGATGCAAGATATTTCGTTCATATTCTAAGTACTGAAATTGTCATGTTAATTCTACATTAATCTAACATTAAACTAATTCAGATTATGAGAAATATTTCTGTTAAAATGAAGAAGTGGAACTTTTACACATATTATAAGCCGAAAAGTGCTTGTAATGAGAATTTTGCAATTGATTAAAGAATTAAAGAAATTAACGAATTTTCCTAATTGCTTATTTAAGAATAGTCAGAAACGAATCCCACAAAACTTAATCAGCTTAAATCAAGAATTTGATTTTAATGCGCAAAATACCAGAATGAATATTTTGAAATTGCTTAAAGAATTTCCTTTCTTAAGAAAAATTGACGATCGATTTTAAAATCACTTATTTAAGAATATTTTTAAAACGAAATGACTTTAATATGTAAACAACACAGCATTATAAAGTCTATGCCAGTAATATTGTTGAATTACAAACTGCATTTTTCTCCGAGTGTACTAGCTAAAAACGCAGACAATTGCGATTATTTGTAATTTAAGATGCAGTCGAGCGTTGTTGGAAAATCGAGCGAGTCAACGCTGATGTCGACTCTTTCGCATTGTTCACACTCACACACACACACACACACACACACACACACACACACACACACACATATACACACATATATATTTGGGACATACGTCCATACGCTAGAAGGTTAACAATCTATTCTGCTCGGAGCTCGATTTGCTTGAGCAGAAATTGAATGCAAAACGCTTATCAACGCCAAGCGATCGCTCAGAAGTCAAAACTGAAACTCGCTAAACTTGTTGAGAGCGTCGAGAGTAATACGATACGAGAGCAGACTTATATAGAGTAAGGGGCACAGACAAGCCCCAGTGAATCACAGCATTCGCAGAGGATTCACAAGCAGAGATGGTGATTTGATAGCTAAGAGGCTGACCCAGCCAGCGATTTCCTCAAAAGTCAGACAGTTTTCGATAATTTGTTGTAATTTGAGCAGGATAAATAATTACGCGTTAATAGCGAGCCGGTTTCCTTCTAAATGCGCATCTGCCACAAATTTCAGACAGTTCTGCAATTGGATTTCCATTTCATTTTGAAATGCTATTAGCCTTGTTTTTGCTGCTTTTGTCTTGGCTTGTCGTCGTTTTAATTGGCGTCAGGTATTAATGGGGCTCTTAGTGTCACTGGACCAGTTTGCAGCCACTCTGCAACCAGCTCACCCATGCTAGTTGCACACACACTCAAAATCAAGGTCAATAACGTGTTGCATTGCGTTGCGAGCCAAGTGCGTGCCTCTGGGCCGGGCTAACAAATCGAAACGAGTTTAACTGCCGCATGCGTAGCGGTTTTTTTCCTTCTTTTTTTGTTTTTTTTTGCATTGCAGACTTCCGCATTTTGCTGGCAGCCAGTTGTGGAAAAACTGGAAGTTAAGTTGACGTCAGAGTGCAGTTAAATCTGCATTCCACAAGCCCAATGATCCTTTTGGCCTTGATTGCCTTTCGAAAGTTGTCCAAATTGGCAACCTTGAGTGGCCTGGCCACGTGCATTGAACCCGGTGGAGCATTCTCAGTGCTGATCGAGCTGAAGATTAAGATTAACTAGCACAAGCTGAAGTATTACCAAATGCATAAACCGCTTAAAATAATTACTGGCTAACGTCTTGAGCTCAATTCGGTTTTTATTTCTGCATGCCAGCAGCTATCAAAATAATTGAATGACATCTGAGCTTATTTTCCTCCAATTTTGGATAAAAATCAAACGATCATCGCATGAGCTGACTGAAGGTCAGCAGCGGGAAAATGAGTATTGAAGTGTGCTGCATTGACGCCGTCGGCAGTTGGCCAAGTGACTCATTAATTGAAAGCAGTTTATACATTAATTAACTCCGCTTGACAAACTTTGATTAAACATATCAAGTAACAATTTGTGAGGCATGAGAAGACTAGAAATATACCCTGTTGCCATGCTTAAGGCAGAATACAAAATATGTATGTCTAATATATAGCTGTCTAATATATGTATTTGTATATGCATTCAAGCTCTGCTTCGTGTCCAAAAAATAAAATTGGTAGATTGTTGAATAAATTTCTTGTTAAATATGTAAAATGTTCATATATATATGATACTCTCAAATAATACTCTAAGATCTTTGTGTAAATAACCTAAGCGTTTCACAACATTTTGGTTTCGTTGTCTATTTGAATTGAACAAGTCCTCTCCGCATCCATTATGTACATATTGTATATGTATAAGCACAATATAATAACATTATAATAATAATTTCAAGTTTGAACTAAGAAATATGTCAGCAAATGAACTCTGTTCTAAGAGGGTATGAAATCTGAGCTGTGCCTGAGATAATTGTTATATATTTACTGTTTATTACAAACATTTTCGCAACTTTATGATACGCAACTGTGCATAGTTTATGGATACAGGGTATGACAGAGAGTTGTCATAATTTCCATGTCATGTTGAATATAATCACATTTTCAATGTCAGCTCTCAGCTCACAGCTGGCTGTGTGTGACATGCCAACAAGTGAACTAATAATTGCAGCAACTTTGAACAGTAAACAGTGAACAGCAAATGCGGCGACAAATGGCCAATAAATGTGGGTAATTGTACACCATTGTGCTGGGTTGGTCAAGCTGTGTGTGCGTGTGTGTGCGTGTATGTGTGTGTGTGCTTGTGTGTGTTTGTACCGGACCTGCTGTGGCGAGTCAGAGTGCAAGAATTTGACAGGGCAATAACAACATCAAGACACGAAGCGAAGAAAAGACAAACAAGTCAGAACGACAAACAGACAAAAAGTTGACGGCAGTTCCAATTTCAATTGCAGTTCCAGTTCCAGTTCTAGTTCTGCTCCACTCAACATTGTCAGCGTTGAACGACACGACAATAAGTCAACATCATCCAATTGCTCAGGTGTAATCGATTTGATATCTTTTTTGGACCTTAACTCAACTCAAGCGTTTATTTCGATCATTTCGAGTTGGGCCACTCGTCAGCACTTAGGTACACTCAGAGAAAAATGTTATACTAATTTGAAGTGCAAAATGTTGGGAATTTCTGTCTTTTTTTTCGATTTATACTTTAACGCATAAATAATATAGTCTGTAGGATAAACAAACAATTCTTGTGTTAAATACAAAATAATCATTGCAAGCATTTTTGTACTTTAAATAAGTAGAAAATTTTTTTCTTAATTTAGTATTATTGTATAATTTAGATACTGCATATTAGTAAAAAGTACTTTACTTATACTCATTTTTCTTATTCCAAAGTAAAATTCAAAATTATTGATTTTGATTAACCAAAAACATTTTTGAAATAAGAATTTCTATTTTGATATAGTTTTTTTTCATTTATTCCTATTAATTAGGTTCTTGATTCCAGAAATATCTTAACATGTTTAAAATACATCTGCTTTCGAAAAAGAAATGAACTAGAACCAAAATATTGAATGTTTTATTTTGTTAACTAAAACTTTATCGAAATCTGAGGTTATTTTGTTGGCCAAGTTTTTTTGACCTTGTCGATATTTCAACCGCGCTTGAACTTATGTTGAGTACCGAAACTCATTCATTTTTCCGAGTGTACCTCTTTCATGTTTTGTCTAGGCACCTCAACCTTTTTCACAGGTGATTAGTGTCTGGCGGCAACTTCAACTGCCGGCTGCTTAATTAGCCAAATACTTGTTGCGGTGGTTTTTGGCTCGGTCTGTTTGCGGTAATGATATGCCAATCATAATTAGCATGCGGAGCGTAGCTGCTCATTGATTTCGTTTAAAGTGGCATTAGCAAAAAACAGATTTCGAAATCAAAATCAAACCGTATCCAATTGAATTGTATTCAAAATATTTCGTCAAATTGTAGCTATGTCCAATTGTAATTATGGCCAATGGAATTTGGAGCAAAGGTGGACCGTGTACAAGGCCTTTATTTCGAGATTTCTTAAAGACTTCGTTTAGGCCTAATCACATCCTGATTACATGTGAAAATGTCGCAATCTTGGGTCAAACAGAATGACGCTAAATTTGTTTACTGAGCCTTAGCCTGACTGACAACCAATGCCAAAAAATACGGGCCGGGCCAATTAACTGCAACTGACATAAAATCAAAAAGTAAATAAAAATAACAATGAAGAGGAAAAAAAGTAGTTGCCGCCTGCATTAAATGCTGTTAATATTTCCTGAGCCTGCGCAATGTTGGCTAACAGTTTCAGTTCAAAGACAGCTCTTGGCCCAATCGACATCAGTTTTGACAGCCCATCGACAGTTGGCAACAGTTTTCCTTTCTACTTTGGCAAAACAAAAGACTGCGGTTGATTTTTTGTCTTTATGCCTCGCTTTTCTTTTCTCTCTTTCTTTCTTTTTTTTTGCATTCTTCAGTTGCCAGTTTTTGTAGCCGCCTGCAATTATTTGGCAATTTCTTTCAGGTTTGCCATAGTTTTCCACTGAAACTGCATTGAATTTGTGTTCTCTGCGTTTATGAGCTGGATTATTTTGGTCATTGCCATGTTTTCACATGTTGCCTGTTTCCATTTTCCATTCTTCTCGGTGCTTTGTACTTTGTACTCTCGGTTTTCTGCTGGCTATGAAAATATTTACACATGCTCCGACGGACATTGAAAACACACACACACACACACACGCACACAATTAAAAGGTTTTTCGAAACTAATTGGTTTCAATTATTACGGCTTGGCGAGCACACACCAAAGAGAGACGTATCCCAGATACTTGTCAGGATGATATGGTAGCTGATTTCTACGACTTTCAGTTGCAGTTGCAGTTCGCCCAGCGGCTTTTGCATTGCGCGATTTTACAGTTCATTGAGTTCGAGTTAATTGGCTGAGATTTCTAAAAATATTTGAGAAGCTGGAGAGCCTTGCGTGTGCATCTCTCTCTCTTTTCTCTCTATATCTCTTAGTCTTTATTAGCGATTACCAAGATATACATATGTTTGCTTGTATTTTGATATACTTACATACTTATATACAAATTTGCTTCATATTAGTTGTTACCAGTTATGTAAAATGAATTTAATGGTGATCTAGTTTCTCATATAAAGTATTTCAATTGATATATAAGTGCTTAGAGCAGTTAGTGCCATTGTTGTGAGGTTGTCAATCTCACGCCCCATAAATAGGCCAACTGGCAATTAACCACAACAAAAGCACAAATTATGTCACAAGCATTTTCGTGTTGATGATTTCCCCATTTTGCCGAGACCTGAGAATTATGACAATAATGTGACAATTTACATAGCCCGATGACAAATCGCGGTGTGAGGCACAGAGGCATAGAGGGGGTACCGCAAGAGAGCCACCCCTAAAAGCAGATAGACGGTTACAAAACCCGTCCAAAGCTGAAACAGTTGCGCAGGGTCAGCGAGCAGCAAGCTCATCAAGGCAGACGATTCCACCAGTCCGACAGTCAGTCAGACAGGCACTCATTAAAATTAAACGAGCCAACGCACAAAGCATTTTCAGTGTTTTCTCTTCTTTCTTTTTTGAGTTCAGGACTAGTCAAAAGTTCAGTGCGCTACAGGAGCAGAGAGAACCAGCGGACGTACACCGAGAAAAAGCAAGTTGTAGTTAGTAAAATATTCTTAATTCAAGTACAGAAAATGGTGAGTGAAATCCGTATTAGATAATAACAAAAACTCATTGTTGAAGTCGTCTATTTTATTATTATTTATCCTGAAGAATAAAATGATTTGTAGATTAATAAATTTATTAATTTCATATTATTTACATTTAAATTTGCTATTTTAATATTTAACGCTGATTATTATTATGATTATTATGTTAAAAAAAAGAAAAACATATATTGTTGAATTATTGAATTAAGGTTCTCAATTTAGTTGTTAGCAAGAAATTGTTCTGTGTGTAGCAATTTGTTAATTTTAAGCAGCGCATTTCTGCTGCTTATGTAATATTTTTAGCAACGGCGCTTTTGACAACTTTGTCAACGGCTCTCAAGTGTTATCCGTATGGTAAACAGTGACGGGTCACAGTTACTTTTTTAAGCAGCTCAGCGCGCATCCCAAAGTCCTCATCCGGCGCATCCTTGTTTACATTTAATTGCCACCCCAAAAAGCAATAGATGTGTGTCAGCAGCAGCAGCAGCAGCAAGGACAACAGGACAACAGCCCACATGAAGCTGACAAGCCACGCCAAGTCAGTGCCACCTAACGCGATCCGTTAGATACGAGTTTCAGCTGGAGTTTGAGTTGTAATACTCTCAGAAAGGGTATTTGAATGAAGTCATGAAATGTGTAACAAATGAGAGCAATAATTTTTGAATTCAAAAATATATGTTTATAATAGGTTCGACGAAGTTCGAACTAAATGATCTATTATTATCAATATTATTATTTATATTGTTATTATACATTTTTTTGCAAATAGAGAAACAAATAATATAAAGAAGTCACTTTAAAATCATATAATTATTATTATTATGTTTTTTATGTAATGCTGCAATAATCTTATATAGTTTGGATTCAAAAACATTATCGCGAAATATAACCAATATCTCCAAGATATTATTCAAACTATATACGTGCACTTATATGCATGGTAATTCAAACTATTAAATACATTATATTAAACTGAAAAATTGATATGCAGGATAAACAGGATTTAAATGCGTACTCAGTTCTTAGCAAATGAGGAGCTAAAGTTGAACTTTTTATAATTTTATAATTATTATTATAATTTAATACATTGACAATATTTTTTACATATTCTCCACTCATTTTTTGTGTAAATTTGTTTACCAACGCTCTGGGTTTATTCGGCAAGAGTATCTGCTGTTCGTCAAACCTCAAAATAGTTCGTCCTTTGTAGTCTTTTTGTGAGTGTCGCCATATTTGCTGTACGGCTAATCCTCGCAGCGGGTTGTCGCGCGCTTGCCGCAAACTGATGCAAATAAACACAGTGCTTTATGAAGTGTTTGAGAGCACTTCAGAAATTAGTTCCCATGTAAGCGCTTAAATTGTGCTCTCTCTATCTCTCTCTCTCTCTCTCTCTCTCTCTCTCTCTCTCACTACCTCTCTAATCTCTATGCTTGTGCAAATAGGAAGCGTTTGGGTTTTTTATTTTTTTTATATATTATTATTATTCGCTGTCATTGTCAAAGGCAGTCAGTTAACCAGCTGTTGTTTCGGCTCTTGTCAATTGCAATGTCAGAAATCAGGCGCCTTACCTTATCAGGCAGTTAGCAACGGAGAGCGGGAGAGTAAGAGGTGAAAGAGTGAGAGAGCGAGTATCTTTTAGTGTTTGTCACCAAAGCCGCAGGACTCGCTGACAGTTTTGTGAGTCCCATTTGCGGATTATTCCACAAATCCCTTTTATTTGACAAAATGGCTTCGATAAAAAAAACTAAATCTAAAATAGAGTGTTGTGTGTGTGCAAGTGTGTGTGTGTGTGCGCGTGTGTGTTATACATAATCATAAAAATTGAAGTTGATTTTGTTGTTGCCGCATAGCTGACAGCTGGCGTTATTTTTGTGGGTTCAAAGGTGAAACGATTGCGAATTCGAATTGCCAACTTTGTTGCACTTCAAATGTTGCATATATATGTATATGTATGTATATTTTTATATTTTTGTCGCCCTGGTTGCATTACCAATGTGGCCACACTTGAGAGTTGGAAACAAAGTTGCCTCGCATTGGAAATTAATTTCTGAACAGCAGCTTCTGCCAAGTGGCTCGCTTGCTGGCTCTACAAAATAATTCTCGAGCCTTGTTGATCCTTTGTGGCTTACTCGCGTCGTTCAGCGAAACAAAAGCTCTCCAAATTGGGTTTGCCAATAACCCAAATAATATATATATGCAACCCCTTTTGTTTTAGCATATTCTCTCTCTCTCTTTCCATATCCTGGGAGCGCAAATGCAAAACTAATACACAATTTCTGTATTTCTTCGTGTCTCGAGTTGGATTTCTCTGTGTGAGTGAGAAGTGGCCACTTTAGCTGGCCAACTGAAGTGGCAACGGGGCACGGCAACCTCGGTTTTCCCAGCCCGCTTTTGTCAAAGTCGATTTGTTACATTCTCAAGTGGGGCAAGCGTTACCCCCTCCTTACCCCCTCCCATACCAGCCCAATCGTAACTCCCTGCAATATTTGTAATGCACTTGGCTCTGTTGTGGAATGCAGCACACAGGGTTGCATTGGTGCGCTCTTTGAGGCAAATTACCGTTACGGCCAGGGGTGGCTCGTTGGCTCGCTATTTTGACATATGGCCTTCTTGATGTCGTCGATGACGTTCCCCACTCCACCCACCCCCGGCCAAAAGGTGAGCGGTGGTGCAAGCTACAGTCAGAAAACTATAGCCCTGAAAACTAGAAAATTATTTTGTTGTTGGAAATAATACCTTAATATAAAAAAACAAATTTTTAATAATTTAAAAATGCTCAGCCTAAGTCAATATGCTGAAAATATGTTGCTCTTTTTAGTATTTTTAGGAAAATTCTTACTGAATATTAAAATGAGTTAAGTAAAAAATAAAATTAAGGCGATTTTATTTTTCAGAGTGTAGAGCGCGAAGCTCTCAGTTTTTGATGATGACGCGACTGCTTTTCACTTTTTACCGTTGTCGGTCAACTTCCCAGGACATCCGCTGGATGGATGGGACAACTTGCGTGTTGCATGATAATGGCTCTATTCAGGGATGCGGCGTGCACCTGATGATGATGATGACCTGCACCTGCTTCATTAACCGGAAGTCCAAAAGTTTCAAACTTTTCCAACCCAGTGCGGGGGTGCTTGATGGGAGCTTCGTGTGACAGCTTAATTAAATGTGTGTGCCATAAATGATAGCTTGTTGCAAGTAGTTGGCCCTATAATCAGTATTGCCAAGCAGCTGCGACGCCATTTTGAGGATGAGTATTTGTTTGGTTGTTGCCTCCATACATTCAGACAGATTTTTTGTGTGTAACCCTAACGAACTATCTGCCTCGAGGCCAACTCGGCTTTGTTGTGCTAAAGACAACATCAAATGCGAAAGGCAACAAATTCAATTAGGCAGCGACGTCATCGGCTGTGCCTCGAGGCAGCAGCTTCCTGCAGTAAGGACTACCCAAAGTTTCCCACATACTTGGCCCCTATCACAGAAGGCTGGAGTACTCAGAGAACACACACAACGCTCTGTCGTCCTGGTGGTCCAGCTTTCGATTGTAATAATCCACGACAGGCCCGGGTAAAAAATGTGTCCTCTCTGATCGCATAACACTTGTTAGCCTGTCAATATATCAAAATTCAAGCGAATCCACTACAAAGGATCTTCGAAAATAATAAAATAATATGCGGGCATTCGCAACTTTCTTGAGGTTAAACGCAAGTTGCTCTTCAAATCTCTCTCTTGAGATTTGCCATTGTTCATTGAACTCAATATTTTTCTCACCTCCAGGAGGTCCAGTCATCAGTTACCCTCGGTGTGCTCCTCTCTCCTCGGCACGCAGATTGCAACAATAAAAAATAAGATTTAAGTAGACTTAGACTCTGGGCATCAAGTACTTAAGACGCAAGGATGGGACATTGTGGGACAAGTACTTTGAATTAGCAGACGCTTCACTGATTTTAATTGTCAACTAACCTCTGGGAATCTCTGATCTCTCTAGCCCTGTCTCTCAATCTGAGCAGCTGCTTTTTTATGTATTTAATTTTTTATTTTATGTGGATTCAAAATAGTACCCAATATTTAAGATTACATATTTTATAAAATTAGAATTGTATAATTAAATTTAAATTTGCAATGAGAAAAATAAAATGAAGAGTAAAAATGCAAGCATTGGAGAAGCCCACTAAAACCACAATCACTCTGTGAACTAGTTAAACTAGTTTGCCTAATGAGCATCATTAGATATGGCCAAATGTCAAATTATTGAGCTAAGCATTGAAGAACAATGCGTTTAACATTTTGTGTCTGGCAAATCGAATTTTCCACAGAATAACTGCCCATTTGCCCACTAAAGTAAGTTAAGCTGGCCAAGGCCGAGCAGGCAGGCAGCAGGCTTAGTTTATCTAGTCCTGTAAGCCACATAACAATTTGAATACTTACAGAAGAGTGCAGATGGACTGATTCACTCTCTGCCGCTGTCTCTGTCTCTTTTCAGTCGCTTATCTGTGGCGGCAGATATAGAAAATTGATCTGGCGATAAATCGAGCTACTCAATTTACAAAAACAACGCCGCTCGGCCCGCTTTGACTTTCGCTCGGGCGTTCTTCTCGGTTAGACGGGAGTCCTGTGTGTCCTGTGTGTACTGTCCTGACTTCAGGTACAACAATGCGGCAAACGGAAGCCGGATTTGCAGCTTGCGGCTTCTACTGCTGCTGCTGGTGCTGCGGATCAAACGGATGTTTAATATTTTGGCTTAGAGACATTCACATTATATTTGAAAACAATGGCCAAGAAGCAGTGGTCCACAAACTCGACGTGCCGAGTAGACCGCCCGGTCAGGATTTGGGCATTTAGCAAAAGGGTAATCCAGCCCATTAAAATCTATTTGCATACGCATATTTTTTTGTTTTATTTAGGTAATTCGCTAACCAAGCACAACGCAGACTATGACCTGTCTCCGGCTACTTTAAGCCATGTCGCAAACCTGCTATGCGAATTGTCCACACCTGCCCAAGGTCTAGGCACAATCTGCAACTGCAACTGCAACCGCTTGCTTGAAATTGCGTTAATCGTCCTGCGCCCTTCATTGAGAACGCGGATTACTTAATCAACGAAAATCTATGAAAATCTATGAATTAAAAGTGTTACCGAAAATCCAAGCCAGCTTCTGGCCACAGTTCCAGCTAACAGCAGGCAACTTGAACCCACTTGAGCTGAACAGTTTGTGGCTTAAACCACCCATCCACGCACCCACCTTCAGCTCAGACTTGTGCTGATTTAAAGCAGTTCAAGTGGCTTCGAAGCCTGATCCACGAAAGCTTGCACGGGCAAAAGTTAGTCCTTCGCTTAGACAAGGCTCAGTTTTGGGCTCGCTCCACAAATCAAAAAGTGAGAAATCTATTTTTTATTTATTATTTTGTATTGCAAATGCCAAAAAAGGGAAAACTACAAATTAAGACCTACACAAAGGCAAAGCCAACAATGTGCAGAAAAACGTCACTGATGACAGAATGATGAGGATTAAACCAACAACAACCACAATTGCATAGACACACACACACACACGCACACATACACACACACACTCGCAGAGAGCATCAGCGTCGCCTCTGAGTCTATTAAAAGTCTAAAGGCAGATAATAAAGGGCCATTAGGACTTAAAAGGGCTCAACAACCCAGCAGCAGCAGAAACGCTTTGTGCCCTCAGAGACAACAAAATTTGTGCCGGATTCAACAGCAGCAACAACAACAACAGCAGCATCCAAGCCGAGTTGAGTTGAGTCCTGGACCTTGCCAAAGTCGAAATGGCAGCGGCAACGAAGCATATTTAATTCTAAATCCCCGCAAGCATTGAGGCCCAATGGGTGCTACGGTGTTAGGGTAGGTTTTCGGCACCATGCTCCGGGCCATGGATGTGTGTCAGTGGCATAAATACATATACACATTTATATATATCTATCTACACTCAGAAAAAAAATTCACACCGAATTTTAGAAATTCGCCATTCCTTTGGCGCCATTCAGAAAGTATTTTCTTAAAAGCCGAGTTTTTCTTATCTTAATTTTAAGTTGCATTTTTATAAAATCTTGTAAAATATGCCGACTTTTCCAGGTGCTTAGCTAATATCTGAAGACAAATCTCGTTTTGTTGTTTATTTTATTCTTGAAAATTAGTAATTTAAGATTTCACATTTACAATCATTTTCGATATCTTATATATATTTGTACCTAACAGCTAAATATTATTTATTTCTGCATTTTATACAGGATTTTTTCGAAATTTTCTTAATAAATATAAATAAATATTTCTAAGAAAATAAAAAAACCAATTTAAGGCATTCCTTTCTAATTTGTATAATTTTTTCTCATATTTTCACTTTTCAGTTCGATTCTTTCTTTTTAGGAGGTTTTTTTTTTAATTCAGGTCTATTTTTTCTGAGTGTAGATGTGTGTATGTATATGCACTCAACGTTTCTATTTACTTTGGCCAACGCAATTTGAACAATTTTGCCGACAATTGGCAACTGTTTTTATTCGAACTCACCTTGTTTGTTCAGCCTTGCCAAAAGGATACTTCGACTACGACTACAACTACAACTTCCATTTGCTATTGTGATGGAAAGGATTCAATTGTTATTGTCTGTCAGGGCGCAGGACGCAGTTGCTACTCTACAACGATTCAACGATCCAACGCCGTTCGTCAAAGTCATCTAAAAGTGAATTTTTGCTTTTTAACTTTTTGAATTCTGTTGTGAGTCACATCGGAAACCGAAAGGGAGTCAAGGGAGTCTGAGTCAACTGCATCCGGCGTCTTCTATGGGTGCCGCCATTTTGTACCCAATTTTCAGTCGGACAACTGCCATTTCAAATTAATCCCGACTTTGGTTTGCTGATGCGGAAATACTATGCTAATTTTAATTTGTTTGATTTCAATGCCAAATGCATTCGACTCTTTTGTTCGAAGGATTTACATAATGCATTTTGGACTAGCTTTGCGTCCACTGCAATTGTTCCTCAGATCTGATTGCTAGCTCCAAAATAGGTTGATTAAATGGTTTTTAATTTGAAATATATAAATATGATTATTAAATCTTGTGTTATTAATAAATTATATCAGATTATTATATATTATTATCAAGAGAGATGAAAGTCATTTAAAAATGTATATTTTTTCGAATTATATTTATCTGATAGCTTTTACTATTTGAAGGCCAAATATAATCTCAATAAATCTATGAAAAATAAGCAGTGTTTTTTTCTTGTTGATCAGAATCATCATCCATGTCTAAAATTTGTGCTTAAATATTATCTATGAATATTATCCGATCTCACGCACATCAAGACAGAAAAATGTAACATTTACTTTATGTCATAATCAAAAGAATGGAATCATATTTGCTAATATAATAAAAGCAAAGTGGCTATAAAAATAAATAATATTAAAAAATCATTATAGTCTGGCATAAGAGCCTAAATAATGGGTATTTGATAAAATCACAATTAGTAGACGATGAGATTTAGGGAGCACTCACAAGTTCCTGGTTAAAGGTTAGATTTGATATCTAGCTAAAGTAATGCATTGGGCTTAAAAAATGGTAACCCAGTCTTCAATTTTTTGTGAAGCAATTAAGTAAATAAAAAACTTTAATTGTAAACATGTTAACAATGCTTGTTAACTTGTGAAATTGATTGAACTCTCAACGAGCTCAAGCTGCTGTTGTTCTTTAGAAAAATGCATTCATTCCTCAATTTACCTTCAAAAAGAAAAATTTATTTCATTTGGGCACTCTCAATATATATAGAAGATTGTCCAGAAGTATAAACGTATATAAGTATTTCTTATATCCCCTTGCACTTTACCTCAAACAACAAAACATTTTCAAACATATAAATAAAATGTTTCAGTTATCTAAATATGTTTGAATGTTTGATGGAACATTTTGTACAAATTTTGTGACAATCGAAATTAATCACAAAGTAAATCTTCCCATTGAATAATGAACGCAGACTTTTACTTTGTTAAGCTTTAGCTATATCTTTATTTGAGTATGTGTGTGTTTTTCGTGTAATCTCATTAAACATATATGATATGCAGAACTAGACAACAAAGAAAAAGTTTCAACTTTTCTTTTCTGAATGCAATTTGAATCACGTTGTGGATAGATGATACGTACTACGAATACACTATGTATTTTAAGGCTCAGCTCCGAGAGATTTGTGGTTTTTAAGCTTTCACTGTTGAATATTGTCCAATGTGTAATGTCAAAAAATAACTCCAACTCCAATTCCAGATGATATCACAGTTTCCAGCACTACGAAGGCACTTCAAGTGCACGACTTTATTTTCACCGACGGCGAATCGATGCTCAAATCTTACGCTGACTGTACATGTCGGATATGAGACGGACAATGGTTATATCGCCGATGGTCTTGCGGAAGAACAGCTCCTCGATGGTGAAGCTGGACACCTTGTGCATCAGCGAAACGACGCCGAGCAGCGTTTGGAAACGCAACGGTTGATTTGGATGCGTTCTCGAAATATAATTGTGGAGCGCATTCCTCGCATCATTATGCATGCCGGCCACCTTGCTGGACTCCAGCAGACCCCTTGACTCCGCCGAGGCACTCGAGTTCGGACTACCACTGCCCGTCAAAATGGAGCTGTTCGCCAGATCCTCAGTGGAACTGGCCGCTGGTGGAGATTTGCGGAACAGTGAAATGGCCCGCAAGCACTCGTATTCCGTGGTGTCGATATTCAAGTGACACAACTGATTAAGGACATCCTGGAAAGCGTGCACCTCACGGCTGACAATGGCAACAATCTCGCGATTGGCATTCTCCGCCTCATAGACGAACAGCAACTGGGCAAAGTTCATCGGCATCAGATACTGGGACATGGCCAGTATGAAGAATTCCTTCCAGGACTCCTCCAACAGCAGCAATTGATCGGGCATGGGCAACTCGGTGAAGGCACGCACACTCTTAATCCAATTCACGTTCTTGAACAGATGCTCCGCTGCCGTCTCCTTGATATGCTCCGCAGCCATCAGTGGTGGCGTGGGTGGCAAAGCACGCGTGGCCAGGGCATTCATGTAGGCGGCGCTGGGCGAGAAGAAACCATGGTGACCCTGATGCACCGGATGATGGGGTACACGTGGCACCGATAGGTCCAGGACGGCGGCACCAGACGGAGCTGCCGGAAAGCAGGGCAGATGCGGATGATGAGGACCACGTTGATGTCCTGGCATGGGCATTGGCAGGCCGGGGAAACCATTCAATGCCGCCGTGCCCATAAGAAGCTCTGGCGGTATCTGTGGCAACTCAGCGCCCATCATGGCATCCTTGTACATGGCCATGTGTCTGCGCAGCGTCGAGTTGCGTGGTCCTCGCTCATGCTGCACTGCGTCCTTGTTCATGCCCACCTCAAAGCACTTCCGCAATCGACACGCCCGACACTGATTCCGATGTGTTTTGTCCACGACGCAGAGTCCCTGTTTCTGCGATTTGCACACATATTGGCGGGATCGGCGAATGCTGCGCTTGAAGAAACCCGCACAGCCATCGCAGGCATAGATGCCGTAATGCTTGCCGGAACTGTGGTCTCGGCACACCTTGCACGGCACATGGTACAGTATACGACCTGGAAGAACACCAAGAAAAAACACATAATTAGTTTTTGTCGGGGACTTAAGATAGATTTTAAAGCTATTTGTTTGATTGATTGAAAATAGCGGTTGACAATTTAAGAACTGATTTAAAAAAAGATTTCCTTAGTTTTTGCTACCCATTTAGGAAGATTTTGAAGTAATTCTTTGAAAAAGCATCACAAATAAAATAACAATTGACTTGATGAGCTTGCAAAGACTGAAGAAGACTTAATAACTGATTTGAAATATTTTTGAATTTTAATTTTATTTAATTCTGACTTAAATTCGAATACTTACTTGATGCCGCTGGCGACAGTCGCACGCTGTTGTATTTTTGATCCATCATATCTGGCGAACCCTCCGACGATTGCATACCGATGTGTGGCGTAATTTTGGCGATTTGATTGGCACAATTAGGAAACACACACGAAAACACTTTGCTTTGCACTTTGCGCAATTTTCCAAAAACCAAATTGCTTTCTTTTTCAGTTTTTGATATATGAAATATTTGTTTTAGTTAGAGCACTACACGACGTCGATGTCGTTGTCGTTGTCGAGGACGAGGACGAGCGAAGTGGACTCGTTGAGATCACGGATGATTGTGTTGTCTGCTCACCACCCAGCTCCTGTTTTAATAGTCCGTCCATTGTGCCATTCAGTCGAACGAGCAGTCGATCACCCCCAGGTAGACAGGCCGGGCGCGTTTATTGGTTCGTTGTTGCCACAGACAGGGTTGCACAGCTATTGCCCACTCACTCGCACACACACACACTCAGTCAGAGTCTAACGAGAGTGCCGCTGGCAGCGATTTTTTTCTTCTCTCTGATCCTGCAGGCAGCGGCTGCCATTGCGAAAATTCATTGAGCAGCCGTCATTCTCAACTTTTGGCCTCTGAGCGAGCGGCTCTTTTATAGTATTTTTCCGTTTAAAGAGCGACTACCTGACCTCACTCTCTCTTACACACATTCTCTCTTTCCCTCTTAGAGAGAGAGAGAGAGAGAACTCCTGACAGTTGGCTGGTTGCTTTTATGGCGCTTTATGATTTGTGTGAAGTACCTGTGGCTACGATTTGTCTTTTGTCTCTGAGCACTACCGAGCAAAGGGTGGTTCTTGCTGAGAGGGTTGCTTTTATTGTAATTGTTTTGTTTCTTTCATTCATCTCTCTCTTTTGCGACAAATGAAGTTTTATGATGCAATTGTGCTTAGAGACGCGATTCGATTGATTGAAGAACAATATCAAAAGCACTTTGTGGTAACTGCAACACCCGCTACCTCTTGCACCCTCGCCCAACCCTCGTCCACCCCTGGCTAAGCCAGCTTAGCGCATGCCTTTTTGCCGAGCACAGCTCAAATTAAATTCAAGTGGCATTCAATTTTAATCGCTGCGCATGCTTAACTAAGGCAGGAGCCTAATCGTGTGCCGCTTAAGCAGATTAGACCAGGTTCCAGGTCCCAAGATCATCCAAGGGCAAATAATTTAAAGCAAGCTTTTCGCAGAGGCAAAAACGCAATAAAAGAGATTTACAAAATTCAAGCGAAAAATGTTGTACTTAATAATGTTAAGCAAGATCCCGTAAGTCTGGTGCGATTTAAACTCAAACTGTGAGGGGTCCTTCGATCCGTCTCTCCTGCTGTGGGAAACAGAAACAGAAACAGAGAATTCAAATGCAAATGCAAATGAGTTGATAGATGACAGTCACTTAAAATGAGCAATTATATATTTTCGATTCATATTACGGATGCGTAACTTGATCAATAAAATGCTCAGCGATGATAGCAGCAACATAGCAACATCAAAAAGGGTCTAATTAGAATGCCAACCCCTCTGATGCTGAGGGTAGTTTTGGCTGGTTGTCTGCTTGTTAGATTGAACACCCTCTACTCCCCTCCCCTCCCCAGTCACACTCAGGTGTGCAGCATGGGAATTTGCTTGCGTGTGTGATGTTATTCCTATATTTTCCTATATATTCCCATATATTCCAGCAATGTTGCAGATCATTAGCCTACGGCTAGGGAGCGAGCACCGTGTTGATTACGATGCTCTACTAAACCAGATGACGATGACATTTCAATATGTATATGTTTTTTTTTGTTTCGACTAACCATCGGTCAGTTGGAGTGATCTGATGTGATGTGACTGAAGCAACTAGCGTGTTCTTTATCGTGGGAACTCATGCATACTTTGTACACTATTTGATTGAATTGATGCTGCATGCAGCTGTCAGCTACTTTTGCTTGCAATAGTTTCCCACAGCATTCAATAGCTACTAAAGTTCCACTACTTATTAAGTAAACCTCCTGACCTAATTTATATTTTAGATAAAGCTTTAATGAAACATAGACCCACCTTCAATTTAATTTCATTTAAAGGAACTTAAACCTGTAGTAGACCCGAAAAAACATAGCTCCTTGTCAATATCTACTTTAATTTTTTTAAATTATCTTTTATGTTACCTCATATAAATGAAGATTTTTATTAAGCAGTAATTGAACTCATCAAGATTTCCCAAAAAGAAAAAAGTGCAGGGAAAACGCCGTGTGCGACTTTCATTCAAGTTAAGTACAGCTCCATTACTTAATGAAAGATCGTAACGCCGGTTGAGCGCCTAATACCACTAATCCCCGCGGATTAGCTCTAAATCCACCACAAGACTTTAAACAGGCAGCAGGTAAATTCGCAGGTAAGCCAACACGTACACACCCCATTCAAGGTCAGAGTGGAAAAAGTGAATAGAACTGATTCCGGGAAATTCGCGCAGAGCATCTGACTTTTTAGCAAAATTGCTGAGGTGGGTTGCTGGTTGGCGGGCGGCAGAGGAAAAGCGAAAGGATTGAGAGGGTGTCACAACTGCCTTAGTCTTAGGTATCGGAGAGGCGCACAAACCAGGCACAGTCGCCTGTCTAAGGCTAATTATCATATTGATATTGAGAAATTGTAGTTAGCACCTTTTTGTCTTCGAAGAATACCAGAGAATAGAACGGCAGGTAGCGAATTTCAATTTTTATGATGCTCATTGGCACTTTCGCTGCATTTTTATGAATCGCCAGCAAAAGGGTTAAAGCTCATAAAGCAAAGCAATAAATCGGTGCTACTATATGGGTGTATACATATATATATACGACATTGTTGTCAGGCGTCTGAGGACGCCACAGTCCTAATGACACTTCGGCCGAACAGAAAAGGGTTGAAAGCATTTTGGGAAATTTCCTTCATTTAAATATGTATTTTTTGTGTTTTATGAGCAAAAAGTTGCCAACGTTCATTGAGCAGCGTTAAAAGGAGCACCGGCTGTTCCCTCACCCATCGTCCTCACCAATATCTATGACCCTTAACCATCATTATGAATCGCGCCAGACTTTTGATGGGAAAGTCCCAAAATGTCATTAGGTGAACGTTTTGTATTCGGTTTATGGCTCAACCAAAATCATTGTGCACGTATTTACTTGCTGTGTATTTAAGTAGATCACCGTTTTTGATTTGAATGCTAGTTTGTTATTTTTAGAGACTTTTCAAAGCCTCAAACGAAGATCTATAAAACAGACAGCGTAAACTTAATATTTGTTTTCGCTTTTCACTTAAGATAAGAGACAGAAATTCCAATCCTTTTTGCTTAGTTTTGTTAGGGTTGTCAAACAGATGTAAAAGTTTAAAATTTAATTGCTATTTAGGCGCTTTCCAAATGTTCTAAATTTGGCTCTCACTTTCCATTAAAGAAAAGAAATATAAATTGCAATATTTGTTTGATCAATTTTATTAGGGCTGTCAAACTTGAAAATTTAATCATTTATTTAACCATTTTAGTAGCTTTTAGGGCGCTTTCCAAAAGTTTATGCGAAACCGACAGATAGATCCTAATCATTTTTACGCACTTTTCTAGTTTTCTTAAACACTTTTAAACGACGTAATTTTTAAACTTTATTTAGCTTTTTAAATAGTAATTTAGCTGCTTTCCAAAAATGTTAAATTTAATTATTAAAATAACCCTTTTTATTGCTCTTAACATTTAATTAAACACATTAATCAGTCTGTCAGCTAAACATAAATTTCCTTAAAAATATAAATGCGATTTTTTGTCAGCGTTTTGTTTTCTTTCCTGCATTTTGGCGGGCAAAGATTGTTTTATTGAACGAATACAAAACGTCATTATATATATATTTGGCGCTCATATTATGTAAATTTGATGTTAAATATGCGTGAAATATGCATCCAATGTGCGGAAATGAAAAACCGTTTCGAGCAACTTCCGCTCGAGTACGAGAAAGATAAATTAATGCAACTACAACAACAAATACAGCAAAGTTCATAAAAGCAAAAAGCATGTCAATCCAAGGAGGACAAACAGACAAGTCCCCGCCAAAAAACAAAAAAAAATAAAAGGAAGACAAAAGCCAAAGCGACATCAACAGGAAGCGACTCAGAAATCACGTCAAAATGGCCAAGGAGCCGACTGCCGAGTTGCTGAGCTCCTTGTTGGCTGGATGGAACCCAGGAAGTAAACTATTAGAGGTATAAAAAGGTACACACAGCTACAGAAAAAGCGCAATAAATTGAACCAGGGCGAGGATAGCGAGGAAATAGGGCGAAGATAAATGTGAGATAAGCAATCTGATCTTGCGAAATCAGCTGAACAATAAATGAAAACATGAAATTAAAGTGCTCAAATGTCGAACCCAAAATTGCGTAAAGTAGGAACCGAAAGTTGAGCAACTTTTGTCGGGTTTGACAAACAGGGACAGCCCGGACTCTGTTCCCAGAGCTGCACGTGCAAAAAAAAAATTATATATATATATATATATATATATAAATATATCGAGCAAAGGCATCCGCTGAATTGAGTTTCATATGGCTGCAGTGAGAGAGGAAGCGTGAGGAAACAATGGGACACACCTCCAAGATCATATATAGGAGCATCATCATCTCAGCTCCTGGTTAACCTGATATTCGAGCGTCTCCTTTTTCATTTGGCATTTGAATGCTCGCAATTTATGCAACAGGAGCAGAGGAAACAAGTGATGAAGTCGCTGCTTCCATTTCAATTGTTGATTGCTGTGTCCTGGTTCTGGTTCTGGTTCTGGTTCTGCTTTTGGTCTTCTTGGTTCTTGGAGGTTTGCATAAGTGCCAGTCCCTTTTGTGTAGCTCTCGTCGTCCTGCTCTCTTGCTGGTCGCTCTGCAGCTCCTTTTGTTTACCCTCCATTTGCCAGCCAAAAACAAAAAATGACGCACAACATAACTTAAGGACTTTTTGTTTGCCTTTTTTAGAATTGAATGTGTTTTTTTGTTGTTGTTTTTATTTCAACTCTCTTGTTGTTGGCCGTAAGTAGGATGTCCTGTTCTCGTCTCTCATCGTCCTGGCTAAGTCGTTTGCATGTGCTAAGCCCAAAAGATTATGTCATCCAGAGATTAGTTTTGATTTTCAGCCTACGATAATCGATAGAAGTAGTTTCCATTGCGTTGCATTTCTCACGCCTGCTCCGCACTCCAAGAAGGAGTTTCCGATTTCATCTAACGATTACAGACACATTTTACACATTTCCTGCAAGCACTCTTAGCCAAATGTGTTTGTGTTTTCACTTGCCCCGACTTCGATAGACATCTACTTATTTTAGTATTCTTTCGAAAAGTGTCGCAAAATGCAGTTTATGTTTGGTTTTTAAGAGCGTTCCGAAGATCCTCAGATAGTTGGAATTATAAGCGGTAACTTGCTTTGATTTGATTAGCAGAACAAACAA
This sequence comes from Drosophila cognata, assembly GCA_035041535.1. NCBI lineage: Eukaryota > Metazoa > Arthropoda > Insecta > Diptera > Drosophilidae > Drosophila > Drosophila cognata. The sequence continues at coordinate 62,394 of JAWNLC010000571.1, read as the reverse complement.
TAGTTGCTAAAGCAGGAAGTCGACAGCTTCCATTGCTATTCAGATACACAAAAGGTAATACAAAATCATGAAAATCGACACACCTTAGTTCGTAGTTTTAGAGAGCTGCTTTTCAATATAAATAATCTATTTCTTAGCCAGCTAAAGTTGGCCATTCTAAAATTATAGTCCAAGACATTCTAATCGTAGTTCTTTTTCTATAAACTTGATTTGTTTAAGGAAATTCGATTAATTTTTTGTACTTTGGAATAGAATTAAATGTAACAAATTAATTTATGCTGAAATTTACCAAACTAGTTAAATATACCCAATATATCCCTATAAAGAAAGTGGATTACCAAATCGAGAATAGATTTTTTATTACTAACTTATTTTGTACGTTGTTATAACATTTAATTTAACTAATTAATTTATGCTGAAATTTACCATTCTTATAATTCAGGACTGTTTAAATAAAATTCTTCAAATTTGGTTAACAAATCTTTAATAGGTTTATCTTTCATAACTTATTTTATGCTTTGATGTAGCCAACAATTTAAGTAATACAATTATGCTTAAGTCCAGTACTTGTTCAAACTGGAATTGTAATAATTGAGCAGAACGCATCAAGTCGAGTTCAACGCACTCTATTTGAGATAGATCATTAACCTCACAACCCTCAGATCTCTTTTGATGCACATCATCATGAGAAACACTAATGTGGCCGTGGGAAGGCCAATGCCAATGCCAATGCCAATGCCAATGTAAGCTTCCACTCAAGGATACATGGCTGATTGAAATTGAATACGTGAAACGAAAATCAATTCAAGGCACATTATCCTAGACAATAAAGTTACGGCACCTGATGCGCTAATCTCAAACTGCTAACTGCCAACTCAATATAACAATTGATTCCACACTCGAGTTGGCCCCAAAAAAAGGCAAAGGGACTATTAAATCGAACTCAAATGGGGTTGAAAGACAAGTGGTTTAATCATGCGGGAGATTTTCCATGATATCAAACAAAAAGACCACGTCGAAGTCTGGTTTTAGTTTTTGAATAAATAGCAAAAATATTTGATATAAGAATTAACTTCCACGAAATGTTCTTTTCAGCGTGAAAATATGAGAGAAGAATGAAATTGGTTGAAGATACAGGTTGGCAAAAAAAGAAAAAAAAGAAAGGGTTTCGCTTCGATTTCAATTTCTAGGGAGCTGCGATCAAATCTTGAATAATAGTTGGAATTGGAGACTGCATGCGCAACATGTTTTTTATACCCTTGCCAGAGAGTAATGTTATTTTGTTGTGAAGGTTGTAATGAACTGAAGAATATATCTAAATATATAAACTCTCGAATAGCAACAGATGCCAGATCGAATAATAAAACCTTCTTTGTTGCAGATGGTACACATGTGAGAATCGGCCAGAACGGATCACTATATTATACAACTGACTTACGAACTATCGATCGAAAGATGAGTTATAGCATAAAAAACTTGTTTGGGCAGAGTAATACATAACTTATCTAAAAACTAGAAATCTGGAAAGTTGGATTCAGATATCTGTTATTAGGTTTCACTCAAAAATTATAAATTTGTAGAAATGTAAGGGTATATTATCTTCGGCGTGGCTAAGAAATAGAATCTATCTTTTTTTCAATTATAATGAGATGAGACCCTCATCAAGAGCGCTAACTGCCTGATGTCGATGAATGGATGAATTCTGGGCATGGCTTATCAGCAATTGAAAATCAGGCGTGGGCACAATAGACCACAATTTGCTAGGACTACCAAAGAAGCACAGAAAACTTGTCAACAGCCTTATCTATATTTGAGTTAAGATCTATTCGCATCCAACACTCTGTGCATGAATGAATTAATAATTTATTTGTCTAGTTTTTAGTTGAGTTTAATTAATGCTCTGTCATGACTTTCGCTGCTCAACTGCTGTTCTGACTGACTGACGGCATTTTGATTTGAAATTTGTACAATTCGCAGCTCGGTCGCAGTATCGAATGACAGCGACGTGGGAAGGACTCGGCTCCAATTTAGCGTCAAGATGAAAGATATGCGAGATCAACATGTAATCTTTGGCATAAATACGAGAGAAAACGCTTAACACAAATGACAACAACAACAACAACAACAACAACAATAAGAAGAAGATGTAGAATGTAGAAAGATGTCTGACAATGAGCGCATGTTGCATGCCCGATCGAATGTCCTTTGATATCCAACGTCTTTTGGGGGTACTTATATTTCATTATGCGAAAAAAGGTAGCACACACAAAAGCATAGCTCAAGAGATACACACACACGCTCACACACACATTGTTGAGAGCCAAGGACCTGTTGTCATCATCATCATCATTATAATCATTCCTCTCCCCTGTCTGAGTCAACCCCTTTGCGGCAGTTCAAGTGAATTCTCGATGCTGGTGCTACGAAATTCTCTTCTCTTCTCTCCTTTTTTTTTGTTACTTGGAACGCACACTTCAACCAACCCTCGCCCAGTCCGTCTGTCAGTCTGACGGTCTGCCTGCGTCAACTCCTTTTGCCAGCATTGTGATTGTCTCCTGGCGGCAGGCTTCCACCGCTTGACACTTGCAGATTAGTAAAGTGTTGAGTCTTAAATATATTTCCTGCTAATTGCTCACTCTCTCTCTCTCTCTCTCTCTCTCTCTCGCTGAGTCTCTCTCACTCTGTCCACAATTAGTTGTGCTCCATTTATATTCGAGTGCTCAATGCAATGATTTGCATTATTTTTGTGATTTTTTTGTTGTTTACTTATGTGTCCCGTGTTGCGACTTGAGATATTTTTTCTTGAATTAACTTTTTGCTTGATTCATGACTTTTGGTTATTTTAGTTGGCATTTCCGGTTCGATTTAAGTGCGTTGCCTCTTCTTCCTCGGAAAGTGAAGAATGGAGAGCTGCTAATGCGATTGTGGATTTTACAGGGATTTACTGGTGCCAACGAGTCTCTCATTATCGTGCAAGTTAACTATAAATATCAATAATGGAGGAGGGAATTTTCAGAATATATTTCCATAAAATATTTGGAATCTTGGGAATTGGGAAATGTTAAATAAGGGAAAAAGTTTAATCTTGTTCCTATCTTTAAATAATTTTAAGGCTTTTAATATTTTGTATCACTTATTACAGCCCCAGAATATTGATAATATTATTATATTATTTAAGGATTATTATTCAAGGTTTTTTGAGAGCATGAATTACAAGCAATTGAATTTTTTTGAAAAACGCATGATCAACACAACTGAGATAAGTAATATAAGGAGAACAATTAATTTTTCAATGAATATATGCAATCATAAATCCATAAGCTATGGCAATTCAAGTATATTTTCAATTTTACGTATATTTCTTGTAACTATTCTTGCACTGAGATTAATAAATGAATAATTATAAACAGGAAAACTTAAAAGCTAGAGACAATAAATTAAAGACAATTTTCAAAAATGTTGGCGGTTCTCTTAAAAAATGCAAGTTTGACAGCCACTGACTAAAGTGCGGAAAATATAATAAAAATGTATTGCATGCTTTCAGGCACAACATTTTAATATTAAAAGTTTCGCTATCTAACAATAGATGGCGGTACATCTACTACTGTTTCTGTTCAAGCAGGAAATTAAAATTATGCTTATGGTCAGAAATGAGCGCTTAAAATTATTAAATATTTAACTTTCTTAAGTCTCAAGTACAAAAGTACATGTTTTTAATAATGGTACTAGTTAGTATTAAGGAAATTATGTATCGAGATGCCTCGAGCATTACTGAAATATGTCTTTTACAAATAACTTATTCGTCTGCAGAGAACCACTTATAACAGTCATTATTATTTTATTAGTTATATACGTTGCCGCTTACAAATAAGATATAGTCACATATTTAGTTTTAAAGTTGAGACAGTTATAAAATAATATTGTTATTTGCTCATCACTGTTATAACATTTATCTCATACTATTAATCTTATATATTTAAAGCAGAACTTTTTTAAGATATTTTGAAAGCTAATTAAAAAACATTTTTAGCAACATTGTTGGAATCTTTAAAATTGTATGCCGCCATCAATGCATCATCGCATCATCCTTTCTATAAATAGTCGCCGGGCATATACATAAATTATTGGAACCGCTTTGTGGCTATAGTTGGCTAGAATAAAACACGGTTGCACGCCTGCAGCGTATGTTCACTATTTATAATGACAAATCGGTCAATTATAATGTCATGTCATTAATATCCACTGCACGATCGATCATCCGAAAAGACTGGTGCATTGAATAAAAGTGCTCATCATAAATGATGAAAAATGAATAAAAATGCAGTTAAGAAACTCAGAGGCAATCAGGACACTTGCACAATGGAAAAATTACAAATGCAACATTGTTGAGAACTCAAGGCAAAATGCAGGTGAAGTTGAAGATGCAGCTGAAACTGAACCTGAAGCTGCATGGAGTTTAATAAAGCCAAGGAAAAGCTGTCAGAGTGGCAATCCACGCGCCACGCCCACCACATTAAAAAGAGACTAAAAAGGACGTGCGGGCGTCGTTCAACCTGTCAACTTGTGGCAGCCACAAAACAATCGTGTAGTTTTCAAATTTATGGTCGACACGCACTGCCGCACGCCCCAACACACACACACACACAGATCCCCACTAGATACCTGCGAGATAGTAGTACCTATACACTATAGTATACTCCTGACCCGAGGCGAACGTGTTCGCTCAACGTTCATCATGCCACAGACACCTCAAAGGCACTGTTCTGTAAAAAGCAGCAGAAGTAGGAGGGCAACCGACACAATAATTGCCACTTTTCGGATCGTGCACTGAGAGAATAGCAGCGAGTTTCGCAGCTGTAGAATTTCCTCCGTTTTTTCTGCAATTTTCAAGCAATTGTTCTTAATCATTTTGATTTCAAAATATTCTATTCTATATATAAATTTCTTGAATCAAATAATTAAAATTCTATATTAAAGTTGACTATTTCAAGTTAAGGATTATTATTACAAATAATTTTTTATAAGCTTTCAATTGATTGATTAATGTTTCGAAATGTAACGAGATGATATTCATGTATCTTAAAAGTAGTTACAATTTTAATGAGACAAGAAAAATAACTTTTTAAATGATCCTAGCTATAAACCTACTTTAATGCTGACTGAACAATTTAATGTATTTAATGTATTATTTTTATGATTCGGACTGCTTAAAATGGGAAGTGTTGTTTTTAACTAACACTAAAAACTCAAAATAATTATTTCAAATATACAACAATTTATTAATAATTATATTGTTATGTGCTCTAGAAAATGCAAAGCTTGACAACGTTTCATACCTGATTTCAAAAAGAAACTCTCAAATTATTTCTGCAAGTGTAGCTGCAACAAGATATTAATGTAACCAGTTCCTTTTAATGTGTCCATCATTTTTAAATTACAACGAATTATGATTTTAAAATTTTATTCTGGGCTGGAAAATTTAAGCTTGATAAGATATATGCTAATTATTTCTGCAAGTGTAGCTGCAACGGTATATAACTATAACCAGTTCCTTTCTAGATGTCCATCAGGCAGCTGACCGCAGAGGGCACGGCAACTGGAACAGCATCTGCCCCAGCAACAACAACAGCCAACCAAGCAACTGCCACAGCATCAGCAACACCATTTTAACTCCTCTGAGTTCTGCCTTCGTTTCAGTGTCGGGCCGGGCATTTTCGCATTAAGATCTGAATGCGGCACATTCTCTTTTGGCCAAGCTTATGGGCCCAGCAGTATTTCACACGCACACTGACACACACTGAAAGATATTGCTGGGGCATGGGGTGCCTCTGATTGCTGGCCAGCGATAAGATGACATACCAAAGCTGGTCTTCAGTTCCACTTGGGCTATACTTATTTATAAATAGCCCATCGCTTCGCTTAGCGCATGCAATCAGTTGTGGAAACTTTTGTTTCGTGGCAATACCCAATTCCCAATGCCCCAATCCCCATTCCCCATTCAGTTGCAATAAAAACCAAATGACGACACGCAGACGCCAAATATGCTCCGACCGCAAGCAAGGTCGTTCAAGGCGACCTTCAGATTTTATTTTTACAGTTTCAGCTGAGGAGATCCTCTGCTGCCCTGCATTTATTACCAGCAACATCATTATGATCCCCAATACCATCATCATTATAGATCAGTTAACGAGCACATTTTGTGGCTCTTAATTGACCAAATGCCTCTCTCCACGACAATGCCACAAATGCTACAAAAGTCTCGACTCAGACTCAGACTCAGACTCCGACTCCGACTCCGACTACGACTCAGACACAGACAGACTTTTGTTCTCCTGTTTCCGCATTTCGCTGTCTCCACAATCACATTTTTATTCTCATTGTTGTTGTTGTTGTTGCTGTTTGTGCATCCTTTTGTGCCACTTGTTGATATCAATTAAAGTTTATTGATATTGTCGTGAGTGTCAGTTACCAGATGGGCCCCCTAGCTGACATGTTTTTAATCAATTTTAAGTGGCTATTTACATTGGGTTACCTTTTAGCCAGTTTGCCTTTTTTCAGTTGTGCCCCGTTCATTTATTATTGCGACTAGTTTTCAGTTTAGTATTTTTATTATTAATTTACTCGAATTCTCTTCTTTTTTTTTGTTGTCGTTGTGGTTGTTTATATTCACATTACAAGTTCACTTAGTCTCTAATTAGGATAGGATTTTATGCATTTATGGTGCTTACGTGCTTTTGGGCCAAAAGAAAAACAAAAATATGGATTTAACTTGGCCAAGTTTGCTTGTAAGAGTAAATTATGGCAAGTTGCTAGGTAAAAATTTTGCGGCTCATTTCAGTTAAGTGTACCATTTAAATTAGTTTACATAGTAAATTACAATACCAACAACTACAATAAATTAATTAAAACATTAACTAAACATTAAAACAAATTCGTTTACACAGACACACACAATACACACACACACGCACGCACACACACACACACACACACACACACAGATTAGGATTAAAGTAGGACAGATATTGTTTTGTGGACGTGGGAGGACAATCTAACTATGAGTACTCAACTCAACTCAACTCAACTCAACTCCAAATGACATTAGCTGAAAACTAAAATTGCGTTTCAAATGTTAATCAACTGTTAAATAGAAGCTTGCGAAAGCTTCTACAAAAAGCTTAGAACTTTAATAATACTAGGCAAGCAAATGAAGGATGCATTCAATCTTCCGGCGAGTGTTGCCATCCGCTTTCCGATGACAAACTGCTGAAAGTGCATAACTGTCAGAAGATGTCAATTCAGGTTTTCAGCTCGACATAAGGAAGAGTAAGTGTTTCAGCATGTCAGCACAGGTTGTGCGATTAATTACGGGAAGACGATATCAGTTTGAGTTGACAGTTTCTCTGAAAGCACTAAACAAAAAAAAAAACAACGCTTCACCTGCTCAGAATATTTTTATGCATTCTCGAATGATTAATCCTTTGGAGCAATGCCAGTTTTCAGCTGGTGTCATTTGTAAAGTTTTGCAATGGAATGAAGGCTAGTTAATATTTAATTTAAGCTAGGCTAACTACAATACGACTTGGATCACATGTGTGTATGAAATAAATTGTTTGCCGCTGCAGCTGCAGTGTGGCAAGCAGCTGGGGCAAGCTGCAGCTGGGCCAGCTCTGTCTTGGGGGCAGCTGGTGACTCTGCAACTGGGCAACTGCAACTACTTGAGCTTTAGAAATGCCAACAACGCCTTTTGTATCAAACTGCGATCAATGGTCGAATCGGCTGTGTAACGCACTCCACTCAGATTGCCATCGTTGTGATCGACAACGCCATATTCGCCAACGATGAACCCGTCATCGGTCTTCTCCTCCACACGATATTTGCGATAGTTGCGTCCCTCCACCACATAGGCGACCTTATCCTCCTCATCTGACTCATCCGTAGCAGCAGCAGCAGCGGCAGTGGAGCCACCACGACCATCTTCATCGTCATCATCATCATAGTCGTTGGCATTTGCGTTGGCGTTGTAAACCACCGAACCACGTCCCCGGTCTATGCCACGATTGCGACCACGTTGCATTGTTGTTGCTGTTGCTGTTGCAGTTGCAATTGTTGCTGCAGTTGTTGTAGTTACTGGACTGGCTGGCGTTGTTGCTGTGACCAGTGCTGCTGCTGCTGCTGCTGCACCAACACCCTGTTGCTGCTGCAGTCCATGGGCTCGTCCGTTTGTCATCACACTAACGGACTCCTCAATTTCGTAATTCTGCTCAGGGGTCGGTGTATATAGCTCGGCGCGTTCAGTTGTAAAGTGTGGCAATATGGCTGATGAGGTGGCGCCACCACCAACAGCAGCAGCCGCAGCAGCAGCAGAGGACGAGGATGATGAGCTGCTCGAGCTGGAACTGTATGAATAGGCGCTATTGCCGGATGCTGTTTCGGGCGATCCATGGTGATGATGTTGATGCTGTTGTTGTTGTTGCTGTTGTTGGTGGTGTGCAAATTTGGAAACACACTTGACTAGATCTGTTACAAGAGAGAAGAGAGAACAGAAAGAGAGAGAGAGAGAGAGAGAGGCATTTGATAAGTTCAAGATTATTTTAAGTTGAGAGTGCGTTGTCTATGCTATTTTTGTCTTTCGGTTACAAGCTAAAAGTTGCAATATACACTAAGAAAAAAATCATTCTGAATTTTAGAAAATTTTAAAAAAAGGAGAAGTGCTGAGTGTAGTTTTTCGTGTAGTTACAAGTTTAAAGTTGCAGTTACTAGATGAAGGTTTCATAACTTGAATGCAACTGAAATCTCTGGCTGAGAGTTGCCTATGATAAGTCGGACGATTAGCCAAGTTAAGTGTGTATTGTCTGTGCTTATTACACTGTGCTGCAGACCTCAATCTATACTTAAGCCAGCTTGCCCCGTAAATCCAACCCAAAATCCAGTTAATGGGAACACAGACAGAAAGAGAAAGAAAAAGAGAAAGCTCCGTTTGATTATCTCAGGATTAGTTAGTTTAACGAGCGATTCAATCAAACAAGATCTGCCAGCAACAAGAAGGGAATTCTACTGTCTTTAATTACAGATTTAGAATTAAAGTCCAACTCAAACCAATTTAGTTTGGCAGCAAGCGAGAAGCATTTGAAGAGTTCAAGATTAGACTGCCAAATTTTCAGCAGATTTAAAACTAGAGTTAAGTTTTGTTTAAATAGGTCAGGATTAGTAAGTAAGTCAATGGAAAGCATGACTTAATAAATTAAAGATGAAGAAAATGAAAATTACTCTCAGCTGTTGTCTTTAATTAAAGATTTACAATTTAATTTCGGCAATTTACGATTTAGGTCAGCTTTAATTAGTTTAATATATAATTATATCTCAAAGATTGTGCAGTAGAAAGCAACAGCTCACAAATAAAAGATAATGAATTTTAAAACTGCAAGATCTGCAAGCAGTTCATAAATTGAAGATAATGAAAGTTTAAGCTTCTCTTAATTGAAGATTTACACTTTAAGTCCAAACAAAACCGCATTGATTTGACAGCAGCGAGAAGCATAGGATGAGTTCAAGATTAGTTTTCCCACTTCTTCGGTTAACTTTAAGTTGGAGTTAAGTTGTCTTTAATTACAGATTCCCACTAAATGTGACAGCAAGCGAGAAGCATTTGATAAGTTCAAGTATGGACTGACAACTTTTGAGGCAAGTTGTAGCCAGAGTTAAGTTGCCTTTAATTAGAGATGCCGAACGAGAAGCATTTGATAAGTTCGTGATAAGTGAAGTGTGCGCTGCCTCTTCTCTAACTAATTGCAGGGCACTGTGCCAGTCTGATGGATTGGGTTAAGTTGCAGGGTCTGCAATTAGAGCTTCATAATTTGAGACACGCCCACTTAAAGAGTGTTGTTTGCCAAGGCGCAAAAGCCTACTACTTTGTAGTACAGTGTAATTTGTGTGTATTTTTGGGCAAAGACTCACCTCGGTTGTTGGGCAATCCTTTGGCATTTTGATTAGAATGTTGAAGCGACAGTGATGAATGCTGACGTTGTTGTTGCTGCTGTTGTTGTTGCTCCCAACATGGACGATGATGATGATGTTGCTGGTAGTCGCTTGGACTCGGACTCTTTGATAAAATTGGCTGCGGTGCATTCAATAAATCATAAGGTAATTTATCCAAATTGAAGAGTACGCGACGCTGTTGTTGTTGCTGTTGTTGCTGTTGATGTTGCTGCTGTTGTTGTTGCAAGCGATGATGATGAGCGCTGTGATAATGTTGCTGCCAACTGCTTGGCCTGCTGGTTGTTGCTGTTTGGGTTGCCATGGATCTGCTTGTTGTTTTTGTTGTTGTTGCCGCTGTTGCTGCTGCTGCTGTTGTTGCTGTTGTTGCTGCTGTTGTTGCTGTTGTTGTTGTGGTTTGAGCCTCACCGAATGCAATCCGCGACACAATTGCTGGTCGACGCGAGGGCAAAAAGGTGCTTGGGGCAGCGCCCGGTGGCACAGTTGTTGCTGCTGCTGCTGTTGTTACTGCCACAATTCCACCCGTTGTTGCTTTTGTTGTTGTTGTTGTTGTTGTTGCGGGTGAACTGGTCGTGCTGAGCGGACTGTGTCCAAAACCAGTGCCAGTTGGCCAGTAGGTCTTTGCTGGCTCACCATAAACCTTAGCGGGCTGCGAATAAACTTTCGCTGGCTCCGAATAAAATTTCGAGGGTTGCCCATAGACTTTCGATGGCTCCGAATACACCTTCTCCACCTGGCCATACATTTTCGCTGGCTCCGAGTAGACCTTTGCCGGCTCCGAGTAATATTTCGAGGGCACACTGTACATTTTCGATGGTATCGAATAGAATTTCGAGGGCTCCGACGCAATGCGAGCCATGGGCTTTAAACTATCGCTCACGTTGCGTTGTGCCTCGGCTAGGATGTCGTCCGCGGATGAGGGATGCCAGTCATCCACATTCTGTGATATGGAACTGTACGATATTGATCTTGACTGTGGGCCATGGCCAGACTTGGTGTCGTGATAGATGACCGTCTGGAATGGCAGTAATTTGTCATCGCTCTCATGAGTGTTGTTCGCAGTTGATGATGAAGTTGTCGTTGCTGTTGCTGCTCCGACTGCTCCGACTGCGCCGGCAGCACGTCGAGGCGCCACCGAGCTGGAGCGACTGGAGGCAGCTGCGGCAAGCAGTGGCGCCGCCAATACATTTTGTATGTTCGAGGCACTATTCACGGAGTCACTATCCACACTATCCATTGTATCGGCAGCGAGGCGTGGCTCTGTCTCCTCAATGGAGAGTTCACTTTTGTGCGAACGATTGACGAAATCTCGGCCAGCTGCACTCGGTGCACTGCTTCGATGAGCTATGCTCTTAAAAACCGGTGGCTGGGTGCGACTAATGCGATTCCCACGCCGACTGGATGAACTGACGCTAACTGCCACAACCTTGACCTCATCGCTGGCCTTGGGCTTTGTGGCCGATCTGGGCGCATCATCGAGGAAGACAATTTTGCTGCCCGTTGTGACCAGCTTGACCACCTGTTTGCCCTCCTCCGCATCCATCTGCTGTTGTCCGTTCGCATTGCGGTAACGGGTCTTGTGCTCCAGACTGCGTGCTCGACCGGAACCAGGTCGAACCAGATCGTATTCCTCATCGCTGTGCAGGCTGCGCTGTTGTTCGTCATGGTCCAGGAACAGTTTGAGAAACTCATTGCCCGCAATGAGCTCACTCTGTCGAGCGGGTGCGGGGGCAGGGGCAGGAATTGGGGCTGGCCGCGTAAAGTTGCAGCACAACATCTGAAATGTACAGAATGGAAATGATTAAGTTTTGTGTTCGTGTCAAATGCCTTGCAAATATTAATCCTCAATGCGATTTTTATGCAAATGCAGCAAATAATGAATTTTCAATGCAAGTACACTCAGCGAAAAACGCTGTTCTAAATTCGAGTACAAATCGGTATACAATTTATGTCATTTTGTTGTGAAGTTCGTTCTTCAATGTTCTTTTTGAGGTGTAAATCGTTTTTTTATTTCTTATTGAATTAAGAAATTAATTTCTTACTCCGATCCTATAATCAATGTTCTTCAAGATTTGAAAAATCAAATCGAATCTTACCTTAGCCCGAAACAATGTTACATTCAGTATTTTGAGTATTTCAAAAAACCAACTTGAATAACGAAATTCGATCTCCATTCTAAACAACTTCGGATTTTAATAGGTTTTCACTTAACTGAGTATATTCTTTCTCTGAGTGTAGAGCTTATCCCTGCGCATATCTATTTTAATGAATTTGCGTAATTGAATCATTATTCGATTTCGCAGCATTATCTTCATGGCAGTTCTCGATATGCATAACTCATGCTCGGCAGTTAAATAAACGACATTTGAATAATATTGTATTGGGTCTATTAAGACATCAGTGGAATGCAGCGGCTGCTTTTGATGTGAGGCTTGTGCCTCTTGTGGAGTGTGTTGCATGTTTCGAACCTTGTCAGTGTCATAATTAACTGACAAATGTTGCTATGTTGAAGTGGGTGCTAAGTGGCAGATACTGCTGCTGAATACATTAAACTCTATGTTTATTTAAATTATACAAATATCTCTATCTTGAAGTTCCTTTGCCGCTACTACTCCAGCTCTTATCTGTATTATTGCAAAATACGTTTGAGTAATTTATCACCACAGAATATCATCTTAAGCTTATTCCGACATCATCAGAACAAAATCACTTTCATTCTCAAAATGCTCTTAAGTTAATTCATTCGCTGACTGCATTAAGAGCAGTGCAGTCTTTTGATGGCTAATTATAAAAGTAGCCTGACTCATCTTCAGAGTCTGTTTAAAAATAGACTTTCATTCCGAAAAATGGTGGCAACCAGTACAACTGGTTGCTAAGGATACAGAATAAAGTTGCGCCAGATATGCAAAGCGCACGTTATTAGTCCATAATTATTCAATTTCTGAACACATTTAACAATCTAGCATTGACCTTCCCTATTCACTGTGCTTTCAATGTGTGCTAGGCATAAATCAAATCAATGCTAAGCAAAGGTAACGCCCCTCTTTAACTCGAAACGCCTCGAACAAAAATCAAAAGACTTAGGACACGAACTTGCCCTGCACAGATTGGCGCACAAAAAAAAAACAACAAATTATATTTATTGCATTTTGCAAAATCAGCATTACTAATTGTAATCGAGATAAATCACACAAAACACTTCTATGGCTAATAAACTTAAAAAAAAAACACGAAAAACGAAAACCGAAGCGAATGGAAAGGCGTAAATTGAAATTGAAAAAAGCAATAAAAAAATAATAAATAATTTCAATATACATTTATACATATATTTTTTTTCTGCATTCAGAGCAATTTATAATATAATAACATAATTATTATATAGAAAAAATGGTGTATGTATATAAAATAAATAGGCGGCAGCGGCAACAACAACATCCGGCAGCTTTTCGAGCATAAATGCAAACAGCTTGACAGCGCAGCGATGTGCAACAACAACAACAATAACAACTAAAACAACAATTGGAGTTGAGTGGGCGCTGATTGCTTGGCGACTGTCGCCTGTCGCTATTTTTGTTTTTGTTGTTGTTGTTGTTGTTGTTGTTTTAAGCTTTAACATTTGTAGATCATATTTAAGCGATTCAATCTAACAATTGTTGGCAGCAACAAAAACACCTTCGCACATATGCTAAAATTACAGAGTAAGGCGCAGGCGCAGGCAGCAAAATGGGCGACTGGCCAGTTACCCAGTTAGCCACTTACTTATAGCCAAGTTAACAGGCGGCGTGTTAGTCACCAGTGAGCCGGCTCGCCTTGCCTTTTATGTCTAAAATTGCAGAAGTAACTGCCCAGCTGAGCATTTAACATTGACACACAAATCGCCAGCCAAGTTAATAACAATGCGACCACGCTTAGAACAATGCACCCAGAAGGGCTATCAAAAAAAATACTATATATAAATATAATGTCACATAATATTTGGTTACCCCCCGCTGTGATATGTACGTTCTAAAAAAATTGCTAGAAAGACAACTTGTTGTCGTTGCGACATTCCTTTCCATTGTGGCAAGTTACTTGAACCGAGTGGCCAGTGCCACCACCTCTGCCGCGTTGTTTAATGAATGAAAAACTGCGTTTGGCAGCCAAAAATAGCCGCAGCAATTATTAAGGCTTAATCTTGATTGATTTATCAACACTGTGAATGCTAATCCTGTTAGACATTCTTTTGCACTTAGCTGGCAAACGTTCACAGTTTATCGTTTATCGCTCGCCTTTTTATTATCTATTCATTTATCATTCGATTGTTTGCGCCTTTCACAACAGCGTTGACAATTTTCACGGCTGTCAACTTAGCGGAAGTGTCAAGTACACTTCTTTTCTTTTCTAAATACATTTATGTTTTTTTGCGCGACTAATCAAAATGAGCACTCAAATTGGCCTTTTGAAATTCTAAACGTTTTGAGCAAGTTCTGCTGCTGCTACTGCTGTCGTGTGGAACTCATTGAGATATATCCGCCTTAGCGAAATCAAAGACCTGCTGTTGTTATCCATCGAACAATTAAGCAATAATCACGCCTTAATGAACACTCTCAGTGTACTCCAGTCCAGATCAATTGCCTTTCAAGTGCCGCTTCAGAAACTTCAAATTTAATTAGCCACGAGCATCCACAAATGAAAACAAGTATGAGTGATCTAATCGGATGATTGCTCGAATTAAAGTTACCCTTTAACCAAGTCATTGGTTTTTGAATTTGTATACAACAAATATGAATGAACGATTTCATTAACATTTTTTTTTATCACAGTTAATCAATGTAATGCCAGGTAGATTAATACTGGAAGTTAATATCTCTAAATTTTATTTATCGATATTGATGTTATAATGTATTTTATTAATATTTATTTAGCAATATTTTGCGATAGGTAAAAAGGTAGATTCATATTGAAAGGTTATAACTTAAATATTGTGGCTTTTACAGCAACAAATGATCCATCGATACTGAGAATCAATTAATCTACCGATGGTAATCGTTAGGTAAATATATTGAAAGGGCGACTGGATGTTTATATATCTATAATTGTGGCCGATGCTCCATAGATTCTTATCGGTATTCGGCTAAAGGAGGACATTATTGAACTAATGAATATACCTTCTGGAAATGATCACTTTTATTTAAAGCCACTAACTAGTGTTGTTTTTCAGATCGGCTTGTGGATATTTATTTATTTATTTATCTTCGAGCTCTTCTCGCTTCTGACGACAAACATGCTATTGTTAATATAGAGTCGAGAACAAGAAATTATATGAGAATGGAGCTGATTTTCTAATTTTCGCATGATGCATTGTTTTGCACAACTTCAGCTAAACCAGCCTACCCATTATTATTACTGGCTACAGGGTATACAAATGTGAACGAGTTCTTTTATGAGCTCTGGCAATTTATTATGCTGCTCGCCTTTATCTGCTTCGTCTTCTTCTTGTTTATGGTACTTTTGACTCAAATTCAATTGCGTTTCGCTTTCAATTTCAATTTGTGTTAAGTTTTGGTTGCACACTTAAAAGTTGAGCTAATCAATTAGGCGTCTCCTCATGATTGATGTGACCAAAAACAAAAGACGGGATTCGATTGCATAAAACAAATGACTCAAGACACGAACTGGCCACACACAGAGCGCTCAAAGATTTGCATAGAAACGCGGAAAAAGTTGCCAGGCTATAATAATGGACAAGTTTCTTTTTATCAAATTCGGCTGGTCAACGAAAACAAAAACAAAAACAAGAATTGGCCTGCTCGAATATTTGTTGTGTGTGTGTGTGTGTGTGTGTGTGTGTGTGTTTGTGTAATGGTTGCAACTCTTGTGGCCCACAGCATTTTGTTGTGGGCGTTGCAGCGTTGAAAGGAGCAGCAGGCGCAGCAGCAGCAGTCGTAGCAGCAGCAGCAGTCGCAGCAGCAGCAACAGTTGCAGTAGCAACAGCAACTGTTGTTGCCCCAATGTGAATGTGTCAGCCCCGTTTTGTGTTGCCAAGGGGCCATTGTTTAATTGCAGCCACCACCCGCTGCCTGCTCAGCTGTGCCTTGCTTTATGTTGCAATTGCCTATCGGTAACTTGCAACCCGGCACTTGCAACTGGCATCACAATATGGCCGCCATATGACTTGTCATTATCAAAAGCATCGATCTTCGGCCCCCCTCCCCCCTCCATTATAGGGCGCTCAATGCCACCAATTGCAGTTATAATTTTGCTCAGTCTCCCTCTCGCTCTCGCCCGCCCTGCCTCTGTCGTAATAACACACATTTATTAATTACACACCATTCAACGAGCAACAGCAAGAAAAGCAGCAACACTCCTCACTACTACACTATTCTATATTTTGTTACACACTCTCAGAGGTATTCTTATGCTTATCATTAAATATGTAACCCATTGAAAATGACTTTAATTTATTATTTATTAACAAATTATGACTTAGCATTAGCTAACCTAGGCCTTCGACTCGAGATAATTGTTTATTTTTCAATTGTAAATTGAAGTTCATTATAAATTAATGAAGAGCGATCATTTTATTTACGGAGTTGTCGTAAGGCAGGGAGGAAAGAGACTTTAATATTTTACACATTATTTCCAGATCTATATTTATTTTACTTCGAGCTTAAAAACATTTCCTGGTTGAGTCAAATAGCCCATTCGAGCATCCACTTTTATTTACAAAACATTCTTTTTATTATTTAAATTAGTTTCTTGCTTATTGGGTTGTTTGCGTAAGAATAGTTTTAGCCTGTCTTATATTTTTACTGTTTATTTTTGTATACATTTCGCAAAGACAGATCAAAATAATCCAATCTCAGCAGTTTTATTTGAAACGTTAACGACAATTGAGGCTCATAATGGAATCGCGAAACTTTAGGAATGTGAATGTGAGGCTTAGGATTGGGCATAGTGAAATCGGATTATTAGAATGGACCGGATACAAACACGATTTATTTTGTATTTTTAGCACTTTAGCCAATTGCTGAAAAATGTCGGAAGTACAGGAATATGAATAACACATAAAATAGAGCTCGCTTTTGTTTGTATAAACAAATCGTAAATCTTCGAAAAATTCTCAACTTAATTAAATTCTTGTTTAATTATTCACTTTTCAAACTACCAAAGTTTAATCATTTTTGGGCTGATCATTTTTTTTTTTTTTTTGACTCTTTTATATTTGAATATTATATCTATATCTTAACAATATATATATGTATATATAAATCTGTAAGGGTATTAAATATTCGTGAGCTTGTCAATAGCCGTTTTCTGCTGTTCTGCTAATCGTCATATGAATACCAGTCCAGATATACTGCACTCAGACACACGCTCATTATATTTGAAAGAAAAGCTGACGTTGACTTTAGAATGTTGCTGCACCACGCGATGTTCCCCCGCTGCCCCCTCCCCAGCCCCCTCTCAGCACAAGCAGTCGCCCGTCCTCAATCAAAGTCCCGCCCGCTGCGCATAATTTGCAAATTGCAAGCGTCATCGACGGCGACTGCCGTTTCTCAGTTTCTCAGTTTTTTTCAGTATTTTTTTCAGTTTTTTATTTAGTTTTTCATTTAAAGTTTTCAGTTTCGCATAACCGCTCGCAAATCGCGTGCAATTATTTAACGTGGCTTTTGCGGCTGTTAAGTTGATTTTAGCCAACTTTAGTTCGTTATATGTACATTCATCACAGTCAGCTGGCGCTTTTGTGTCTGTTACTGTTGCTATTGCCTATTGCCCGTATCCAGTCCAATGCAGTCTCAACAACACATTAGCATTAACCAACTGGGCACAAATTAATAATAATAAAAAAACAAAAATCATAAGAGAAAAATGCACTCGCCAGCATTGTGGATGATGATGATGATTTGGGCCAATAAACACACACACACACACACACACACAGGCAATATGCCGACACAATTACCCCGCAGAGCAATTAATCCATTTATTTCACATATTGGCCAAGTGAACGATTGAACGAATTGAACGAATTGAACGGATTGTGCATAGTATTGAGTATATGTGGTTGCAACTACAACTTGAAATTTAACTGCAATTTTATGAGCTGGCTTAATGGGCATTGCAAAGGGGACTGTGTGTTAGTCACGTTAACTCAAGGGTTGGCCAATACCAATCGATTTGTTGCGCTTTACTAACTATATGTGCATACATACATATATAGTATAGAAATATATGTATGTGCTCCCGCATAAACAGAAATTCCCATGCGTAATAAATCATTCCGCAAAGTCAGACAACTCGCACAACATCATCCATCTATCTAAAGTTCAATGTCGACAATACAAACATGAAGCCAACAAAAGCGACTTGAGTTCTGCACATTTTTATACTACATACTATATATGTTTCTGGGCGCTGTTAGCATCCGACAAATTAAGGATGTACCGTAATTAATTATAGAAGAATTGTAGAAAATCGGAGCAGCAGGTATTATAGTTTGCATACAGTTGATGAAATGTGAAATATATTTATGGCACAGCCTGTTAAATATTTCATGTAAGCTGTCAAATTAGTTCAATTGATTGTGAGGGAAAATATTCAACATTATCTTTACTAATTTATTGATTGAGAGGCCAAATTAGTTTGAATAAATCTCAGGGTAAATGTTTAAATTTATCTTTATAAGCTTAAATGTCAATCAGCAATGCCACAAAAAAATATACCAAAAAATATGTTTATTTCTTTAATTGAATTTTTTGCCTGTCATCAGCACACAAAACACAAAACAAGTAGGCAGTCAATAGTCGAGATAGCTCGACAACTTTTAAATATTTATCTGATCTTAGTTTTTTCAAAATGAAAATAGGCCTTAATCTAACAAAATCTGTGTTTCTCTTCCAAACTTATGGATCAACAACGACAATAATCTTTAGAATTTGTTTATTGCTATCGGAAATCGATCTTTGCATAATGGAGGCAGTTATCAATAAAATGAAATCAACTTAGTCTGGGTTTGGTTTGCGAGTACTTATATTCAGAATTTAATGTTTCTAGCTCGTATAGACTCTGAGGTCGAGTAGTTCATTCAGACAGACAGACGGATATGGCTAAGTAGACTCGACTTCTGATGCCGATGCTTCCTCCTGTTTGCACAACTTTATTATATCCATTTTTAATTGGTTCAGGGTGTAATTAAAAGTGTCTGCATAAATCAGCATGAGAATAAGCTTTAAGTTCGCTGAAAATGCAAATGAGTAATTGCGTGTTTTGACTTGTTTTATGCTTAGCACAATTTCGCATGTGGTCAAACAGCCTCAAAATGATGCAAAAGACTTGCTACTGCGTGAATTGAACTTGTGACCTTTTGTTTGAGTAGCAATTTGACTGTCAGATTGTGCTTGAAGTTCTTGCTAATAATTTGTGAATAAACACAACTTAATTTGCATCTATTCAAATAGTAATTTCAATATAGTTATTTTTTATGTGAAAAGTAAACTTACCAACAGCAGAAATACCAATTTGTGATACCAGCAAAAGTGTGCCATGCCGTTCTTAATTCTGTCCAGTATTATCATCCACTTTGCCAAAAGCTCCTCTTTATTTTTCAGCAATTTTAAACAAGTGCTTTCGATTTGTGAGTCTTGTTCCTCAGCTTCGACTTTGACTTCTTAATGAAGCTCACTTTCTTTGCGTCAAGTGAAGTGATTCATTTGGCCGCTGATCTTATCTGCAGTTGAATCATGCTGAAAGTGCCACAAATACTCCAGGCTCACTTCTTAGTCTCTGCCTCTTTGTTCCTCGCTTTTCAGTGATGCGGTTCAGTTTTGGATCGGTGTGACTTTTATCTCTGCAATTAAAAAAACCAGAAGCCATCAATTAAGTAGTGCGTTCATCCCAAAAGAAAGTCAAATATGCGGCGCTTAGAAGATACCCTGTAGCTAGATTACAATTTACATCATTTATATATATTAAAAGCCTAACGTGACTGCTGTCTGAGGTTTGACGATTTTCACTGGGAAAGCCAATCAACTCTGGTCGAAAACATTAAGATCTTGAGGCAATTTTCACACTAGTTTTCAACGGAATTTTGGAAAATTGGATACACAAGTTCATAAAATCAGGTTCAGCCATTGAAACTGTGTAGTTATATAGACTATTTAGTTGTAAAAAAAAAAAATTACACTCCGGAAGGAAAATGGAAAGTCAAATTTATATAGGCAAACTGGTGTGAAATACATTTTAGTTATAATTTTAAAGATCGACATATTCACAATTTGTATTCAGACGGACATCGAGAGACGACAATAAGCCATTTATGTATATTTTTGAACCTTATGGTATCGCCAATACCTCCAAGTCATTTGCATTTTTTCATTTGAAGACACATTTAACACTTTACACAGGGTATAAAAAAGTCAAGAGTATATAAATTGAGAGACCAGCCATAAATCGAGTGAATAATCACTGAGGCAGAAGAACATAAAATTGTTCGTTAGGTGTCTTTTGTTATGTTTGTTGACTGCGCTGCTCAAGTGTACAAAAATAAGTTGCATAAATGATGCATCATTTACCAAAGTTATTGGCTGGCATTAGCCAGGCCAAGACAAATGTATTGCGATCGGTAAAAATATGGTAAAAGGCACAGAAGAAGCAGACGAAGACGGCACTCTCAAATGTCAAGGTGCATTTCACACTCGAAGCGAGGCATGCAAAACGATACAAAAAAAAATTACAGACATATAGAAATAAAAATATTTGAACATTTGCAGCAATTTGATTTCAATAGTTGCGATTTGAGTCACGGATTGGCAGTAGAATCATTGAACTTGTCTGGCGAAGTGCTGTGGTATTCGAGGGGTTGAGCGGGGTAGCGGGTTGGAGATGGCAACAAGTCGCAACAAGTTGCAGCAGCAAGCCCAATAATACCTGGCCAAGATGCTAAGTTATTTCTAGCGATTTCAACATATTTATAATTAATGACAAATATTTTTGATAGCCACAACAATTGGCATGTCATTGAAGCTGGCTTGCCTGCGCTTCTTGTGTGTGGTGTGTGTTTGGTGTGTGTATGGTGTACGTATGGTGTGTGTTTGGTGTGTGTGTTGTCTGTTTTGTGGCCCAAAGTCTTCAGCTGGAGGCACACATTAGCCTTTAGCTTGATTTTATAGCACCCTCTATGCAAAGAGTTTTAATTTAATTAGAGCCTCTAAGTAATTAGCAGGCATTTCCGCCAAGCCAAATGTGTAATTAAGCCTTAAAATAGCCAGCATCTAAACTAACAAAATTTGCTAAAAATAGTTATTGTTGGCCAGCAATAAGCCAAGTCAAACAGTTTAGCCAGCTACGCAAAACCAGTTCTAATTCTTATCAAGACTTCTTCGCAGGCCATATAATTACCCAGAGTCGCAGAGCGTTCAATGGCTTTTAATTATCCAGGAATCTGTGTGTGTACGTGTGTGTGTTGACTGCCAAACAAAACAAAATAAAGCAAAACAATGCACGGTGTGTGTTTATGGCCACCAAAATTCAGCTTATTAAAAATGAAAGTTTCTTGGCCAAAAAAACAAACAGCGCCAAGCTTGGCTCATTAATTAGCCAACGCAGAACCACAAAACTAATAATTATGTAAATTCTTTTGCAGAAAAAAAAACTGGAGAATTTTATACATGTACAAAACTCGAACGAGCTCATATTTCTTGAATGTTATTCGCAGAAATTTCAGCTCGCTTTAGCTTAGAGTTTTTCGCGGAGTGTAGTCGTCGTGTCTTTGAGCTGGTACTTCTAGTCTTTCTTGGCTGGCTGCTGCTGACGCATTTCTTCTTAATTTTGTATATATTTTTTGTTATCTTTGACAGCTAGACAAACTACTTTTTACTAGTTGCTGCTTTTGCTGTCGATTCTGACTTATGTAACTGATACTCAGTTTAGTAAAGAAAAGTAAAAGTGCTTAACACATCTCGAATGTAAAGGTCGTTGTTATCTAGAAACCAGCACACTCAGACCTCTATGTGTGTGTGTGTGTGTGTGAGTGTGTGTGTGTGTGTGTGTGTGTGTGTTTGTGTGTTTGTGTATGTATTATCTACACTTACTAAACTGGCCAGTTCAGTTTCGAAAAGCTGCACCCATATCAAAGACCCACAAACGGAACCAGCAATAGTCAGCCAAGTCAGCTGTAAACTTTGCCAGAGTTGTAGCCAAAAAAAATAAAAAAATAAAATTGTTTGCAATAAATGCTTTGCAATAAACTTAAATTCAACTCAATTGAACTTTAAATAAATATATTGATTGGCAAGGAAAAGCTGAGAATTCTAGAATTATTGAAGTTAACAAATAATGTGGAATTGTTATAAATAAATAGTGATTAGACGACATATCAAAATTGTGCATAAAACTTTCACATAGTCAGCCACAGCATGCCTTTAGGTAGCTGACAGAAAACATATTTATATTAAAAAATGCATAATTTTGAAATGCTAATTTGAATGCCAACAAAAATGTCTAATTAATGTTATTCAAAAAGTGCTTTAACATGTCACTTTTTTATACTTAATCCGACAGCGTGAACGATTAAAAAATAACTTAAAGCAATATTAACTTAAGAGAGAAAAAAGAAGCTGTGGGAATATGCATTTAACAACTTCTCAGGAAACTTATCTGACTCAACTTTTTGTTGAGTCTCAACGGACTACTGGGATTGGAAAGACAACGAACAACTGACCCAATTCTAAATTATCCCCTTCAACTCAGCAGCCTGATTAATCTAATCCAAAGCTAAGAAAAAACAATCAGTCAACTTTTGCTTGAGCGAGTGGAAATCGCTTTCGTTATGGGAATGTTGTGGGAGTGGACAATTTGTGAAGTTCATTTATTATTTCATATTTTTTATTTTTACGAGTGTGTGTAAAAAAAATGTGTCTATGTCAGCTGGGCAATGGCACTTGAAGTTGGTGTTGGATTTGGTCTTGCTCTTGATATTGGACTTGGCAGTTGCAATTGCAATTGCAATTGAAGTTGGTTAGTTGGTTAGTTAGCCCGGCCCGTTTACTTGACTCGTGAATGCCCATTGGCATCAAAATTCGCACAGTTAGTATATAAATTAGAATGCTAATCGATATGGTTACACCCAGAAAAAAAGTGGACGATAGACAATCGACATGAGCATGTATGTGGGTACAATAGAATGCTGGCTAACTGAATTCCGGTTGATAAACTTGATTTAAAACCAGAAGTGAGCTGACAAGCAATGCGAAATAAATTGCTACTAAGTCGACACTATAAAATACATAAATAAAGCGTATAACAAATGGGTCGCCAACATGTGGAATAAACTGTGTGTGCGTGTGTGTGTTCGTGTGTGTGTGTGTGTGCTACTATTTCTTTGGTGACAAATTGTCGAAACATGCTCTCGAAACAATGGGCAAAATCACACGCGACGAAGCAGCAGCAGCAACAACAAAAGCAAAAGACAACAACAAAAATGGCAATTGCAATTCATTGACAATTGACGCAAGCCAGTTGAGGGACGGGCAAGGCTCAAAGCCAAGCTAAAACAAGCCAAATCAAGCCAAGGGAGAGGCCAACGCGGCGTATGCGCTTTTTTTTGTCAGCGAAGCAGACTGCCAAATAATAATCTCAGAAGCACGAGCAAAAGTATAGCAAACTTAAACAAACGACCGCGACCATTAAATTGTTTTTATTTCCATGGAATTTCTTAAGCGTTTATTGCACTTTTGCAAATACCCTGTAGCTGGGCAATACCTTAGTCATATTTATTTCAGATCTTTTCTGTCAATTGTCATCTTATCATTTTCGTACAGGCCTTTGTAGTCTTTGGCTAAGTGTGCTATATAAAAATCGGATATGATAAACAGTTTCTATCATTTTTTATAAAGAGAATAATATTTTCAGCTATTTTTGGATAAGTTTCCTACATCGCGTTTTTCTATTAATTGAGTGTTGGCCCTTTCTTTTCCGATAATAAAAAAAATTCCTTTTCATGGTTGATTTTTATAATTTTGAATTCTTTTTCGTTTTTGCGTGGAAATTTAGTTTTAGTTAAATATAGAGCAGCTCTTCCAATTTTTCCTATTCAAAGCCAAATATTTTCCTCAGTTGTTACGCATTTTTCATTACAGATAATTTCTTGCAATTTCAAGAGACACTTTCATGAACAGCTTTCAGTATATTTTAAGCCAAATATACAATTCCTCGAATAATCTAAATATAAATCTTTGATTTATATCTTCGTAGTCTCAGACTTATTATAGGGGCATCTTTTGGTCGCTCAACCTCGTCGCAATGGCGCCGATCCAACTTGTGTTTTATGATCATAATTATTGTCCTAAACGGGTATATGCAAGAATAGCTCGCAGCTAAAAGCAAATAGTGCAACAGGTTTTAGTGTTGTTTTTATTGTTGTTTGTTGCTGTTGCGGTTGCTGCAAAGCTGCACAAACAATTTGTTAATTTCGCTGAGCGGCGTTAATTGTTTTGGCCAAAGCGCTCTTTGTTGGTATTTACCATTGCTCTGGGCCGTTGTCTGACGACTGCACCGCAATTAAGCTTTTAATAATCATTTGTATTAAAATCGTTCAGCGCGTTTGGCAATGGGTCCGACTGACTAACTAACTACAAACTTAGTCTTACTGCCGTTTTGCAACTTGGCATAGAATGTGCGGTAAGAAAAAAAAATGAAAATTACTGAAATTTATGGTACATTTATTTATTTGCTTTTTGCAATTGCTGGGCACCCAATCAACAGCTGTAATATTAGAAAGTGCAATGATTTTTTTAAGTATATTAAAATATTTTCTTACTTGCTTTCAGCACACATTTTTTTTTATAGAAAACGCTTCTTTTTCTCATAAAATTTCGTACAAAAAAATAAATTAAATGTAATGTAAATATGACACTTAGAAAGCCAAATAATTTCGAACTTGCTTTGGTTTTTTCTTGTTTTTAATGAATATGATATAAAATGCTTCTTTTCTGCAAGAAATTTCATAAGAAAAATCGAACTTAAATTTACTATAAATCTAGCAATATAGCTTCATAAATATAACCACAAATAGTTTGAAGCAAGTCAATAGAAAATTTGATTTACAAAACCCTTTTCGACCAATTACACTTAGCCATTAATTATGACCAGAAAAGATGGTAATAGATTTTTTGGGGCGTTCAAATAACCCACAAAAAAAAAAACAGATTAAATAACATGCAGCTGCAAGAAATTACAAATTACAAATTACTAAATTATAGTACCATGTCGCTCAATTTGACAAGCCCTAACGAAACATCAACTCTAACTTATTTGTCCATCAAAAGGGGGGCGCAACAAATGGGGCGGAAATTGCTGCAATCCACCAGGCGATGATAAACATCTGCTCAATCAAAATTGATCTACACGCCTGTCAATCAAACAGAAGTAGGAGACAAAAGAGTTCCGAAAAGCTACAACTACCCATAGAAAAGCAAAAACAAACAGAAATCGACTTTTCAATCGACAAATTCGATATCGATGGCTAATGCATGCCACAAAGACTAACAGTAAACTTACACACACACACACATACACAGACGCACACACACACACACACACAAAAACACACTTTCATCGCTGACCTTGACGCAAATCGCTGGCCATTTTTTATTTTCGATTGCCTTTTTTTTCTGCACCTTTTTGGCCGACATATTTTCAGATCACCGTTGCAGTCGCTTTTGGCTTAAACTACGGCTTAGTTGCTTTACGTTGGGGCCGTGCAGATTTAACTCAACACAATTGAAGACAAATCCACTCTATAGCCGTCAAAATGTACGAGAGCCACAAAAAACAAACGTTAAGCAAGTCAAAAAATCTGGCAAAAAAAAACGTGGAGGCAAAAAAATTGCTAAGCATAAAAAAACGCGTTTGCGCTTAAAAAAACGTTTTGGCCAATTTGAGCCGTTTTTTTTTTTTTGGGGGGGGGGGGGTGTTTTATGTATTAACCGTTACTTTTTTCCCCGCTGAGCTTACCAATGCACCCACCACATTTGTTGTTTTTCCCCCTGTTGTTGATATTTTGTTGTTTTTTTTTTTTGTGTATGGATTTTTAATCCCGTGTTGTAGATGTTTTTTAATATTTTTTTTTTGGCTTTCTATATTGCGAGCTGTTTGTTATTGTTCTTGTTATTGTTGCTTTTTTGTTGTTGCTCAGTGCATTTGTTGCTAGGCAGTGTTAAATTGGAGCAATATTGGCGCGCGCTTATTTATTTTTACAACGATTTGTTTATGGCTTTTTTAAGTTTAAACTATTTTTTTCACAAGTTTTGCAAATTGTCACTTGTTGTTTATTTTTTGACGTGTTTATTTTATTTAGCCGCACTCACACACACACACACACACACTCTGAAAACTATATATTTAACTGACTTTGTCGAAATGCTGCAGTGATTTTGTTTGTAATTTTTATATTATTAATTCCCCTCGCGTTGCACGTTGCGTATACTGAATTTATGTGTAAAATGACTTCTTTTAGTACGGTCCTTAAATATGTTTTCAGCTGTGTTTTTTTGATGTGGCTTAAAAAATGTTGGCCAGTGCCTGACAAATGACTTTCACGCGCGCCAGCAACTATTACAAAAATGTATTGTCCGAGTTGCGAATTTCAAATTAAATATTTATCAATATATATATATATAAATATATATATTTAGTATTATTATTTTTTTAAATTAATTTTTTGCAGGTTGTGCCGTGCGTCCGTTTGGCTACAGCGTCCACAATTAACTGAATTCCCACAGCGATCAGAAAACTGATAAGTGCTTAGCTGGCTGACTGGCTGGCTAGCGCCCAAGAAGGCTGGCTAAAAGCTCAGTAAGCCCAGAGACAGAGCCAGAGACAGAGAAACAGAGCCAGAAACAGAAACAGAGCCAGTCACAGCCAGCGCCAAGTGCCAAGGCAGCAACAACACCAAACACCAACTACAACAACAGCAACAGCAGCGCACAAGAAAGGCAAAAGCACAAGTACACACACACACACACACACACAAACACACTCAGAGCGACAGGCAGGCAGACAGACAGGTAGGCAGCGCACAGTGGGCTCAGAGATCGCTTACCTTACACCCATAAATCAATCAAATTTTAACTGCAAATTATTCTTTTATTATGATGTAAGTTTATTTTTTATGGTTGTTTATTCGACTTCAGTTGTATTATATAAAATCCTTTCCTGTATTTATTTAATGCTAGTCGTTTGACAGTTTGATAGTTCCTCGCTCCAGTTTATGAATTTTTGCTGAATTTAAGTTGTATTGTTTTAAATCCATTCCTTCACATATGTGCATTTTTTACTGCAATTAAAATGTTTTATATTTCTATATTTTCTAAAATATGTTCAATTTGTATTCAATAATTTGCATTGTGTAAATATATTGCATATATTAAATAAAATGTATGTTATTAAGACAATGTCAAGTTATCTGATATTTTGAGTTTTGCAAAAAACTATGCTTACAGTAATATTTTCTAAATATGTTTTATGTTTTATATATTCCAAATTTGTTTACTTTGCAATCAATGAATATAACATTATATATATTATGTTTATAATGTATATTTTTTATTTACTTTTATTATTTAATAATTTTCCAAATTTTTCAATAAATACATTCGAACCCTGCACCACTGTGCGAGGTGCTCATTTGATTTGCTTAGATTTGATGCCGTAGAACATCAAGCAGCGAACAGCGCAGCGTGCAGCTTAGCTGAGACAGCTTTTATGGACCAGCATCACAGTCACCCCACAAAACTCGAGATCATAAAAGAACGGACAGTACGCGTTCGTTCCACTGTCAAAGAGGCGAGCTTCGTGCCAGATTCGTGAGCGGGCCAGCGAGCGACCATCG
This sequence comes from Drosophila cognata, assembly GCA_035041535.1. Lineage (NCBI taxonomy): Eukaryota > Metazoa > Arthropoda > Insecta > Diptera > Drosophilidae > Drosophila > Drosophila cognata. Next base: position 34,529 of record JAWNLC010000571.1, on the reverse strand, counting down.
GTCAATGGGCCGAGTATATGAGTGATATCAACTGCAACAGTGAGCTCGTAAACATTGCTGTTAACTTGCTAGCATAATGTTAAGACAAGTTTACATTGCGCAAGCGAACGCAAAGTTGAGCTACGTTAAGTTGGCTGCAGAGCGCCTAAAAACTAGTGCTGTAAAATATTGTAAAAGAAGTAACCACCAAATTCAAAACTAGCTGCAGATTAAATAATTCACATATCATTTACCAAACTTTTAAACACCTTTAGGTTTATCAATAATATTTATATCTTTATTATCAAGCCATATAAATTTACAGTATTTACAAGCAATATTTAATGTGACATTATCAAAATAAATTGCAACAATTCGCTAATAATTGGGCTGACGATGTTTTTTTTTTTAGGCTTTAATGATTTTTACTTTTTTACTTATTGCCTAACTAGTCGTATATTGTTTGTTTAAATGATTTAACGTTCCAAAATGCACAATATATTTATATATATATATATTTTTTTTTTTTTTAGTAATTTTATAGCTTATCACACAAATTAAAAGGAATTGCTGTACAATCAAGTTGAAAAAATGAAAAACTGTTGCTTCAGAACATCCAATTATCAAATTTCCCGCGACGTGTTTGTTGTCTGTTTTTTTTTTTTTGTTTGGGAAAATAGATAAAGCCATTGATTAGATGGATATTTCTTTTGTTGCTATGTATGTTATATATGGACAACTAAATCTAAAATGCAACTACAGATCTAGATCTAGAGACATTTATATATAGTACTATTAAAAAAGTTTATAAAAGATTGCAATGGTTTCACGTTTATGATATGAATTATAAAGTTGACTCGATGATATGATGGCAAGATTAAAAAAGAAACAAACAAAATAATAACAAATTAGAGAGACATTGAATTTAAGTTTAATTATTTATTTGGATTACTTTACTTAAATGTTTAGGCATCTTCATCGAACTTTGTTTATTTAATTATATGCGTGTTGTTTTTTCTGTTTTCTGTTTTCTTTTAGTATTTTTTATAGTACATGTTTCATAACTTTAATACATCATTAAAATAAGCATAATGAACAAAACAAACTGTAAATTGAAAAGATATATATAAAGATAAAGGTATAGATATAGATATAGATATAGGTAGGTAGTATATATGCTTAAGATAAAGCGCAGCTCATTAAAAAAATCACACAACGCCCACAAAAGTTGTTTTGTTATTTCTTGTTTTTCAGAATGTTGGTATAAAATACTTATCAAAAATATATATAGTAAATATATATATATAGGAGGACTGCATGCAATTTTCGACCAAAGTTTTTCAGTTGTCCAAAAACATAAATGGCAAAATTAAACAGTTTACATAAATTGGTAATAGTTGATATTAAGATATAAGAGAATAAAAGTATTATAAGTACAATGTTGGGATTGTCTTTTGGAGGTTAAAGGCTGGTTGCACACAGTTTGACAAGCATTGGAATGTTAAGTGTTTTTTTGTGGTTGACATTGATTAAAGCTAGCTAAAAATCAATTTTAACTACACAAATCTAAAGAAAACAAAAGTTGGAGACAACAACAATCAAGCTATAGTTTTTGGGGCAGCTAAATTTTTTTTTTTGGCTGTTGCCACTTCAAACTTGCGTCACGCACTGCGCATATTTATCCAGCTCGCCACGCAGCAACTTGACCCGCTCCGCCTCCTCACGCAACGTTCGCACCAGCTCCTCAATTGTACGCTGTTGCGCCAGCACCATCGACTCCAGTTTCTCCACACGACCCTCGAGTTGTTGCACGCGTGGCACAGATTCTGCTGCAACAACGGCTGTTGCTGCTGCCGCATGATTGTTGTGGACAGTTGCTGCTACTGATGCTGCTGGGCTTTCGTTGAGGCTCTTCTTGTCCAGCGGCGTCTTGGATCGTATGGATAAACTGTTGGGTCGTGCCGCGCCACGTGATTCTTCATCGCTGCTAACGATGGCTGCCTTTGATCTCGACGTTGGGGCATCATGATTGTTATTGTTGTGATTGGTGAACTCTTTGCGGTGGCTGTGGCTGCTGCTCGAGGTGGTGGTGCTGCTGCTGCTGCTCTCCACAAACATGGACTGTTGCATGATGCTCGAGGAAGTCACCGCGCTCGATTGCACTTTACTCGTGCTGCTTGTGGCACTCGTTGCTGTTGTTGCTGTTGCTGATGATGTTGTTGTTGCTGTTATTGCTGTGGCAGCTGCTGCTGTTGCCTGCTCTGTGGCAAACAGTTTGGAGCTGGCTGCAATGCCTGCGGCACGCGGCTCTACGCTTGGCGTTGTCTTCTTGCGCGTCTCCTGCGATGCTTTCAGCTCTTGCATCCACGGCGCCGCCTTTTTCTCCCAGTCGCGTGGCTTCGGCTTGGCCAGTTGGGGTTCAACCGACTCACCCGTTGAATTGTCATCAGAGGAGCCCGCTGTTGCCTGTTTGCCGCCAGTGCCTGCCCCACCATCTTCACTCAACTCACTGGCACTGCTGCCATTCACATAAACCGTATTATTATTGTTGCTCTCGCCGAGCACAACATTTACGGCCGCTGAGGGGGGGCGACGGCGTGGCGCTTTGACGCGTCCCGCACGCATATCCGGCAATATTGAGGCACGCTCCACCCGATCGAAGTCCGTATCCTCCACGGAAATTGTTGCAGCACGGCGCATTACCACATTGCCAGTTAGGCCGGAGTCGGGCAAATGTCCTCCACTTCCCAATTTACTGCCTGACAGTCCGTCGCCGACGTCCTGCGAGACGGTGCTAGTTAGTTTGTTGCTCTCGGCACTCTTCTTCCTCATGCCACTGCTGCTGCTACTGCTGCTGTTGCTGCTGCCACCGCCCAACATGCTGCCTGTAATTGTGGAATGTGTTTGTTGTTAGTGGTGCATTGAGACTTGAAAATTATTGAAATTGAAATGAAATAACTCAAAAGCAAACACAAAAAGCTGATGGATCGATTGAGCAAATGTAAAATAACTAATAAATAAATAACATAATTAATAAATTTACATTTGTTTAATTATTTTCTAAAGTCCTATTTTGATTTTAACTATAAAGATTTTCAATTTTTTTCTATTATTTTTAGTATCTATTCAACCCGACTTACACCATATTTTCAATCTTATATTTTCTTTTTTTATACCATTGCCCCAAAAAAAGTTATTCTTAATCAGCAATTGGCAAATATATTTCCTGGTTTCGTTTTAGTTTTTAGTCCTAACTGCGACTTTCGGCATTAAAAACTAATTCGCTCTCGTGCCTCAAAACTCATTCAAAGCCACTCCCTACTCAACTCCCATCTAAAACTGAGTGTTAACCCACATCTACACTTAGAAAAAACAAAATGAATTTGTAAATAGCGAAAAAAGAATGTCAAAATCGACAATCCCAAAAATGTGGTGTTTCTTCTTTTTAGAAATATTTTCTATTATTAAAAAAAAGTTATATGATTCCACAATTTGAAGTTGATTTCTACACAACTCTTAAAGAAAATTGATTAATTTCGACAATTTTTCTACAAACTCCGTCTAAACTAAAAGCGAAATCTCCTCAAACTCAGTCTAAGTTCGAACTAAATTCTTTGTTCGATTCTTATGCCTCAAACTTCGTCTAAGCCCAAACTAAACTCGCTTTCCAGTCTCATGTCCTGCCGCACTTGAGTTGAGCAATTTAAGAAGAAATAAAGCTGAGCCTCTTCATGATCCTTCAGCACTCAAGAAACGCCCACTATTCCAACTCAACTTAAGCATTTTCCACAAGCACTCTCAAGTTTGAAAAGTATTTAAATTTGAGTTATTTCATTTCAATGTACACAAAACTGACCTGGGCCCGTGGGCGTTTTCTTGAGCGGCACACTGGGCTTCTTGCTTACAACTGGCGGCGTTGGCGATTTGATCTTCTCATCCATATTATCCAGACTCTTGCGCAGCTCGGCATAAACAGCGGCTGTATTTGCTGCTGTTGTTGTCGTTGTGTTGCTGCTGCTGCTGCTGCTCATGTTGCTCGTGGCCGATGCTGCAGTTGTTGTTGCTATGATTTGCTGCTTGCTGCCTGGCAATTTGCTCAGATCGAGGTTTTTGTTCTCCAGCGATTTGCGCTGAGCGGCCACAGTGCCAATGGGCAGGCCCGTTTCACTGAGTATATCATTGAGGGAATCGCGAGAACCAAAACTCTCCTTGCGATTGCCACCAGCCGAGGATGAGGAATTGCTGCTGCTGCCTGTCTTTTTGATATAGACCTTTGAAGTTGATGTTGAGGCAACACTGCTGCTTTGTTGCTGCTGTTGCTGCTGTTGCTGCGTCACTGTGGCGCCTCCGCCTCCGCTGCTGCTGCTGCTGCTGCTATTGTTGGTGGCATTCGTTGTGGTCATGTGGCTCGTGTTGCTAATCTTGCGTTGCGTTGTTGTTGTAGCTGTTGTTGTTGCTTGTTGCTCGTTAATGGGCGCAACTGCAAAGGGGCAAAGAAGTGTGGTAAACATATTTAGACAATGGAGTTGCTTATTCATCATGTGTGGGCTGAGCTGCTTTTAAGCTCTATCAGCATCATCAGCAGTTCATCATCAACAAGTCAACTTGAATACTTTGATTATTTCTATTTATTATTAAAGATGAGCACACGTCGCACACAGTTTCAACGGCGTGACTAACAGTGACTACAGAATGGCCAACAGCTGAGTGCGATTTGTGTTTAATGCAAACAGCATTCAAACACATTCACAACTGGGCAAGCTGGGCGAAACTGGCAAACGAGTTTTGTTTCGAGAGTTGCTCCTCAACTGTTGGTTGCCAAATGTCAATAAATTTAATGTTGGAATATCAAACAAAAGCTTCCAGCGAGCGTAGGAGCAAAATGCAAACCAACCAACTTCACACATAGCAAACTACAAAAACTACAAATGACAAAGTTAGCTAGCGATCGAAGCGTGTCACGTTCAAATGTGTGTCAAACAACATGCAGTTAACCTACTTTTGAAACATACTTTAAATGCACCCATTAATATGGAGTTTAGATTGGAGTAGATAAAAAATAAGAAATTAATATGGTATATTTTGCCAGATGTATTTTACAGTCAAACTTCTCTGATTTCAACTTAGTTTCGTCGATATGGCGTTGAAATTAATATAAAATAAAAAATAATAATAAAGTAATAAAAAAATAATAATAATAAATTAGTATTGTAAATAACGGTGGTCTTTCAAAGTTCTCTATTTTAAACGTAGCTTTGTCGAATTTTAAATAAATTGAATTTATTATTTATTATTGTTTTATATTTACTATATTTCAAACTTTTCTCAGTCGAATTCTCTGTAAATCGAACTACATTTTTATTTCTTTCTTATATTCTTTATTTTATTACTCTCCGTATTGTGACAATTATTAAATCTTTATGGATTTGCACTATACTCTACTACTCTAGATTCCACAACTTCAACTCCATCTCAAAAATACAATTTATACAAATTTCATAATTACGTCTCTGTTGCTTCAACTCAAGAGTCTCTAAAAGTGTCGCAGTTAAATTTATGTTACGGATAATTATATTAATTTCCGACAGAGTCTCTATTAAAACAAATTGTGATGAAGAATATACATATGTATATAACTAGTCTGACGTCTGGCTGTTGCATATTCTTGCATAGTTTGTTTTCATACATTTTTTTTATCATTTTTATTTATTCATCTCAATTCTCTGACTAGTGCAAGTTGTACAAAGCCTGATTCTACCACATACATGTATAAGCTGTATAAGATTGTATAAATACTTGTTTGGAACACATGATCGCTGTGTCACGAAATGACGCCCATCTCTACTCCAAAAGACAAATAAATAGCAAATAACAAATAGCAAGCAGCAAACAGCAAACAGCAAAGAGCAAAAAGCGAACAGCAAACGAGAGTCGCATACATAAATAAACAGCTATAAGTGATGTGGTTGATGGCAAAAGCAGGAATCAAAGCAAACGGCGATTGAGTAACGCTTTTGAAAATGTGTAAAGGTCAAGCAAACGAACATAAATACCAGCAATAACAACAAATGGTGAATGATCAACAAAAGCAACAACAACAACAACAACAATAAAACAAGCGACAAAATTAACCAAAGAATAGACAACCATGGTTAGCAGACAACTTGGCGCAAAAGCCGTTGATAATTGTATTAAATCGCGCAAAAGAAATATGTGTAAAGAAAAATGAATGTGCCGACGACTTTCACTGCTAACAAATGACAAACACACAACAACAATAGCAACAACAACAACCACAAGCAGGAAAAAACATTGTGCGCGCTTTGGAATTTAATATTTATTGTACAGTGGAAGCTCGCTATTCAGAAATAGGAATATTTAAAATCTACGAGTGATTTTATAACCCATTGAAAATGGGTAGAAAAAAGAGTATAATAATATTGTGTAACGATCAGAAGAGAGCATCCCATAAAGTATATAGATATTCTTGATCCGCCTGAGTAATAGAGTCCATTTAGCAATGGCCTATTTGAACAAGCTGGCTTCAACCGTGGAATATAAGTTTTTTTGTTAGGCAAGGCGTGTCTAATTTATTTCCTTTTATTGACTTCCCAAAATCTATAAGAATCGATAACCGATATCAATAAAAATCTTATTTTTTAAGGTATATTTTTTTAATCTGGTTTGCAAATAATTTGAGATGATATTGAACATCTTTAAATATTTTATAAAGATAAGATTGAAGAAATATGTATAATAATTGCCGGAATTTTGCAAAGGGTACCTCCTTGTCGAGTACTCTGGACTAAAGGATTCCTACTCGGATCTAAATCAAATATAAAATATCCATTTGTTGTGTAAATTATTACGTGAAGTGTTATAGTCAATTCTTTGTGCTTTAATCAGACTTCACCAATCGAGATTTGCTAATATCGAGTGGCCACTGTGTATATGTATATACATTTGTAATTTTTGAGTATTGAGTAATTGTTTTTGGTCAGGTTGTTGTGACTGTTACTGTTGCTGTGGTTGTTCCCTTGGGCGTACAACAAAACACACCAAAAACGAAAAACTTAGGCAACAAACTCGACCGCCTGTGATTTATTTTAATGATGACTGCTTTTCATTTCTTTTTTTCAGTTTTAACAGGCTAATCATCCGTCTCGCAAATACGCACACACAGAAGCACAAGCACACACACTCAAACAAGTGTATATAATTATATGTTTCAATTTTCAGACAACACTAAAAAACTGCCAATAAGTCAAAGCCAATGTGGCAAGAAGAACAATATATATATATATATGTCAGTGAAAAGTAAGTAATGCAATTGCAGAAAGCAGCCAATGTGGCAAGAATCCGCAAGAACGGTAATTGTGGCGCACGCAGCAGCAGCAACAGCGAAACAAAATAACAAAAACACAAACTTAGCTGCCGCACCGAAAAAAGCAAAAATGATTTCAATAGCGTAGTAAATGGTCAAGAAATCAAAGCGTACTGAGCCGAAAAGGTAAACAAAAATGCTGGCAAAGGTACAGAAGCAGAGAAAGAGAGCGAATAATTCCGAGAGAGAGATAGAGAGAGGGAGAGAGAGGGCGTGTAGTCGTGCGCTCTGGCAACATTGTTGATAAGGCCAACAAGTAAAACAATGCTGCCAACAACAAACAAGTGAGGCACGTTGCTTTTGTTGTTGCCTTTATTGTTGTTTGTGTTTGGGGCTCGCCTCTGGTTGATAATCGCCGCTAATGAAGTTCATAACTAGCAATGCTTACGCTCATCATGATCTCATCGCTTGATGAGCTAAGAGCGGAGCGAAAGAGAGAGGGGAGCAAAAAGAGCGAGACTCAAACAGAAAAAAAGATACCCCACAGACGGACAAAAAAAATAAAGAAATAAAAAAAATAAATGTAGCTGGAAAACCAGTTACAACGAAACAGATATTTTAATGTTATGTTTGTTGTTGTTGTTGTTGTTGTTGTTGTTGTTGTTGTTGCTGCTGCTGCTGCGAAGGTGGTTGTTGCTGGTCTTCTTATTGTTGTTGCTGATGTTTTTGTTGTTGGTTTCTGAATCTGCGACGTTGACAAAAGGTAAAATGGCAAAGCAAAAGACCAGAAACGTCAATTAGATTTTTATACACACCTGATCAGTAAATTAGTTGTGAAGAGAATAACTTGTGTATTTTCAAAATTAAATGCAATATATTATTTTGTAAGTATGGCAACATTTTTTCTTAATTGTACAGTTCAAAATTTGTAGTACATTGCTTTGTTCGAAATACAAATCGAGATGGACAGTGAAATAGCAAAGAATACTTTAATTAATTTATTGGCTCACACCTATTTTACTGTCCAGATGTGTAAATAAATCAAATATAATATGTAGTCGCAACGAATGTACACTACTTCCAGTTACAAATCTGAATTGTATATAATTTGTATTTAAAATGTGTGTGATTATTATTAAGTTTGAATTGTTGTCTACAGCATAGTCAAAAGCACTGTCAATAACACTATTATATTATCAACGTGTCAACATTAATAGACATTATTATATTTACCATAATTTTTAATCACTGCATTTATCATTAGACTATATAATACTAAATAACAGAGGAAAATAAAATAAATTAAAAGACGCCAGACAAGAGTGATCTCGATTGAACGATATCCTGTACCCAGCTATTAAACCAATAGCAGACTTTCTGATATCCGACTTTTCAGTTCTGTGTTTTTCAAACGATCTTAATGAAATGTTTTTTGTATGAGTTGATTAACAATTCGTCTGGTTATAGTATAAATCAATTGTAAGGCTGACTATATCTGCTCAGTTTATCTTTTACTATTACTATATTCGCCAAATGGGTGCAGCTATCGCGAAAGCATCTGTTATTTAAGAAGTAATATTCCAAATTTGAATTTTCTATTTCTTATAGACTTTGAGAATGACTTTCTCATACCGACAGACCTATATATATATACATTTCTTCCCTCTTCTTTTTACTTGTTTATTTTTGAGGATTGACGCAATCAATCTAAAAATATGCTTACGTTTCTGCATACTTTGTACAATGTTTGTTTGCAAAAATAAAACGAAAATAAAAGCAAAAAAATCAGTCTGAATTATAATACAATCTAATCAGCGCCATTCCCGTTTCCGAAGGCATTCAATGAGTCAGTGGTAGTGAAATAAATTATCAGGTTTTTTCACTAACGCAAATAAAGTTTCTTAAAGTACATAATGTTTTTTATAGTATTTGAAATGTTTTTATTCATTTTTTTATTTAATGCTTAATGCGATAAGCCAACAATTGTGTGTAACAAAACTCGGAACATAATTGTACAGACCGCAAAATCATGTGCAGCAAAAATAAACAAATATGAGAAGTCAACAAATACCGAGTATAAATAAATAACTTGGTATATAAACCACATTTAAATAAATTAATTTATATATATATATATATATATATATATATATGTATACGGATTTAAATAACAACCGCAAAGTATGCAATGAGTGTTGAGATAAATATGTTTAACTATTCATAAATAAAAAGTCGAACAGTAGCAACTAATTAAGTAGCAAAGTCAAACGCGTTTCAAACAGCGCCAGAAACGCGCATAAAACGCTAAGATGACAAACGAAAATAAACAAATAATTAGAAAAGGCATAGGAAAAACAAGTTTTGCCAGGCAAAAGTGGACAAAACTGAAAGCGAAAATAAAGCAAACCGGCAAACCGCAAAAGAAAAACGACGCCAAAGATTTTCCGAGACTTTTGTTTTCTTTCTTTCGTATTTTATTTATTTTTTTTCTCTTGGAGCGCTGTGTCTAATTTTAGAGAGCACTGCCGGCGCCGCAAAGAAAGCCAAAATAATAAACATAATGAAAACGGAAAATAAATCATAGAAATTATGAAGCCAAAAAGCAATTTTCCATTTAACACAAAGAAAAAACGAGAGGCCTCCGGTGACGGAGAAAGGAAAATTGAAAACTGGCGGCCAAAAAACAAAAAGGAAAAACTGTTTAGAGGCGGCTTGGACTGGAAAAACTCGTTTACATACAAATCGTTGTGATAAAGCTGGCCATACGAGCGCCCAAGAACTCGAAAGAGCCGCCGCCGCCTCGTTGCTGTCCCCACCCCGACGGTGCCGGTGCCGTTGCCGTTCCCCCGATCCGTGTTCGTGGCCGGGCCCGCGGCCGTGGCGGGGGCAGAGGAGAGGGTGCTGCCCCGCGACATCGGTGTGTGTGTGTATGTGTGTGTGTGTGTGCCGTTGTGTGTCGAGTGTAGTTTGTTGCAATAAAGTTTTTTTTTTATTACACACACACATATATGGAAAACATTTACATTGTTGTGTAAAGAAAGAAATATTGGTAGAAGAGGAGTAGAAGAAAAAAGAAGGAGAAAAGTGTAGAGGAAAATTACATAGAGACATCAACACGAGACATAAATATAATGCGAGAAATAAAATACAATCTTGTATTGATTGTACAGACAGAGACAGAGAGAGAGAGAGAGAGAGAAAGAGAGAGAGAGAGAGAGAGAGAGAAAGATGGCGATAGTGAAACGTAAACAAAATGCTAATTAAAGTCGAGTCCAAAAAATGCAAGTAATAATAAACATGAGAATCAAACCAAAACTAAATCGAAAATGTTGTTCAAGTTGTTTAATGTGAAGGAAATGTTGAATGTTGTATGTTGAATGTTCAATGTTGAGTGGCTGATTTTGAAATGTCTGCAAGTGATTTTGAAGTGGTCTGTTTTCGAGTGCAATGCTTCAAATTGTTTAAGAAACAGGCAAGAATGCTTTAGACGAGAGAGAGAGAGAGAGAGAGAGAGAGAGAGAGAGAGCGAGCTCGACGGGGAGATACCCTCAAGCCAATTCTATAGCTACAATTTGAAAGTATTATTTTCTTAAGTACCTCTCAATCGATCTTGATAAAACTCTTATGGCTGATCAGTATTATGGCATGGCATATATAAATATTTATTTAGAATGTTGTATCAATAAAATACATAATATATATACCTCATAGAATCGGCGACACTTCCTTTTGTCTATTACATACTTTTCACAACTTTATTATACTCTTTTAAAATATTTCCAATCTGTACAGGGTATAAGTGGATAATTCAATTTACGCATTACTTCTTTAGTATATACAATCTATAACCATTAAGCATCAGCACAGAAATATTTACATTTACTTTATATAAAATATTTACTCACTTTATATACATAACTGAACTCAACCACTATTGTAATCTGCTCGAGTACCCAAACTAAAAATATAGTTTTTCCAGAAATACTTGTTAGAAAAGTGAATCAGTACGATCTAAGCTTAACTTTTGCTTTTGCATTGCAAAATAAGGTCTCACTATTACTTTGTACTCAATCTGAGTTTATGACTCAAAATAAATATTATTTTAAAAAAAAGCTAATTAATTGTGTTTTAAATAGATGTTCCCAAAGAAAAGTGTCATTATTTGAATATTTAAAAAGTAATTGTAATTGAAATAAACTAATGAATTGTAATTATTTTCAGTACAAAATACTGAAGTATTTAAGGCAATTGAACATTTTAAAGCCGAGTAATAATATATATACATATATTTTAATTACAACTAATTAAACCCAGCTAATTAATTGCTGAGGCAGAAGCACTTGAATATCACTGCTCCTACAAAAGAGAGTTGATAACTTGCAAATTTTCAAAACAAAATGTAAATATCACTAGAACTCCAATTAAGTTACTGCAAAGGAAATGAAAAAAGAAATGAATTTCCTTCGTCAAAACACTCGATGGAGTGTAACTATTTTGCTGTCCATGAGTGTATTTAAACAACGAACTGGCCACAAGCACTTTTACACTAGCCTATCAAGCAGTTAGCTTTGTTTAATTTATGAAGTTCAATAAAATATATCTGTTAGGCCTGTGACTCAAATCTTATCAGTGTGATAAGGCTGCTTGTGAGACTACCTCGACTATAAATACAACCAGCTACGAATTGCCAAGGGTGGCTATTTTTTGTATATACAATTTATACACTTAGCGAAAGAGCAAAATGGGGTAAGGCGATGAAGAAGCTGCGCTGCAATCACTGCGATTGAGGATATTTAACGAAATTGCATTTGATGACAAATGAGAATTCAGATGGGACGACTGGTGACAAAACTCATACACAGAGAGAAAAAAACTTATACATGTGGCAGGAAGATGGAGATTTTAAGTTTAGTTGTGGCTGTTTGGTGCACTCACCTTCGGAGGTGGCGAGTAACTTGACAAAATTATCGGGAAAGACGCCCACTTTGCCACGCAGCTCGCCCTTCCACCAGCCCTTGTCGGGCAGCTCCATGCTGACCACACTGATGATGTCGTCCACCTTGAGCTCCAGCTCATCCTCATTTTGTGGCGCATAGGGGAATTCGACGCGACAGTAGTCACGTTGCGGTTTCGGTGGTAACGTGGGCGCTGCCACGGCTGCTGTTGCAGCACTTGCCACAGTTGCTGCCGTTGCTGCCGCGACAGTTGTTGCATTCGTTGATGCCGTTGCTCTGCTTTTTGTTTGCTTCGTTGTTGATGTTGCAGCAGTTGTTGTTGCTGCTGCTGTTGCAGGTGCTGCTGCTGCTCCTGTTGCTGTAGTTGTTGTATTTGCTGGCACCACTGGTGCGGCAATATTTGCAGCCTTTGCCGCTAGTGCCGCCCCTGTGACCGTTGCCCCAATCGTTGGCGGCCGCTTGGAGGCCAAGATGGGCGATGGTTCGATATGCCGCACAAAATTTGAGGGAAATACGCCAACTTTGCTGCGCAAACGTCCGCGCCACCAGCCTTCCTCGACCTAAATGACCAAATAAAGAGAACAGAAACAGAAACAGAAACTGAATTTTTTGTTGTTCATATTTCGCTTTTAGTTTGTGGCATTTATTGTAGTTGTTTCTGTTATTTGGTTATTGGCAAAGATGTTAAATGGGGGTTGTGGGCACACTAAATGTCAGCATATGTACACTCAGAGAAAAATGTTTGAGCTTTCAAGTACATTTCTGTCTGAAGTATTTTAAAATTATTAGTCTTCGAAAGACTATAAATCGTATTAGTTTTTAGTTTATTTATTTGGTTTAACCTGTTTTGATTTTATTTTAAGATGCTTAGGTTCAAGCAATTTTAATTTGTTTAAGAATTGAAATAAATAACTAAAGCTGATTTGATAATATTTGAATATGATACAAAAAAATTGATTTAAGTATCATTCAAGCATTTTTGTACTTGAAACTTTTTAGTTTTTTGTTTAAGAACTTAAATACATTATTCAAGCAGATTTGGATTTTAAGATGATTATATCATATAATAATTGTAACTTAGAAACTTAATTTGTTGTATTTAATTTTATTTAAAGACTAAAACAGCGTCAATTTAAGCTGTTGAGTATTCAAAATATGCAATTAATATATCTTTTTTTATATCTTGATTTCAGAATAAGCACAGTCGTACTTAAGTTAAGCAAAACCCAATCATATTTAGGCATTTGGCAGCTGTAGATTTCTCTGAGTGCATAATGGTGTTTGTATATGTACGTACCTCCCCTAGGAATTCAATGACATCACCCACGGCCAGCGTCAGCTCGTCGTCGTTGACTTGTGTGTAACTGTAGACGACTTTACAGCGGCGATTCGATGTCGCTGATTTCTCCCTGAGAGAAACAGCAAACAAAATGTGAGAAAAGAAGAAAAAACAAACACAAAGAGAGCAAATTACAGAGAGTGCATAAATGTAAATAAAGAGAGCGTTTGCACACATGTAGTACAACAATTTATGTGTAGATATAAGTGACACCAGCTGATTGCTGTGGCAACTAGAATATTTTCGAATAGAAATGTGCTTTAGTTTCAAAATAAATAATCATAATTATATATAACATAATTATTGGAAAGTTCTACCTACAGGTAAAGCTGGCATGTGCTTCTAAAATGAAGGCTTTCAGCATTAAGAACATTATTTAGAACTTTCATGTTATATATTTTTACTTTTGCTGAAGCAAAGTGAACTCTTCCGGCAGATTTCGGTGATTTTCTATAAATTTGTGTTTTCATAGGCTTTCGGCCGATTTCAGAAGTTTTGCAGGAGTTTTTAGTATACTAAGTTGACTTAAGCAGCTTCAAGTTTTCAGTTGAAGCAGATTTTAAACAATTTGATTAGGATCCGGAGGAATTTGAATTTTTGCATCTTTTTTAGCTGCGTTCTGAGAACTTTAATTTTAGTAAGCTTCCTGCCGTTTATAGGAGCATTAATTTTAGTCAGCTTCCGGTCGATTTTACTTTAATTTTTCTAAGAAATATTTAATTTAAAACGAACTTTAAGTGACCAGGAAACACAAATTGTAAATATTTATCTAAAGTTGATTTTCAATTATTATTAATTTCCTATTAGTTAGGTGTCATTTCATTTGGGTGGGGCGGAAGTGGGGCTGCTGTTGAAATTGCGTCACCAACCTGAGCTGGACAACCGCGCTGTCATCGCTGTGGTTGCCATTGCTGCTCGGCTCCAAAACGCGCACAAAATTATCGGGAAACATGCCCGTTGTTCCATTGGCCTTCAAAGTGCCCTGCCACCAGCCGCCGGGCATCTGTTTGATGCGATGGATGATGGCACCCTTGTGTAGATCCAGTTCATCTGGCTCCTTGGCAGCGTACTCGTACTCCACTATTGCACATATTGCTGCAAAAAGACAGAGAGGGAAAGAGAGTGTGAGAGAGTGAGAAGCAGAGAGTTTCGAGATGGGACTGACGCATTTATAATGCCAATGTTCAAGTGCAAATATTTACTATTGCGCAATCGAGAGTCCAATTTGCGACTCTTTCCCCCCTTTGTCTATCGCGTTTCGCTACGTGACACTCACATTTTCGATCATTTTGAGTTTTTATAGCTTGAAAAGTAAAAGTTACATGACAAGCTCATTGTCTCCATTTCAAAAAAAAATAATAATGATGACAAACTTAAATAAATGCGAATCGTGGGCGCCAGACGTCAAAAAATTGGGTTAGCATTTGCTTTTTGCAGTCACTGTGTGTCGTTGTGCCTATTTAATTGGTTAACCCCCTTAAAAGTTGTCATTTGTCAGGCGGCGTTTCTTTTCGCCCATCGTTCATAATGCTTATCAAACTGGTGAGTAGAGATTTGTAGTCAATTAATATGATGTCATATATATTTGCCATGACTCTTATACAGTTTATTTGATGTGCGATGAGTAATTGTAGATAATTCAAAGAAAAGAGAAAATTATTAAGCATAGTCGAGTTCAGAGAGCTCGATTAGGACAAATGCCGGGTCCAAGTCTCTACCTATTAGAACATCTTTAATTGGTTCGAGATAGAAAAAACTGTATTAAATATTTATAATGATTAACGCAGTAAAAATTTGAAAAGGCATTTGAAATAATTTACAATTTTCATTGGGTTCAGGGTATAAGAATTTGTACAAAACATTAATAAAATGTCCTAAAATTTTACAAATCCTACGTATTTTGTTTATCATCAAAGCCCATAACAACAATAATCATGTTGCCGGTGGCACAATTACTCATAAGCTATGCTTGACTCGCTCGCCTTCGATCCAATTTAAATATCACAACAGCAACAAACTGAACAACATTATATCCCAAACATATTTTATATTGGAGGCAGCTGTCCCCGCAATATTGACTCATATTTTGTGCCACTTTTTATGATACCCTGTAGCCATTGAAAATGGTTAAAGAGGGTATAATGAAGTGCCAATCAACTCATTCATGAATTACACGAGTTTTTTGCCTCTTCTGCTTACAATCCAATTACAATAACCAATAAGCAATTCTACAAGCATCAGCTGAGCTGTAAGCAGTTACACTTAGCAAAAAAACGGAAACAAAAAACAAGGGAATTTTCTAGGGAAGACTTTTCAATTATGGAATTGACGACAATTGCTGCATACATTTATTGTGAGCAAACGAAGAAAAGCGATGGCCTTGACAGTTCAAATGCTTATCAGTTCAATGATATAGTATAGTATATATATATATATACATATATATATATATATATGTATATATGTATTTAGATTTGTGTATTTGTATATATGTGGCTTGGCAGACGGTTTGCCCGCATTTCTTTCTGCTTTACAGACCGAATTAATGACGCCTAAACAATGAGCTGATAAAGAGTAAGCACAAAATGAAGAAGCAGACTTTCAATCAGTCAGCCAACATAAATACACAGAGAGAAATAATATGTGCGAGATATCCAAGCAAACCAAACTTGCATAGTTGTTTTTTTCTTTTGGTTTTCATTGCCAATAAAATAGATTTATTTCCAACTTTAAGTTGTGGCGCGTACTCGATGAGTTTCCACATATAAGTTTTGTAAAAAAAACATAACAAAAAATGAAGCTGAAGCTGATAAGTCGCAACTGAAATGCAGCTGATAAGATAAACGCACTCATTTCAACGAGTTGTGGTCTGTAAAAGTTTCAAATTGGCATAGCGAAAATCGAGAAAAAAAAACTGGATATCAGAAGTAGCAGAAATATATCCATAAACTTAAATGCAGTTGCGAAAAAAGCGACACTTTTTCTTAACAATAAACAAAACAATAAGTTCCCCAATTTTTTGAAATGTGGGTTTTTAATGTATGGTTTTAGTATTCCATCTATGGGTTAAAGTTAGTACTGCTCCTGGAATTCTTTGCAATAAGTCAGCTAAGCTAGAATTAAATTATTAACAGCTGCGCCTAGGGTATCTCCTAGTCGAACGATCTAGTTTGTAATATGCATGTTCTGTTCTGATTTATTATTTAGAGATGAAGAATCTTAACTTATCGGAAATTTCATTTACATTTTTCCGCTTCTCTTAGAAACGTGTCATTTATTATTATTATTATTGTAATATCATTAAGATTATATTATTATTAGGATAGTTTTTTAAATTACATATTTGTAGGACGCTTAAGCTGGTTTGGATCCATCCTTGGTTGCTGGTGGTGGTATTATGTTCGGTATGGCAACGACAAGGGCGTGGCTACGAGGAGTCGAAATTGGCGCCAGTTCATTCCAGACATTGCGCACCGGATCGTACTCCTCGACATTGTCGACCGTACGCGCGTCTCATTCACGTCCGCCAACGGCAATCAAACGATCTCCAAGCAGAGCACAACCTATATCTATAGCGTCCCACTGCCAAAGAGCAAATCAGAGTCCACGTATCAGTAGCTGGATCATAACGTTCCACGGTTTCTGTGGGGCGATAGTGCCACGTCTGGTCAATGCCACCCAAGGCATAGATGTATCCATGTGCAACAGCGACACCAACGCAACCTTTGCTGCGAATCAGTGGCGCCCGAATACTCCATTCGTTTGTTTGCGGATCATAGCTTTCGACTGAGTGTAGGCCGCGGTCCGGCAATGGCATAGAGGCGGCTGCCCAACACCGCAACACCAGGGCGCTCACGGTTCTCGGACATCGGCGACACATAGCTCCAGGTGCACGCAATGGGATCATAGCGTTCAACCGTGTTCATATATGTGCGCATTCAGAACATCCGCCGACCGCATAGAGGTGTCCATCCAGCACTGCAACGCCTAGGCCCCAACGGCGCTGTTCGCATTGGAGTGAGTGTCACGCAGGCCATCGTGTTTAGGTCGAGGCTCTCCACAGAGCGCAATACTTCCCCATCATTGCGTCCGCCTACCAAAATCAGTTTGTTGTCCATGACAACGGCGCCAAAATCCCAACGGCCATCGATCGTGTGCTCCCAAGTCGTCCACTCGTTCAGCCGCGGACAGTAGCTCTCAATGGTGTTGCGACAGCCGTCATCATGGTGGCGACCCACAGCCAGCAATTGGCCGACAGCAGTGTATTTGCGGGGCTTGGTTCGATCGGTTGCAGCAATGAGCGAACGGCACTCGGGGGTCAGGGTCAGTGAATGCCACTTGAAGGCCTCAAACAGCAGTTGGCGGCACTCGTTGCTGGCGCTGCACACCTTCTCCACGTGAGCCACAATGAAGGATGGATCCATGAGGGGAAGACACACCTTGGCGAGCAGCTCGGGTATGTGCTGCTCACGAGTGAGCTCATCGCGCCGCACCCACGACATCATCGAGTGGAAGACATCCTGCTCAGTTGGCACATTGAGTTCATCGCTGGACAGCAGATTGCCCAGCTGATTGGCGTTTAGCTGAAAGAACTCCTCATCGTGGCACACCTCCATAAAGTGCTGCCAGATGTACTCCTGCGCCACTCGCAGCAGCTCTGTGCAGCCATGCTGATCCGCCAAGAATGCGAATCCCAAACAATTGGATGGGTGCAGCCGCCGTGCGAAAAAATTGCAGCATGCCGTCACCACAGGGATCAGCTGCAGCAGGTTGGCGGTGGCCAGCAGCATCTCGACAGTGTCCTCGTGCAGCTCAATGCTTCCGGTGTAACAGTGCTGGACGAGCAGCTGCAACACATCGCCACGCACCTCGCCAAGGGGCACCTCCTGCTCCTTGCTCTCCCGCATCTGTCCGGTAAACATTGCCAAAAAATATTCACTCGAAGCTGCGAGCACTACGCGATGAGCGGACACCCGTTTGCCATCAATGCCAGCGATGAGAACCACATCGCAAAGCTGCTTCTCTTCCACAAATTGTTGCATTCGCTTCAGTAAGGTGTCTGCATGGCTGCCCACACTGGATTCGCTCGACAAAGACAAAGACTCCAGATTGTTCTCCGACATATTCATCGATGTGGACGCTGTCGACTCTAGACTGCGACCCTCTTCTTGGTGTCCATTTACGGATGACATTTTATTTGGTTGGTGAAATCTTAAAAACAAAATGCTAAACTATCCCGTACAAGCAAACAAGAAGCTGTGAAAGCTATTGGCATTGCGCCGATACTATTGTGAGCAATTAATCGATTCAGTAGCGATGTTCGTATTGTATCGATATCTGATCGGCTTGGAGCCCAATTTAGCATAAGTTCAAATTCATAATCAATAACCAAAAAACATTCTAATTATAACACAATAAATACAATATATATAGATATATATATATATATATATCGATAAAATATGATATGGAATTGGTGTCGATAAAATATGACCAATATTGTGTTAAGGTATATAGAACCAGGAGTTGAAAAATTAATCTTTAAATAATGCAAATGAAGGTAATTTTCGATCAGACTTGACTAATATTATGTCAAGTAATCAACTACAAATTGAAAAATAAATCTTTAAAAGTGTGATTTGTATTGCTATCGGTAAGCGATTCTTGTCGATAAATAATGCAAACAGAAATGGTTTCGAAAAAATATGACGAATATTATGCGCCCAAGAAGGACGAGTTGTAAACCAACAACAACACCTCACACTCAATACAAAAAATCGAACGGCACAACAACACACCAACCACACACCCACACTTAAGCATTGCAATGAGTTTTTGTCATTGTTTACCCGTTGCTGGCCGTTGCTCAATTTGATTTGCTTAATAATAAATAACAATTTTGTTGTAATTTGCAAAAGAAAATTCCACGCAATTTCCCATTGGAAACGCGGTTCATTTGGCAGCGCCTTAGCCGCGTTTTAATGTTAAGCTTAGAATTTAGTTGTATTGAACGTGAGAGTCGACCGAAAAAATTCAAATCGATAAATTTGTAATATGTAATCTTCCAAGTTTTCTATTTGGAGTTTGTAGAATCATTGAGAAAGAACTGATTAAGCACTTAACAAATAAAGTTGCTAACAACATATAAATTATTATTAAATGTTTGCTTAAAACATGTTGCATTTGCGGTACATATCGATATGTTGTTATCGCATACCACCACCAAAAAAAATTCAGAAACAGGCTGACAAGGTTTGCCGAGGCCGCAACTTAAGGTGACCACATTTCGTTGAGGCAGGTCATGTCTCTTGTCGGCTGAATTTTCGTGTGGCGCGAACAAGGAAATAAATGTATTTGGGAGTGCATATAATATATAATACATTTGAAAGCTTTACAGCAGCTTTCTAATAACTTTAATTTTCGTAAATTTCTTGCAGATCTTTGTATGAATTATCATTTTAGTACGCTTGCAGTTGATTTTAGAAGTTTTTTATGAACATTCTTTTTATTTAGAAATTTAATTCAGGGTGTAAAAAATATAAAATATTTTTATTGATACGAGCAGTACAAAATTGCACAAAAACTTTGCTATTTAATTATATTTTCTTTGAAATACGTTAACTGTATTTGAAGTTGAAATCGGCATTAAATAATATAAACACATTTCAATAAAACTTTTCTATACAAAACGAAGCAAACTTCAAGTTCTTTAAATTATCAACCAATTACTTATTAATAACCTACGTATTTTGTTTGTCATCAAAGCCCATAACAACAATAATCATATTGCCGGTGGCACAATTACTTATAAGCTATGCTTGACTCGCTCGCCTTCGATCCAATTTAAATATCAACAACAGCAACAAACTGAACAACATCATATCCCAAACATATTTTATATTGGAGGCAGCAGCCCCCGCAATATTGACTCATATTTTGTGCCACTTTTTATGATACCCTGTAGCCATTGAAAATGGTTAAAGAGGGTATAATGAAGTGCCACTCAACTCATTCATGAATTGCAATTGCCAAAAAATTCGTAAAACTTTTCAAATGAATTAAATGAATTTTATAAATGAAATATTCAAATATTAATGCTTATTAATAATAATATGAGCAGCACAAAGGAAAAACCTCCCTGGAAATTAGATACTGTTCAATGTATATCAGGATGCTCGCTAAGTATTTTAAAGCAGGGTATCTGCTAGTTGAGCTCTCTCGACTGTCACATTCTGCCTTTTTTTATGTCTAACATGTGCTCTTGCGATGGCTGAAGTCTGAGACTCAACAGCTGCTTAAGACCCAAAGACATAAATTGAAGCACAAACTGAAACATTGATGGGCTTACAACTGTGACAGCAGGGAAATTGCAGACTACAAATACAATTTAAGCTAAGTGCGTTGAAATATTGATGTGGCAAATAATAATGCTTATAAATTGAATACTTGATGATACCATTTTTTAACAGGGCATAACTCAGTGGAAAAGTGTTGAGTTGTGTCTGCACTCAGAAAAAAATCAATCTGACTTTTAGCAAATCAGCATATGTAAATTGCCCTGATAAGTGGAAAGTTTTCTAAAAATCAGCAAAGGCTTGCGGTGTTTTTCTGAGTGTAGATGCGATTTCTTTCTTAAGAACTTTTAAATTGCATTTTGAGCGAAAATCGAGCTTAAACCATTGTTAAAAGTGGCTAAAAATACCCTAATCTAATCTACCGGGTCTGCAACAGCAATGAAAGCGATAAATGTACTTCATGTTGAGGCTTCTTCTTCTTCTTCTTTAATGGCCACAATAATTATAATGCTAATATACGATGCGTATGTGGCGAGAGGGGAGAGGAGAGGGTATGAAGAGCCTTCGAGTGTAAACCATTTAGCGACGTGTAATAAATAGCTAATGGATACTGACTCGCACCACACTGAACTTAATAATGAACAATTAAGACAGACTGTCGAAGAGACGAATGCGACTCGAAATGCTTTTCTCGATATTAACGAGATTTCTTTTGACAACTCAAGCAGAAGAAGAAGAGTTAGATGGTGCGGGGACGGAAGGGGATGGGGGACGAGAAGAGGGACCGCCGACGTTGAAATGACAGCCAAATTAAATAAAAATCCGCTTTTCTGGCGTACTTAATAATTTCAGAGAAAGGCTAACAGAGGGAATAAGAGAGAGAGAGAGGTAGAGACAGAGAGAGAGAGAGAGAGAGAGAGAGAGAGAGAGAGAGGAGGGGAGAGTGAAATAGTGAGAAACACCAACCCACAGAGGCAGAGAGTGAAGTGGCAAAAGTGCTGCAAGCACGCACACAAACTTGCCTCGCCTCGAGAGTCGCCTCGCCCCGAGTCTCCGCCAATTTGTAAGTGGGCCAACACGGCCGTATTTCATTTGCAGTTTAACCCTACAGCAAAGAGCCAAAGCCAAAGCCAAAGCCAAAGCCAAACAAAGCGACATCCAACTGAACCTTTAATGTGGTTTTGCTTTTGCTTTTAATGCCCATAAAATGAACAAACAAGTAAGAATGCAATAGTCGCAAGAGCTCGACTACGAGATGCCCTAAATATCTTACGTCTTAGATAGATTTAGAAATGTATGTATGTATATAGGAGTGTGATTGGTATTTTTCTGCGTTCCTCCTCATTGGAGAATTTTCCTTTTTAATTTTTATTATATTTTAGATTATTATAAACTTTTGCAAAACTATGTTAAACAATTTGGTTAATATTAATCTACGATTTCTGCTAGTGTTTCTTTAAAATTATGCATTCTTTGCTATCGGTAATGCATTTGTATCGATGTTGACGAAAATAGTGCAGTTATCGATATAAATAAATAAACATGATCCGTCCATGGCAAACACGAGCTAATATTCCAAGTTTTAAATCTCTAGTTTTACTTTCTACTCTCAACTTTAAATTCTGATCAACAATACATATGCCATCTGAGATGGACACTTCGTAATACCCTTTCGCCCGTTTTAAATAGCTTCAGGCTATGAAAAAGTTGTGCAATTGTTTGTAAATGACAGCAGAAGAAGACACCTGCAATTATAGAATATACATACATATATTTTGACATAAACATTCTTAACAGTCTCTGTCGTAACACAATTTATACAATCTTGAATCTAAGATTTTGTCACAGATACGAGGCGGCAAATTTGGTTCTTATTTCACAACACACAAGCAGATAAAACTGAGGGCAACATCAAATGGACAACATACAATGTGGTTATTATTCCATTCATCTCTTATAAAGTTGCAAGCTTTATGGAGTTGCTTGCGATTGTACTCAAATTTATTTATTTATTTATGTAAGGCTAACTTGTGGTCTGCAATCGTAAACCAAATTCATTTATCGCGCAGAACTCAATAAATAAACAAATTTCTTTAAACACAAAAATATGACTGCATAATCGAATGTGGAAGCAAAATGAATAAGTTTTCAAATGAAACACTGTTCAATCTTACAATGGTAAAATAGCCAAGGAGAACTCTTGGGATAATGAGTCCAAACGCATTCGCAGCAGTAAATATGTACCTAGATAATGTCCTAAGTTGGATATCAATAATTGTAAAAAATAATAACAAAGAAAAATAACAAATTAAAATAATTAATAAATATAAGTCGAAATGTATATTTAATTTAAATATGACTAAGGATAGATATCCAATTACTCAATTATATACAATTAAATATGAGCAGAAATGTGCTTACGATAGGGTATCTAGCTAGTCGAGCAATCGCACATGTTTTTTATTCTTCATTCCTCTTTTCTGGCCACAAAACAACAGCGCATCTGAATGTGCGCTTTAATAAACTCACTGACAGGCAACCACAAAGCTTGAGTCAGCTAACAACTACAGCAACACTTTTACAACACACACAAACATATGAATATGTATATTGTAGAATGGGAAACATGCAACAACGACAGCCAGCCAGAGAGACAGACAGTTAGCGTTTGTTGTGAAATGAGGCGCGCCAGCTAAATGCTGAGAAATGGTGAAAAGTTGCAGCATTAAGTGGTGAAAAGTACCACAACGAAAACAACAACAAGAACAACAATGATGAAAACTACAACAAAAGCAATAAGGAAAACGACAACAACAACAACGACAACAAAAACCACTGAAAAATGAGGCGACGACCGTGGTGCGCGGTGTCGTGTGAAATATCCAAGCCAAGCCAAGCCAAGCCAAGCCAAGCCAATTCAAGCCAAGTTGTTCTCGAAACTAGCAAATCGTGCAAATGTGTCGAAAATGAAAATATGTCGGGATGAGTGGGCGATATTCATCTGCATACACTAGATGAGTCTGCTCAAAAAAGGCAGAGCCAATGTCAAAGTCACACACACAAGTAGCCATTCAAATATGCAAAATTGTGGCCAACTGTAAAACTAGAATTCAAAATTGCTAGACTTAAAAATAGACTTACAAATTTAGTTTAACTTATGGTAGTCAAAAGAGAAAAAACATGGCGGCAATAATGCTTATAGACAAAATTGTTTTACATTTTGACTGTATACGTGTGTTGTTAAGATATATAGTAGAATTTTAGAGATTTGAAATTACTTCTTTATTATTATAACAACAAATAACGATCGATGATCTCGCTTATTAATGTAATATGTTTTAATAAATTAATAAATAAATGTTGGAGATTGCTTTGTACAGAGAATCCAATTCTTTCATGAACATTTTAAATAATCCAGAAATCTTTCGTGCATATTTAATTGCATATTTTTGATTTCTTTTGGGCATATTTCAAGCGCTTATTTGAATATTTTGTTAACCATAAATATTCGCTCTGCTGATTGTGCAGGCAGTTCCCATTTAGCTATGGACATATGGAATGAATCATCATTATTAAAAGTATAAATTCGAAATGAATAGCAGCTGCTAAGGCAAGTTAGATGAGTTCGATGATATTTTTCAGCTACCGAAAACCAGTTTTCAACCATTTCAGCAGCCCCTAAACAAATTCTTGACGGATAATCGTTCAGACACAGAAAGATGAAAGAAAATGAAAAATTTGACAATTGAAAGATTACTTTAGCCGCTTCAAACCCCTTGATTACTCACTTGTTGTTGTCAAATCTTAGCAGTCAAAAAGAAAAATAAACCAAACTTAAACATGTGTCAAAAGCAGACGAGAAAATCTGCTTGAACTTTAAGAAGATGATTAATTGAATGGACGACCCCTGCTGCCCATTCTCCTCCCATTTCTGCTCTCTTCCATTGAGGTGTTAACTACAATTCCGTTACGTTATCACACTAGAAAGAATTTTATTTTTTTTCTTTTTTTACACTCGTCTTAGAAATGAATCAATTTGTGAAGATTTGTGCCCCAAGGGCAAGCCAAGCTTGACCACAGACTAAAACAGAGTTGCATCACGAAGAGAAGGGGAGGGGAGCTGAAGCGTTGAACCGGTTCGCAAGGTGTGGTTACACTGTGTGTAGGTGTGTGTGTGTCTGAGTCAGCGTGTGAGAAGAAAAAGATGTATTCCTCCCCATCTTTGAAGAAACATATGCTAATTGGCTTAACAATCAGTTGCATTTTCTTTGGTATTTTGTTCGACAGACTTTGACTTTTGTTGCTTGAACCGTAAATGTTAAATTGAGTACTTTACTTAAAAACACACTTAAAACAAGCCAAACAAACAATTGGAAGACGTGTCAATAGGGCAATAAATCTAAAGACTTAAGCAACTTGCGTGTAATTCAGGGCAAGCTTCACAAGTTTGGTTTTTTTTATTTTTTTTTTTATTACCAGCTCAAAAGGGGCGTACTACAAAATAGTTTGGTAAGAATATTAAATGAAGCACATTTTGTCTAACTTTGAACACGCAATGAAGAAACACACAAACGACTTGGCAAGTGTAGTCTCAGGAATGGGGTATGGGGCATGAACATATATTAAATTGATGGGTAAGTATTTTGCGTTAAGTCAGGAATTGCTTGTGATTAAAGCAAAACTTAAGTGAGTATTGCATAAGAAAAACTAATATGCCCTTCCTTCAAAAGACGATGAAAAACGTATACTGAACTTGTGCAGAAGTAAGTAATTGTTTAAGGGAAGCTTCTCCGAACCCCTAACTTATATATATCCTAGGCCAGCGTAAGGAATCGAGATGAAATTTGGAATAACATTTTTTTTAATTTGTTCGATAACCGCCATCTGCTATGAGCATATCAACACAAATCGATTACCGATAGCTAAAAAATATTGTTGTTCAACTGTATAAATATTATTAAGATCCGATAAGAAAATGAATTTATATAAATTTATTAAAGCCTGATAAAAAACAGAATTTGTTTTGGATTGTTATAATATATAATAATAGGGAACCAACTAGCTCTAATATATATTGTTTTTTTTTTCTAGTTTTTCTACGAATTTTCTATACACAAATTTACATAAGGAATTATTCGCAAAAGTATTGAAGTAGGCTGAAACCACTAAAGATAGTCATGTCTATCGATAATCGATAGTTGATAGATAGATCAACTCCAAATTGGAACCCAATATAATCAGTATAATTTACATTTTAGTCTTAGTTAAGCTTACTTGTCAAAAATTTAACAAACAATCGAATCTTACAGCTATAAATTAATTACCAATCCCACCCCTCACCTCAACTTCAAACACACCAAAATTTGGACCAAAAGGACCTTCATTGTACAGCGGGCCTCATCCTTGAACCTTTGTCGCATATCTATGACCTTGACTCTGTTTGTTTTACATGAGTGGCGTGTAACGGTAATTGGGGAAAGTTTAGGGCCAAGGTCACAACAATTTAGCACCAAGTAAATGTTGCGTGCCGACAAATGTGACAAATTTAAGGCCTTCAAAATGTTGACAAAAGAAGACTCAAGATGGATAGACGAATACCAAATACTCTTATGGATTTAATGGACCTGTACCACTCGGCACAGTAAATGCTGTGCAGCGAGCTGAGACCTTCACGATTCGCCCGCCCCAAGCCAATGCGATCCACATCCGACGACATGACAAACTCCGAGACACCAAGTTGCAACAGCAGCTCGTGCAACGTCAGAATTACCAATGACAGTGGCAATAGTAACAACAGGTTGCAAAGACCTTGGTGAGTCCCAAAGTGAAGAAGGCATTCAAATTTTTGCCATATTCGCGTTCATGCTGATGATGATAGTCGATCAACGTGATGATCAGCGGAGCAACCACTTCAGGCAGTCTTTTCACATCAGCGAAATGCCGGGCACGCTGCGAGACGATGCCCATGGTGACCACGAACATACCAATGCCCAAATCCATGACGGAGGCACCAAACGCATCACTCTTGAAATATGCCGAGGGAAAGGCATTGAAATCGATGGCCAAAATGGCACAGAAATATGCATTTGCGCGCATCAGTGTAAAAAGCAAGTGTCTGAAGCCCAACCAAATACCCCCCAATTAAGGCACCAACTAGCACACATTACAGTTCATTATAGTCAGTGGTCACTGTAGTGCTGCAAACGGTGGGTGTGACAATTATCAGAAATTCCAGCAGAAAAACTTTCGTGTGGAGCGCAGTGGTAAATGGGCCGCACAGCAGCTGCGACAATTATTATTAAAATATTTATAAATATTAAAGTGGAAATCTGAAGACTTGTTTAAGAAAGCTGGACAAATTGTTTCAGACAGGAGACTTCGCCTCAAAGAAAACCATCAATTAATATTATTCATTCTTTAATATTTACATCATTTTGTAATTAATTAACATCGATAAGTGAATATTTTGAAACAAAATTTTATGACAGATTTTATATTTTATTTGTATTTATAATATAAAAAAATTAAAACTTTTCATAATAAAACAGCTTCTGATGCGTTCATCAACATGTTACACATCAGCCCAGAAAACTTCGATAAGGTATGACAAATTTCCACGTACTTTCCAGCACAGAGTCAACCATTGTAATCCAATTGTGAGCCGAGACATTTACTTGGCTAGCGCAATGAGTGAATCACGGCGCCAAAAATTTAAGTTGTGGCGCGTACTCGATGAGTTTCCACATATAAGTTTTGTAAAAAAAACAACAAAAAATGATAGCCGCTGAAGCTGATAAGTCGCAACTGAAATGCAGCTGATAAGATAAACGCACTCATTTCAACGAGTTGTGGTCTGTAAAAGTTTCAAATTGGCATAGCGAAAATCGAGGAAAAAAAACAGGATATCAGATAGTAGCAGAAATATATCCATAAACTTAAATGCAATTGCGAAAAAGCGACACTTTTTCTTAACAATAAACAAAACAATATGTTCCCCAATTTTTTGAAATGTGGGTTTTTAATGTATGGTTTTAGTATTCCATCTATGGGTTAAAGTTAGTACTGCTCCTGGAATTCTTTGCAATAAGTCAGCTAAGCTAAAATTAAATTATTAACAGCTGGGCGTAGGGTATCTCCTAGTCGAACGATCTAGTTTGTAATATGCATGTTCTGTTCTGATTTATTATTTAGAGATGAAGAATCTTAACTCTTTTGTATACCTCTCCTCATTTTTCACTACTATCAGTACAGGGTATCTGTCAATCTTGTGCTTCTACTAAAACAAATGCTGTATGCAAATAATCATTTGCTTTATTTTGCATATAGCACACTTCAAATCATCACTTGGCCGATTGTACAAATAATACCTAACAGACTGATGAATCATACTCACAGCCGATTGTGAGTGTTTGACTGATTCGAGAACTGAATTGAGCTCAACTATGAATGTTGAATGTTGAATGTTGAATGTTGAATGTTGAGTTATTGTAGGCAAATCGAAAGGAAATCAGCAGACAAAGCAAGCAAGCAGGAACCTGTAGTCGGGAGAGCTCAACTTAAAGGTACTCTGATCGGAAATTTCATTTACATTTTTCCGCTTCTCTTAGAAACGTGTCATTTATTATTATTATTATTGTAATATCATTAAGATTATATTATTATTAGGATAGTTTTTTAAATTACATATTTGTAGGACGCTTAAGCTGGTTTGGATCCATCCTTGGTTGCTGGTGGTGGTATTATGTTCGGTATGAAAACGACAAGGCCGTCGCGACGAGGAATTGAAATTGGTGCCAGTTCATTCCAGACATTGCGCACCGGATCGTACTCCTCGACAATTTTGAGCACACGATCCCCATCAAATCCGCCAACGGCAATCAAACGATCTCCAAGCAGAGCACAACCGATCCCACAGCGTCCCACAGCCAGAGAGCAAATCAGTGTCCACGTATCAGTAGCTGGATCATAACGCTGCACGGTTTCTGTGGGGCGATGGGTCGTCTGGTCCTTGCCACCCAAGGCATAGATGTATCCATGTGCAACAGCGACACCGACGCAATCTTTGCTGCGAATCAGTGGCGCCTGAATACTCCATTCGTTTGTTTGCGGATCATAGCTTTCGACTGAGTGTAGGTCGCATCCGCCAATGGCATAGAGGCGGTTGCCCAACACCGCAACACCAGGGAACTCACGCTTCTCGTACATCGGCGACGCATAGCTCCAAGTGCGCTCAATGGGATCATAGCGTTCAACCGTGTTCAGCGTGTCCTCACCAGAGTGTCCGCCGACCGCATAGAGGTGTCCATCCAGCACTGCAACGCCTGGGTCAAAACGGGCCGTTCCCATTGGAGTGAGTGTCACGCAGGCCATCGTGTTTAGGTCGAGGCTTTCCACAGAGCACAATGCTTCCCAATCATTGAGTCCGCCTACCAAAATCATTTTGTTGCCCATGACAACGACGCCAAATAGCGAACGGCCATCGATCGTGTGCTCCCAAGTCGACCACTTGTTCAGCCGCGGACAGTAACTCTCAATGGTGTTGAGCCAGTGGCCATTATTGGTGGTGCCACCCATAGCCAGCAATTGACCGACAGCAGTGTATTTGCGGGGTTTGGTTCGTTCGGTGGCAGTAATAAACGAACGGCACTCGGGGGTCAGGGTCAGTGAATGCCACTTGAAGGCCTCAAACAGCAGTTGGCGGCACTCGTTGCTGGCGCTGCACACCTTCTCCACGTGAGCCACAATGAAGGATGGATCCATGAGGGGAAGACGCACCTTGGCGAGCAGCTCGGGTATGTGCTGCTCACGAGTGGGCGCATCGTGGCGCACCCACGACATCATCGAGTGGAAGACATCCTGCTCGGTTGGCACATTGAGCTCATCGCTGGACAGCAGCTCGCCCAGCTGATTGGCGTTTAGATGAAGGAACTCCTCATCGGGGTACACCTCCATAAAGTGCTGCCAGATGTACTCCTGCGCCACTCGCAGCAACTCTGTGCAGCCATGCTGATCCGCCAAGAATGCGAATCCCAAACAATTGGATGAGTGCATCTGGCGGGCGAGAAAATTGCAGCATGCCGTCACCACAGGGATCAGCTGCAGCAGGTTGGCGGTGGCCAGCAGCATCTCGACAGTGTCCTCGTGCAGCTCAATGCTTCCGGTGTAACAGTGCTGGACGAGCAACTGCAACGCATCGCCACGCACCTCGCCAAGGGTCACCTCCTGCTCCTTGCTCTCCCGCATCTGTGCAGTAAACATGGCCAAAAAATATTCACTCGAAGCTGCGAGCACTACGCGATGAGCGGACACCCGTTTGCCATCAATGCCAGCGATGAGAACCACATCGCACAGCTGATCGCTGACCACAAAGTGTTGCATTCGCTTCAGTAAGGTGTCTGCATGGCTACCCGGACGCGAATCCCTCGATAAAGACAAAGACTCCAGCTTATTCTCCGCCAACCACATGTCGCCTGCTGAAAAAAATACAAATTTATTTTTGCCTGTTTTTTTTTCAAGTCAATTCTTATCGATGTGGGATTTTGTATAGCTTGCAAAGCTATCTGGCAACTTTGATGCCATTGCCCCGGTAAAATTGAGAACAACTAATCGTGTGAGTAGCGATATAGGCAAAGTATCGCTATCTGATCGGTATGAAGCGCAATTAAGCGTAAATTCAACTTCATTGTGAATAAGCATCCATCATGAATTTAGTTATCGATTAAATATGATATGTCAAGTTGTATTCAACTGCAAATTGAAGTTGTTCTATCGGATATCGATTCTTATCGAAACGGATTTGGTATCTATCAAATATGACCGATATTATGTTGAGCTATATAGAACCAGGAATTGAAAAATAAATCTTTAAAATTGTGATTTGTATTGCTATCGGTAAGCGATTCTTATCGATAAATAATTGAAACCGATTCAGTTATCGATTAAATGAAATAAACTGCAACTCCTATTGGTATATAAGTCCATTTATTCCAAATCTAAAGTCTATAGTTGTTGTAATCTCTGAAATTGACTTATTCATTTAGACTTGCAAACGGACTTGACTAAATCAACTCTACTATTCATATAGATCCAGAATATATATATATAATTTATATATACACATACTTTAGCACAAGCCTATTAAACCCATTTGCCATTTGCAATGGGCATTCAAACTGGGCTTTGTCGGTTGTAATCTGCGCTTGTCGCTGTATTAATGCCATTGGCAATAATTCGTAGAGTGGCCCACGCAAAACAGTTAAGACAAAAGAAAGAGGCAACAGCAACATGATTTAAAGGGTTTTCAGGCAAGATTGTAGATTGATAAGCAACGAAGAGTATTCAAACGAAGATTTCACAAAATGAAATGCACATTAAAAAGTAAAAGAATCAACAGCAACAATAACAAAAACTATTTCCTGTTGGCCAACAGACTTTTGTGTTTTATTATTATTTTTTCACTTTTCGTTTTCAGAAATGGAATCATCTAAAGAAAAAGCTTTGGCATCTTTTGTGCTCAATGCAAATGCGACCCAACACACAAAAAAACACAAAATAATTCAAGTCGATGAAGTGCACCGTTGTGTGTGTAAGTGTGTGTGCGATTGTGTTGTGTGTGCCTCAAATTGCTCATCTAAAGAAATCATCATTATAAGCAGAGATACAGAGAGAGAGAGAGAGAGAGAGACACATAAAGAAGCACAAAGGAGGGGGAAGTAAAATTGAAATGAAAGAGAAAATGAATATATACGCAGTCAACCACCCAATCAGCAATATTATCCGCCAGATCAACAACAACAACAACACTCATCTTAGTATGTGTGTGTGTGTATGTGTGTGTATGCAAACTAAAGATTTCAGAATATTGCATGAACTGTGACTTGTAGGCTCTCATCAGTTATGGACTTAGACTTCCTCTGTATACAACAAAAAAACAAAAACGACTTTTGGCACAGTGAAAGGATGCAAAGAAAGAAATATAAGCAACGAAAATCCAATGAGAGGTGAATAACTGATAGTCGACGTAATCGATGGGTTCGTAAATATATAGAGTTCAATAACTACAGATAGTAGAATTGGGAAAATCTTTACATTTTTACTGATAGTCGATAGACGATAAGATTCTGGAACGATAGATTCTTAAAATGTATTAATGCTATGAAATATGTTTCAAAATTAAAAGGACAAATTTTGTGGATGAACTACATCTGAACAGACACAATTATATACAGTTCAATTTTCAATATTTATATTATAAATAAATTCATTAAATAAAATTTATTACAAAATTGCGACATACTAAAAATTCTTCTCTTTGAGGCGAATTTGCTCTGAAAAATGTTCAGCTTTAAAGAAAAATGATTCCTTTTAGTGGCTGACATAAATATTTAACCATTAAGACTTTCATTAAGTAAAGTACAGTTTTATTCCGATGTAATTGCAATAAATATTATATATATAATATATTGTTATATTCTTTCAGAACAGTGCATTTAGTAATAAATCTTTGCCAGCTACTATCGCTTTATAAATAAGTTTTTCACGGTGCATTTTCATTTACCAAATCACTGAAAGTGGTTTGGGCCCCTTTCGATTCTCAATTGTGGTTGCGGCTTCTTACAAGATATTTAACTAATTAATTCATTTTAGAAAATCAGTGATGCTTGCGCAGCATATAAAAAAAAACATTTTCTGAACCTGTTTAGTATATTTTCTATTTGCTTAAAATACCTGAGCCGAGGCGGAGTTTTACAATTTTATAATAATATAACATTTATTCCTGAAAAATCGTCTTTATCATTTATCTTTATATTTCATTATGTTTATATATATATATATATATTTGTAGTTATTATAACACTTACACTATAAATTTTAATGCGAATTATTTATTTATATTTCAAATGTTTTTTCTCTAATTTTAAGTTATCTCAAGAATATTAAAATTGTATTTGATTTTACGGCTTTAACAATTCCGTAACACATCTTTCTGATTCAATAAGCAAAAAAGAAATAACATATTGCTGTCAAAATGTCCTTGGGATCGACAACAACAACTGAAATGTTAACCCACCCAACCCATCGAAGACACACCCAACAATGCGAATACGTGAGCAAAGCGTAGAGCGAAAAGAAACCCAAAACGCATAGAGTGTTGTCCTTTTTAGCCTTTTAAAAGCTAACCAGAATACTAGCCGTTTTTGGATATAGCTTTTAATGAATTTAAGCTGTCGATTTTTTGTTAAGTGAATCATTTGTATAAATTTTAGTTACTGTTTTATTTTGTAATTATTTATTTTTATTTACATACAAATAGTCAAATTTATATAAATTTACTTAATCAACAATTTTTCAGCAACTGTAGGAAATTCACCTCTTTTAGCCTTCTCTGGCTGTTGGGCATTGTTTTATTCCTTATGCTGGCAAGAATAGTTTTGTCCCTTTTAGCTTTTTAAAAGCTAACAAAATAAGAATAATAACTGATTTTGCAGCCATGAATGATATGTGAATATTTTTATACAACATTTTATTTATATTTATAATATACAAAATTTAAAACTTTTCAGAATAAAACAGCTTCTGTTGCCATCAACAACATGTTACACATCAGCCCAGAATATTGCAATACCCTAAGTGAGAACTTCGATAAGGTATGACAAATTTCCACGTACTTTCCAGCACAGACTCAACCATTGTAATCCAATTGTGAGCCGAGACATTTACTTGGCTAGCGCAATGAGTGAATCACGGCGCCAAAACAATATAATCCAGCTGATAAAAACAAAAACAAACATCAAATGCGCTGCTTCTGCTAACTAAAATGGTGTGTGATCAAAGTTGGGTGTTGTGTGAGTGTGTGTTGTGTGAGTGTGTGTTGGTGTGTGTGTGTGTGAGTGTGCGTTGGTGTGTGTGTGTGTGTGTGTGTGTGTGTGTGTGTGTGTGTGTGTGTGTGTGTGTTGGTGTATGTGTGTGTGTGTGTGTGTGTGTGTGTGGTGTGTGTGTGTGTGTGTGTGTTGGTGTGTGTGTGTGTGTGTGTGTTGGTGTGTGTGTGTGTGTGTGTGTGTGGTGTGTGTGTGTGTGTGTGTGTTGGTGTGTGTGTGTGTGTGTGTGTTGGTGTGTGTGTGTGTATGTGTGGGTCTGTTATCATACAATTCGATTAGGTCATTATCATGTGCTTGTGTGTGTAATTTGTCATAACCACGCCCACAAGCCACACTCAAGTTTACATTCGCCCACACATTTTCTTCAGTTAGTTTTCCAATGCCAAGCCGGAAAAAAATAAATAATCGCTTGATTTATGCTTCAACTGTTGTTTAATTTAAAATACTTTATGATGGAAAGCGTTTTGGTCGTTAAGCTAAACGGCCATATAATATATATGTATATATATATATATATATATACAGCACTGCTCATATAAATATAGATAGCTGAGGAGCAGAAACCAATTACTAGAGTTTAAGTGTGCGTCTTTTGACTAGTTCCTTATTGCACAACAATATCTGTGTTTCTTATCCGATCTTAATCAAATTTATTACCATGTCAGGGTATATTGTATACCAATTGGCAGGCTATACCTTTACAATTACGTATTTTATTGGTATCAGTTTTCGATTTGTACTGAAATTCGCGCATCGAGT